>OY740770.1:87242412-88442412 GCA_963513935.1 Aphrophora alni
TTAGATTTTTGTTAAAACACCACTTGTACAAATTATTATAGGTCTGACCTTGTCAGACTCCATTCTACGACTTTAAAACACATCTTACAGCTCCAACCGCTGCCTTAAGACTAAGGCAATCCCATGTGCTTTTCCAATATCCGGTCTCCTGGACATCTCCCAAATATCACTGTGTAAGCGATATCTTTCTCGTCCAGTTCCAAAACTCTGATCTAGTCCTTTATTTTACTACCACGCAATTCATAAATTGTCCGAATCTCTCAATTTCACTACACACACAATATATTAAATTTCTTATAACTAAATTACTTTAAAATCTTTACATCATTATTTATTTGTGTTTGGAAATCTATTTTATTATGAATTTACTCTGTTTAACCATTGAAAATCATTAGTCACGTTTTTGACTCATGTTACACCCAATACGATTACCCGCTATTTTAAATATTTAATTCAAATTAACCTTTTTCCAGTATTACAAAAATTAAGATAATTTAAAATAATTGGAGTTAAATGTTATGAATTAGAGGTTTTATCCATGTTAAATAGTAATGTTAGATTCCAACAGCAAACTCGCCATGAAACAAGTTCTAATTGTATTCTAATAGTACTTAGTAAATTTGAGTTTGGTGTGAAGATTACATATAACATGTTTGTAGTGTCCCAAAAATAACTACAGTGTCGCAATATTACATATATATATATATATATATAGATACTATTTTATCATATAAAGATCATATTTAGAGAGAGAGAGAGAGAGAGAGAGAGAGAGAGAGAGAGAGAGAGAGAGAGAGAGAGAGAGAGAGAGAGAGAGAGAGAGAGAGAGAGAGAGAGAGAGAGAGAGAGAGAGAGAGATACAAAATAACTAAATCAGGATTTAAGGGGACTGATTTAAAAAGTGATGTGGTGTTGCAGTCATTAATGAGGTGTAGGTGAGAGAATAACTGAGGTGGGATGAATATCTTTGGTCAAAAGTTAGAGGTTTCTCGATTTGAATTTGCATACAGACCTGATAATTAATAGGGCAACAACGGGCATCCGTTCTATTGTTAGAATTAATTAGGTAGTTACTTATCAAGATTAAAATCAGTTTTACGCCCCTTTGAATACCTTATTATGTTACGAAATTACATTCTGGAAATTGAACTTGAGAAGAACTTAAGAATATAGAGTTTGCCTGAGTATTCCAAATAGTGATCAGATCAATTAAAATAAAAATACTAAAAACTTTAAAATAATAAACGTAACGTAAATTCGTTAGGAGCATTACAATATCGTGACATTTCTTTTGTGTTTTTCTGCCTGCTTGCTTTTAAAAGCATTTTTCACAATATATTGAACAGAACAAACTTACAACATATTTGACGTTATTACACGTATATATACTATATATGATTTTTTTTTTTAGGCCACAAAAAATACAATGACGTTTATAGAAGTACATAAATGTTATGTTTTATACATTTGTATTCATGGAGTGTATGAGTTATTTATTTTATATTAACCTGATGATGATGTCATTATAACGTAGAAACACGTTGTACGAAAATTTAAAGAGCAGTGAACTGCTATAGACGCTAATTATTTATTAATATATATTAATATTAACCAGTTTTTTTAGCTAAAGATAAACAGTATAACGATTAAAAATTTATTACTGTTTGCGCGATAATATGTCACAAAATATGAGACATATTTTCTTAATATAGTAATTGATTAGAAGTAGGCCCTACTAATGTTTTAATATTAAAAAAATAACAAAAAATAATTAATTATTGTTCTACTGTAAGACGATGTTTCCAAGTCATAAGGAGATAATAGATTCGGCTGAACATTCATTGGCCTGAGATCATTACAAATGAGGATTTATGGAGAGAAACAGGTCAAATTCGGGTCAAACTGCAGATTCGGGAGAGGAAGTGGAGGTGGTTAGGACATACACTGAGGAATCCAGACGGAACCATTGAGAAAGAGGCTTTAGATTGGAACCCGCAAGGTGTCAGAAGAAGAGGTCGAGCCCGAGACACCTGGAAGAGGACCATTATTAAAGAAGCAAAAGAGGTTAACAAGACTTGAGGAGAAGTGAAGGCACTTGCTGGAGACAGGGACAGATGGAGAGCTCTTCTGGACGCCCTACGCTCCAATAGGAGATAAAAGGAAATAAGTCAAGTAAGTCAAGAGTGAAAAGTTGATGTGAATTGAGTTGGCTGTTGTACCCATTTTTTGTGGATATATAATAAACCTTTTATAATAAATAAATTTATCTCAGACAGGTATTATAACCTTTGAGAAATAATATAGCGCCTCATTTTTTCGGAAATTTAAACTATGTGAATTAATCACTTTAAATTTAGCAACACTTGTGGGAACTTCAGTCACAAATAAAAGAAAATATAATTTTCCGCAATAGACCTTTTATTTACTCAAGACGATGTTTCAATAACTAAGTCATCATCTCCAGTTGTTAGATGTACACAAAACGTTCTTCAAATGTATTGACAAGAAAGTTTGTGTATATTTAACCATTGAAGATGATGACGACACATTAAAACGTCGCGTTCGTATTGAATAAATAAAGTGTTTATTATATAACCATGTGTTTACTTTCACTTGTGTATGTGAATTTGGTTTAGGTTAAATCATTATTTCACATAAGTTGTAATACATTGTGTAATATTTATATTATGTTATATAAAACTTTGTAGATTAGCACGTTGATTCAAAATTGTACGACCTTATTTCGGGAACTAAAAATAACAAAACAAAATTGGTCGGGAAACTCTTTGATATCCGCCTGTCGGAATTTTGTGTTTTATTTAAAACAAAAACGAAAAAATATTACATCTTTGAAAATAGATAAGATATTGAATGAATATTTTGTATTAATAAAATCTTATCTTATAGCAGAATTTTAATGAAAACACAAAATAGCAGACAGACAGAAAACGTAGCGTTCCCTGACCTATGTTCATATAATTTATTTAAACAAAATTTTAACTGTATATCAACTCCCGAATATGACCGTTTAATTTTTCATCACCTTGTATATTAAATTTAATTGTTTAGCAGTTAAATAAATAACTCAATACTACAACAATTTTAAATAACAGAAATTTTGAAAGAGTTAGATCGCGTATTACGAATATTACGATCCAAACTTTTGTAGCGAAGTTATAATCGATATCCCAATCAGGTTTCTAAATTTTAAATTTTGTTTACAAATCATAATAGATTTTTAGACGCATGATGAGTTCATACAAAGTTTTCTTTTCTTAAATTATTTTTCCTGAGCCAAGTTTGATACAGTATTGTATTAGTCAGGGTCTCACATATTGTGTAACGTAATATATCAAATGTTTTGAAGCAAGGGAATTTCGTTTTCTTTTATTCCCTATTTTTCGTCAGCTAAATTGCAACCTGCCTAGGTCCCCCATATTGTCTAACTCTTGTATAATCAATCTTGGTTCCAAAACAAACAGAAGAACAAAGGAAACAGATTCACAGTGTGATAGAATTGTTTCTAACTGAAGTAAATGAGGAATTGCGTGGAAGTTTAGCTCTTGTTTTGTCCCTCGATGTTATGTTTGTCACTAGGGACTTGTGTTGCAATTAACGAATTGCATTGTCTAATCAGTAATGCGTAATGAAATGGTTAGTAATACTGCACGAATCGTTTCCTCTTTTTTTGAAAACCCATTTATCGTGTGCAACTGATTAAGTAGGAGTATAAAATGTATGTCAAAGAGCTGTTATAAGAACTGTTATACTGTAACAGCAAAAATATTGCCAATTTTCATTTCATTTCATTTTATTTAATCTTTTAGACAATACACAATTGCATTAGATAAGTCATTTAAAAATGTAAATATTGAATATGATCAATTAATTAACTCATAACACTACTGAGACAGTGACAGATGTAAAACACAATAAATAATTCTTCTCTTAAAAAAATTCAATATAGTTTATAATCTATAATTTAATAATAAAATTAGGCAGATTTTAAATTGACCCTGGCAATGACGAAAAACAGTCACTCATTATCGATTATTTTATTTATAACCAGTAATAAATAACTTTAATTTAAAATATATAATAAATAAAGTGAAATAAATTAACAATTTAGACAGTACAATATATCTGAAAACATAAAATGTGATGATGACTGCCAATTTGCGTATAGAGAAATTATACGCAAATTTCTGGTGACTTTACTCTACTCAAGATTACTCAAGAAATTTCTGGTGCATAAATTCATCAACGGAATAAAACAATTCAAATTCAAACAACAGTAGTTGTTTAGAAAAAAAAAACAAAAAAAAACTTCTTATTTTTTAAACCAATGAAATGATAGTTGGGTGTCTTTATTATTATATTGATATTTTAGAGACCGGCGTTAAAAGTTTTGTTTCCTAACAGAATTACTACACATACAAATAAATACTGAAATATAAATTTCTTAAGGGAAGCAAAATTTGGAAATTAAAAAATATTTAAATACTTTAAAATTGTAAAAAATATATGTAAGGATTAATAAAAGTCTTTATTTTTATTTCAGCTAGTTTAAGACTGTCAAGTAGTCTCTACCATCTACCGCCAACATAAAACAATATATTTTTTTTTTTTTTTTTTTTTTTATTATTATTATTATTACAACTGAGTACAAACCCATCTAGTAATTTACATTTAACAATATATACACTTTGAGGGAAAATAACCCATTGGTCATTACTCCCTTAATGTCCAAAGTCCATTAAGTCCAATGGTTTCATTCGTTTCAGTCTTCTAACTACCTGTTGTATCCATCAATCTGCGTATCTCCGGATGCTCATGTTGCTCAATGCGATGTCTGTGCTTGCTTGCTTGCTTTTTTATTTCTTCTTCAACCGTATCCATTTTCAAATCCCTATGCAAGTTGTCATTTCTTATATACCATGGTGCATCAACAATACATCGGAGCACCTTATTTTGAAAGTTTTGTATGTTTTTTATGTTAGACTTCTTTGTACAACCCCATAGCTGTAATCCATATGTCCACACCGGCTTTAAGACTTGCTTGTATATGAGCATTTTGTTATGGATTGATAGTTGGGAATTCCTTCCCAGAAGCCAATACATATTTCTGAATTTAAATTTTAACTCTTGAACTTTCTTTTTAACGTGTTCCTTCCATTTCAATTTCACGTCCAAAGTCATTCCCAGGTATTTCGCGGTATTAACATGAGGAACTTGTACAGAATTGATTAAAATTGGTGGGTGATAATCAATCTTTAAGTTGGTAAAGTTAACATTGGCTGATTTTGATTCATTTAAACCAATACGCCACTTCTTGGTCCATCTGCTCACCGCATTGGAGGCCCTCTGGAGCTTCCCTGCAGCTTCCTCAATTTTCGTCCCAGTTGCTAGTATTGCAGTGTCGTCTGCAAAAGTAGCTATTGTTACATCTTTTTCATTTGGAAGATCTCTCGTGTAAAGTAAATACAAGACCGGTCCCAGCACGCTACCTTGTGGAACACCCGCTGATATCCTCTTTAATATGGAGTATTCTCCCTCAAATTTCACTCGGAAATGCCTCTCAGTCATGTATGACTTGAGTATTTCGAAATATTGTTTAGGTAGTTCTTTTTCTAGTTTCCACAACAGACCCCTATGCCATACCTTGTCAAAGGCCTGTGCTACATCCAAAAAGACACTTGCACAAATTTCTTTTTTCTCCAATGTGTTTTCTATGATACTTGTAATTCTATGAACTTGATCTATTGTAGAAAATCTTTGTCTAAAGCCAAATTGATGGTCAGGGATGAGATTTCGTTCCTCAATAATGGGCCTGAGTCTTCTTAGAAGCAGCTTCTCGAATAATTTTGAAATTATTGGGAGCAATGATATTGGTCTATATGACTTCCTATCATTTGGTGATTTATCCGGTTTTAATATCATGATGACTTCCGCTACCTTCCACTGTAGGGGAACATACCTAATCCTTAAGCTTGCATTTATTATGTGCAGTAGCTTTCTAAGTCCTTTCTCGGGTAGATTTTTAATTATTTGCCCAGTAATCAAGTCATACCCTGGTGCTTTATTCACATTCAAATGGTTTTTGATTTCATTTTTCAGTTCCCTCAGTGTTACTGGTAAAATTTCCATTTCTTCATGTTTTTTTATATCGGGAACACTTTCTTCAGCACTTTGCTTAGGGAGAGGCTGGAACGTCTTTTCTAAGAATGTTGCAAATAGATCTGCCTTTTCCTTAGGACTTCTTGCCCAGGCTCCATTGTCATTCTTAATTGGAGGAATTTGTATTTTAGGCCTTTTGATTCCTTTTGTTGCCTTCCAAAGTGAATAATCTCTGTCCTTTGTGGGAGATAAATGTTTTAAGTATCTATTAATAGATTCATTCTTGTAATCTTTAATAGAATTTTTAACTTTGTTGCACAACCTGTTAAGTATTTGCTTATCTTCTGGTGCTCTACTCCTTTGCCATTTTTTCCGAGCCTTCCGTTTATCTTTAATTAGCCGTCTTAATTCGACTGGATAGTACTTTACTTCATTTCTTTTCATGTAGCTCACTGGAGTACTCTTCCAAGCAGCGCCCTGAACAATCCCAATAAATACCTCGAGCTCATCCTCCAACTGACTTGAATTTTTAATCGGTACATTTAGCTTTATATTTTCTTCTATTATGCTACTGAAAAATTTCCAGTTAGTTTTCCCACTTGTTATTTTTGGGACTGGTGCCTTGTTTTTTACTATCAGCTCACTTATTGTCATAATAACTGGTGTATGGTCCGAGGAAAGACTCTCATTATCTTCTATATGAATGTAGTTTTCTGAAATTCCTTTAGTAACAAAGAAATCTATGATATCAGGTGTCTTGTTTATGTCCGCCGGCCAATATGTAGGTCCACCGCCAGAATAGAAGTCGCACCCCAGTGCCGTTCCTGCTGCTAGCAATTCTTTACCTTTTGGATTTATTATTCTCGAACCCCAGAATGTGTGTTTTGAATTGAAGTCTCCTCCAATGACAAAATTTCTTCCCAGAGTTTTAAATAAAGAAAGAAACCTCTCACGATTAACTCTATACCTTGGTGGACAATATATTGCACCAACATCATATTCCTTGTTTCCGTTAACTTGGATCCTAATAGCAATAACTTGCATATCTTCTTCTTCAATTTTTATAATTTCATAATGTTTGATGTTTTCCTTTACAAATACTACCGATCCTCCTCTAGCTCTATCTGCAGGATGGACTGCCCCATACCAGCAAAAACCACGCAACTTGACATAAGATGCTTTTGTAAAATGGCTTTCTGATATTAAGCAAATATCTATTTGTTCATTATCCAAGAATATCTCTAACTCCTGGATACGTTGTAACAAACCATTTGAATTCCATGCGGCTATTCTAAGAGTTTTATTCATTTTATGTAAAATATCTGTTAATATCAGTAAGGTTTATGAGAACCTCTTCAAATTTTTTATCGTTAGAGTCTAGCCGTTTTTCTATAACTTCTAATCTCTGTAATACTTTTTCGAGGACACTATTCTCGTCTACATTTTCCCTTCTAACATGTTTAGCCTGGACTGCTTGCGAAAAAGTTCTATCGCTTTCATTTGCTTCCCGTTCTGCTGGTATTTTTGTCGTGTATTTTAATGTCTCACGTTCTTCCTTATCTTGTCTGCCCCTTTGTTGAGGGTTACTAACTCTGTTTCGGATTCTTTGCAATTCTTTTGCTACCTCACATCCTCGATAGTTAGCAGGATGCTGCCCTCCACAGTTGACACATTTTGGAGGTGTATCTTTATTTATATCACACTGCTGAGTAGCATGCCTCCCTGTACACTTTACGCATCTAGGTTCCCGGTGACAATACTTTGTTGTATGGTTAAACCCTTGGCAGTTTTTACATTGCGGTATCTGATTTGTAGTTTTCCTTAAGGGTTCAATTTTAACTTTCATATGCAAGATGGATTTGATATTATAGATTTTCCCTATGTCTTCGTTATTATCAAATGTAAGCATAAATAATGGAAGCCCTTTTTTGCAGAGTATTTCATTTCCATCTTTGCCTGAACTTCTTTCTTTTTTGATAATATTTACAGCATCGATTATTTTCAATTGAGCACTCTCCTTTATTTCTTCAATTATATCTTGCTTAGAACACGTAGGGTGAAGCCCTCTTGCCATAACTTTAATGGGTCTGTCTTTTTTATCCTCATATGTGTACCACTGTAACCCGTCTCTGTTCAGTTTGGTCGCCAGGGTCCTATAAGTCTCTGAGTCGGGAGTATTAATTTTCCAGACATCATTGCTGAGTGAAACAATTTTAATTGTCTTATCTTTATCAAAGTCGTTTACTAATGCTTTAATTGAAGCAAAATCTTTAATTCCAACCACATTAATAGGTGGAGGTGGTTTATCTCTTGTTATCTTATCCTGCTTCGCCTCTACTTTACTGGGCTTTCCCTTTTGAGGTGTTCTATTACCATTTTTTTCATTTTCAGGGGAATCTTCAGCTTTTCTTTTTTTTACTCTTCTTGATGTTGATGTTTTGTTTTTAGATCTTATCCACTCTGTTTCTTTAGCTAATTCATCCTCATCTGTGTAGTATTCTTGGGAACCGTCCATTCTACTTATCGCACTCTGATATTGCTTTTCTTCAGATAAAATTTTTAGCTTTTCCTTCTTGTTTGATAAATGAAGAGTTCTTAATTCCTTATTTTCTGTTTTCAGATCTGATACTTCATTCTTTAATGTTTTAATCAAAAGCTCTACTTCGTTCAGTCTTTTTCTTAGTTCGTTATTTTCTTCTTCCAATTTACAATAATTTTCTGTATTTGCACTGTTCTTTGGAGAACGTTGAATCATGAGACTTTTCCTAAATGGATCGCTCTCAAGCAATAGTTGGCCCCCCCCCCCCCCAGAATCCGTGGGGCCGGCCTCCGAAGAGGATGGATTCTTTGAATTAATCAAATTACCACCTGGGGTACGTATTTCCGTATTTGTTTTCTCCATTGCCTTAAGTTTCCATTAAACGGAAGAGAGAAAACTGGGTTAATCCCCAGTCCCCCCAGCACATATCTGTTCACTGACCCAGCTTCCCACTGGGGTTAACACCCAATCTTCCACTGGGTTACTCAGCTTGACAGGGGCACCTCTAGTAGGTTAAGTGCTGGAGTTGGAGTGAGAGAGGCTAAGAGAACTTTCTTGTTAAGTTCTTATGTTACGTTGCTAGGTGTTCAGCAACTACGCATCATCACTCCCGTTCAATAAAACAATATAGTAAAAAAAAATAAATAATGCAATGCAAATTAAAATACAAATTACATAATTTGAAATAATGATAATAACAATAATAATATAAATATATTATTATTTAATATTATATATATATATATTATATTATATTATATATAATAAAAATGTGAAGTAGATATCATAATTATATCTCCTAGGATTTTATATCATTAGTTTTAGTACAATATTCTGCCAATCCTAGCATTGGATTTATTATTTATATTTATTTACTTGTTTCTTAGTTCCTCTATATTAGAAACCTACGAGAGTATGCCTCGAAGATGAAGAAACTCCGAATCCTGCCGTTAAATTTAAATAATAAGACAATGCTAGGTTTGACAGAATAATGTACTCAAACAAAAAAATGTGAAAAACCGACGGTCTTAAGAGTAGATATGTGTGTTAGAAAAGCCCAAATTGTCAGATATATGTGATCAATAAATTATAAAATAATCATACAAATTATTCCTAAAAATATCTTTAAAATTTGTAATGTACATTTAAATTCTACATGGGTAAATCGGACAAATACGCGATAAGCTGCATCACTCTTATTAGGCTATAAATATCGCTAAATAAGCATATTAATTTTTTAATATTTTTATTTGTATGTAAATTTTATATGTCAGATACATGTAACAAAACATTAAAGTTGTTTCCAAAAATGTATCTTTAAAGGTAAAAGAAGAATGTTTTAAGTCTAACATTTTCAATATTTGTGTATAATGGACGAAATACATGGCATTAATATGTTATTCATAATTTTTTTTTTAATAAGTCCACGAATTAAAATAAAAACTTTTTAAAATCATATTTGATACGAAACATATGTAGAATTTAAAAACTGGTATTTATTTATAAACATCTACAGCAAGTTTTTCATGCCTTACGAAAATTTCCCATGTATTAAAAATGACTATTTATTGTAAAAAAAAAAATAATAATAATAAAATAAGTAAATTTAAAAAATAATAAAATACAAAATTTAGTTTACAGCCATAAAGTTTATAAGTACGGTAATCAAAATTTAGTATTTCAAAATGATGGAAATTTTTCATACTAATTTAGTTGTAATCGGTCCATGAACAAATAAATAATGTCGACATGTAAAATTTGATGTAAAATTTTAAAATGTTTAATTGAAGAAAATACGAACAGAAAATACAACAAAATTTGTTTGCTGCGTTTTTTTAATAGTTTTAACATTCAAAGCAATTAATAACAAGTATTTGTTTTGCGAATAGTGTATGTATCGCTACAAAAATTAAAATTGTTTATTTCCTTATCTGTTTCAAGTTTCAAGTTTAGTTAAAATGTGGCTATCGTTCATCATAGAAAGATAGGATTGATACCATTAATCACCCTGTTTCTACATCATTTTTAATAGAATTATTCTATTAACTATATTCTATATCATTTGACTTCTTGAGTGCCTACAAAAATATACAGTTTCTCAAAACCAGTCAAGAAGTATTTTAGGAGATAGAATTAGGAAAACAATTCACACCCCCAGGAATTGTTCTTACTATAATGGCTGCTGCAAAGCTAAAAATTCTTCATTTTTAAATGAATAAAAACATATACACACATTATTTACACAGAAAATCCGTTATGTAAGAAACGGAGCTTTAAAAAGAGAAATAAAAAGGTAAATTTTGTCTGTTTTCTTTTCATTTCTGTATTTTACTTTTCTTTTTAAATACAAGAGTATATCTCAACATTGGTTTGCTTTTACTTTTCTACATCCCAAATAGCTTAGAATAGCAGAATAGAACCACATTTCAATCACCCTCCTGTCGAAGTATAAGTATCATATACAGTCTAAGACTGCTTTGTAAAACTTTTAATTCTACAAAAATTCTGGAATTCGAAAGTTAACACAAAAGATGTTAAACATAGAATTACTTTACACAAAACTCCTTTTCGTCAATTTTAAGGAAACGTACAAAAGAGAAAAGTCGTTTTGAATTAAATTGTGTAATGTCGTCGCTTGTTTACAAATTTGTTTCAATTTTTTACACTTTTAAAAACACTACACCTCAAGTAAATTCAATGATATTGACTTAAATGTTTTAAAAGGGGTTGAAAACATTTTGCAACACACTTATCTCAGAAATTCAATTGAAAACATCTGACAGAGGAGAACGATTTCTTCACAACAGATATGTAGCTTTTTATAACATTTATATACCGGTATATACTCTTTTTTTTCTCCTTGTTAAAGATATAAAATCTGTTGATCATCAACGGCTTGGAAGAAAAAACACAAAATAATGAACTCTTTAGTTCTAGAATCCTCCAAGAGCGCCAGAGTTGAAATGGAACAACAGTTAGTCTAGAGAGACCTCATACAAAAGATAAACGAGGTCATATTAACCTAAGACTACATGAAAAAGTTTTAGACCCAGTAAGGTTAGGTTAAGTTAGGAATAACCCCCCCCCCCGTAATCACTATAAGTGAGCCGCTGAGTGGTTTATAACTTACATCATAACGAAAAAGATATTTTAACTGAAGTTTCACACTTCAAAACCAGCTGTAAATCTTTATAAAGGGTCTGTTGCTAATTTAATAGTGATTTTCCTTTATTTTCTAGCCTCATGTCACGGGGTTAGCATCACATAACTGGTTACTTATAATATATTGAAACTAACACCAAACGAACATGTTTTAAATTTGAGATTTGAAATTAAGATATTTTCGTAAAATGTGTAATTTTCTAGTAAAATTTTATTTATTTATATTATTAATAATAAAATGAAATGAGAATATACTAATAACTATACACCCAATTAACTGATGACTACTTATTTTTATACATATATTACACATTTTACCTTATTTTAAATCCAGCTTATTGTATAAATTTGAATACCTAGAATTTTGATATCATTTTATCCATTTCCCCCCCTCTTATTGACTCATAAAGAAAGGAATAAAAGTCCCTAAAAATAAAAGCTCCTAGATTTCAAATACTCTAATAGCATTAAGGTCGGAAAAGAACAAGAGTTGGTTAAGCGAGTCTAATAGAAAAAGTGAGTTGCGTCAAATAAGTAACAATATAGTCTTATTTTGATAGAACAATAATTTTAAACATCGTTTCTCGTTTTTATTGTTTAAATATTTTTTAAACAATAAAAGAAACAAAATTATTAAGAATATGTGTATTTCTGCCTAATGTCAAAGAGGAGACTTTCTACACTGCAATCCACAAATTAATAGAAGAGCGAGGTTAAATCTCATTATAAGAGACAGAATACTTTTGTATACATTAATCTTTTAGCAAATACATATTTAATGATGAGTTTCGTATTCCAGTAATGTTTGCAATGTAATCTTATTTGACGGGTATATAGTGGCAAAAGCATGTAACGGCTAAGTAAGTCAGAGTGCTTGGTATGTATGTAATGCCTTCTGAAGTGTTTATTGTTTCATCTTAACACGACGATCACGTAAGCCGGAAGAGTGTTGAGAGGATTACATCCGCTGGGTTATAGTTTTCCTAAATTGATCGGCCCCTGCAATAAATCTACTTCAAGAATCTTTTGTATCATTCACATCTTTTCACAGAGTGTTTATTTGAAAATAACAATCTACCACCGTAAGCGAACTTTGAATAATGTCGGAAAAGTAATATTGTTAAATTTTCAATATTTTCTAAAAGGATGTTTGATTGCATTTTAATATATTTTCAGTTTAGTTATAAACAGTAGAATTTATCATAATAGATATTATTCGATTTTCCTGAAATTTTGAATCGATATAGAATTTTTTTGAAAATTTAGGCCAAGAAAATCATTCATTAGTGATCATTCATTTATTTATTTATTGTTTAAAACTTGTTACAATTTTAGGGTGTGTTTGTATTCTTCTTCTGTTGATAATATATATAATAAGATACACACTTTTGAAATTATTCAAAATATAATTGAACTCTTTTAGAAATAACTGAATTTGGTGCTTAATGAATTTAATCGAACTATTTATGATATAGATTTTGAAACTGTACTGAAATTAAATGTTTACATTTTTCTTAGAGATAAAGCGCATACAAATTAACATACATCCAACGTGTGTTGGTAATGCAAGGAAAATTTTCAGGAATGGATTGAAAACATCAAAATGAGTGAATAAATTAATTTAAATTTATTTATCTCAACCCTTTCCGTCCTCCTGTTATTTTAATAATTATAATATCTTTGAGAGTTAAAATTGTCTCTCATAGTGTTTAAAAAGTTATTTATTTTTCTCAAATTATTAAAAAATGATAGCTACTTCATTTTTTTTTTTAATATTAGGAATCATCACAAATTTTAAACGTAGGCCTACTGAGTTCTCAAAAATTGTAAATTTTTTGAGCATGATAAAAACTTTTCCGTGTGTTACTTATATTAAAGTATGTACAGTACTAGGTATTTACTGCATATATCTTCTTTCAATGATTGTAGCGGTTTCAAGTTCACTCCTTTCCTTCAAATATCTATACCTATATATATATATATATATATACGTATAAAGTATCAAACCGTCATTAATTTCGGGGTACTAGTACCCTAATATCAAATGCAAAAATGATTATGAATTTTTTTTTATCATAGGAAAGATCACGATTATGTAATTTTCATTAAAAATATCGTTGTTAACAAAAGACGATATCTCTAAGCTTCCCTTGACAAAGATAAATCCAGGGTGGTTAATAGATTGCAGATTTGACGCATAATTTACGAGCCTACTAGATATCCCGTTTATTTGGGCATGTAACCACGTGTATTCATTACGTCACAGCTAGGGGTCGTTGCACTATCGTACACGTGTTCGCCCCATTGATCCAAACCATGACGTCAGTCTGACGTCACTTTCAACAACATTCATTTTGCTCCAGTTTCATTAATATCAATAAGGTCATTAAATAAGTTTTTAATATTTATATTACGTCCTTAACTACTCTGCACTCTTGATTTAAAAAAAAAATTCATTAAATTATTGTGCATTGGATGTATTACTGATTGTATTATTATGTAAGGAAGTCTGAGAATTATTTAAAAAATTATCTTGCTAGCTATCCAAAGGTTAAAAATATTTTCACTTAAATCACTAGTATTTTATATCAGATAAAAACAAGCAAACAAACTATAACAAAATCTCAAGAACCTTTTAAATAATGTTTTAGCTGACAAAACAGGAATATCTAAAATTAGATATTTAGCCTAATGTTTACCAATTTTAGTGAAATAATTTATTGTTATGAACGCAAAATAAATATTGTCACCAAAATCAAACAAAAGCATAAAAGTGAGAGTTTGTTTTTCAACAAATTTTATAATATGTATAAAATGTTAAATTTTACTTTAAAAAAGAACGATATATAAACAAGCCATACATCAACGATTCACCTTATACAATTTTCAGCTTTAACAATCAATGAAATAATGAGTGTGTGCGTGTGTGTACGTGTGTGTGTGTGTGCGTATTCAATTTTGACGTAATATTATAATATATTGGGCTTTTAATTGTATTTAATGTAAGGTTGTGTATACTTGTATGTGTAAAGATAAGGAGCAATAAATATCATTATCATTATCATTTATTGTAACCTTTGTAACCTAAAGTTTTTTTTCACTTTTATCATGCTTCTGCGTTTATAAGGAACATTGTTTTCATAGTTTCTCGTTTTACAGGTTTTTCATATACACAATCAGACACAGTTGATTAGGATTTATATTTCGAAGGGAGCGCCGGTATATCTGGTCAAACACAACTTGTTCGTTTCCAACGTTAGAAATAGTATCGTGCATATCACTTTAGCCGCTTCCTCATTTCATACAGTAACTGCGACGCACCGGGTCCATCAGGAATATAATTATGATAGAAGGGGGGGAGAACTATGCTACCATTTATAATTAATTAAGACCATGGATCTTCGTACAAGAATTCTCAAGCCTTGGACAATCAGGAAGGATTTTGGGCACACGTCTTAGATTTGTCTTAACTGACAGACATTATTGACGAGTCCCAATTATCCATTATTATATTATTATTCAAATCTAATGTAATTGCTAACTTAGACTTACGTCACCTTTATACTACACTAATGTTAACATTACACAAGCCCGGAAGTGTTTCGGCCTATTCAACCATTTCTCTTAATTTTGGACGCGAATTAATTACTTAATTTAGAAGTTGTGCGTCGGAGCTTCCGGGTCATCGGACCAATATTTGCTAGAGCTAGCCGGTCATAATTGTAGTAATAACCGACCCACTCCCTGTAAACACAACTGTCAGATCCTAGGTAACGCACACCAAGTGTACCAAGTTCGGATAATCCGGAACTCAACTGGTATGGAAGGAGTGGCGTCCCCCTTTCCCATAAATCAGAAATTACCTTCCCGCGCCTGAAAGCTTGGCGACAGACAACTCATCATGCCTTACTGTGATGAGGGCACCAGTCACCCCTGCCGGGAAAAAAACCATGACACCTATACGCGTTCGCGAAGAAAGAAGAGAAAGGAGAAGATGCAACCACCTCCAAAAAAACCATTGAGGTGATCCCAAAAGGGCTGACGACCACAACGATAGAACGGTGGAAAGTAAGGTACTAAAATGAATTTTTCAGGTGCCAGTTCCGTTCAGGATTCACATATTTTGCCTTATACCGTACATTATCCCAGCGTACATTATCAAGAAAATAATAATAATACAAATGTAACTGAAGAAGGTGAATTTGAATAAACGGATAGTGACTAAAATGAAACAAATTCCAAATTGCCTAAACTAGAGGAGAAAACAAAACATATAAGGAATTAATAAAATATAAATTTATTAAGTGTTGAAAAGGATAAGGATATTATTGTGGGAGTGGTTGGCATTACAATCACATGTGGTACAATGTGGTTCTACTTCCATTACAATCACACTTTTGTTCTTTTTTTTGACAGGGTATAGGTGTTAGAAAGGAATTGGTGAGGTGGGAGTAGGAGAAAGAGGAAAGGGGGAAGCGTAACCGTCGATACAGCTTAACTTAAAAAAACGACGCTGAGTGGAAATTTTAGTTTGGATAGACCTTGGTTGTTTGTATGCAGTACACTGATCGGTTCGGCGTTGTCACACATAAAGCTGTGCGTAAATTGTTGTATTTTGTGTGCGTGAGTATATATTTTTAATATATTTTATTTATTTTTTGTATTTTGTGTACTATTTTAATTGTTTTTTTAAGATGGTAGGAAACGATAATAGGGAATTAGGACTTAAATTGATAATAAGTGTATACCAACTTAAAAAATGATGCAACCATTAGCCAACCATTTCCAAAAAGAACATTTGTTAGTGAAATAATTTGAAGTATATATATATATATATATATATATATATTAAAATTTTTAAGGAAAACAGGTGAATGATGGACTGAAAGGCAAAAATGGTAACTATTAGAAAAGGTGCGAATCCAGGCTGTTGTATCGAGCTGTTGGAACACAAGTAATTTACAAGATCTATTCAAAAACCTTTTACAAAATATGGGCAAAATAAATGTTTAACCTCCATTGAAATCTGAGAGAGCAGCTAAAGATAATAATATAATATATGATGACCTACGATATATTATCAACATTTTTATCTACTTGGATAATAATAGGTATAGGCTAGTATATAAACAGAAAAAAATCTATTAAATAAGAAATAAATAATTTAACTTGTTTTTCTCAAAGATATAAATACTTTTAAATTGGAGATTTTTAAAACTTTTAAAATATGTACTTAAAAATAAAACAAAAAATACTAAAGAATAAACAATAATTTTGTTGCCAAATAATTCCAATTTTTTATCCATTTACGACTGCAGTAAAGCAAAGCGTGCTCACTTACATGCTATCACTTGATTTTTTTTTTAATTTTGACGTAATGTTATAATATATTAGGCTTTTAATTGTATTTATTGTAATTATTCAATATGTACACAGACTTATAATATTCGGTAATACTCATTAATTTTTTTTATATAATCTGAAAATATTTAGCACCTTAACGTTACCATTTACCAACATTACGATAAATTTTACCAACAAATAGAAGGGTTGGCAATGGGTTCACCTTTGTCACCTCTTCTAGCAGAAATTTTTATGGCCGATTTCAAAAATAATTTATTTGGTAAAGACAATCCATTATTTAAAAATATAATTTATTGGTACCGTTATGTTGACGATGTTTTGTGTTTGTTTAGTGGCACTAATAGACGGTTAGACTCTCTCCTTAAAACCATAAATTCTGTAAATAGCAACATTCAGTTCACTATGGAAGTGGGTATAAATAACATCATTAATTTCTTGGATCTTAACATTAATATCAGTGATAGTTATCATAAATTTAAAATTTTCAGAAAACCTACTTATACAGATACAGTAATACCTGCTGATTCTAACCATCATATCAGCCATAAACACGCTGCTTTTCACAGCATGGTACATAGACTTATTAGTATACCTCTTTCACCTAATAACTTTTATGATGAACTGAATGTCGTTAAACAAATTGCTGTTAATAATAAGTATGATGTTAGTTTAATAGATAATATTTTAAGAAAAAAGTTAAAGCGAAGAGCTGAAAATTTAGTCTACTCTTCCCATAACAAGAGCATTGAAATAGTTAGATATTATAAATTATCTTATATCAACAGAACTAGTTATAAAATCAGTAACCTTATTTCTACTAAATGTACTTAATCGTAAAGTTGCTTTTTATTGTACAAAAAATCTAGGGAAAATGTTGGTCAATAATAAAGATAAAAAAGAAATGTTAGAAAATAGTGGAGTTTATAAAATATCTTGTCAAGATTGTGACTCTGAGTACATAGGTCAATCAGGTAGATCTATAAAAGTTAGAATTAAAGAACATGTAAATAGCTGGAAACATGGCTATAGAAACTCTAACTTGCTAACCACCTTTTGGACTGGGTCATAGTTTTGATCCGAAATTGAATGTTAAACTCTTACATATAGAAAATAAAAGCAATAGATTAAATAATTTAGAATGTTTAGAAATAAATAGATCTATTTCACTTAGGCCTATTCTCAACTTAAATGACCAAATTGTATTAAATTCGTCACCGCTTCTAAAACCCATCCGTAACATAGTTCATTAACCTTTATCTACCCGATTTCTCTATTGTATTTCAGTTTCCTGTTACTTATGTTTAAATAGTTGTCTATACCTGTAAATTATTAGTTGCCCGTTGTTGCCGCAAGGCGAGACAATTGTAGCTCATTTATATTATTAAAATATTTGAAACTTTAAGCTTTTGCTTTATTTTTTCCTTGGTTACCATAAGACTTTCAGAGTCCTAAAATCGTGAGATTCTGTCTAACGATAGTGGGCCCCTCTCAAGTAAGACCAGAGACTTCTTTATGCAAGTTATATTTATGAGTTCTGAATGCTCCAACATCTCCCGTTTCATACACAAGACTCAAGATTACGCGAGTAATGATCGCCGAGTTGCAAAAAAGTTTTAATTTTTTGATGTTGCATAAACGACGTACTGTAGGCTGTTTATTTTATTTAATCATATATAAATAGATAGAAAGAAGCTTCTAAACGAGACATAATATTTACAGTTATAAATGATTAAATTATAACAATACTGTATTATTAAAATTGTTATCCATATGCAATAAGGTATAATAAAATATTATAACATTACGTCCAAATTAAGGAATTTAATAAGTGATTGGATGTATCAGCAGTCGTACATAGATAAACATTTATTTAATGTAATTATTTGGCAACGCAATTATTTTTTTAGTTTTTAGTACATCTTTTAAAAGTTTTTTATCTTAAAAAAGCAAGTTTAAAAAACTTTTTTTCCCTATCTTTTAGTCATACTTTAATTAAATTATTATCATACAAAGCATATATTTCAAAACAAGATAAATTTAATTTTCAAAAATAACTTTAATTTTCAAAAGGTTTTTATTTAAATTTCTCATAACATTATTGCTTTCGGAACAAAAGAGAAAGAAACAAAAAAAAAGAGAAAATTCCCCCATCCACAATTTTCACCCTAGGGGGGGGGGGTACAAAAGTAACAGTTGATTATCGTATTGTCATCCAAGCTTAGTAACTGAGCAAAATTTCATTAATAGGTTTATTCCACCCTTAATTTTCACCCTAGGGGAGGGATTTTTACAAAAGTAAAATTGGAATATCGTATTGTCATCCGAGCTTAGTAACTGAGCAAAATTCAATAATAGGTTTATTCCACCCTTAATTTTCACCCTAGGGGGGGGTAGATTTATAAAAAAGTAAAAGTGGAATATCGTATTGTCATCCAAGCTTAGTAACTGAGCAAAATTTCATTAATAGTTTTATTCCACCCTTAATTTTCACCCTAGGGGGGGGGGGATTTATACAAAAGTAAAAGTGGAATGTCGTATTGCCATCCAAGCTTAGCAACTGGGCAAAATTTCATTAACAGGTTTTTTTCACCCTTAATTTTCACCCTAGGGGAGGGGGATTTTTACAAAAGTAAAAGTGGAATATCGTATTGCCATCCAAGGTTAGCAACTGGGCAAAATTTCAATAATAGGTTTATTCAACCCTGTATATGGGTTTTATATCTTCACTATTTACTCTTTTATATTTAATACAAATTTTCGTTAAAAATCATTATATTTTAATAAAACTTGCTAAATAGTGGTTGACGCCAATTGATAAATGAGTTCATTAATACACCTTTAATAATATGTTTTTTTTTCTAATCTAAATATAGGTATATCTTATTTACAAAAAGGACAACCTGATATTTGTTTAATATAGGGACAAAGGTTATTTTGTAGTGTCGTTATGGCCAAATTTAATTTCCCTTACAAAAAGTGTCAGATTGAATTCATTTTACGATTCTGGTTCAGTGGAGAAACTAAGAATAACATTGCTGTGGTAATTCAAAGTATTACCATGGTCTCATTCTGAACATATAAATATAACACAAGTAAAAAATAAAACAACTCCCACAAAATATATTTGCTGCTTGCAGAGATGCACAAAAGAAGATAAAAATGTAATTAATTTTAATTTAATAAAAAAGCGTCAGTCATGTAAATAAGTTGTTTTACTTTCCAACAGCTACGGAAGAAGATTATTCTGTCAGACTCATTGAGACTTAAATTCAATATAAGTTCTGTTGTTTAACCAATTTTTAGTTTGCCACACATTGTTAAAAGTATTGGATCCTTGATTTAAGAATTAAATGTAGGTGATTTTGTGATCATTGAAGGAGCCACAAATGACCTCTCTACTGATAGTGTGATAAAAATTTGGAAAGATTCTGTATCTAGTGTAATTAGAGATACTGTGATGGTGTCAACCGTACCATGCAGATATGGTGTTCTCAGTCTCAATATAGTAATTTGTGATATTAATCTCAAATCAATTTTAGAGATGGCTAAATATCATAAAGTGTATTGTGTGATTTTAATAAATATGTCTCTAGACAAGTTTATACAAGGAATGGTTTGCAATTTTAAAAATCTGGGAAAAAAAAGAAAATAGTAGCTGCGTTGACTTGCCGTACTGTGCCAATAGATATAAACTGCCTGGTATACGATATCCGATATTCAACAATAATTACTAATAGCTAAGTATTAAAAATCCTAATATTGTTAATTTATTATTTAACACCAGCTGAATGATGTTGAGCTTAATATCAAAATATTCTGTTGTAGGTTTAAAAATTGTTCAAAGAAACAGTTTCTAATAGAGTCAGGAAGAAAAGTTGGTTTTGGTGATGCTGGGAAAGAATGGGGGATTTGGTTGCATCTCATAATATTATGCTATAAAATTTTAAGTTGCATTTATGACGCAAGTGATGCAAGTGATAGGATCGGAACTTATTCATAGTAGAGGTTTGTTTATTTACCGACTAGGAAATGTAAATAATCCTAAACAATTATAATAAGCTATATAATTTTAAATGTGAATCATAACGAGAGTTGCAAGTAATAGAATCAGTGAAAATTGCTTAGTACTGGTTTTTAAAAAATAATCCTTCATTATCGTCTTTTTTTCGTAGTTCTAGCTTATTTGTTTTTCAGTAGCTTGAAACTGATATACATCATAAATGCCTCAGTAAAAACAGTCAATTTAAAGAACAGTTCAACATCCGGTATAATTTTCATTTGAAAACACAAAAAGAAATGCGTGTGAATAAATTTACTACTTAAACACTACATGTATCTGATAGGCTGTCTATATTTGGTCACATTGTGCTAGTTTTAAAAATACACATTATTGAAAATTGAGGAGAAAGCGTCACATGTCCGTACGTCAGATTCGTGTAGACAAGATCTCTAAAAACTATTTACCAAATGTTCTATCATAAAAATATATTTGTTTGAAAGATGTTTGTAATTTTATATTGAAGTTCTAAAGAAAAGTATTTTTTTAAACGAAAACCTACACACTCAAAGTCACATAATATTATTTTGAATTATTATTTGCCATCATCACATGAGTTTGAAATGTTTTTGGATTATATTCCTACGTAGGTCTCGAGATGGCTGTAATGTAAATTTGAATTGCAGATGATTAAATTAAATTACAAAGCGTAATGCTTTCTCTCACTCATTAACATATTATATATTATGAATAAGTCATTTGCAATGTCTTGTTTTGCGATTGGACTTTTTTAACTACTTCCGTCATTCGTAAACATCTGTCTCAGCAATGGAGTTTTCAGTCAATATTATGTTTGGTCTGTAACACGCCAAGCCTCCTCTTATTTATATGGAGAATGCATTTTTTAATACAACTAGTGTATAAAATTTATCTTTAAAACTTATAAAATAATTTAAACCAAAGAAGTTTGTAAAAAAGAGCTCATTTTGCATCGAATAGGGACTTTGATCAGCTAATATTTTATTTCATGAAATTCAGTAAAATAGTTTTGGAAAAAAGAAAAAGTATTTATTATTATATTAGAATAATGCTTAGAAAGACTAAAACTCGATAGCAAGATGTCACAAAAATAACGTTTACATACTCAAACTCTGTTCAACAACAAATGTCTATCCTCAGTGACACATGAGATGCAATAACTAACCTAGCACTGCGCCAACCCCCGTATTTAAACAAAACTAAAGGGGGCGTGGCCTAAACCTACGTTCTAATATTAATGTGTTAAAAGTACCTCGTTTCTAAATAACTTAAAAATTAAAAGTTTTGATTAAGTAAACGTAATTTTTGTGAGATCTTGTGTTCGAGTTTTAATCTATCTTATATTTTCTCACAAGTCCAGCCCAATATTTATTTATAGAATAATGCTTACTAAATCTTTGCATTTCGTACCAAAGAGCTTTTCATCTGGAGTTTTCAGTAAATAGTTAATCAAACAAAATTTCAATTAACCGGTTAGTCAGAAAATTAGGAGAGACGATTTTTTGTGTAAGTGAGAAACCATACTTTAAAGCTAATAATTAAAGTCTTTTAATGAGGAAAGGCTTTATAAAGTGTTAAAGAAAGTCTGTTACAATCTCTCTACAAATGTTTGAGTAAGCTTTCACACCTAACAATACTGTTGTTGTTATTTGACCACAAATCTGTAGGACTTCGTTACTGTCAGTGGTTTAAAGTGTTGCGTGAAATATTTCACTCAGATCAAGAGAGGTTGATTATTTTTCTTATTGTTTAAAGGCGAAAACCTCTCGATCATCATCAGCTTATAAAAAAGGAAGTAAAGAACCTTAGAACTTAGATATTCTAATTTCCTTGGGGTTGGATGATAAGTTGGTAAAGAGACACCTGATATGAAAGATAAAAGAGGGGGGATCTAACAAAATACTAGATGTAATAAAAAGTGTAGATCCAGCTAAGAATTCTCGGGATTGCCGGTCACTATAATGAGCTCCTGAGAGCTGAAATGCAAAAATAACGAATATAGATATCCCTTCATATTTATTTTATATAAATTTGAGTCACATTTGGTAACACATAAAAAAAAAATAGACTAAAACAAAACTTTTTTAAAATGGCGTCTATTTTAAATTTATGACAGATATTTTTTTAATTTGTATTTAAACAAAATTACAAGAAGCTAGATAACCAATAAATCGATAAAAAAAAATCCAAAATCTGGTTTATTTGGAACACGTAAAGTAGGAATAAGATTTCCCACAAACGCTAATGTTTTGGAATCATTGTCATAACAAAAACTACTATCAAAACATTTTAATATTTTCAGAATTGTCCAAAATGGGAATAACGGATGAGGGATGTTAAGAAACTAAATTTATTTTAACACCAAAACGTGGTGATAACTTTGTTTTTATTGTAAGATAAATATAGAACAAGTGAAATGTGTTTATAAACATCAAAACATGTCTTGTTTTCAGAATTGGCCAAAATGGGAGTAACAGAATAACTCTTCGCCACTTTTGAAAAAATATATAGGAATGACCAATTTTAAAATATTTAAGCCAACAATGTTAGGTATATTTGAAATTGGAGATTATTTAAAATATAATTATTGTTTACTCCAGTATAAGTAATTGTAGTTAGAAACAACACTTTTGAAAACACATTAATAATGATATTGTAATAAAAATTAATGGACAATAGTTTTAAATTATTGTAAACAAATTTGCATTTATTTTAAATTAAGACTAGTGTTTTTATCAATAACAAAAGGTTTTCTTTTTGAAATTGTATTGAAACAAAAAAAAAAGTATTGAAACAAAAAAAAAAGTTATTCATCTCCAATTTCTTAAATTACAACTATAGATGCATATTACTATAGACTCTCCCACTAAGATCAAATAACTATTGTGGATCAATTATCTATAATATTGTTTTTTCCAAATTAATCACCATAACAGACACATGGATACTAATTTCCGCACAATATTTAAAGCCGTCTGTTTTAAAGGCGATAAAACCAAGACAAATAAATTCAAAGACGCGGAACGAAGTGCTCTGGATACATGTTGTTTTGAGCTTTTTGTTTGTTTTGTGATCATCTATACATATTTATCCATTAATATCCCTTTTATTTGAAACACCCTGTACATACGTCCATTCAAATCGTGGTTAAGATATCATATTCACTGCACTTTGCATGTTTTAGAACTTGCCATGAAAATCATTCCTATAATAAATATTTACAATGTGGAAATTACATTAAAGCTTCTTGGAAATATGTAAAGCATGGGATTATATTTATTTCTTTATTAGTAAAATAATAACAATACTGTCTAAAAATGGCTTAAACATTCAAAACTAATATATTTATACAATTAATTGAATATAAACAATCAGTAAAATAAAATAATTGTTTTTGAAATGGATAATTTCAGGTTAAATTTTGTGTGATAGGAAACATTTTGTGAAAGCCACTATCTACAGTACTGATATTTTTGAACTTTTCACATTGGCAATCAACTTCACAAGTTAAAACTCTAAAAACAAAGAACTCCTGTAAAGTTAGAAAGACATTTAATTACCGGTCAGTGACAAGGAACTAATTTCAGGTTTTATAATTTAAAACGTTTGATAAAATTTATTTATTATTCATGAGCTGATACTATTTGTAAAGACTTTCATATTAGTTATTATTTTATTTTATAAGAGGTGTTTATTCAGTAAAATGGTTTGAAAAAAAGAAAATGTATTTATTATGATATTGAAATAAGTATTAATAAACTCTCTTGTTCCGTGCTAGCATTTCATCTGTAGTTTGCAGATAAGAATTGAACAAAACTTTATTTCATCTGTTTTTTACTTTACCGTTAATCAAAGCCTTTTAATTAGGAGAGACTTTACAAAATGATAAAGAAAGTCAGTTACAGTCTCTCTACATTTTTGAGTAAACTTTCACAACAGTATTACTGTTGTATTAGTTATCCCACAGAGACCATACCTCGCACAATCCCAACTGAACATGCTGCAACAAGACTCCGCTTCTGCCAGTGGTTGAAAGTGTTGAGTAAAACATTTTACTTAAATGAGACACGATTGCATTTCGTTAATGGCAAAACTGGCAGTTAAAAGGAGTTCTTAAAATCTACATGGCTTCCACGAACATCATTGTATTCTCAAACAATTGGAGTTTTCTGTGTCATTTCTTAACAGTCTGTTATTGGCATAATTTTATTTATTAATTATTATTTAATAACTAAGTTATTTTAAGAATAAATATTAAAAAAAAACATAATGAATAAATATGCTTAAAAGAGTTTGTAGTAAATACGAAAATAAGAGATGTTTGGAGAGAAGGAAATAGTGGGAACTTTCAAATCTTTCTCTCAACAAAATAATGTCGTATAATACAGATTATAATTATAAAACATGTAATAAAATTGTATTTCCTCGTGTTTAAAAACCTCAAACTTTTTTGTGTACCGCAGCTGTACAAAAATTCCCGTCCCGTTCAACGGTAATCACATTTTTTTCAATTCAACATTTGAATCGTTTATTTGAGAAAGGGCACAAATCACAATTTTTATAAAAATTCCTTTTTTTTTTTTTATTGGAATGGGCTCTATAGGTGTAGACACATTTAGTGTTGAAAGGGCACAGCTCTAACTTGGTTGCATTGGTTGCTATGGAGCTCTGAAAATAGCGTTTATTTGAGAAAAGGCACATATCCTGGATCTGTGCCCTTCCTGCAATAAACCTACTGTATTGATGTTTTGCGCATGCTCGAGCATCAGCTGTTGTTAAGTTTGTTACTCACTAAAACACACTAACCTCAATGTTTTTGGTTGTTTTGTTAAATAGGTTGTGTTCGCTACGTGATAAACTTTTATTTTTATTTCTTTGAGTTAATTAATGTTGTTGAAATATGTTAGAAAGTGACAGTTCTGATAGTGACCGTGCGTCAAATGAACCTTTAAGCAAGAAAAGAAAGTGGGGAGTGTTAATCAGTGACAAATATCAAAGGCACATAATTAAGAGGGCTCGCCTTGCAGGAGAGGCTTACACAAATTATAAAGGAAGGAAGTTCGAGGCAAAATCCCAGGAAACCGTTGTGGTAAGGTGAATAAAATTTATTAAGGGGTATACAAAGGGGGCTTATAAAGCTGCTAGAGTAAGTTATGGTAATATAAGAAAGCCTAGGCCTGCCGTTTTTAAAGCAATTACACCTATAAAGGACTGTAAGTGCTTTTATATTACCGTAACTTACTTTACAGTCTTTTATAGGTGCTTTTTTTTATTTTTTTAGGTGTCGCAGTGATTGTTTGAGTAAAATTCCTCAAGATGACCAAATTCAAATGTTTGCAGAATTTTACAACATAGACAACAAAAATCAGCAGGATTCATTTCTACAAGGGCTAATGGAAATCAAACCTATAGAGAGGCCTCGACCAGTACCAGGTATACCCCCTGAGCGGAAGAAAAGTAAGAGGCATTCTGTTTTATACCATCTATTACACAAAGGGGAAAACATTAGCGTTTGCAAACACGCAATCTTGACCTTGTATTCTGTACCCAGTAAAAGGCTCAGAAGAATTTCTGATTTATTAAGTGTTGGAAAATCTCCAAAAGACATGCGAGGCAAAAACCGTAAAGGAAATGCTGTGCCTCCGGAAAGTTGCCAAAAAATTAATGAACACATACAGAGCTTCCCAACTAAGATCTCTCATTAGACAGGAAAGCCTGTTACATACCTTTCGGCTGATCTGAACATCAAAATCATGCATACAGAAAGTAATCCAGATTTACAACATGTTTTGTACAGTACGTACTATACATTTTACAAACAAAACTTTAACTACAGGTTTAGTAGACCTTAAAAAGATGTATGCGGTCTATGCGAAGAGCTTGGAACAAAAATTAATAATAGCACTCTAAACGACAATGCAAAAAGAGTATCAACAGCCGAAAAAATGGTGCACTTGAGGCGGTCCAAAAAATATTACACAGCCTTGAAGGTCATAACCAAAAAATGTGAAGCTGAACCAGATACATATGGTATTTGCGTGGACTACATGCAGAACTTACCGCTGCCTCATATCTCAGTACAAGAGATATTCTACTATAGACAGTTATGGGTTAATTCCTTTTGTGTGTATGATTTAAAAAATGAAAAAAATCACAGTATACATCTATCATGAGGGTATCGCCAAAAAGGGGGGAAATGAAGTGTCGTCCCTCATTTTTGATTTCACCAACTCACATTCCAGAGACAGCCAAAGAAATGCATGTGTTTTCAGACGCTTGCACAGGTCAAAACCGAAATCACACTGTATTAAGAGCCTTGCTAGCGATATGTAATGCCAGAAAAGTTCCCTTAAAACAGTATTTTCCAGTAAGGGGTCACAGCTTCCTCCCCTGTGACCGGGTGTTCGGCGTCATAAAAAGAGCGTTGAGAAGAAAAGATAGGGTGTATGATACAAACATGATACAGGAGGCCTCAAAAGGGAAAATAGAAACTATTTTGTTGACGGATAATGACAGAATCTTAGATTTCGACAAGTGGTGGCCAAACTTCTTTAACAAAAAATGTGTCCTCAACAGAAACAATGAACAAGCGAACAAAAGAGAGGCAAAAGTTAAAAATATCTGAGCTATATTACATTGAAATTAATGAAGGAAGCATAGTGGGAAGCGAATTTATCGGAGGATTGCAAAAAAGCACATTTTGTCTGAAAAAGCCTAATGTTACGAACATCCCACTACCAACAGAAAGAGCATTCCAAGGTACAAACCCCATCAATGTAAAAAAGATTGATAGATATCAAGAAAGTTTTAAAGTATGTCACTCGAGATGCACAACCATTTTATGATGAAGTTGTTGTTTGGCCGACCACAGTTCAAGATGATATGGAATAACTCACCAAGAGTATCGTAGAACTGATCATGTTGTGTGTATTCTATCAATAAACCAGTTATAACTTTAAAATTGTGTTAAATAGTCATGTTTACTGTGTTTATTGCAGAAAGGGCACATGTCCACAACAACAATAAAATCATACAAATCTACACCATACAACCTAAAAATCTGAAACTTATGTAAAATATGTATTTTGTAATGATCTTTATGACAAAGTATACAAATTTTAAACATCAAATTTTTTTTCAAAGAAAATAAGTTTTTTGTGTCTCCTGTAAAATATGAAAAATGTGATTTGTGCCCTTTCTCAAATATCCTAGTAAAAATCATTGTTCAGCAGTAATTTATGTATAATCTTCCAGAAATTAATATGCATACAACCAAAGTACATAAAATGTTATGAATAATATTTAATTAATTGGTAAAATTTGTGTATTACGTAACACAGCATCATTCGTAGTAATAAAACATAAAATTACTCCAATTTACACAAGTCCATATATCTGTTCAAGTAATCTACGTTTTTTTTTAATGTATTGAATAGAAAATTTCTTAATTTTTCGATCTGTGATATCTAAATCCTTGTAACTGTTATAGTTTAGAATCTATAAAAATTATACAAAATTAAGAATTGATAACAATTTTTTTTACCTTTTTTTTTGTTTTAATTCAACTTATAGAATAGTAAAAAAGATAGTATCGGAATGATTTATATAGCATTGTAGAGTCCATGTTTCAGCTTTTCCTAGTTATAAACCTAAATGACATTTAACGAAAAGTAAAAATCGAATAATTGGATAATTAATTTGAGGTGTTTTTCCGCTTGGGAATAACAGTGACGGAACATCGCAATACAAGAAAATATGACCTCATTGTTCATATAGTTTTTGTAATTATTAATACTTGTCCAAATAATACAAATTGACAATATTTTGTGGAATTTGTCTTCCTCTTTCGAATTACATATTCAAAATTATTGTAGCAGTCATAGTTTTTGACATTTGTAATGTCTTACCCGAAATTAACCACTCCCGTTTTCTTTTCCATACGTTTACGAAATGTCAAATATCGATTAGTAATATTTCGATTTTTTAAAAAATATATTTAAGACATTGGAAAGAAAAATTTCAGATCTGTCGAATTTTTATTCTCTTCCCCTATTCTAATAATTGGAAGGATTTGTACAAGGAAAGGCGTCATAAAAAAACCTATCTGGTTACCTCATTATTTCAGTTATGTTGTAATAAAACCAATGTTCTGCCTACTAGTTCTAGTACAGTTTAGTGCTATAGAATATATTGTTTTTTGAGTTTTTTGCTTTGTAATTTATTGTAAATTATTTATTGTTTTGTTGATGTGTTGAGACACGTAAATCTTCTTAACTATATTCTGCTACTATTGTTAGGTGTTTGAGTAGTGTGAACAAATTTTTATGCAAGTTAAAATCGTTTAGGTTAAACATTTTGTGACGCGAAACAGTTTTTCTCATTCTTGATTGCTTAACTAAATAATGTATCATTGTTGAAAATTTATAAATTCACAGCTCAATTTTAAGTTCATTTTTCTAAACAATGGTACCGGTATATAACAAATTGGATTTTACATTAAATGTTTTTAGTGAATTTTTAAAGTAGGCTTGATTTATATAAATTTAACTTTTCTAATGAAAGTTTTCTAAAATGATAAACTTTTACACAATTTTATTTACAATTACATTACAAAACAAATTTATGTCTTGAAAATAGTTAGAAAGTGTATATTTTACAAATGTTTTTTGGGGCGTTTAGGCTTCCATTACTACAAGATATTCTTAATTCCTGTCTTACTAACACCCAAAATATGTATGTGTAATATTGTTTTATTACATACATACATTTTACTTACTATGTCTAACAAATGACATATTACAAGTTTGGTTTTGTAAAGAACAACTTTTTTTTTCTAAATAAGCCCAACTTATATGCAAGTCTTTTTTTCATCATAAAACTTGATTTTTCAACATGTACATTTTATAAATTGATTAATATTTTATCAAAAATTATTTACAACTATATTACAAAACTTTTGTATATCATGAACATAATACCTTATGTAGTACTTTTTTCTGTTGGTTGTTGCAGGGTTAATCTTATTAAGTTTTTGTAAGCTAAGCTCCGTTTGAAACACCCAGAAGACATGTTGCAATTCTAGCTTCACTCATGTTCATAACATTCAGTAACTGGCACTTCTTAAATAATTATATCTATTTAAAGTGTGGTTTCACTAAATTAATTTTCAAAACAATACAAAGATATGTTTATTCAAGAAAAATTGCATCTCTGTAGTTAAACCCGTTCAAAGTTAAAGGGTAAATTAGTTGAGGTCTACTATTTTACTCTGCGGAACTTTTAGACTTACTGACTGAACTAAATATCTTAAAACTTACCTGCGTTTGTTATTTACACTGAATAAATGTAAATAGAATTTTTTAATTCTATTACATTACTCATTTGTAATTTAACCCGTTCAGGAAATAAATAATAAAAATATTGTTTCTCTTATCCCCCATGGTGGCAAAAACTTCTAACAAACTAATTCATGATACAGAGGGAATGCACATAAAACAATTCTTTACACATCTAAAGACTTAAAGGAAATAAATAGTAAATTACTTAATTTTTGTATTTTTTGAGTGGTGACATTATTTGTGTTAAATATTTACAATTACTGTAACACAATATGGTTAGTGCGATTTACAGAGAGAATAGCAAATATTGTGTGTTTGTAGACACTAGCTCATATTGCATGCATGTCATGAGTGAGAGTTTGTCCCACATACAAGTCAATCTACAAGTTGCTGTATACCTCATACAAGTTCTAATCCATGTTGTATTTAACTACTACCTGATTATTCCAAGCCAGGGTTAATCGGCCAAAGTCAAAACAAACCATGACGCCTTCATAAAAAGTCGAAGTAGAGGTGTTTGTTTGAACACATTTTAGAGGAAATTGACAAAAATAGTATGCCTGTCAAATTACACTGAAATACAAATAAATTTCCAGTTATGTAGAGTTTATTACTTTTTCATTTACAAATTTATGCTGTTAAAAAGCAATGGTAATTGATAGATTTTTGATTTAATATCATACAACAAAATGGCGCCATTATTGTTTGCAAATTGTTAATCAGGTTAGAAGTTATTCATGAAAATTATTGTAAATTGCTGTTTTTTTAAATATATATGTATGTATGTATAATTATATTACTTGTTTTTATGATTATTATTTTCATTATTGCTAGTATAGGATTTAATTATAGTATAATTTGCTGACATTCGCTTATTTCTTGCTTTCTAATTTCTAATTGTTGTAATGGTATGTGGTAGGGATGGTAACAAATAATTAAATGTGTTTTATTTATAATCAGATGTGTTAGTGATTTATGTTAAATACAAATAAAAATTGTAAATAAACCTAAACAATAATGCTTAATTATTTTTTGTTGTTCTTACCTATAGTTTATAATACGTGTGTCATTAGCATGGACCAGGTGTCAATAGCATGGCTGTTAACATTTTCAAAAATTAATAAAATTAGTAATTTTGGGAAATCAGCTCTGCTGCCATTTTGTTTATTAAACAATGCTATTTAGAGCATAATGTAAAAGTTTCATGAAAATATTTAAACTTTCATGTCTTAATTTTAAATATTCTTAAATATGCTTGTATTTGTAGAATCACCCATATATATATATATATATATATATATATATATATATATATATAATTCAAGTTAACGCAATTATCTAAAGATTCTTAGAGCCAAACCTAAAAGTTAAATTTCGAAAAATCGATCAATAATTACTTTAGCTTGTGAACACATATTTATTCGCAAGTGTACAACACGATCGTGGAGTCCTAACATCCCCTCCTCCTATTTTTTAATGCAAAGAGGTGATTTAAGGTTGTGTATAGACAGTACGTTTTAACAAAGTTACATTTTGCTCCCTCTGGGATTGTGGGGAGTTAATTCGAAATATTAAATGGTAAGGAGAGTGTTATGACACACCGTTTAGAAGGCTTAATGAGTAGAGGAAAATGGAGAAATGGAACCATAATTCCGTTAAACTAGTAACAATAGGTGACGACCCTATACAAATATATTTTTCATATAAGACATAGATCTCTTTTTAGTAAACAAGTTATTGAAAAAACTACTTTTGGAGTAGGATAGTAACGGTTTTGTATTTGAAGTGGAAGGTATTCATTACAACTGATAATTATGAAAATTTATTCTATCTTAACATTTTACTTCCAAACTATTATTGAGGTTTACAAAAAATGTATTATTTTAGATCATAATAACTTGTTTGTTAATCCATCTTATATAAAAATAGGAAACTATTATAGGTTAGTTTTTAAATTTTATGTAAATTCAAAAAAAACTGTGTATGTAATTGTATTTGGGTAAATACTAGAGTAAGTTTATAATATAAATTAAATTTTATAATTAATTTATTTATTTCCACAAAATTTGCAACATTTACAAAGTTTTTCTTCAAACAAAAGAAATAAAAATTTAACTCTCATTACACAAAGAAGTTATGAGTTCTAACTAAATGAAGTAACGGAGTAAAACTAATATCGTCGATTTAAGGTTTTGGAACGTATTTTTCTGGCACGGAAATTGCTATTTATTTTGTTCAACAACTGCAGCCCGTTTATTGGTATTTCAATTCTGATCAAGTACAAGCAGTTAAGTAAATTAACAAAAAATAATTAGAGTTAACAAACCTGGTAAATCCTAACAATACGGTTGGCAAGAGCAAAAAATAAGGTTAAGACGAGAACATTACGTAATGATATAACATTCTCTAAGTTAAAAAGATCCTAGGTGAATCCTGATATCTAACAGAAAATTTTAATAAACTTTCATATTTCGCCACTGATATCCATAATTGTAGTTTATTTGTTAATATTCTCCAACAACGTTTGAGAAAATCTGTAAAAAAAGTTATTTCGCATATTAAAATGGTACTTTTATACTCATTTGTGAAAGACACTCTTAGCTAAAAATGTTTGAGACAATTTCACCTGTGTTATTTTGTACACTGGATTTAATAAAAAGTTTACATATTTTTCACTTGTTGCACATTTTGAAATGTACAGGAATTTAGGAGATACAGGATTATCAAATTCATACAAATATACATTCCAGATCTAGAATAAACATAAATCATATAATAAAATCCTTGGAAATTACAAAATCACTACAATCATTAGGTAAGTCAAATTGGTGCAGTTATACAATGTAAAATCTTATATTTTTATTTAATGGAACAGAACCAACATTCATAATAAAGTAAACAACATTTTAATTTTTAAATGTAGCTATTCAATTTACCTAATAATTTCAGAACAATTTCAATCTATTCAGATTTATTTTTAGTTCTAAGACTGAAAATTGCGCAATTTTAAAAAAGAATAAATTAATACTGAAACAAGATAGCATAAACTTATAAAAAGTTTAAATATTTGACAGATTATTTATAAATATATTTATACACTTGAATGCACCTTGACTTTTATTTTCAAACCGTTCCATTTCCTGTAATAAATATATTTTTTAATGTCTACGCAAAATTATTTTCTATAATAATATTACTAAGAGGGCAATTTTTTTTTTTTTTAATCCATTGCTTTTTAAAAAATATTACCTTATTATTAATCATTTATTTAAAATCGGTATTTTGTTGTTACATATGCTGTGTTCTCAATTTTTCAGTACTTTAAAAACAAATTAGACGAACCAAAGACATACACAAAGTTCTCACACACCCACTAACTGAACTTACTAACCACTAATAAACCGCTGTGATAACTATGTTTTTATCCAATCTTGTATTATTTCAGATGGCATAGAACCTTCCAAACGACATAGAAGAAATTTTCGTTTTACTTGAAGGAGGTCTCTCTGATATCGAAGTCCTAAAATTGTAGAAGGAGAATGAAGAATGTAAAGAAACAAGAATTCGAAACATACTAATAACTCCAGATGAAGAGAATGCTGAACAACATTTTGATGTAGCAATACAGTCTTTTGAAAATAGGTTTATTTATTCTTCTGATTTTGAAGAGAAATTACACAGTACTACAGTCGACACTCTCCTCCATTCGTTAGTAATCCCTTTCTCGTCAACTTACGAACTCGTAGGAATAAACTTTTATTATTCGGATTACTTAATCCTCTCGTATCTCAGTTAAATCTTCTATCATTCAATCACTAAACAATAAAAAGACTGTCCTCAAACCTACTTGGCGAAAAATAGTTATATATCCTAAAAACATAGTATGTAGATGCTAAACCGTATTATAATTTAAAACTATTGTTGGTAATAGTATATTTCACAATTGTACACAGTTCAAAAGTAAATAAAACCTTTATGAATTGTCAGTACAACAATATAAGAAAATTGTTTCACAATTTACCATAAATAAAGACAATTAGTTTGTACAGCATATTATATCTATTTTATTTAAAATATATTGATTTTCAATATTTTAAATAAAAATAAGAGCATTTTCTTCATTTTTAGACTAAGTAAATTTGAAATGTTTATTTCGTATATTTATTTGTTCTCTCTAATATATATATATATACGTGTTTCACACCTTTGTCAATAAGTAATATTTTTATACAACCCTAATTCCCACTGACTTATATGGAGTCGACAATTATTTTGTAATTTAAGGTGGAAAAATTATCCAATTGGGTCTAGAACAAGAATTTTGATTTGGCAAATTATTATACACCGTTTTCGGACAGTGAGCTGGAAAGAGTTAACGAATAATTTAACTTTTCCTTTATCAATGAAAATTTGATTTATACTGTGCAAGAAGACTGATTCTAATTTATATTACCCGATAATGCAGTTATTACTTAGAGACATTTTTTTATAGTGATTACACGATATTCTACTCCTTCATACACAGTTTAAGTGCCTGTCTCAAAATACCTTGTCATGGATGGAGTACAAATAACACTTCATATCGTATATAATGTCTTTCGTCACTTTTAGATAAGTAAATAATTTACTACAAAAGTTTAAAGGCCTTATCTTGAGAGACATTTTGTATAAATTTTTTTTTAACTCTCTTCTTAGCGATAAACACTCTATATAAAATCCGGTTAAAAACAGTTTAAATTACTAAATTAAAATAATTTCCACTATATAAACTGATTTTGATATAAAATCAATAGATATATTATTTATTATCAACTGTCGAACTGGTTTCTAAACCTTAGAATTTGATATTATCTCAGTGGTTTCATATTAGATTACGTAATGTCTTTCACACAAACTTGCACTTCTTCTGGAGACGAATATCAATAATTTGGTGTGGTATTCAGTTCAAAAATATGTTGTGTGAAAACCTCTAAAACATTTTTAATTATTGAAAACTAATATTAAGATGCAAACTTTGAGCTATTAGTATATACTAGTGGATCACTCCTTCTTACTTTTAACACATTCAATAAATTTTTCTGGAAACTTAATGTGGCTAAACCAACTGTTTAGCGGGGATTGAGTCACACAACTAAATGTATTAATCGCAAATCATATCTAAATTTAAAATATACCAAAGCTACTGAACAATTCTCCAAAATACACTCACAGGGATAAATTACAAACAAAACAATATCCTTTATGGATTTCATGCTCCTTGGTTTGATTGTAATTCACTGTTTAATGGAATGACAGCTGTAGTAAAGATTATGCAGTAAATATTATACATCGTTGTATAAATCCTGGACTGCTAACTGAAAAACAAATCTTTACGCTTTACTGGTGGGTTACTGTGGCTGGTGACCCAATTCGTTGGAAGCGTGAAGGATCTGTTTATATTTTACCTTATACAAGAACTAGAATATAAATCCTACATGAAAGTTATATCATATCGTGTTTTATATTAAGACATAAAATAGTCTATTACAAAATATTAATTTATTTGGTGTTTTTTCTGACGTTAGAAACTCAACCATTTTTAATTCGTTGTGAAACTCAACCAAATTAAAACGTGAATAAATAGCGAGTGACAGAGTTTCTATTAGTTGGCCATGTAAAAACATACCGTTAAAAACTTTTAGAAAACAGTTTAAATTTTTCATTTTAAGTAGTTTTTATAAAACTGCTCGTTCACTCCATTATATTTAGTACTTCAGAAACGCGAGCTTTATTCCTAGTCGAGGCACCTGTAAAAGTACCGTAACTGTTTTGAGTAGCCGCCATTAAAAACGTTAAATGAAAATGTATAATATCTTTTACAAACTTTGTTTCACCTTATTCCTACATTTCATATCTATTGGTAGACGCGTTGCGTCCTAACTGCGTATAAAACATACAAATATACAAAAGATGTCAAATTGTATAGTTAAAGCTGGTCTTCACGTTGCATAGTCACAGACATGACTCTCTTGGCTGTGACTCTGCAATAAGTCAAATTACAACCTCTAAATTCTCTCTTCTAACAGAAACCCTGGGAACATGCAGCTGCGTACTAGATATAAAATAATTTGCATTAGTAATCAAGAAATAATAATACATAAATTATAAATTGAGGTTAGGTTAGTATATTTCATCACTAGGACCCAAAGTGAAGCTTTTCGAAACAAGTTCAAATTTAACATGAAAATAAGCGAGGATCGAAAAACTTCTTTTGGTCCTAGTGATGAACTATATTTTTCATTATAATGTAAACAAAATAAGAAAACAAGTTTACAAAAACTAAAATGTTATAAAATATTTAACTTCAAAAGTTTGAACAAGTTACACAAGTTCACAACTATTACAGCTTTTTAGTAACAGTGTAAGTAATCGTGTTAGTGGTACACTAACTATAACGATTACCAGATAACACTTGTGTTATCGGTTATTTACAATCGAGAGTATAGTTTTTTTTTATAGATTCTTTACAATCGTATAAACGAAGTAACAGCTGATAACCTCGACCTCAGTTAAATTGTTAAAAATAACAACTTCAACATCTCAATGCATGTATTGATATTTTTTGCATACAGCTGTTTTTGAAGCAGTATGACGAAAAACAGAAAATGTCAACAGGAAATTACCGTCAACAGGAAATGTAGAAAAGGATATTTTGTAATTTTACAGTTAGCTATTTCGGAAATGTTTTTGGTAGTTAGTTAAATTAAATTAAATCATTGTGCCAAAAACATTCCCAAAATTTCATACTAGTCTATTAGTTTGGACAGTTTAAACTTATAATAAAACAATCTTATACTTTTCAAACCTCTTGTTGTTTCTTGCCCCACAATTTCCTTCTCCTCTTAATCTTCAATCATCCTGTATTTGTGGAAGCAATTTAAAACATAATTTAAACTTTCAACTAAAACGCTCCATTCGCCCGTGAGATACACCTCCACAATTCATAATAGGCTAGTATTTTTAACAAGCCATTATTCCTACACCCACTCTACATCTGTACAAGCTTTAAACAAACACAAATTAAATTGCAAATTAATAACATAAACTAGGTTGCTAGTGTTAATATTGCACCAGAAACATTTTGTTACATTTATGCAATGTATGATTATATGATGACAAGGAATGTATGTAATTTCTAACGTTTCTCATCCAATTCCCATTTAAAAATATATTTACTTGAATATATCTTCTGTTAGCTAAACAGTCAATGTCAATTTAAGCGTCAAATCTCTAGTCTCTTAAAATGTACAAAAGTCTGAAAAACGATATATCTAGTCTGTTATTAACAAAAACTATAACTAAAATAAGTTCATCCACAAATTAAATTTCAATATTATAAACATAGTAATGGCAATAGAATACAAATAAATAACAGCTGTTATATTTTAAAATTCACTAAAAAAAAAATACCTTCATATTTGTCTAAAAATATTGTAAAACCTAATTAATTATGTTCTCGTGTCAAATTTGTAAACCTCATAGTAATAAATAAACTATCAAAATGGGTTCCTGTTGTCAGAATTGTACAAAATAAAAGTACCGTTAACACTCATCCCCAACGTTTTTGAAAAAAAAAAAAAAAAAAAAAAAAAAGAAGTTTTTAGTCAATATTTAAATATTTCAGAATCAATTTTATTCGTCATAATTTGTATATACAGTGAAATTATTAGCAATTAGGATCATTTTCCCCTGAAGAACTGTATATATATATATATATATAATATATATATATATATATATATATATATATATATATATATATATATATAAATATATGAATGACTCGTTAAAACGAGATCAAAAGTACATGTTCAGTGCTCATTTCATATTTTGGTATCTAAACCGTCGCCTAAAATAAACCCTAAAACGATATGTGAGAGGACATAATAAATGCCAGTTTGTATAGTACTGGTGTTTTAAAACTTTTGACTTTATGCCTATTAACTTCTTAATTAAAACTCCAAAAAACAAAGAATGTGAGTAAAGTTGTATGAAATTGAGTTAAAATTCAGTAACAAGGAAGTCAAGTTAAGTGTTCTAATTGTAATTTCTCTTTGTTTTTAACAAAGACTATTTTTTGTAAGAAAACGAAGGAAAATATATATAAGAAGTTTTACTTAGGAAGGATCTCAATTGCTGTAAAACGACCAATTGTTTCTTGCTCAAATTGCCGCATGCAATGAGGAAGTGGTTCGTTGAGCCTCTGTAATAACGAACAAAGTACACAAGAGGGTAAACTTTTATAGTTTTAGGTACAGTTTCACTATAATAAAATGAAATATCTCTGATATTCTAAATTACATACCCTAATTTATTTTATGTATTACTCATAGATATATACATAAATATATTATGAAGAACTCATTGGAACATCGGATGAATAAAATAACTATTATAATTAAAATATAATTTTATAGTTAAAAATTATAAGACAAGATAACGATGTGAATGCTTTAGAAATCGTTGCTATGCGGCTTTACACCCAATCATGAAAAGTAAAAATGTTTCCAGAGTAGCGAAGATAAGACCGTGCTATGACTGGTAATAATGTAAAGTAATAAAATCTGGTTGGCACTGAAAGAAGTGAAGGGGTACAGGAATACTTAACAATTTTTGAAGAAAGGTCCTGCGGAAGATGTACAGGCCTGTTAAGGAAGGAAAAATTTTCAGGATAAGAACAAATGAAGAGTTGAGGAATCTGTATAAAGAACGAGATTTGGTTCCAATGATTAAAAAGGGGAGTCTGCGCTGTATTGGGCATGTAACCGTAAGTATAGGAGGAGGCACCAAAAAGAGCGCTGGATGGGGATCCTGAAGAAAGAAATAGGAGATGAAGTTAAGTATATGGCGAAATTATCAACAAAGCTATGAGAGTTAACAGGCCGGTAAGTCTTAACAATACCGTTGTTTATAGGAAATAAGTTCCACATGAGAACATTACCCTGTGATACATCATTCTAAGATAAAAGGATCTCCATATTTTTCTCTTCGACGAACCCTAAAATTTAGCAAGAATTTTTTCCTAAACAACTAATAGGCTCCCGTTCACATTAAGGATTTTAGTGTAGTTAGTTTTCTTTTGGCTGAGCCATGTCGTATATATATATATATATATATATATATATATATATATATATATATTCAGTCATATAGGATGTACAGAATATTAAACTTATAACAATATGATACAGTTGTAAATAAAGTGCAAACCAATAATATAATGAAAAACCTTGATAATTATAAAATCTCCATAGTTATATGGTAATTGCAATTGGTACAGTTACAAGGTTTTTAAATATAATATAACTAGTGCATGTTCTCCTTTTCACATAATCCTCCACAAAATGTCTTTTTAACAAAGAAAAAGGTGCAGCCCTAATATTGTACATGTCTAAGTTTTTTACTTTTCACTTTTATTTCTTAACGTAGATAACGTGGTGTAAAATAATTTTTAAATAGTTGCATTCTCATGGATATGACATTGGAACATACACGCACTTATATTAAACAGTGAAAATTTACGCAAAACAGTTTATGTACTCTTGAGCCCTGTTACTTCCTCGTTTTCACCAGTCTATCGGTTATAAAATAAGGACGGTAAACGAATCAAAATATGCCGTTGGAACATTCTAAATAATAAGCAACTATTATATATTCAAAACAATAACACCATCTCCCCTTCAGCCAAAGGTCCTGGGTTCAATTCCCAGTCAAGGTCGTATATTTTTCACTTGAAATATTATTGTATTTTCAATACTAGCTGGTAAAAATGTATAAGCGTTAAAATGAATAAATTAAAAAATAATAAATACATACGTAAGGGGTGCAAAATGAGTAAAAATCAATTTCAATGACGTTTGTAACAAGGTAATTAATTTGGTAACTCTTCAAAAAATATAGCAATAAAGCAAAGTCAAGGGAGAAGTGAACGCCCTATGCTGTGAAGCGACTAGGATAGCTCAGTTGGTAGAACATTGACGCGTAAAGCCAAAGGTCCTGGATTCAAAATTCCCAGTCAAGGTCGTATATTTTTTACTTGAAATATTATAGTATTATCAATACTAGCTGGTACAAACGTATTAGCTTTAAAATGAATAAATTAAAGATTAAACCTTGCAATAACATTACACTATATTAAGTACAGGTATCAATAATTTGTCTTTTACATTGTCAAACAAATATCCATTTCTACTAAGCAGGAAGATAGATTTTAAATTATATTACACGATAATGCACTTTTTACTAGAAAGATATTTCTTGAGTTCATTACACCTTATTTTCTTCCTTTATAGACAATTTATGTGCCAGTCTCAAAATACCCTGTCATGCAGTAAAAATAAATCTTCATATCATATATTTGATGCCCCTCGTCACTTTTAGATAAGTGAATATTTTACTACAAAAGTTCTAAGTTAAGAGTCATAATCTTACAGGTATTTTTTAAAACTTATTTTACTAAAACTGAATCACTAATAAGACATAATAATATCGAAATTAAAACGTAGATATAAAATCACAGTTAAAAATTTATAAAGTTGAAATAACAAACTTATAACTACCACTATTTAAACAGATTTTAAAATAAAGTAAATATAATAGAAATGTTTTAAATAAGATCCTGTTTGTCTTTGCGCCTATTTACCCCACGCAAACAGATGGCTCTAGCGTGGTATCAATAGTTTCATTATGAGGTTAATTGTTCATATTCATCTGTATGCTAAAAATAATTGCTACAATTTTTGATCCCGGTAAATGTGAAGTACGAACAATAATCCGATTTTCAATTACAAAAAAATTCGGAATCTGAATTCACCGACAAGTTTGTGACGTTTACGGGACGATTATGAGTGACATTAAAGTACGACCCCTATAGCTCTAATCTAGATCATAGCAAATATTTGCTCTTTCTTCCCCCTAAAATCTGACTTGCATCGCAAGGTTTGACGATGACAAATTAAAAATAGTATTAGTGACTGGTTTAAATCGCAGGCGGCCGAATTTTTCGAAGAGGAAATTAAAAAGCTAGTAAAACACATTTGTTTTCATCATTTAGAAGAAAGAAGTATTCAGATCGATGAAGATAAGTTTTTTTTCACAATTTCAAGGACTGAAATGATTTATAGAACAAAAGAATGACGGTTTCTTAGAGACTGATGCATGAAGAGAAGACAGATTTTTCCAAGGACGTAAAAACATTGAGTTTTATTCTAAACATTTAAACATTTCTGAGTTTTTCTTGTCACGACCAGGAAGCTTTACTAGTTGTGAGAAAATTTTATCGTTGATGACTGCACAATGGTCCAAGAACAGAAATGACTTGGAGCCTATACAACTATAAAAAAATATTTTACTACTGCAGTACAATATTAAAGATATGAAATGGAAATACTTTTATAATTATTAATTACTATATAATACAAATTTTAAAACGTCTTTAAAATCCCCATACTAAAACTATTTTTTTACACATAGTTTATTTATTTAAAACACGAGTATAAAAGTAAAGTTCTTAAGGCTCAATCAGTTCTACACTGATAATTTACAATCAATAACGATACACAAGTGGAGAGATTTTCTTAGCATAGGAATAATTTCTATTTAATAAATATTAAGTTTTGTGGTAATACAAGTCCAAAAAAACAATTTACAAAGTTTACGTTTGTGTGTGTGTGCCCGAGTGCGCGTGAGCATGTGTGTGTCTGCAGTACATTTATGTAAGTCTTTAAAAAACACTTTTCCGTATGTTCTGTCCCAAAAATATAACAGTTTGAAGGTATTCGGTGGTTTAAAATGAAAGTAATTTTTAAATAAGAAAACTTGTATAGGTACTCTATTAGACAGATAAAATGATAATGAATAACATTAACTCTTTTGCTGTAATGATATGGGTTATAAATTTGTTATATAATTTCCTATGTATTTGTTTCAGGATGTCTTTCCTGTCATTTTGAACTCCATGTGATAAAACTAAATTACACATTGTAATTTTTCCTCACGTATTGATTTATATATTATGTCTAATTCGTTTGAAAGTTCTGATTTTTGGTTATTGGATTATTGTTTTTAATTTCTTCCGTCATCAGTAATTCTCCATCTTCAGCATAGATTAATTATTTTTTCACAGACTTATCTTACAATTGAAAACCTTCGAAATTATATCACTAAAATAATTAGTTAAATGAAATCTTAGTAGATAGAAGACACGTTGTAAAATTGAATTTTGATTTTGAGGTAACATGGATTTTTTTAACAAGAAGAAATGCTTCAATTGTAGAATATACTAACTTAACTATTGAATAATTTAGATCCACTTTATTCTTTCCAAAAGTTTTATTATAACTTTGTTCTGGCTCTAAATCTGAAAATTGTACGTTTTCAAAAAGTGTGTTACTCCAATTCTTTTAAATTTCAAAAAAAAATTATTAACTATTAAAAATTTCAACCGTAAGAAATGTTGCAAACTTTAACTTCCTTTCTATTTCCAGCTGAAAGTAAATTTGGAAAATGCAGTACAAACAATATTGTTTAACAAGTTTTCTTCTGGTAGACAAGACTTAAATTAGTGTACATGTTAGAAAAGAAATGTTGGCCATGCTTCTATTGTACATTGCAGACCATTAAATTGGTAATTACTGGAACTCACTCATCCCTCTATCACAGTAGTTTCCCTTCACAGTGACCACGTATTATTCCAGTAAACAAAACGAAGAGTTAAAATTGTTAATAAGTTTCACTAATGTCTAATGACTCATTCAAAATACAATCCTATTATACAATGTTACAAAAGCACAAAAGCATTTATACATAAACTTAGCACATTAAGAACAGTTCTGCTGTACATTAATTTGTTATTTAAACTCTCAATTACAAAGTTATATCTACAAAATCCAATTACACTTTAAAACTTTATAACAACTACAAAGAGGATAATTACTGTCACGTTAGTAGAATTGTCTCTTAAACAGAATATCACTTCTTGTTTAGAATAGTAGAAGTAAACACAGGAAGAATCAATTTATCAGCTCATGAAGATCAGCAGGTAAAGTTGGAACTAACTTAATCCTTAATGAAACCTCGGAAAATAAATTTGGGAAGTGTTAAATCTGGTGAGCTTGTTAAATCCATGCAATTGCCCTTGTACGATCAAACCACCGACCTGGAAATCTGTTATTACAGAAATTCTGGACATCTGTCCGAAATTTTTTTGAATCTCTGTCTTGCTGGTAGTGAAGTAGTCCATCTTCGCCTAGCTCCAGATATATATTACACCATTTATGGTTTTATATGAAAAATAACGGAACAAAGATTTTTAATTTGCTAATATACCATGCTAGTGGTGTTAAATATTGACTCATCGTTGTCGAGGAAAGTCTTTTCGATTCCTATGCACTGAATACAATATTTCTGCACTGAATTCCTAGTGTCAGTAATTTGTTGTACAGTACCATGGTTGGTATAATTTGGTAAATGTCTATAGCTTCAAGTACAAACGTTCACGTAATATATCAGTCCAGTTCGGGTTGACTCACGAGACGCTTGTTTTGTTAATTTCTGAGGACTGCGGGCAAAGCTCTGCTCGATTTGTTCCACAACAGCATCAAGTCGTGGGTGACCTTGTGATTGATCATGTTGAACAAAACAACCCGTCTCAAGATAATTTTGGTATCAAAAATAATTTGTTGACCTACTTGAAAGATCCTTAAACTGTAGTCTCAGAATTCGTTTTGTAAAACCGAAATACACAATGAGCACGTTCAACAGCAGTGAAAGTAGCCAGTTTTAACATCACGGAGGTGGTGCTTCTGGTAACTGCATTTATTAATTATCTAAATACGTATATTTCTACATTATTTTAAAGTTTTAATCTCATTTTGAAACATCCTTTAAATCACTTCTGTTTCACAATATATGAAAGTAAGGACAATAATTAATTATGAAGTGTACTATTCACCCTCTTTCAGGAAGAAATTCAATTTGAACATACTCATTTAACAATGCTTGTTTTAGATATCTAAATAACTAAATTTGGGAGCCCAATAACTGGAATCCACTAAAGATAATAACAATCCTTAAATTTGTTATTTGTATATGTGTAATTGGATTTTCTGAACTAAAATGCTTTCAGGTTTATCTCTTATAAATATAACTTGCATATTATTTCTACATTATCCATTAATTTACCCAAACACCTTTTATTAATATTATTTCAATGTACCAATTACATTATCCTACGATCTAAGTTGTAGAAAATTTTTAATCATTGCTCGATACACAATTTACCATTTTCTCCTTTTGTTTTTATTCAAGAACTTTATAATTTAAATTATTACTCACTATTTTTATATCAGTAGATTTACAATTAAAATACACGATATTGTCGATATTTAATTTTTATTTTATTAGATTCAATAATTTTAAATTAAATTTTAACTCCTTGATTTTCCAATGGTAGAATGAATAGTTTTTGTCCTCCTACAAAATGTCTCTATATTTAATGAAGAACGTAATTTTTAAGCTTTGAACCCATTTTCATTAAATCAAATTATCATTTTTTTAATTGTATTTCTATTTTTTATTTCCGATATGAATTCATCATGTGATTGTGACTTCATTTAATTATTTATTTCATTGATAAGTTATAGCATGGTTTTACAAAAAAAATGTTATTTTTATTTACTTTTATCGAATACTGTTTATGGGCATTTACATGATATGAGACTAACAGGAAATGGTGTTTTTAAGGATGTGACCTAATCCTTAAGGCCTGTATAGAGAACCACTTAGAATAACACTCTTCGACTTTGCCCTCATTATAAAATTCAATTTATATGGTATTGTATTTTAGATTATAGTAATTCGTTTTCTGGAGTGGATTCTCTGACACAAAGTTTACGATTTAAAATCATACATAAGGGATAAAAGTAACTGTAACGTTTAGAAGATAAATATTGTAGAACCATTAATCTTTGAAAACGTTCTATATCAGGACTAACGTGTAATGATTGCATCACCTCATGCTTCAGCAGTCCTTCTCAGAATATATCTTCAGGAAATGTTTGCTGAACCATATTACACATCACAAATATGTAAACTGGAAATATTGAATAAATTCAACTAATTTTATTCATGCATTTATATTTAAAAGTCAATATCTAGTATGTAAATCACGTTAATCTTCCCTCATTACGCTTAAAATTTATTTTCAATTTTTCATTGTAAACACATAACCCCCTCCAAAATAGTTATAACTTATTGCTTCATAAAGATATTTTATATTCGATATATTGGTGATTACCTAATAGTACTTTTCATACAGTTTGCCAGTAATTTCAATACTACCAAAATAGTTATAACTTATTGCTTCATAAAGATATTTTATATTCGGTATATGGGTGATTACCTAATAGTACTTTTCATACAGTTTGCCAGTAATTTCAATACTACCAAAATAGTTATAACTTATTGCTTCATAAAGATATTTTATAACCAAGAGGATTCATCTTGCCTTTTATTCGGTATATTGGTGATTACCTAATCGTACTTTTCATACAGTTTGAGTAATTTCAATATTACCAAAATCGAAATTGGAACCCTAAAATAGAAATGTGTATTTTCATGTTGACAGGTACTAATAACTTTTAATTTATTCAATTCCACAAGATATAATTAAAGTACTAGAAAATATAAAATTTTATCGAAATCGGTCCACCTCTTTGTACTATATCTCAGTACGATAGACGGACAAACTTTTCATAAAATAATTCAGTAGAACCACGGGACATCAATTCTCTATACTTACCCAGTAAACGAAGTATAAAACAAGTTTGGTATTCCCAAAAATATTAATGATGACTCGATTTTCACACTTCAGAGACTCAGGAAACCCAAAAAGTGTTGCCGGTCGGTCCTTCGTCGTTGTCGTATGTACGGAAGATAGCGCCCACAAATTTATGATAGGAATATAAAATTTGGTTATGCTTGTATAAAAACCTACTGAAATTTTCAAAATGGCAGTCTTTTCTAAACATATATTTTTGTTCATATCTAAAGGTATTCAAGCCAAAAAAAAACTAAATTAGTTGAAAATTTGCAGATTTCTACATGTAATGGTAACAACTCTACCTTTCTGTGATAACAAATAGCGAAATAATTATAGTAAAAAATATAATTTCGAACACTGACCATTCAAAAATATTATATATTCGCATAGTTACGAGATCCGGCAGGACCGAGTCTCCGAGACGAGTGGAGACAACTACGCGGCTCGTCAAGTAGGAGGTTCAGAAAACCTATGTAATAACTGTTTCAAAGTAATTACCCTACTGGATAAGAGCTCTTGATTTACAAATACAATTTAACTTTTACTACAAGCTCCAAGAAGCCAGTTTTTGTGTATTACATTTAAGCATTTGCTCTATTAGATTGAATCGTGGGGCTGGGTAAGGTACCAAGATGGCGCCCATCAACTTGTTTATTTCCTTTTTCAAAATTTAGGAGGCTTGTGGTATTATGAGGACACACGATTTAGAGTGAATGAAAAAAGTAGTACTAAATGACTCCTACGTGTAGGATTGGTGGATATACTCGTAGTCACGGATGTTGGCGATTACATGAAACACATCGTTAAAGCTATGATGTCTAGATTAGAAGTTTGCTAATAAGAATATTTCGAACTGTATCAATTTTAACATCAAATCAAATAAAAAACTCACAATCTAACATTTTATCACACTAACATGTTTTACCACACATAAACTCGCTATTGGAATATGCATAATTTTCTTCAAGTACAAAGTTAATATACAATTTTGGAAACTTCAATCACTAAATTAAACAAAGCACACAGTGTTTCACAACAAAGAAGGCGGCGTTTTAATGACTAAGTCATCATTTACAATTCTTACCTTCTTGGTACGTCAAGAAAAGTAGTGATATGTACAATCACGATTCAGAAAATCATTGTAACAAATGTTTTAAACAAACTTCCCTTCTGGGGAAGACCACTTGATCTACCAATACAATTTAACATTTCCTATCAAACCCAAGGAACCAACTTTTGGGAATTACTTTTAGAGGATCTTCGTATATTGAATTGTATGATGGGGCTGGGTAAATACCATGATAGCTTTCATCAACTTGTTTATTTATTATTTTAATTAGAACCCTTAATATTTTTAAAGCAGTAAATACCATTTGATCAGTTTTTTGTTTAAAACCCCCTTAAATTTCTAATATAATTTTCAAATTTTCACCACTAATGTTATGAGTCAAACCTAGGTCATGTTTTTAACTTAACCATTTTGTCTTGTGTATGGTCGTGGATATACAAACATTTAAGTAATTTATTTGTAAAAGTTTACAACTATACCGAACGATGTATTGTATTAACAATGCTTTTTGTATTTTATTTTCCATTTTAAAATAGAGGCTATTCAAGAGAGTTCTAATTGGTTCCGAGACAGGAAAGAGGATTGATGGTATGAGCAAGGCATAACGAACAGTCACACAAAATAATCTACATCTTAAATTTAAACTGTTTTCTAAAACATCCGCGCAAGAAATTTCACCTGACTAAAATATACAAAACTTCCTTGCTTACCATTTTTTTCAACTGTTCGTTTATTAAAACCTTTTGAAGTTTCATAAGGTTGCAAAATTATCAAATCAGTTATTATTTACATAACCGTTATACACTGTTTTGTTCCCTGTGATTACTTTTAAAACTATATAACTTCCATGTGAAATCTATACAAGGATCAAAAAATATATAACAGTAGCCTAGTTGTGTCCTTTACTTTTTTAACGAGCGAGGTCATAAAACCATTGGTTATTTTCATTACAAAATAGATTTTTAAATTATTTATTTTTAATTTGGAACAAGTTATTACGTATTTAGTTACATAGTAAATTTTAAGCGACTAATCCAATTATATTAAAAAATTGTGATGTGATAAATTTTATAATTGAAAATAAGCGTTGAATAAATTAATATACGTCATAAATTATAGGTTTTGTAATGTAATCATATCACTAAGAAATCATATTCACAATTGTATGCATATCAATAATTAAGCATCATTCCATTTCAAATATTGTAAAATAGTATAATTAAACGTCCAATACTAAGAATACTATAAAAGTGCACTTCTATGTAAAGAAGAACTCCCATTTCTGACTAACGATCAAATTTTAAGTGGTACAAGCAGTTACTGAATTGTTTCAAGACAGACAAGACTTGCTTGATCAGTTCCTGAGAAAAACGGAATCGTTAATTGTAATTTATTAGTCAAGAGAGTATTCAGAAGAAATATATATATGTAAGTTAACGCAGATGAACAAACCAATTCAGTATTGCCAATAAGTATATTATTTAAAGTATTATTAAACAAGATTTGGTAAATCCCTTATCCATTTTTATTACCAGACAGAAACGGAATACATTAAGAACGCTCCAAATTGTTCAAAAAGGTAAAAGTTAATATTATTCTATATTCAAAAATATATCTAACAGTGTTTGTTTAATACGCAACCACTGAGGATGGTAACTATGTTACTGAAATGTACATCAGGTATAATAAACATAACTATACAGTTTTTGTGTTGTTAGTATTTTTTGTTGTGGTATTGGGGTTAATCCTTTCCTTTATATCTAACAGTGTTAATACATAAAAAATAGAAGGAAAAAACCTTCACCAGTCGCCAGTTTACCAGTAATAAAAAAAACCTTTATTACTCAAATTCATAACTTCCTACTTCAACCAATTTCAAATATCAAACAGTTCTTCCATCTTTGTTTTCATCAATTCATCAAAAGAACTCATAGACACGAAACACAATACAAAAAAAATTGTATTTCAGGTAAACAATCTTGTCCTATGTATATTTTTAAACATTATGCTCAGATCCTAATTTTGTCGTTTTATAAATTGTTAGTGTTTAATTTTTTAATTTGTTTGTCTATACATAATCGTTCCATTGTATAACTCTTTATTATTACAGTATTGACCTTATAAGTTAATTTTAAAATTCTAAATTCCTGGTTAGCCAAGACATATTATCTAAGCACCATTCTACCAATTGGTGGAGAATTAAAATAGTTCCATCAAAAGCGAAAAAAATACAAAATAAACAATGCAAAGACATTACACATACATACTCACACATTTATACCTAAAATATAATAAAAACAATCCAAAACTATTCGTTACTAAAAATGTCTGTTCAATAATTAATTGTCAGTTGAAACGTGAAAACCAATTTTGGATTTCGTCTTCACATACGGGCAACAAAATTGCATAAACGAACTATAAACGCAAACCTCGACGTAAGTAGTGATTAAAATCAAGCTTATATGATGTCTATCAAAGTTCATCTTTATTTCTGCACATTATTTCTGAACCTTAACATTTATTTACTTGGGATTTTACATATGAATTTGTGTAATTAATTTTACCATTTAACTAGAATTTGAAAGAATGCTTTATAGATTATTTTGATAAATTACATCTTTTATAACACTCCAAAGCAATTTTTGTTTATTAACGTTAATTCAAGAACCGTCATTTTGAAGCAATGACGTTTTCTTTGGTCAGTAGAGGCTATATTTCAATAAACTTTAATCACAATCGTTAGGTTACGTTGAAGGAAAATAAAAATATTGTATTTTTATCTTATATCAACTACAACCAAATTATAAGTTTTCGAAAAATGAAAAAAGTCCAAGATATGAAAGAAAAAAAAATATGACCTTGTACCAAATGTTATTAAAATCTGTCTACAGGTTTGGGCTTTAGAGCTCTACGCAGACAACTAAACAGAAATGAATCCATAAATTACTATTTTTGGAATAAGGAATTTTAAAACGAATATATCTGCAAAAAACTTTATCAGATAACTTTTTCTATACTAAGTAGCCTACATGTGAAACAGTAAAACTAACATACCAGGTCAAATTTCATTTTGAGAGTTATATATTTAATCACAGTGTAGTAGGAAAAGCGTCCAAGTCACGCACCACCTACATGCAAACCTCCGGTATTATAAGTAATAAATTTGTACTTGACAGGACATTTCGTTTTTATTTACCAAGTTTAATAAATGTCGCATCAGAGAGTCAAATTAGAAGTTGTTTATAAAACAAAAGTTAATGGGCGTCATCAAGGTACTTACCCAGTCTCATCATAGAAGCAGATCCTCTAGTAGGCTAATAGCAAAATATTGGTTTCTTGGGCCTTAACAAGGGGCCTCATCCAGTAGGTTAAGTTTGTTTAAAACAGTTGTATCACAAGGTTTCCGAAACTCGTAATTATGTATATCACTACTGCAACGGTATTAACGTTTACAAAATTGAAAAATTTCCGATTTTTGTAAAAATCGTAATTTTTATAAAAATTAGGAAATGTTAGTGGATGTTGGTCGTGTGTAAAGTGGTTGAACAAGTTTAGGGGACAACCAAAGTCCACAAGTTCAGCGACGGCGAGCAGTCCTAGCCTTGCATTGATACGAGAGTGCACGAGCTCCAACAGCAGCTTCTTCATAAAATTTTTTGACATAAATATTTAAAAAAAGGTTTTTTTTTATATATATATAAAAACCACGAGGGAAGGGTCGAGGGAATGCAGTAGCTGGACCAGGGAACCATGACGGGATCTGAAGGCAACAGACCAGGCTAATTATCCAGGGTAATGAGCAGCTAACTTAGCGAATTCCGATATCATTAATATACAGGACCAGCAAGAAGGGATTCCTAGAGAGATCAACACATCCAGGCTAATATCGACATCACTCCAACAAGGTTCGAAACACCGCAAATTGTGAGTTTTTTCCCGTATAATTCGATTGCCAAGACTTTAGGAATTATTTTAAAATCTGAGCTGGAAATATTTTTCACATTTTTATATAAAATTTTAGTATTTTAATATCAATATAAAAAAGGAATTAAATTTTAAAATTAAATAACATTTTTAATCCTAATATTTAACGCATAATAATTCATTTAATTTGTCAATGTCATTATTTATGACTCACTGTGGAAATAACCTGTAATTTAAATTTTTTATTCTGCCTTACAATTTAATATATTTTATGTATGTTAGGATAAGTTTTATTTCATTTCATATATGTATGTTTAAAGTAAGTTCCAAGATTTGGATAATCCAAAATTGAATTTGTCAACATTTTATGTGTTTTCATTGTTCATTTAAAGATTGAAAGAAGAAAAAATTATATTGATTTTATTATTTTAATTGCAGAATTTATTATTGTGTTCAACCTGAATAACATGGCAGAAATAGTTTGCCATAAAATTAGTGAGAGTAAATTTTTGCAATACCTCCAAATTTTGATCAAAGCTAAGTAATTACATAATTTTTATTAACATTAAATTTGAATTAAAATATACCAATTTCTGAGGATAACTTATGTATTTATCGATAGTAAATGGTAGTGATTGCATTAAAAAAATAACCAGTGAACTTCACGGCTCTGAGGGGAGAGTAATTTTTAAAATAACTGAGCTAGTACGTGAGTCACGTAATTATAAATACAATAACTGGAAGTATTTAAAACAAATAGGAAGTTTCTAACGATCTCGGGATACTGAGTGAGTTGACGGAAATCAATCAAGCCAGGCTAGATTGCATAAAAAGCCTAAACTTCCAGTGGCTTGGTCGATTTCTACTTTGCAAAATCGGCGTACAAACTCCCACTGATGGAGTGGCTCGTTGCACTACTTTCTTGAAGTCAGCTAGGCCCTAACGAACCCAGTAGATGTGTATAAAGAGACTCCACTCGCTACGCTCGTGTCTCTGACCTGCCAGATTTCGTAATTATATGAATCATTTCCTTTTGAGGTCAGGTTTCAAAATAACATTTTTGCCAAACATTTTGCTATTTGTCAACGTGGAAAGGTGGATAACATGCACAATTAAAAGCTGTAAACTTCTATTTAATTAATTACGTTTGAATAACGCACGAGATATTAAAAAAAAAATAATTTTTTTAATCTTGTAACTATCTTCAATTTTTTGGCGCTATTGTGCTTACAGACAGACAGACGGCATGTCAAACTTTTTTTTTGTTTCCTCAGCAATTTTAGACCTCTGAATCAACAGATAAAGACTAACTCCTCCTAGAAAACCCTGATGTTAACAAAAAACTGGTTGGACAAAAAAGTTCCTTCAAGCGAATAAAGGAACCCAGACTCTGGACTCTTACTCCCACCAAAAAAAATGTATTTGAAAAGGAAATCTTTGACATATTCTCCGGAGGACATTATACCTTTCCCAAAAAACACTTCACAATAAAAGAACTAATTGCCGGAGAAGGAAAACAGTAATTCTAACCGACTTGCAAAAGGGAGCTTAAAGCAGAAAAGGTAAAGTCGAATACTTGTGTGTGGAAGCTGTATTCTGGGTATTTAATCCATTATAAACTTGTATTACAAAATGGTTGGCTAAAATACTATTTATAGGCTAATAATTATTATTAAGGCCAGTTTATTTTTACACTAGCTTGTATATTTCGATATTATTATTTTTTTCTTCATTGTATTTTTAAACATATGTTTTATTAATATGAAAAAATACAAATTCAGTGATTTGTAGCAATTTTATTGTGCTCTTATTCAGTAAGTTTGTGTGCCCCATTTCGTCCCAGCGTAGGGGCAAAACGGGGTAAAATTACCATAATATTATCTTTTCATATTTAAAAAAACATTTTTTGGGTTAGAGTTTTACAAAACAATATGTTATAATGAAAAGAAGTTTGACAATACCATCTTAGTAATTTTGGTCTTAGGGTAACACAATAATTATATATATATATATATATATATATATATATATATATATATATATATATATGAACATGTTAACGTTCTCGTCTTGCCTCGGTTTCTCCTACTTGAAATGAGCAACAACTGTGGAAACTTCAATCACCAAATGAAATAAAACACAATGTTCCACAACAAACAAGACGATGTTTTAATGACCATGTCATCAATCAACTCCAACTCTTTTTTTGTGTTTATATAACAACTGAAGATGCTTTACTAAATAGAAAAATGCACACTTTTCCACAATAACGACTTTATTTGTAATATAAAGACATTTCAATAACTCTGTCACCATCTTTAGTTGTAACATCGGCAGAAATTTCTTCTCAGTACATCATCAGATTGGTCAATACGTCATGTATAGAGTAACAGGGAAGTAATATGCCCACGTCTCCAAAATAGGGGTACGTTCCAGATCAGGAAAATATATTATTGTTATTGAATATCTAAATAAGGCACTGAATAATTTGTAATAATATTGATGTTAAAACATGTATTTATCGTGATGGCACTAGACTTGAAGGTGGGCGTATAGCACCCCCGCTGTTATCTAATTTGTCTCGACTGTTGTAATGCAGTGCCATGATGGTTTATGTACGTGTAACTGCAGGAGATGATGTCTTAATCATTGTTATGCCGTCTTGTTACAAACAAAGTGTTTGTTGTGGAAAATAGTACATTTTCGTCAAAATTAACGACAGGAATTTAACAACAGAAAATCAAAAATGTCAAAAACATCTGTTTGACATAAATGTTGTCCTACTTTACAATAACTATTGTTAAGTAACACTATACACAAGAAAATCACTGATGTCCAATGGAACAGAGTCGCTTAGCAACGTGTTATATTGAACGACTGTCGCATAAAGTTTCTTTTATCCCCCCCCCCCCACACCATTCACAATGCCCAATTAACTAACTTATTAACCAACTTGCACTAATTGAAAGCCATTGTTTACAGAGCGATGTTAGTTTATTAATTAGAATTAAAATAATAAACTGTGCAAAATAATTACACAAATTTCCACACCCATTCACAAAACTGAACGTTAAGCAAACAAAACAAAATGTTTTCGTCTCCATAACCTTAAAAATAACAGCTACGAGAGATATCTGTCAAAAAGTGACAAATGATCTATGAGACGAGGTGATATTTTTTTCTTGAAATGTAAAGGGTTATATCAAACTGTGATTTTTGAAAATATAAAAACGATAATATCAGATATCAATGTTTTTGTATTTTTTTTTTTCTAATTTACTCTTGAACTTTAGCTTTCTTTTACGTTCAAATTTACTCGTTGGTTGGAATACTTTCACATTTCAAGAAAACATTTACCATAATAGTTTGGCCCTATTTTAAGGATGCTGTCAGAAGTACGAAGATGACCAAAATGTTTTACAATGTGGTTTAATCATTCATTTTTTCTTTGTTTAATATAACATAATATTCCTGTATATTGAACCGTCGAGTTAGGGGGTAACATTAGTTTATAAATCACAGCATACATTCAAAATTTGGACGATTGTATTTCATTTATTTATTATTATTACTTAAGAAGTTGTACTTATATTTTTAACTGTGAGCAATAACTAAACGAAATTAATCCGTGCATCAATTTACAAATTCGCAACTTCAATATTACAACTTCCTCTACAAAATATGAAAATAAACTTATAATATACGAGAGAATTTGTTCATAAACATTAAACTAACATTCTTAGAAGCAATGATAAATTATCAATATTACCAAATGTTTTTGTGTAAGGAAAAGAAGAAAAACATTAATTTATAAAGCTGATGTATTTGAAAAGAGCAATAATGTTTTTGTTTTGTTTTTTTTCGACGAACTATAGGAAATTTCTTTAAAATGTTATTCTTTAGAGATATATCTAAAATTAAAAATTAGGTCGCCAGCTTTAAGATCTTACGTGTTTGAAAGCAATTTTCTACTGAGACAGTAATGGTTATATCGTTCTGCTGTGTTTTATCCTTAAGGTTGTGATTCATGCAACGCTTTCTAAATGTGAAAAGGAAAACTGGAAATTCGTTAATAACTAATTACACTATCGTTCGTAGAAAATATATATATTTTTAATTATCAGTATAACCTAATGATATTTTTATACGAACTGAGAAACACTATATTAAACAAAACTATTTTAAAACTGCCAGTTGTCGACATTATTTTCCGTTTTGTATGAATTGTAAATAGGATATTTTTTCAATTGATGTTATATATATATATATATATATATATATATATGTACAAAATTAAAATTATGGATACGAAAAGTAAGGTCTTGCTGTTTTACACTGTACACCCTTAGATGATGAGTTCGAATTTGAAATGAGACATTTTCTTTTAAAGGGTTAATAAAACTAAATTATAATAGAAGCATATATATATATACATATATATATATATATATATATATATATATATATATATATCTAACTCTTAATTTAAAATATGTGTCAATTTATTTTTTGTTATAAGCTAACATTTTTCGAAGCACAATTTAAGATTGAAAACACCGAAATTAGTTTTTGTAAATTAATTTATTCTTAAAATACATCATTTTAAATCAGGTAATATTTGACACCCTTTTCAGATAATGTACACCCCTTCGTCTCTCCTTAAGAAAAACTATAAAATTTAGCAAAGGTTTAAACTTTTCGTCGTTATTTTTCATTTAAATAAATAGGCAAATAAATGATACCGAATCTAACCAAAACTTTGATGGAAAATATGTACAACAACACACTACAATATTTTTACATCATTTGAAATTGGTTTGTTGGATATCTGTTGTTTGGAATAAAATTTTCAGTTGTTGGGTTCAATAGATAAGTTAGGCAAACAATGATTAAGTGCTAAAAGTGTATGTATTCAAAAATCCTGGATCATTTTTTAAAATCAATTTTTTTTGTTTCTCTAATAAAAGATAAATATTGATTCTAATATATATATATATATATATATATATATATATATATATATAAATTTTGAATTTATGCTGTGATTTATATATATATATATATATTATTGATAGTTTATTGATAATTTTATTGATAGATTAGCTCACAATTACATATGTTTTTCAATATCAAAATATTAAGTAGAAAGTTAGAAATACTATATATATATATATAGTATTTATAACTTTATCTTAGCCTTCAATTCATAATTTTCCAGATGATTATAACCAATTTATGAATTTAGAATGACTCCAAAGATATACTGAATTTCATTACATATGAGGTTTGCTCATCTTCTATTGAGCTATCGTGATAAAGTTCAGTGATGCTCTATACTAGGTCCTCTATCTAATCAGCTTGATTCACCACAGCCCCTAGCAAGCAATTACCTAACTGTTTATACTCTGTCGTAATGATTGTTTATGTTCTTTTGTCTCTTGAGTGAACGTAGAATATTTCCTGCTGCCTAGTTTGAAAATCTAACTTAACCTTAAATTCAACATCCTAACACTGCCCTGTTCCCATATCGAGAAAATAATGTTGCCTGTAATCCTCCATAGAACCTCCACTTCCTTCACTCTTAAATGTTCATACTTAAATAAACTCTGTACCCAGCTACACGCTAATTGATAGGACGTGAATTTCTCTCTTTTTTTTCTATGTAGGCACTCTTGATATACAGACTTAAATACCGCTAAATAAATTGAACTATTATAGAGTCATGGAGATCGTATATAAGAAAAATCTAGCGAAACACAGTGTTACAGTAATGAAATTTTCCTTATTAGAATCGTAGAATAATAAAACCTAATGTGTCATTAATTATCACAATTCACTATTTTTTTAAATATGATAGAGCTGATTCTGAAATGAAATATTTAAGCTTTTTATAACAGCTCCAAAGACAGTTTTGATTTATTACTTGTGAAACATAATTTTAGGGTGATGAATTCCTTATTTTGGGTGTCTTTAGAAGTTACTTTTGACAAAAATATGGGTGTTCTATACCCTTAGACAGTTAAAGAAATATACAAACACCTACCAACAAACCATTTCCAGACACATATACTTAAAAATTTCTATTTATTTAGATGAACATACCTAACAAATAATTCCTCTTCTCACTTATTCACCCTGTATAAATAATTACAAAGTTTCCTAAATTCCTAATATGGGTAACATTGGTCAACATTTTATAGTAGCATTTGTTAAAATTGCCTTGAAAGATATCACAATAACTACAATTTATAGACCTCTGTTTTTGGGACAAGCTTTATATCATACTTAATGTAAAGCTCCCTGCAGAGTGACTTTTCTCTCCCACATGACTTTATAAGCATAATTCATTGTACAGCTTATATTACGACAACGTACAGAAAATTTAATACAGTAGTTTCATTAAAAAGTAAATAAATAAAATTTCCAGTAACTTTCTCCATTATAAAAACAATACATGGATCTTAGAGTATAGATGCATAAGATTAATAAGATTAATTCGTAGACATGCATTTAGGATTTGTTTGTAATTATAGAAAACTGCATCTGAACACTTAACTAATCAGTTAGCATTATGAGATAGTAAATTTTAATCAGCTTTTATCACTTACAAATATCTGTTTTATCTGCTGGGTTTAAAATTTCAAATTATAAATTAGGTTGGTCAGAACGTGAAATTACAAGTTTTACAAAAACTTTACATTTCAAAGTAAAGAGTTGAGACTTATACAATAACATGCAAATTTATGCAAATAGTATGCATATTTTGACTTAATTCACTGTGTTAAAATAATTTACAACAGTCACCATTTTAAATTGTTTAATCAATATTGATTGCTAATTAATAAACATATTCAAGATTATATGTTTATTCATCCAAGAAAACAAATACTATATGAACATTAATTACAATTATTGGGAAATAATACTCACAATGACAATTTTTTGTATGAGCACAAATCGTGAACATAAAATATACAAAATTGTATGGAAATACTAAACAAAGCAAAAAAACAACAAACGAACAAAAAACAAAGACAAAACCAACTATAAACTAGCATTGATCCGACCATAATAAACAGCAGAGTTAAAAAGGACACTGAAGAAGTGAAAAAAAGGTAATAATGGAATGTAGAGAATTGTGTAATAATCATAAATGCCAAGTGGGGGACAGAAAAATTCAAGTTATAATTACTGCCGTCTCTACTAGGATGTGACATCAAGTTACAATTGACAGTGTTGACACTGTGATATATCTGTTTTTGAGGAATAGAAATATGATGTTAGCTTATCACAGTTTCAAGCTTATCAATTTATATGACTTCAATTTTTGGGGTAAATTATTTACCCATGTGATTTTATTAAGAATAAATAGTTACTGATACTTGTTCACCACTTAATTTTGGGAGTCAGCATTCAACAGTTATATTACAAATAAGAAAAAAGTAATATCATTCAGTTAACTTCATTTATTCCTACTCTGTCCAAATTATATGAAACATTCAATTTGTATGGATATTTCGTTCTTTGGTTATTGGTAGGTAAATTAAATCAGTTGCTGTGTCATGTTGTTAATATGATGGAAATTGTCCAAGAAAACAAAAGCTAACAAATGACTACGTTTTTAAATCATCAAATTAAGCAATTATGTTTGACCAAGAAAATGCATTTGGATACCAATTGTTAAATAGGCATTCTGAACTTTGTTTCATATGAAGAAAACACCAATAATGTGTCATAAATTGTATTGGAAGCTATTTATCATTAGTGTATTTTTATAATTACTGTCGAAATATCAGGTTATTGTTTTATTTATAATTCTTGTAATATAAAAAACACTGTAACAATGTAAATAACACTTATAACAAACTTTAATGCAATAGCAGATATTTCTTGTTGAAACTCCATATTCAAGGATAAAATAAAGCAAAAGCTTAAAGTTTCAAATATTTAATAGTATAAATGAGCTACAAAATTGTATCGCCTTGCGGCATCGTCGGGCAACTGATAATTTACAGGTATAGACAACTATTTAAACATAAGTACAGGAAACTGAAATACAATAGAGAAATCGGGAAAGGTAGGGTGATGACCTAGCAGGTAGATAAAGGTTAATGAACTATGTTACGGATGGGTTTTAGAAGAGGTGACGAATTTAATACAAGCTTTTGCTTTATTTTATACTTATAACAAACACTGTAAAAATTTAAAAAGCACATTAAGCAGTGCTTTGTGGATGCTTTAGATTTTCTTCTCAAAATTTGTTTTTTCACAATTAGCAATAGTTATCAAGTATTCAGCTTTTCCTACAATTTCGTATATAGTTATTATGTAAATTGTGCAACAACTAGTAAAGTATATATTGTTACAAATTGTAATTATCTTTGTTTTGTTTCAATAGACATTGAACCCATGGTAACAGCAGACAACATTTTGATTTACAACAAACTCTTAAAATATAATATATTATAAATATTCAAATATTTACATTATAAATATTCAAATCCATTCCGAATTATTCCATATATTTTGCTTAATTGTTTTTTGTCAATAACGTAATTTCTATGAACTTTTGGATATAATAGAGGGAAACTTACTAAATTTTCTGATTTTTACATTTTCCCAACTTCTACCTTTTAATTATTTTTTTAAAACTATAAAAAATTTCGACTTTTGTATAAACATGTCACTGTACACATTTCACTTCCTATTTGAGGATAAATTTAAAACACATCGCAAGAAAGATTTTAAAAAGAAGTTTTTTCCACTTTTTATATTTGTTAGTGCACTAATTTAATATCCAGATTTCTGTGTACGAAATAATAATGTATGGTTACACTTTTTGGCCAAAACACTAAAAAATCTCTATCCATGAAAAAGAAATGTATGTGTTATTTTGCGAGGTTTGACAAAATAAAAACAAATTTAAGGAAAATAGTATGCTGTTCTTGGTCTTTAATTGTGTATGTCAGTACACCTAATTTATATAGTAAGTTTTAAAAGACAATCCACAAAGGTTGATGAGACTTTCTAATCTCCAACTAATCAGGTTATCCAACACCAATTATTAGTAAAATCCAGTTATTATTAACTTATTATTAACAATTAATTTTAATAATTCTTAAAATTATGTTTTAGATATGCCTAAAAATCATATAATATCTTCTCTGGTAGCTAAGTGTTATTTCAAGAAAAATATAGGCTAGTAATATTTTTAGAAATCAAATAGCATTAAGACTTTGGAATTTAATAAATATATGATCATTATTCAATATAAAGGGAAAAAATAACTTGTAAACAACTTTTCTCTAAGTCAGTTTAAGCCAAAAAAAAATCAGAATTTCATTAATTTCCAAAAAAAAAATTTGTAATCTAAATAATATTTTCAGAGTTATAAGACCTACAGTTTGAAACAAGCTTCTACACAGAAAGAGATTCTCCACCACGCACATTTTTCCATTGTTCTTATTTTTTTCAATATATATATATATATATATATATATATATATATATATATATATATATATATGTGTGTGTGTGTGTGTGTGTGTTTCTTCTTCATTTGAGATATACTCAGTTACTGTCAAGCCCTCAAAAACAGTAATTATAGAACCTATAATTTATAATGGAATATATAATATAATATATACTTGACAGTAGATTTCAAATTACCTTTAAAAAAAAAAGAACATAAAATAAACTGTAAGCCCTCGAATAATCTATTATCATCAGGGTCGGAAAACAACAATAGTTAGTCAAGAGAGTATATAGTTGATGAAAGAGCGAGTGGTAGTGCTATAGTGAGCCCCTCAGGGTACTATAGCCTCTCCTGTGCTTCAACTAAGACTTAGTGTGCTTCCCAATAGATATAAGAGGACAGGCCAACCTTCAACGAGGCTTAACAGCTTTTGTCCAGTTTCAGCATCAACAACCTCCCCAGTTGGAGCCCTCCAATCTCTCATAGTCTAGAAGGATGTGTTTGACAGTCTCATTGGACTGTTTGCATAGCCTGCATTGGACATCTTTCTTGATAGTGCTCAATAATTACAGTAATGTCCATGCAATACTAATACGGTAAACATACAAACTAGCTTCATTCCATCTGGTTGCACAGAATCCTCTTCTATGTCTCCACTTTTAAAATATACATATCTCATCACATATGATGGGAGACATCCATAAACATTGTTTAAAATTTAAAATTACAATTAAAGCTGAATAAATTCAAGAACATATAATTACCATAAAGATACGAGTATCATCTCATAATCATAATGTGTCTATAATTTTACAGGTAATGGTATTCTCTATTAAATCATATTTATTTTAAAACAACAATTACCTCTAAGGCTTGTAATAAATGGAGCAATATTACTAAAAAACAGAAGACATATTTTATAAAAATCAACTTTTTTGGTTCCAAAAGGATTATTTTTTAGGAAACTTAACATTAATTTTTGTTTACCTATCACACAAATTTTATCTGTCTCCAAATTCAAGTTTTATTAACATCTCTCATTTGAACTACTGTTATTATTGGATCAAAAAGCAGCTGGTACCAAAAAAAGAGGCTTCTAATACCTACAGTCTTTATTTTATTTGAATCGTTTGAACGTGTTACTTTTTCTGATATTCACTTTTACCTAATATTCTTCAATTCACATAAAGACACAGATTCTAGTGTTAAATGAGACATGTTGCACTATAAATAAAAGGTTCAAGTTTGCTCCTAAATATAGTACGTATTGTTAAAAAGGGGATTTTGAAACACATACCACTTTTCAACATTAAATTAATGGTAGCTTTATCAGTTGGATTACTAATCAGCCATTTTTTTCTAACTCATTTAACAAGCACTACAGCTTATTCTGATTTGGGTTATGTTCTTTTATCTTAGTCTGATATGAAGTTTTACTATTAAAGAGGTTCTGAAAGTTAAGGATATTGTTAAGTTTATTATTATTTATCTATATTGTTGAAAATGGATTACAGTAAAAATATATTAAAAGATTGTGTTTTTTTTTTGTTTGTTTTTTTAAACAAAGTCTAATAGTAAGGTGAAAGTTATGATGAACTAAGCCTACAGATTAAAAGAAGGGAATGTGTTACGAATCCAGATAAGTATAAACATATTATTATTAAATCGATTAGAGTAAAAGGCATAGCCTATAAATATCACTCAGCAAAAAATATAGAAGCAGTTGAAATGATCTTAACAATCCTGGTTAAGATGTTTCACTAAATTTTGTGAAGCAGATAAGGCGAATATATAAGCCTTTTTCATACATTTTATTGTAAGGACACTCAAGATACTTAACTTCAAGACCTTTTACAAAAAAATATCTCTAAAACAGCATTGTAAAGCAACTAGGCCAACTTCTTTTGATAATCCAACATTGGTTGAAGAAGGAAATTCACTTCAACATGAAAGTGTAAAAAAAACTGTTTTTCTGAATACTTTGTGAAAAATTATGGACAAATTTTAAGGTGTGTAAAAACGCTTTCCAATTTCTACACAATATTAGAAAAAAAAAGAGTTGAAATAATTTGTTTATTGGTCAGCCAAGGTAAATCGCATCACAAATTTACGAGGCAAAACTACAAGTAATATTAAACCAACTATGTTTGAATACATAAAAAATTTGACATTAATAAACTCACTGTGGTGGGAAAGAGAAATACTATTTAGATGCAAGGTAAACTAGAAATTATATGTTTAATCTGTTTTTAGATGAAAACCGGGCTCCAAATATCACTTTAACTACTCATATATGGAGTGAACATTTTGGAATACACCTTCCAGTGAAATTCAAACATCATTTTCTGGACGATGTTCCTAAAAAAGGACTGCTACTGTTGATCAGATCTGATAATACGCAAAAGACAAAAAAAAAAAATCTATGAAATAAATTGAAAAAAATCGTAGAGACGACGCAACATATTATCTTTTGATTTGATGCAAAACCTACCACTTTCGCTATACCCTCTTTTAATATTTTACTTGCGTCAATTATGGTTTTGTTTTTGGCATTCATGATTTAAAAACCAACAAGGCTATAAAATATATTGTTATCGTGAAGGTCAATGGAACAAGACTCTTGATGGGGTAGATCTTTTATTTTAGACTGTGTCGAAATATTAAGTTGCGGAGGAAGCCAAAAATCTTATTCTGTTTAGTGATAGCTGTAGTTGACAGATTAATAATCATACTATGATGATTTTTAATGAACTTGTCTGATAGTGGGAAGTTCAACATTAAAATATTTCCTTTCTCGTATGTCACCGGGATTTTGGTTGCATAAAAAGTATAATTCATAAAAGTGACTAGATTTATACGTTGCCAGTACTTTAAGTTGATAAATAAATCTAGCACAAAGAATAGATTTTGTGTAAACCAAATATTCTGTAAAATAAATTACTATTCTTGAGTAATTTTAAAATCAAAAATACAAATCGTAACAGTCATGTTTTTTTCTAAATTACTCACAAACTCTAATTTGTTTTTTACTTTCTGTTTGATTTATTGACTTATGAAATAAAAAAATATAAAACTTGGGTTGAAGACCTTTATATTTCACAAAAATTTATAATATTAGTTTTTTACGGAGCCATGTTGGTTTTTGTGAATATATTGCGTTTGTCCTCGCACTTCATCCTAAATTTATATATATATATATATATATATATATATATATATATATATATATATATATATATATATATATTTATTTATTTATTTATTTATTTATATAATGCCCTACTGAGAAACTGTCAGAACCAAACTGATCCAAATTGGTGTCTAAAAATTTTATATCTAAAGGAAGTTTAATCATCGTAAATTAAGAATTAGATGTATCAAAGAGTCAATGTACAATAAACTGCTTTTTAAAAATCAGATACTGATTCATAAAACTTTTGTACTTTGGCATCATATAAAAATCATAAGTTGCAGCAACAATATGAATTCACATACATATCCTAAATCATTCATAAGCAGTTATCGACAAAGGACAAAGAAAATATGATCTTCTAAAATGTTTTATTTCTTTAATCGGTTTTAAATTTCGACCACTATTTTTAAATGGAAACGAAAAATACTGACATATTTTGCTAAATTATAGTATTCACATACAGAACCTATTTGTCACCACGCCTTCAAAAATTAGGGCTAATGAGTTATCGGTAAAAAAAAATAAATAAATAACTGGTGTACAAACTTGCACACACATTCTTAAAGATTTCACAGGAAAACCAATGCCTACGTAAAAAACCTTGTTACAAGTTTTACAAAATTTTCAGAGTCCAAGATTTACTAAAAATAAAATTGAACATTTAGGCACTATCATGAAGATAGAGAAAAAACACTATTATCATAAAGGTTAGAATATCTCAAAATCTATGTAACCTAATTTCACGATATTTATTATGCACCTGAAGAATTATAAGATAAACTAACTTGTTATATAAATTTTCAAGTAATTTGCAAAATACAAAAATTGAATCTGACTGTGGCTACAATTAATTTGGATAACTTAACACAATTTGCACACAAACATCAATTTAGCATAACTATTTTGAGTTACTTTTCACTTAAATGGTTAAGCCAATAAAGGGAAATGTTATTCACATATGTTGGTAATAGTTGTTTTTACACATGACGACCCGAAGCTCCGTAACGGTTGCGTTTAGAGCAAAATACCAAAGAACAAAAGTACCATAAAACTATATGTTCTACCAAAAATTGTAAAAAAAATATAGTGTTTGTATTTAAAAATTAAAGATGGCGGCCATATTGAAAAAATGGCGAAGATTAAAAATATTGTTACACCGTAATTTTAATGTAGGTATAAATCCAGGGAAAGTTCCCAATTTAAATTTTTTCAAGAAACTGATAATTTCGGAGATCCCAACGGTAACCATCTTCAGTTGATCACCCTGTATATTAAATTTTTGACCTATAGCTATATAATGAAGATTTATGAGATGGTGACCAATTGAATCTTTTTGTTTTTGAAGACTACGTTTTTTTAGATTTTTTTTTTTTTTCAATTTATTGTAAATGTGGCTAATATATGACAAACATTTAACATTTAATAAATCAATCTGTCGCACTGCACTGGCGACAAATAGACATCATTCTTCTATCAACAAATTTGTTTAGTCCGGAGACTTAAAAATGGATATTTCCGAGAAAACAAAACATCCCCTTCAGGGGCTCACTTTCATTGAGTACCGTTGTGGCAATCCTTAAGTACGTCTCGAAGATGATGGTGTGTTTGGATCTACACCTTCTTCATCTAGAGTCTTCGGTTATATCTTCCTCTTCCTCTTCATTCCTCCTATCGGATCGCTCTTGTTCACTTCCTAACTGGACTCGCCTTTGTTTAATTATACATAATTCAGTATATAGACTTACGGTTGTGGAATCAAATAAATTTTAAAATGTTTAAAAAAAAATCCATCCTGAAGAAAATATAGGCCCACATTGAGAAGTAGACTACTTGGGCACTTATTTGTTTTATCCCTAAACTTATTTCTTTAATTATTTCAATAAAGGGATATCTGAGTGACTACTAAAATAAATGTAACACTAATATAAATTTAGTCCTAGATATATAAATACCCATATTTGTTAATCAGAGTATTTGCAACAAAGTAGGGAAAGGAAATATAGCTATTCTGTCCTACAACTTCCTCTTCCCCGTAGCAGGTCAAAACAAGATATGAAATGTTACATTTCCGCTGTTCAATCTCTATATAACTTCCAATAGTTTGATCCTATGAAATATATTACACTTAATTCAACTAATAAATTACCACAAACTACAAATCAAAACAAAAAAAAAAACCAGGTGTGTGCTTGACCGTCATTGGAACATCTGTTTAATTGCATACGTTTTCATGGACGGATTTTAACAAAACAGGTAGGCTACTTCCCATTTAAGATACTGAAATATAAGAGGGGGTATTATAGCTATAAATTGTAGAATATTATTAGGAATAGCACAGGACGACAGTTGTTACTCAAATAACGATTTAATTACATTCAAAGAACTTCAAAATTTATATTTCAAAGAGAAATTCAACAATGTTTTTCCCTCATTTAATTATTTGTATAATATAATCGTAAGGTAAATTCTAAAATTTAAATTAGTATTGAATTAAATACTAGTTTTAATTGAATACTAAAAATCTTTGTCCTTTTTAACAAAAATTTGAGTGTGTGAGAAAGTTTGAAGTTTGATGAGTGTTTTGTCACCTTTTATTCATTGCGATTTTCCTAAGAAATAATTCAAGGGTTGTCAGTGAATTAAATTGTTCACAAACGTTTTCACTCGTACTTGTTTAGGTTTATAATTTTTTTGTAAGAAACAGTTACTGTTTATTGCGATACCTAGATATCAATGGCAGCGTTCAAAACCTGGTATATTTTGCAAAATTGTCACCACCCAATACTTGTCAGGATGTAACTAATTGTTTGGAAAAAATAAATAATTACAGTTAAAATTTATGCATATTTCAAATCCATTATTAAACAAAAGTCTTAACTATATTTATGACAAAAGGGTATATTAAACTCAAAATTATCAACAATCAAAACTGATCAACAGGAAACAATTATTTTGTTGCAAAAGTAATTAATTTTCAGTTTAAATCTATGCGTAGGCCAGTGCCAGAAAATTTATAATCGATGATTTAAAAAAAAAAGAAAAAAGTTGACTTTGAAAAAGGGTATATTCTCAAAAATTGTCAACAACCATTACTTATCACCAGAAAGTAACTATTTTATTGCTAAAATAGTTAAATTTTATTTTAAATCTATCTGTCTTGGTGGAAATTATTAATATCAGTTTTTAAACAAAAGTGTTAATGTCAAAAAATCATTTATTCTGAAAAAATTGTGAACATCCAATTCCTAATCACAAGGAAGTAACTGTTTCATTGTAAAATTAATGAAAGTGTTTATGTCGTGTTTTTCTAATACTAAAGGTAGGTACTTGTAAATAGACAAAACAATTTTTAAACCATAATGATGAAGTAAATTATTATATACAATAAAAATATCGTATTATAATTTTAATAAATATTAGTTCATTATTTTTGTAATATTTTGATAAATCTAAAAAATATTCATAAATTTCATAGAAGTTTAATAAAATATAAAATGTAATATCAGCAAATAGAAAAAAATAAATTATAAAAAGTAAAAAAAATAAAACACGTAATAATTTTAGGTGATTTCAGAAGAATATATTAATTTCAGATTTTTGTCTCGATAAATTAGAAGTTTACAGTGCATTGAAGTCACTAGTTTTCAGCCGTCAACCGAGTTCGATGCGTTGCTAGCTCCGAAACGCTGTGAAGACATCTGAGGATATACATACATACACTTACACACATACACATAACTGAAAAATAAACACACAAACTATGAACCAACATAAGTAAACCCATCCTGACAATTTTTATAAAACAGAACACTTTACAACTAAATAAATTATCAGATCTGACTCCACACTCACCCTATTGTACATGCACATGAACATCCTATCTTTCCCTCACTCTTTTCACTCATATATACACAACTATACACATTGATTGGAACTCATAAATACACTTGAACTCACTCTAACATACACTGATGTAACATGTGTAACTATAATATATATAATCCTAACATATAATACATTAATCAAAATTGCAATACTAAATCCAAATTATTCACCATTTATTTATAGACACTATGTCAATCTTAAATAAAACAAACACAGAATACTCAAATTTTTATTTTACTGAATTTTTATAGTAATGTGAGCAATTAGTATTAAAAGCAGTTTAGGTCCTTAGATTATACAAATCAAATTAATTTAATCAAACAATCCCAGATTTTGTTTTTCTCTCAGACAAATTATTTATTTTTGAATTAATATGTTAAAAAGTCATAAGATATTAAATAATATTTCCACCGGAAATGAAGCTTTAGCTCTGTGTAATTTCTCTTTCATAACATATACGCCCACTTTATATGCTTAAATACATTATTTATTATGTGATTTATTCATATATTAATTATATAAGTTAAACAAAACCATCCTCATTGTTTAATATACTTATTCAAAGTAGAGGGTCTTGTATTGAAAATGCAACGTTGCCAAGACTAGGCTAAGCACCCTTCAACTAATGAAGCCTTGCTTTCTCTCACACACACATTCTCTCTCATTGCTCTTTATGAAACCCCTTCAAGTTCAACAATCAATTTCAATCATACAAGTTGATTTTAGAAAACAGCCAATTTATTTAATACTGAAGTTATGTTTTAAAGGTGGTACACCAGAAGAATGGCCTCTAATATTTATGTTGCGCTTGGATGATGAGTGTTAACTAATTCTAGTGTCAAATAGGCTCTATGTATTTTTTTTTTTAAATTAACTATTTTGAGAAATTTAAAAACAAAATACTATTAATTTCATATCAATCTATTTCACATTATTTACAGTGGAGTGAACTTTATTTTAGTTACAACAATTATTCTATTTGTCTAATAATTTTAAACAAAATATTCAAAATGGTTACAGCATTCTGAAAGTAAAAGCTATTTGTCATTATGTAAGTACCGTTACAAACAAGAAACAAATACCAATATTAATAAAAAGAAAGTTTAAACCTTAGGATTTTACTTTAATATATTAATTTGTTCAATTACATGTTTTAAGTGTTCTTTCATTTGGAAATCAAATGTTTAAAAAAAGGTAAATTTTGTTTTTAATAAGACATTTATTATTTTAAATACTAAAATTATACATTAGAATTTTTGATTTCTATTTTAACGTACTCAGATCCACAAATTAGGCGATGAATTTGTATATAAAATTCCACCATAATAGATATATAAATAAATTCATAATTTATCCATTCTCCTCTTCTTTCAATTTCAACATTGTGATTCAAAAATATAAACAAAATGTATACTTGCTATTAACTTCTGTTCTTCCTACATGTTTCATCCTTTATTGGATATGAAAATGTCTAATACTAAATAAAGGGTATCAAATGACACTTCGTTTTAATGAGCCAAACAAAACGAAATGGAAGTTAATTTTTTTTTTTTGAAATAACAGTAAAAAAGTGTATTGATTATAATAAAAAATTTAATTTAATTTTTTTATCTCCTTTAATCTCATTATACTTTTTTAGAATATTGTGTGATTTGATTGAGAAATGTGACTTGACTCAAAACTATAAAGTTTGATGAGCAGTAGACATTCCATATAGTGATTAGAATTTGCCCTTATTTAATAGTTTGGAAAAAATCAAGTTTTACCAGTTAAGGTTAACAATAGAGGGAAGGTGAGTATGGTTGCCATGAACAAGAGTTTTTTGTTGTAGTGACTCATAAAATTAGAGATATAACTCCAACCCATTATATTTTGAACAAAATAGCAAGGGGAATACATAATTAATTGAAATATATACACTTACTACATCAGCTACTGATGTAAGCTCTCTATTAATTCAGGATGGTAATTACCAAAATTTGTAAAATACTGGTAAATTTTCATAATTTACTTTCTTAAATAGAGTTCAAACCTAAAACTTATTATTACATCAAATTGTCTCTTTACTAAAGACATTTAAACATTTAGTATTACTCGGTCCTGCTTTACATTTAATATTGAACTTAACTCAGCTACAGGTCACCTCGTTGTTGGGGTACTTGAAACATATGCTAGAATATAGTTCCTTAGATTAATATTACATTCCTTGGATTAAACATTTACATTTAATGGTAAAATTATATAGTGTTTCATTATTATGATTATATATATATATATATATATATAATATATATATATATATATATATATATATATATATATATTTGCTAAGACAAACATAATTGATTTGAGTACATTATTCTTCCAGTCATCTTAATGGCTGTTGAAGTGTTTCAGATAAACTCCATTTAAAAAACTATTTATGTACTCTTTGAAGTAATACGTAATTAGCTATTGAAAACAGAGATCAACTTATACTCAAATTAATTACACAGATGTCTTGGAAATTCCGAGCCACTCTGTAAATATGTTGATTATATGTGAGAAACTTATATACTCTGAAATAAGTGAGAAATTAATGGGCAAAATAAAAAAACAAATTTCATTAAACAGTATTAAAAATACTATATCTTAAATTCTGAACAGTCATTGTCTTGTTTAGTCATACATAATAGTCACCAATAGTACAGTACAACTCTTCATCGACTTTATTAATATCATCTTTCAAAAAGAACAAAAGTGAAAACCTCTGAAAAGGATAATTAGCTTCCAATTGCAGTAAAGCGGAAACATGAGAGAGTTTGATATCGACCCATTTCGTCTCTTAATGATGAGTTTTCTAAAACATATTTTTTAAGAGCAATGCGGGACTATATTTAAAATGAAAAAGAATACAAAGAACAAAAGATTTTAAAACTTATTCTTGAAATGATTAGAGACTATGTGCTGAAGTATCTATTTTTAGTTTCTGAAGCCCACTTGAGCTGAAACAAGTGGTTTTGAAAATTATCTATTTACTGTACTATACATCCCAAGTATATGAACCGATGTTTATGAAATCTGATATTTCCATTAATTTTAATAAGTATTCATTTTATCACTAACTCAACATATGGGGTAGTTGCCATAAATTCAGAACTATTCTAAAAATTGGCTCCAGCAATTTGGAATGAATTTAGCTACAACGTTGCTCTGAAATTAATAAATTCTTCTGAATGCACCTAAAATTTGTACATTTGTCATTTACATTTATAAATTATTTTTGATTTACTTTTTCTAATTTCTGATATAGATTATATAATGTATTAAACTTCTATAAAATTTGATTATTTTTTAGATTTATCAAAATATTATAAGAGAATAATACTAATAATAAAATAATAATAATATTTTTATTATATATATATTAATAATTTACTACATTACTATATTTTAAAAATTGTTTTGTCTATTTACGAATAACTTTAGTAAGTTCTGATATAAAACGTACTGCTTACCACATTTCCAAAATAAGCAGATTCATGAGTTATTGGTTAAAAAACCAAACATCATCCATAGATCTGTTATAAAAAACCTAATAATTCAACCTGGATTTATTATTTTTTTTCTAAATTTAATTTAATTTAAAGAGTTATAATTAAAACTATTTTACTAAATCACAAATAAAATAAAAGTACAATTCAATATGTGGCAAGAATCAAAAATAAACCTTGACCACCAACATGTAAAATTCGATTTCAATCAAATACAAATACAATTTACAATTAGAGCGAGTTTATGGAAGAAGCAAAGCAAACTTAGACTTTATTCAAATACACGAATATGTTTAAAAAATAATGCAGAAAAAATTAATATAGCAACTTACAAGCCAAATGATCTCGCATTATTAAATACTTTGGAAAAACTTTGTAATTTAATAGATTACAATATTTTAATTTTTCACTTATTTCTAATATATTGACTGTTTGAGATCTTAATTCTAATATTGATTTTTAAGATTCTCCGCGTCAATTATAAGTTTAAACAGTTAAATTGTTAGAAAATGGTAAAAAGATAGGTTATTAAGAGATTGATTTAGAATTGTATTAATTGAACAATTGTTTTTAAGTAACTTGAAACTCCTTCCACCCTTGTCTAATTCTTGTAACCAATCCCAACTTCCCTACCCCCTTCTTGAACTACAAACAAGGCTAAATAACAAATTAAAGTTAAAATGACATTATACATTTCAAATAGAATGTACATAATTGATTTAAATACATTCTTCCACCAATCTTAACTCTGCCTTAACTTGTGCTAACTCGTTTATTTGTTTATTTATAATATTTTGTCCTTCTAATTTTAGTTTGAACGTTTCTATATGGTTTGTTTTGGACGATAAAAGCTACATTTCAACTCAATTGACCAAAATAGTTGGTCGATTTTTAGAAAATCATAATTTCGAGTATCATCATAATCTTATGACAGCTGTCCCAAATTTTGAGATGCCAAAATATACCAAATTCATAAAAATTGGTTCATTCATTTAAGGTATGAATTAAGGTATTTAAGGTACTGTAACACTTCCGGTAAAAACTCAAAATCGATGTTTAAACCCATCACATAACTTTTGTTGTGCGACTTATTATATGTCAGGAAGTAAATTTTATACCTTAATTAAAATGCTTTTTTCCAATACTACAGGCTAAAAACACAAGAGGCAGTTTGTGTCTAGTGGAATGTTGACGGGACAAATGTCCAATACTGTTCACAAGAAGCGGTGAAAGTTGAAGCATACTGTCATCACATAGTGGACTCTATGCTACTACAGTACATTGTCACCTTAACACTATTTCCAATGCTATATTTTTGAACAGTCTATTATATACATTTAGTTTATTATTTTATTTTCTAAGGCAAAAATTAATTATGGTTATTATTGCCTTCACAATATTGAACATAAGAACACATTTAAAAACTGTAACTATAACTAAAAATAATAACATAAAATTTGAACATCATTAAAATTAGTTAACAATCCTAAACTTTCGTAATGTTTAATAAACAACAACAAAACTATTGTTCTATTTCTCTATGTTACTTTGGAATAGCTTATTCTGGCAAACTTCTGTACTAGGAGTTTAGTATAATAAGCCCATCCCTATCTGAGTGTTAAAGCTAAAGTGGAACCCCACAAAATGAACCTCCATCCATAACACATAATATTCAATAAAGTAATGTGCCAGCCATTGAACTAGTTCAAGTAGTTTTAAATTACATCAAACATGGAAGAAAGGATCAATTAATTGAAGGACATCTTAACCCTTGACTTTGCAATGTTGCATTTTTCAATAGGCGACCCACGACCTGTTTAATTCATGCATTAAACATCATTTTATATAGTGAGACAGCAAAGCATCGATTTTATTGGATTCTAAGATATATTCTATTGAATATAAACTTTGTTTTTCAAAGAATTTATTTCAATATGTTAACAGAGAAGTTCTGTGAAAATATTTACATAACTTAAGCATTACACAGCAGTTTGCTACCTTTAGATGCTACAAATGAAAGAGTTTCAATTTTAAAATAAAAATTCCAGACATACATCTGACATCAAGTAATGTCACTTCCCATTATATTGCTTGAATAAATATTATCAACTTTTACCTTATTTATAGAATTTCATATAGTATGTAGCAACTCATAGATACCTTTTGTAATTAAGAAAAATTTAATGAAACAAAAATGCCTAAAAAGAAGTGTAATGAAAATAGGTAATATGACTTTTCATTTATATACCTAAGAGACTACCTAAAACATAAATATGAGTTATACTCTGAATAAATTACAAAATTTTCGATTTATTTCAAATTTGTGACTTATCCTGAGGATCAATAAATACAAACTGATGTAAACTTCAAACTCTGCTCTGCACAATGTACCAATATTATAAATTTCATTAATACAAATGTCGGGCCTCCCTTCACTTTCATCTCTACATTACAACAGTTATTAGCAAACCTAATCTAAGCCTGACTGACCCATGTCCACATCGAACTTCAAAATTCCGAATATTGTGGAATAATTTCTTTAAAGATAATGTGTTATAATCTTCTTTTTTTTTACTCAAGCTTTACATAATTTTCTCCAAAGTCTAATTATTTTGTAGAACACCAAGTATCAAATTTTAAAATTTAGAATCAATCAGGTTTTCCTGTTTTTTTTTTTTATATTTAATTTTAACATTAAAAGATTTTAATCATCATCACAAAGATGATACCTTCTCTTCCTCTTTTCAAATTGATGGAAATATTATCATAAGACATTTTAATGTACATAAAATTTTGAAAAAAACTTTATAACGCTAGTGGGAATTAAATAAATTTATAGAAAAAAATATCCCAAGAAAAGAAAATACTTTTTGTTCTTCCAAAAACAAAATTAACAACATTTAAGATATATTGTGTATATAGGGAATATAAAATACTTAGTGTTATACCGAGACAAGTAGTACAATAATTGTAATTATTTTTAAAACTTGTAAGAGTGGTTATTTTTTAGTTGGGGTTTTAAGGCGAAAAAGCATTATCGTCATTATCACATTTATAAAATTGAGCGTAAAGATGCTCCACCTTAATACTTAAAAATAAAACAAAAACAAAAATGATTACATACAATTTTTAAGAACAAAAACAAGATTAATACTGGTTAACAAATGAAAATAAACAACAAAAGAACATGGTACATGGCTGTAAAATGGCCCTGCTATGAGTTAAAAATTATAAACTATGGAAAATACAGTACAATTAAAAACAATAAAAACAAATAATATTGGGTAAAAATGCCCTGCAACGAATTACCAAGAATAAAATTTAAAAGGAAAACTAAACATAATATTACATAGCTATAAAATGACTGCAATAATTAACCAGAACATTTTTATATTTTATCAAAAATTTTCATATGATGCAAAAAGGACTATACTGGATCAAGGATCTGAGCATTATCCCCCAACATCGCCTGAATGGAATTGGTAAGAGCAAATGTTCTACACATATCTCTCAAAGCAACACAGTCAATGAAGATGTGCTTAATTGACAACACACCTTGACAAAATGGGCATTGTGGCAGACTCCAGTGTTCTATTAGAAATCCATGATTAATTGACTGATACAAACATGGGTAATCAACACTTCCTCTCTACGACTGGCAAGTATGGATGTATTCCATGGACGAAGAGTGTCTTTTACTTCCCTTAGCTTATTGCTTCTTTCCATTGCCTATGTAAAATGATTTTCACAGACAATACAAAGTCAGTTGCCATAACAATTCAAACTTTCAAGATTTTCACATGTAGGTCTGTGATTAACTTCCTTAGAGCTTTACAGCATAAACGGAGAGTGTCACTACATTCGTCGTTCCACCATGGAACTGGTGGGCGTAGTGGTCTTGTCAATGTCTTCGAAATGTTGTTGTCCGCTAATATAAAAAGTTTTGCTGGAAAGGAATGTACTGCTTCACGAGTTGGAACACTATCATTAATATTAGGTGATACAAAGCCTTCGGCATAATCTTCCCACTTTGCTTTGCCCAAAATCCACCTGGAAAGGCGATCATTATGATGATAGAAGTCAGAAAAAGTAAGCATCACAGGAGTGTGATCCCTACTGTAGGTGTCAATTAGAACGAACCACTCAAATTTAGTGGCCTGACAAGGGCTACAAAATGACAAATCAACAGTTGTTGTCTAACCACCTGTAGAAGCCGCCAGACGAGTTGGTTAACCGTCTTTGAGCAGAATCAAATAGAAATTGGATTGAATCCCGTTAATACAGTTCCCTCTGATGATGCAGGTGTTTGATCCCCATCTATAGTGATGAGCATTAAAATCGCCCATAAAAATAAATGGGACAGGCAACTGTTTGATCAGGTTAACCAGTTCCACTTCTTTAAACCTGTAATTAGGTGCCAAGTACACACAGTAAATTGTTATTTTGTATGGTATAGTTATCGTTATTGCTACTGCTTGCAATGAAGTCTTAAGGTTCACAGATGTACCATAGCAAGTTCAACAACCGAAATGCCCATTGTTAAAGGCTTGAAAGACCCCTGTGGTAATTTTTGGAAAATGGTTTTGAAGAACCCGCTCCAACCTTATTTTTGTTTATTGTAGACTTAGCAACAACCATTGGTGTGGTGTGCTTGTCTCGAGGATTTTTATTCTGGATTTTTGGTTTAATATGCTGTCCTATTATCAGTGATAATTTGACGTTTTTTAATGGTGAAGGCGCAGATATAGCATGGGATTCAATAGGTTTTGTAGATTTGGCAAGAAGTTCAACTTTAGAGATGGCAAGTTAACAGAAATACCATTATTAATTGCTACCACTAACAGAAATAGGGATTGCTATTAATTGTTTTATTTGCTTGGTAAATAAACGAACCATCTCATTCAGTTCCTTACAATATAAAGATGAATTAGGTGCTGTGGTTGAAGTCGCATTTCCGTTATATTGTCCTACGGTACGAGGTAGAGCAGTTCTTTGCCTGTATACTTTCCTAGCTTCTGGAAAGGAGAGTTTCTCTATGGCAACAATTTATAAATCACCTTCTCAACTTGATATTTAGGGCATTTTGGTGAACATGCGGCAAGATCACTGTTGAATTTGCACACTTTGCCTTAATATTACACCCTTCAGTTTTGTGACTTTTTCACCACACTGTCCACAACCTTCCTGTTTAGAGCAAGAGCTGTATTAACCAACTTAATGAAGTTGTTACACTTTATTGCTAGTGAAAAAAGTTTCGAGACTATAACTATTCCTGTACACGGCCACTCGTACATGTAAAACAACAAGAACATGAGACTCATCCCAAAGACTGCAAGGTTTGACACACCTGATGGATGGAGGGTTATTCTCGAGGGGGCCAGAGTTTATAGAACAAAGTTACAAATAATTAATAAGCAGGAATATATCAAATTTAAATGTTTTATACATTTTCACTACACAATAAAATGTTTGCAACTTTGTTTTACTTCTAGCAAAATATAGTTTTGTGACTATGTTGGTTTTCCCCCTGCACCCTTCAAATTATTGGAACTAGTTTTTTTATAAATTTCATTGGTTCTTTTTAAAGCACCATTTATACAACTAGAGCTAAACCTAAGCTTAGAATAAACCTGCAAATTACCAAAACACATTATTAAAAAATGGCACTAGCTACAAAACTGGAATTTTGAGGGATGTGGATATTAATAATAATTTGATTAGAATGTTATGTATTATCTATTCCTACCTTTAAGATCTGTCTACAATCCTATTTTCAACTAAACAATTGCCATGTTGAATTTGATTAGGTCTTTAGTTTTCTGTAGAGGTGTGTGAGAAATGTAATAGCCTACAATATTTCTTTACAATTTATTTTTAAATTATACATGATTGTTTAGGATAAATTGTGAGTAATATTTATCTACAAAGGTATGATCTGTTTAATTTCAACATATTAAATTGTTTGTAATATGTTTTTCTTTTTTCTGATATATATATATATATATATATATATATATATATATATATGACTATATCGATCTTAAGGAGAATATTAAATGTGGAACAGAACCTTCTCTCTAACTTAGCTTACAAGGGGAAATAATTCAGACAAGTGATTTCAACAAGCTACTTAAGTTAGCTTAAAATTCTACATATATCATCAACAAAATATAAATTCTGTAACTGTATTTATTTATAAACTAGTTTAGAGCACTACATACACGATGTGTCTATCATTAGGTACTAGACAGACAGTCATCATTCCAAAACCTATTTTTTGACCTCAGTACCCATGATTACCTACTGCATTTTACTAATTAAAATATAGTTTAGTTAGACGTTTTTTGTGGGAAATTGTGGTTCAAGTTTGATTTTAATTATATAACAATTCACAATTCAAACTCAATATTTATTTATATTTGATAATCTGTTAAAAAATAATACAATGTCGTTTAAGTTAATTACAAAAGTTATTTTTACATAAAATGACTAATCAATTACTTTTTATATTTCTTTTTTGGTGGAATGAGAATTTAATAAGATGAAAATAATGTCCATTAGCTATATTGAAAATAATAGTTTTTCTAATGAATTATTTACTAAAACATGAAGCTAATGACCACCTGGTCAACATTGCATGTTGATTAACAATATTGTAAATAAATCAATATTTTACTTTAATTTTTAGCACTTTTACATGTGTTTTGAAATCAATTATATTTATTATTTGTAGAATAACTATGACGAATTTAATTCAATTTTGAACAATTCACGAATGGTGAGAAAAGGTGAAGGAAAACATGATTTTATTTATTGAGATTTAATACCCTATTTAACATTACATTACTAGGTATTACATATTTATAAACACGTTTCTTACTGAGCACCTCGGACCCAAGTAGAAATTTCAACTTCCTAGATCCTGTAGTTTTGGAGATAAGTCAGTGTTATTTAACTTTTATAAAAACAGTATAACCTCACACCAACACAAATTTGTGTACATCAATTTCCGATCAAATGCATTTCATATTTGAACACAAATACTATATTTACTTGAAGTTTTAGAAACTTTTGTTTATCTTTTATCCAAACTTGAGAATCTACATTCTTATCAATACTTTAGTATCTTCACACACACACACACACACACACACACACACACACACACACACACACACACACACACACACACACACACACACACATATATATATATATATATATATATATATATATATATATATATATATATATATATATTCAATTGCGGACACCTATGCTTCCATATGTAAAGGGGGCAACATATTGCTGTAGTCTTTCAGATGCAATGGAAGTGTAAGATGCTACTTATCTTATTTCAAGGTTGAATAGCATATACTGAGGAGTTACGTGGTTAAGGGGAAGCTATGCCTTAATGTGCGGATTCTGGATACCAGGTGACCTTCAGTTTTAATTACCCTTATCTATGTGTTTGCGGCCATAGATGAGTAGACCTTTCATTTCCCTAACTAAAAAAGCTGACATTGGGAAACTGGAAAAAGATAACCAGGGGAGGGACAAAACAGAATAGAGGTGGAGGAAACTAGGGTTTTATCCAACCCCGTGGAACCAACTTCCCAATTACAATCATTAGAAGTCCTAAGAGACTCTTATCCTCTGACCCACCCAACCACCGATTGTAAAAGTGAGAGATGGGTCAAACACCTAAACATTAGTAGAAATGAGCACAAGCGTCTTTCAGGAGTGCAAAAACGCAAACTAAGAATATAAGAGGCAGTGGTAAAGGGGTTTCCAATAAAATAGAGTAGTACTAGGGATACTTTTGTATCTACCCAGGACAGCCATCAATAAGTCAGTTTGGAGATAATACCACAAAAGTGGGATAGTTTTGGAGGGAATTCTCATATATATTACTATGGAGAGTGGAGTGGTTCCCTCAGTGGGCTTTGAGGGACAGTATTGATGAGGGTAGAGGGCAAATCAGACAAATTGCAGGACTTATTATGATACAATGTAGTCTGAGGGTGCACATGCATAGGATAGGACTTATTATGATACAATGTAGTCTGAAGGTGCACTTGCATAGGATAGTAACATGCCACAAGAAAACAGTGAGTAGACTATGCAGGTTAGATAAGAGCCACATAATTTATGATTGATTATGAGTCTCTTCCCAGCAAACTCCTAGTGAATGGTTGTAATCCCAGTGGCCATTTAACTCTTTAATTTTCATTTCACACTAATATATGTATATATCTTGTTTGACATTGAAAATTTTATATTTGACAGTTAAAAAATGTAATTTTTATTTAGTAAATAAAATAAAAAATCTTCTATTGAAAATTTATATACAGTAGAGTCTCGATTAACCGTCATTCTCGGGACCAGTGGGGTGACGAATGAGAGAATAGACGGATAACAGAAATAGACTTCCCAGAATTCTGGAAGTCATCGGCGATCGATAAAAATACTGTACTATTAAGTTTTGAACAGTGTTTATAACACAGAATATCTGTACTGTTATTTCTTTTTAACTACAAAAAATATATTGGTTTGGGAAAATTTAGTAAAACTTTAAAATTTTCCATTTACAGTAATACTATTTATTAAACTAACCAACTTGATGCCACGCACAAAACTAACATAATGATTTGTTTGCTAAGACACAGGAGTTCGGGAGGGAAAGGAGGGTTTGGCCACTGTTCTAGGAATTGGTGACGCTCCCAATAGTGCCGTGAATAATGTCACGTTTACAAGGAGACTGAGTACTGTACATTATAAAAATTTGATATAGAAATGCCGTAACCAACTGTTTAGACGGCATATTATTCTTTAAAATCAAATTTGAGTATGATACTAACTTGTAAACATTCATACCACATTAAATATATACGGTACATCATTACGTATTACATGTGTACTATTTTCCCCCTGTCCTGACAGTTAACAGAAACTGACGGTAAAAATGGTGACGGTTAACCGAGACTCTACTGTATATAGGAAATTTTCATATATTCATTTCAAGAAATAGATTTCAATTATGCATGTTAGGGTGTCAACCCTAACACCACAATTAAATATATTAAAACGGTCATTCCAAACATAATTTCAGACTTCCAAAGTAAAAAATCTTGAGAGACCATTAATTTGTGTTAAGATTAAGAGTCTGGACAATATATAAAACTTACTTTAGTATAGTCAAAATAAGGATCTGTGTGAAATAAATTTATTATTATAAAATTTTTAATATTGTTTAGAATGATCTTAAAGATCTAAAAGTTCTTGAAAACAAAACAAAACAAAAATCTACTCTTTCTTTGGGTTTTCACAGATATTTGATGAAATATCAATTTTTGAGGAAAATAGGTATAACTTTTCTTTAGAATATTAAATGTTGCATGAAAAAGATAGTAGTGGTATTTTCCGAACAATAATATTTAACCCTCGAACTGTCAATGTTAATTTTCTTCGTTTGTTTTAAAAATTAATAAAAAATATTATTTTTATACAAAACCTAAATTATAAGACATCATTTTTCTCAGAAAGATGCATAGAATTCATCTATGTAATAATTTTTTTTTTTGAAACAGTTTTGGAGTAAGTATGTTAGATGTTAAAAAACTAAGTTAACATTTTTTCAGAAAAACCTGTATCATCCAAAACCCAAAAGCTTACCACCTTTTTTCAAGATATACAAAAGTTTTGTGTAATATTTGTGAATATATTTAGAAAAAAAAATTTGTTACATTTTCAAAAAATATATATATATATTTTACGAAAAAAGGGATTTTGTTAGGCTTATTTTCAAAAATTCACCAAAAATAGTAATATTTATGGAAAACACAACCTCTATATATCATTATATTTAGAAAGGTGCATAGAATTTAGCTGTGTAGTGAAAAAAAAATGTTAGATGTAAAAACTTTGGAGTTATTATGTCAAATAGCAAAATATCAAAAAGTAACGAAAGGAAGAATTTCACAGAAATGGTAATGTACACCATACAAAAACTTTTTTTTAAATTTTTTCAACTATTACTAGACATTAATAAACTGTTACATTTTAAAAAAAAAAAACAGAAATTGGTTTACGAAAAAAGTGAATTTGTTAAATTTATTTTCAAAAATAGTAATATTTATGGAAAACACAACTTCTATAATATCACTATTATCGAAAGGTTCATAGAATTTAGTAGTGTAATGAAAAAGAAGTTTGAAAAATAATTTTGGAGTCAGTATGTCAAAGAACAAAAAAAACACAAAAATCGAAGGCTAAATTTCACTTCAAAGTTCAATTGAGCAAAGAAAAAAAATTTACATTTTTTTCAAGTATTACAAACATTTTCTAATATAAATGTGAATAACAATTGGTAAAAAAAAAATCAAATTCTAAAATTTTCAAAACAAAAATAATTTTTTCCCGTAAAAAGTGGAAATCAACAAAAGTTAGGAAACCTAACCAAGGCCTAACTATCTAAGCTAGCCCTAATACAAAATCACTAGATTTCACTAAAACAATAAACTCTACAAACAATAACACACATATACACTTCTACACTTGTATAATCAAATAAAACACTCCATATAAGAAAATTTGCTTTTAGGCTTGTAACTTATCTAGGTTAGGCCAAATATAAATCATTCAAAAACTAGAACTTCACTCAATAAAATAAACTTTAGAAATAAAAACACATATATTTTAACTTGTATACACAATTTATAATAAATAAATAAAACAAATATTCAGAATAACAGAAATATAATCCCAAGTCACATATGTACGCCTTTCACATGTCATTTTAGTACACAAACATTGCTAATTCCAAGTAAAAAACAAAAACCTAAAACTAACTGTAGGATATAGCAAGTAATACCAACTTGTAGAATGAAATCTTCTCTACAACATACTGTAAAGATCGATTACAAAATATCGATTGAATAATCGCTTATCTTATTTAGTAAACTGCACCGAATGCCAAGTGAAATTCGTTCCGTTTGGTTACTACTTTGGTGAAATAGATATATCTTGCGATATATGACAGATAGAAAAATTTGTATACCACAGATCGAAAGAGAAAGAAAAATACTATATAATATTGTCAACGTGTGGCATTTGGACAAGTATTACCATTTCGTAAAATTATATGAACAGAGATGAGAATTTCTAAGTAATCTTCGATGCGAGAAACTGAGACGACAGCGCAAGGAATGTCTACTTGAGTCAAATACTGTTTTTCAACTGTTGGTGACAAAAAAATTTCTAAACTTGGTTATGAAAGATTGAAACATTACCTTTACAATGATATATAATACATTTTGATAATATAATATCTACTAGGATAAAAGTTGAATTGAATAAAATGTAATTTTTAGCGTGTAAAAATGAGTTAAAATTCTTGATTATGTTTAATTTTTATATAATAAAAACTATAACCGATAGAAGGATTTGAAAAGCACAGATCGAAAGAGAAAGATGTGATCTACAGAATGATTGATCGCAATGCTTCTTTGCGAAGAATATAGATAACTTGTACAATTCAACTGTTGTATGTGTATAACAAATAAAATCATAAGGAAAGAGTTAATCAGTGTGTCCTACAAAATATTTATTAATATTTTTTAAGAAACGACAGTAAAAAAGGTGTTGACACATTTTGAAATATTAGTTCCGGTTTTTCAAATATTAGTTTCAGTTAGGACAAACATGGGCAAACTAATCTAGAGAAAAACATGACAAGGCAAAGACTTGCAACTACGTCCTTATTTAAGAAACTTTTTTCATAAACCACTACATAGGTGTTGATAAAATCTAGCTATATATTGATATGCATTGAAATGAAATTATATTAATATTATTATTGTGAAAGATGAATTTATTTGAAAACAAAAAACACTATTTAGATCGTGATAAAACATTTTACATAAACCTCTACATACATATTGATGAAATCAAGCTATATGTATATGGTTAACTTAACCTCAAATTGATATTATGACTATTCTAATGATTCAACTATTATTAAAATGGATTGTTATAGTAACGAATGTTGAATTGATTTAATCTTTCAAATTATATTCAACTGATTTGTAACTTCTGGTAGTCTTAGTGCATTTGTAATGTTTGATTAATTAGAACTATGGACTTTGGTAAAACAAATGAAAATCAGCCTCCTTACAAACCAACACTTTATCAAGTTATAATGATATGTAAAACCCAAGATCTTTGGTAAAATAGTTAGAGTACATAGGTACCATGTGATAATCAAAAAAATTCCAGCATACGCTTTCAAATTTATATATTTTTAAAACATATTTATAAATAATTGGTTTAGCATTATGATGAAAGCATATTGTATGAGATATCATATTGTATGATTTGAATATAAAAATAGTTTAAATACATAATAGTACCACTTAGAATATTAGTACAATATTGTTGAATGTTTTTGAATAGATATATAAGTGTTTTAGAATATATTTAATATTAAAAAATCCTAATTTAGTAAATGTTTAATTTAAGTTAGTTAGAATTAGTATAGTTTAGATATAATCCATGTTAGGTTAGGTGAGGAGTGATAGCTATCACTTCCTCGTGGTACTCTCTGAGAAAAAAAAATTGAAAAATGGCGAAACGGTAGCTATAGTATTTATTATACATGGGTCATTTTTTAAGTAAGAACCATTTTTTAGTGGAGTAACAGCAATTTTATTTATGAACATAAATTGTATCAAAAACTTAAGTATGAACATATGTTTACTTTTCTACATAGTCACCAAGAATTGCGTCTTGGTCATTGCTGCAGCGTGAGGCTGAGCGTTATCGTGAAGCAGCACGACGCTGCTAGACAGAAGTCCCCGACAGCAGTTTTGAATAACGCGCCTAAGCTTGGTTAGAGTTTCGCAATATCTCTTAGCATTTATGGTCATTCCTCTTGGCAGAAAGTCACAATCGGTGGGTTTATTGATTAACATGGCGACAAACAAAGCAGTGTTACGATAGAACCAACAGTGGCAGAGACATGAAATCAACTGCCTGCATAGTTGGGGACGGGTCAAAAATGGCTAACCTTGAGCGGGCGTCACGTGACAGCCTGCGCGGTTGCTATGTGCAAATGGTTCTTCCTTAAAAAATGACCTCTCGTATTTCAATTATATGATATGTATTACACTATTATTAAACTATTAGTTTTAATCTGAAATGGTAATGTTACAGTAAATTGGTGCTCTCTTAGGTATCTCTCACAGTGCTGCCGTGAGAGAGATGTGTCCATACATAAAACTCTTAAATCACATAAACTATCGGGGCTATAAAGAGAAGCTTTATACTCAAGGATGTACATTGTTCTTAATTGAGTTGGAGCTCCCTTTTATGACTAAAGACTGCTGTTGCAAGATTTCTGGAGAATAAAGAAAGGAGGAGTAGACTTCCAGACAAAGAGACTTATGAGACTCATGAGTTTGTTAAAAAGTTCCTTGTAAAAGACAGTAAAACTTCTTTAACCACTGTACTTATTATTGTAATATTTTTTAACATTTTATAGAGTATGATTTTTTTTTAATATCAAGAGCAAGGATTCAGTTTCTTTGTTTAGTTCCACTTTAATTAAGAGGTCTTAAAACGGTAGTAACTATTTCATTTCGATAAAAACAATCATCAAATGATTCAGGAGTTTCAGGACTCAGGTAAAGTTACTTTTGCTCTAGCTCCAATTTGAGTATGATGTTTTATGTTTATGGAAAAAGCAAAGTGTACAAAGTAACAAAAGTAAGCAACGTTTTAACATTATTAAAATAATAGTTTTTCTTTAGTAATTATGCCTAATTAACGAATTTGACAAGTGGATTCGTATGTTTGGTTACAACTTTTACTAACATATGATAAAAAACTGCACCTAAGAATATCATTTAATGTTGAGCTACGAAGTGTTTTACACAACTCAAATCAGATTTAGCAGTTTAATAACTATTAAAAAAAAAAAAAAAAAAAAAAAAAACACAATAGACATAACAAAATAGATATAGAATGTAAATAATAATCTAGTTTGTCAGCTAGTGGAATTTTTATTTTGTTTGTGGAGGGGGGGAGATGGCAAGTTTATGGCATTTGGAGGAACAGAGCACCCTAGTGTTGCCCAGTGAAAACCCTTAAAATATGCTCTGATGTAGGCAGACTTCTACACAGAAGAGAATACTCCAGAGTTCAGAAAGAGGTTAAAAAAGATTTTTAAAAAAAGTTTAATGACTCCTTACAGTTATTAAAAAACAAGGCCTAGACCATCAGATCCTGAGCTAGAGTTAGTTTTACAGTGTTAATAGCTTTTTTCTTGACAACCACTTCATTTACGATTACGTGAGAATTAAAATTACAGAATAAGTTAAGAAGTTCCTCAGTCTCTGAAGGTCTTGGGATGAGATGGTGTATACATGGCAAAAAATAAATAAATAAAAACTAATAATAATAATAATAATAAAACAGAAAAAGTATCACTACTATGGAATGAATGAGAATTTTTATAGTGTTGCACACTTTTTTGAATGTTTCAAATTCCAAAATGTGTTAGTTTTTTTCCCTCAATATAGAAGACATATTCATACAAAAGTATTTGTGAATAACAAGAACCCTTCAATTCTGCTTTGACCTTTGAGTATTGCTTAGATTTCTAGAGAAGAGAATATATTATATCCCTTATAGAATTAATTTTTATTTCATTTTAATTTTTTTCAGAAGTTGTATAACTAAGTTTGTAAACCAAAATAAATACGTGGAATTTAAAAATTTATCCTTTGGAAAAAAGATATCTTTAACAAGACAGGATTTCATGTAAACATCTAATATTGGACTCAATATTATCATGTTACAGTAAGCTTTGCCAGTCAACCATGGAGATAAACAAACTAATCAGTTCATTCAGTGCTTTTTTAAAATTGTATTTCAACGTGGTCTACATTCTTTCACTTTGCCTTTTGTATTTACTTCTAGAAGTAAGGGCAGATGACATATATTGGAAGGTATGGCCAAATAAATAAGTTTCTTTCACATTGCTATAATCTTCCTTGGTGAAAATCAAATCAAAGATCACATCATCAGAATTCACTATATTGTTCATTTGTTGAAGTCCCAAAATTTTAAACATATTAATGAGTGTTTTAATGATTTTGCTATTGTGTGGATTTATATCTGTCATGCACTTTTATTCTAAGATACCTCAGAGATTAAAATCACCAAAAATTGTCATTGGGTAATTTGTAAGTATTTCTACTTGAGACACTGAGACACAGGAATGATACATAAACATCACAAGACAAAAACAGGAGGAATGTAAACAGCAATGGAAGATATACCTTGAAGAAAATACCTTAGTAACAACCCGTAGATGCTTAAACACATCATTTTACAAATTGGAAGGTAGTATGACGGGCACTTCGCTGCTGGCTCCGACTTAGAGTTCCAGGGTGATGGCGTGTCTCTAGTTGTCTGTTGAGGTCCTTATGCGCACATTGCTGCATGTTTGAACGGTTGTCAGAATTTCGAAACGGCAGGCAGCGTAAGTCCCTCGAAATTAGCTCGGGTGAGAAATAAAAGGTAAACCGTGTATATTTAATTAAACTATCTTTTATTACCGCATTTTACTTTACATGTGTTCTACTAACTCGGGCTACATACTTAGGGGGATAAAAGCAAGAACTCGGAGGTCTGGCTCTGTTCACAGTTCAAGCCAGACTCTGCTCATTCAGGTCTGTTGCAGAACCATCTAGCCTTAAAACATCCGCTCCCCCTTCTTTTCTAAAATCATGACTGCTGCATTTCTCAATATACCCTGTTCAGTGTATAAGGAGCCTTGTTGTACTTTCCTGTCATTATATAAATGTATGTTATCATATTCAAAATATAAGGTGCTTAATATAAGATGCAGAGAACCTGTCACAGTAGATTGGAATCATATTTAATATATACACCTAAAAGAACTCTGCCACCTCAGTTTTCTCTGTAAGTGATTTATTTCTATCAGACCTGTAAATTTTGTACTGGAGATAAAAAATTTCATTATCGGAAGTGAGATCATCCAACCAGGATTCTAAGTAAATTAAAAGATCATAGTTATTTATGAGGATATTATATTAAAAATTAACAATTTACTTCTTATGCCACAGAAATTCTGATAGTAAACAATCAGATATGGATAAGGTTATTTCTTAAATCATAACAAACAGCCCATAGAATTGACAAGATGAGGAAGTAAAAATAAAATTTTATAAACAAATTGCAAAATTATTGATGATACAATATCTAATTCCAATATAGACAAATAAAGATTATAATAATATGAAATTATACATTTAGATGATTATTAAGGAAAGACAGATCAGTGTAATCCTCTTTTTTAGGCCAGCGGAGTTTCTGTAAACTCAATATCACAGATTAATGAGTAACACAGTAGGTAGAATCATTAGTTGAATAAATGTGTTAAACTAAATGTACTTCTTTAATTGTTTGTTTCAAAATTTATATTATATAATAGAAGATCAGCAAGACCTTAAACTAATAATAAAAGCATAGGTTGTGTTAGAGGAAGTGCACTACATACAGAAAAAAAAAATATTAGGTTATATTGTTAAAGATATCATTCCCTCTCATTTACAATATCATTTAGCCAAAACAGTTCAGATGACATTCTGCAACATCAAACTGAAAATTTGTAATAATTACAAAATTAAAAAGAATGTAGAAAACTTACCCATCAAACTTGAAATACTTATAATCAAACATGGCGGTTATAAACTTTAATATCAGCATATAAAATAGTGACATTAGTGAGATGATATATAATGGATAATGATTTCTTCAATAACTTAACAATAAATGTACAGGTAGACAATTAATAGAATTAAGTTTTGATTTAATAAAAAAATCATGTTTCTAATTAGCTAACACAATGACAGATTCAGAAATGAAACAACAAATATTGATTAATTTATTGCTCAGATTTCAAGTTTAAATAATACTGAATATATGTTAAAAGAATTTTGTACAACTCTAAATATTATAATTGATTAAAGTTCACATGTGTATTTTTCTAAGCTAAAGTAACAAACTGTTTAAAAATAAAATATTTTATCTAAACTCATTTCTAAGGAGAATAATATACATATAAACATGACTTATGGCTCTTAAGGTTAAAATAAAGTAAATTCAACTAGAATAGATTTCCAAACACAAGTAAATAACAATGTATAGATTTTAAGGAAATTTAGTTATAAGAAATTTAATAATTTGTGTGTGATTAAAATTATGAGATTGGACAAATTGTGATTTGCGTAGTACTTGAACAGAACTAGATGAAATGTATACGAGACCAATATCGCTTATGCGGTGAGATTTGGAATATAGCCGGATACCGGATATAGAAATTCACCATGCGTTTTGAGCAGTCTTGGTTGAGGAGTTAAGATGGTTAGACGTGTTTAATAGAGTCTTAGTTGGAAGCTTGTAGGTGATGGTTGTGTTAAAAAGTCTTAGTTCAGAGCTTCTAGGTGAAAAATGTGTTAAAGAAGTCGTAATTGGAGAGCAGAGTTGGTTAGTTGTGTTAAAAACAGTCTTAGTTCAGCAGTTGGAGGTGTAAGATGTGTTAAAAAAGGTGGAGTTTGGAGAGCAGAGTTGGTTAGATGTTTTTAGTGGAGTCTTAATTGGAAGCTTGTTTTGTTAAAAAATGTAATATATTTGATTTTTAGTCTCAAATAGAGATTAACAAAGTAGAAAATGGTTAGAGAAGTGATAACGAGTGTTTTCAATGACAATGTAAACGTGGTTGATAGACTAATAGACTTAGTGCAGACAATGGACAAACAAAAGTGAGACAATTAGTATAAAGTGAATGACTGGACAGTTAATATTAAAACCTTAATGAACACTCGAGTTTGTAAGATTAAAAATACTAAGAGACTATGTACTTTATACGTGAGTCTTAAACTGATCGTTTACCACGTGGCAAAAATCGTGTATTAAACTGAACATCCTTTTAATGACCATAAATGATATGAACTATCGTACAAAAAACATTTCTAGTGTGCTGTGTGAACATTCGAAATATGAACTTTCCTGAAAGCGGCTATACCAATGAACTGCAACATACTGGACGTCTGATTGCTATCTTCGGACAATTTCTATATAAAACCGATGTCGTGGTATAGGCATCTCATGTTAATTTTAGATTAAGAAATTATGTTATGTTTTAATAATTTTTTATATATATGTTTGGTAATTTAATTTTTTTGGAAATAATTTAAGACAAATAAATAAATAAAATTTAGAAGCATTCAATATTTAAAGTAAATCTCCTTCAGAGATCTTCAAAGTAATTTAAAATAAAAAAGAGAAGTAATTTGTTGCAACATTTAAAATAAAGATTTAAATTCATTGAATCAGTCTCTTTTTGAGACGATAAAAAGATAAAGCAAATTAATTAGGTTAATATTCATATTTGTTTTCATAATATGTTTGAATAATATGTTCTTGTATGAAAATGTTCAGTGAATAATAAATGTATGTTAAAATTTCAGTAAACAAGAGTTTCTCATTCACAACCAAAGAATTATTGGGAGTACACTTAAAAAGAATCCAGGCCGAGATATTTATAAAAAGTAAATTCATGTTTTTTTTCTAAATTGGTGAGTTGATTCCACCTGGCACCCTAAAAACTGAGCAATAACTTTAAAATCACTAAAGTCATAAATAAAATTCATAAATTCATTTTTTTTTTAATAAAGTAATATTTATAATTAAAACCGTAAAAGGTGCTAATATATATTTATTACAGGTATAATGTGTAAAAAATAAGTATTAGTAGAGATTAAATATAATAAAATGTAAGTGTTACAGTTTAAATGCCTAAAGTTAAGTATACAAAAAAGATGTCGCAACAAAAATAATAAAAGGAGTTATATTTAACGCGGAACAGTTACATTTCAAATGTTTCACGTTCTGAAGTTCTACGGATATTTTTTCAAATATATGAGTAAATGCTGTATTCATTATAAATGTTGATAAAATCATAAATCTGTTAACCAAAAATCAGGCAACAGTACAAAGTTTCTTCTCTCAAGTGATAAAAAATAACGACATATCTTGAGTGAGGTAATCACATTTTAGATGTTAGAATTGTAAACTTACAAAAATAGTTTTAAATGTATGAAAGTTGTTATGATGGATACATAATTAAAACTATCAAAAGATGGATTAAATCATACTTAAAATACAAAAAAAAATTTAAGACATTATCTTACTTTTGATTTTATTGTTATCATATATCATGTTTATTTAATTTTAGTAAAATATATAATTATAAAGTTTAATCATTTTCATATCACTGTGTTCAATTAAATTTAATTTTATAACACATCTTTTACTTTAAAATTTAAGGGAGAATTTTCCAAATTTTGAAATAGTTCTCTAATTTTACAAATAATTATAACGATTTATAAAGTTACGAAATTTAGGATAATAGATTCAAGATGATGTACAAAATTCTTCTTATAATATAATAAACTAGCTTGATATCCTAAATTAATATTAAATAAGTGGAATTATTGCAATAATCATTTAAAATGGTCACCATATTGAAGAGGAAGACTATGTTGTTAAACAACAACCCCAAATTCTTTGCATATGATAGTTTTACTTACTTCTTGAAGTAGGCTTCCAGGGTGAAGTAACCTCAACAGCCCAATGTCCATAGTAACCCAATACTGCAAGTCGATGTCGTCATATTTTTACAAAATATCTGAAGCATATGCAGTATTAAATATATACAGGGTCTCCGAAAAAAGAATGCCAGGATTTCGAACGACCGTTGCTTGGGGACTATTCAAGATAACTAAACGATTTGAACGTCAAATAGAAGAGAAAAGAACAAAGTTTTTTCATACCTTAATATGTTTCTATGTGAGCTCAATTTGTTGTTCAGCAGAAATGAAGCGATATTCGATTTCTCGCCAAGTGTTGTGTAGCATCTCTGGTGTCACAGTTGCGATCGCTTCTGAAATTCGCCCACACAGATGTGGCACATGATGAATTTTCTCAGCATAAACAATGTTCTTTACGTAATCCCACAAAAAAAAGTCCAAAGGGGTCAAATCAGGACTCCTGGGAGGCCAGGGAATAGGCGCACTCTTGCCTATCAAACCATTTAGAAACCTGTTGTGTGTCACACACTTCCCGAAGGTAATGAAGCGGGGTGATATCCTATACCAAAATGACTCGTTCACCGGCTTGTTCTTTAATTTCTTCAATTTGAGGAAACAAAAATTGTTCTAGCATATCTAAATAAATTATGCCATTAATTGTTTTTTCGGCGAAAAAGAAAGGTCCTATCACTTGGTCATACATTAATCCACACCATATGTTCATTTTTGGCGAATTACGCACATGTTCCTGCACAATGTTAGGCTGTTCCAAACCCCATATACGACAATTGTGACGATTAACAACACTGCTTGTGTGAAATGTAGCTTCGTCTGAGAACAGCACTCTTTTAATAAAATTGGTATTGTCATCAATCTCACTGAGCATAAAACTGGCAAAGTCGGTACGCTTAGGGCGATCGGCGGGTTTAATCTGATGTCTTAACTGAATTTTGTAGGTACGAAGTCTCAATCTTTTATGAATAACATCGTGGAGTGTCAATTTGGGTATGTTTAATTGAAGACTTCGTCGGACAATCGATTTTTTCGGGCTTCTGATCCAAGAATGTCGGATTTCTTCAACTTTGTTATCACTTGTTTTTGGCCGGACAGGTGAATGTCCTTTCAAAACACTTCCTGTGTCACGAAACTGGTTAAACCAACGACGAATTGTTTTATCATCGAGCGAATTTTGACCACGATACATAACTCAAAACCGACGCTGCTCACTAACAATCGATTTAAATTCTGCGTACCACAGAACACACTGTGCCTTCTGTTGTGCCATAAACATCATACTTGCGACTGGTGTCAGGCGTGTCAGTCACAATGATGGCCTGCCACCGCGCAGCTGTTCTGCACATGCCAAGGTCAACACTTCCTCCCATGATACACAGAAAACAAAACTTTGTTCTTTTCTCTTCTATTTGATGTTTAAATCCTTTGGTTATCTTGAATAGTTCCCAAGCAATAGCCGTTCAAAATCGTGGCATTCTTTTTCGGATTCCCTGTATATTACACACGTATAAAACTTTTGCAAAAGAGTTCAAATGATTGGATCAATCATACTACAGCTTATGGTCTTACCATAAAGCTGTTAACAATAATTTATGCCCTATGAAATTATACTTATTAATTAAATTACCAACAATATAAGAAACATGACTATTCTGGAGCTACTTCACGACATTTTAGAGTTCAACCAATGGGACCTATAAATCCTTTTAGATTTGCTTTAAAATGCATTGAAAGAACTAATATTAAATTATATTTATATCAAAATAATGATTTTATAGGAGAGGATTAAGGATTTTATTAATTAATCAATTATTATTAAAAGCACACTTTATAACATAATTAATTATATTATACAAATATTGTAATAAATTACTTCTTTACTGTTAAAGTCAACACTTACAACGTGAAGAAATTATATGAGAAAACGCTCTTCAATTAAAGATTTTTTTGACAAATTTTTTCGACCTCCTATTTTTCTTATGATGCTTACAAACTGTGAACAAAAAATCAAAAAAATCATCATATAATTCATTTTGTAATTAAAATGAGTACATTGTTCCCCCTTTCCCAGCTTCAATAAGTGTTTATTATTAACACTTTATTGTGTTTTGAGAATGGAGTATATCCCAAATGTGACAAATGTGTCAACAAATGTGAGATTAACGAAGCTGGGAAAGGCGGAACAATGTAGTCATTTTAATTATAACATTCCTAGTGGAGATAAAAATGATATACAAAATTTATTTTACACCAATAAAAAAAAAAATTCAACTGCCAACAAAATAAACATAAGTTAACATGAGTTATTTTCAAAAAGGAAATAATCAATGTGTGCAATAGGAGAAGAGATTATTCAAAAATTAGACTGTTATAAGGTTGATTCTTTTAAGATGAAATTATAATTTTAAATGTTGACTCAGTTAAAGATTCGAAATCTACTTATATTTTTAACAGAAATTTAAAATTTACATTACAACAGTGTATTTGTGAAAGGGGTGTAGCTGTGTACATATTTATTCTTATTGATACATTTAGGGTTATGTTTCCAATATGAATACAATTTGCTAAAAGTTAATAAAAAAGCGCTAAATACATACCAGTATCATGCTGAAATTTCTCCATTGTAGCTTTCTTCACATTCTTCAGCAAAATGCATTAGAGGAAATGTTACTCTATGGCTACATGTCTCAGCGAGGAGCTTGATGTTACCACGATATTCACCTCTATTGTTTTTGTAAGCAGTGTGCAATTCCTAAGGTATTCTAGCAGGATCTTCAACTTTTTTTCATCAAGTCTTTGGTTAGATCCTATTATTTCATATTTCCCATTCATGTCTTACTTGACCAAATCTTTTTCTTTTCTAACACCCTCAAACTATTAGAGTATTCAACGGATAGGGGTTCCTATTTTATGATTTATTTTAAGGGAATGATAGTCACAAGGATTTTTTTACTTTAAACAACAACAAACAAATCCTAAATGCAGTATTTCATAAAACCTAAGTGCAAAGGGTGAAGCTGATTCCTACACATAGGTGCTCTTGGATAGAATGACTTTATATGAACCAAATGTCCGTTGCTTTCTCACTGAGAGACACCCATAAAATATATTGCAGGCAGGTTATATACAAAACACAAAAGGTGGATTTTTATAAAATTGGCAAAGAGTTGATTATGGAGAAACATGGTGTGGGAAAATTAAGAATATTGTTTGGTGTTAATGAAGACAAGTTGTGGTCAGTATTTTTTTTTAATGTGAAAGACAAAGCAACACAGAATAAAGATCATGCTTCAATTGGGAAAACATACTATGAGCAACCTAAGAAAAAGACTCCACTACAGATAATACAGAAACAATACCTGGGACTTTTTATAGATGTAGTGGAATGCTAGATTGACTAACAATAAACTGTCTCAATTGAAACAAGGAAAAATCAAGACTGTCAAATTATATGTTTTCAAGAAACAATTTCTATAATACCAATAAACATACAAAATTCAAAAATTTTAGAATGAGGGCTTTGTCCAGGGAGAACATAAAAAGTGGTAGAGTTGCAACCATTGCTCATGATTCCCTATTAGTGGAAAGTGGTATTACTAGACGGATTTCAAACTGTGAAGTGCTGACTTTGCTATTATGATATCCGTTGATATGAACTTGACTGTTGTTAATGTGTATATACTGACTCTGTTTGTTAAAGAGTAAGAACTTAATGAACTGTTAGCCGAATCTAAATTTGTTTATCATTATTGTGAGATTTTAACAGCATGCATATATCTTAGAACAATGGTTCAGAAAACAGAAGTGGAACAATTTCATTTATATAATTACAAGAATAAACATGATTCTAAATAACATAATAGAAAGTCTACTTATCAAAACCCAGAATCAGGAGAGCTCAATACCCTAGATTTGACCTTGGTGTCTCATAATTTGTTGGACCTTGTTGGGAATTAGTATGTTGATGAGGATTTGTTGAGTGATTATTTTTTAATTTTTACTAAGTTAACAGATCTCTCTGAAATAAAATTGCCAATCCTGAGGTGGTTTGTTCACCTGTTCCAAGAGGACGAATGGTACCAGAGTTAAGGTGGACTTAACAGGACATGAGCTATCTGAGATACTGAGCAACCTCTCTGAAATTGTTTTCCTTTGCCATCATTTACAGAACATAGCAGTCGCTCATGTTCACATCTTTGACTTTTCCACAACTCTCTCAGCTTTATGCTGTAGAAAGTAGTTTTACTGCTGCTTTCCGATTGACAAACTATATCACACTCAAACTATATCACTACCAATATTGTGTTGTATTGATATCTCTTTCAATTCTGTATTATTTCATGCAATTAAGTTACTCAACATTGGTACAAAGGATGTTAACATGAATTCAACAAAATTTTCCCACAGTTATATGTAAACATGGGCGTAAAATGCTAAAATACACACACACACACACACACACACACACACATATATATATATATATATATATATATATATATATATATATATGTCAAAAACCAACATTTTTTTAGAGCTGCGGGGGTGAAAATCATGTTTGGAAAACCCAAATACTTCACTTTTTACAGGTCTCATAGCTGTGGGAAGATGATCCATAAAACATAATTATATTTCAAGACAATAACTCCACTATTTGTCACCACAGAGATGTGAGGTTGGTACCATGACATGAAATGAAATGAAATGCTAATATTTAATTTAGCGTTATAACTTGAATAACACACAAGATATGAACAAAAACTGTTTAAAATCAATACCATTTTGAATATTATTTTCCTGAATTTCTCTGAATTTTTCTGAATAGAATTCTCTGTGAGTGTATTTCCTCATAAATTTGGTTCTCCTCAATACCAAATTTCATGTTCTTAACTTACTTTTTGGAGCTGCTATCATGCTTACATACAGATGACAACAACAAAGATGGTAGACAGACGGCATGTTGAAAATAGCTTTTTGGGTTTCTCAAGACTATGAAATGTGAATATCAGTCAAAAAATGGAGGTCATCACTTTTTCCAATCACCAAACTTACCCTATATTTTGTATACTGGGTAAGTAAAATATACCCAATTTACTTAATTGAGAGATATTAGTTCCATTTTGTATTATAAACACCTCATCTTAATTACTAGATAATAACCTTTCAGTCAATAGCATTAGAAAACAACAACCAACTTAAAGGCAATTTTCTAATAACTAAATTTATAAACATTTCAATGCTGAATCTCAACAATCATATGGAAATGTTGAAACACTTTACTGAAATTTATTTGAAGTTGTGGTATCAGTTCAGTCGTGTATACACATAACATGGTTTTAAAAAATATTATAACTTACTTTTGCACTAAATGCTGTGACGATAGCAGCCAGTAAAATATCAGATGAAATCATTTGAACAAAACAAAAAACAATCAGATCAAATGAGACTAGAGTGAGCTCGTTTCCATAAAACAATACTTTATCAAATGAATGCCCATTGTCTGAAAATGAAATCCACATTTAATTTTATTCAGTTAATAGGTAATATATAATATTTTAATTTAATTCATATTTTCCTCAATCTAGAAAATGGAGAGTTGTGCTAATTAACTGGATGAATTTGGATTTATAAAATTAACTAAATACCCATTTATAATCATGTCATTGGCTTTAATTTTTTTTTTTCCTTTTTCCTTAAATAAAGTTATGAAATATGTTTAGAATGTAAAATTAATTAAACTAAAACTGTGATTTTGGTCTTTTTTCCCTCACTTTTTCTCATGAGGACCTTGGGATAAATACCCCTAATAACTATTAGGCTTTATTCTATAAAGACCCTTCCAAATAGGCTGGGTCTCCATTTACAGGAAATGTTTCGGCAGCTCTGTTCCTCCTTAAGAGCACAACCAACAGACATTTTGTTCTACAACCCCCATTATTTTTATAAGCAGTATCTCACTGGGTTATTACCAGTTAGAGAACATATTGTATACCATGACTTTTGGCAGCTCAATGAGAGATAATGTATTGCTTTAAAACATGACGAATCTCATCACCTGTCATCTCCACAAGTCAAACTAGTTTTTCAAATGTACTTTCCACCCAGAAAAAGATTTGTTATAATAATTTCAAAAGGTCATAACTATAAGCATGTTGTAATTCCACGGGTATTTGGGGATCACCGTATCTGATCGACCCCCGGGTGTTACGTAGTCATTAGTAGGTCATCCGACTAAAATTGAGAAGGAATTATTATGATCTAAAGGGTTAACGTAATTCTCCCATCACGCCTGTCCCTAACCGTAAGTTCTAATTGATAAGTTAGGTAATTAAAATATTTAATTAGTTAGTTTAATTAGTACATTATACCTCATCATAAGCTGTGAACATAGTGATTAGTTGGGTTTGAGACTAAGGGTTAATTAACGATCCAATATATTTACTGGGTAAGTCCTAACACGTTATTCCAAACCCTCCTTCCATAACCTTAAGCGGTTTGAACGTCTGGACCAATTGAATAACCAGGGCAGATGTTCGCCTCAGTTGGTAGCAGAGACGTTCGCCGCAAGCAAGAGGAAATTGTAAATTTTTATTAAAGTATATTTTTATCATTAGATAGTATAGAATTTATGAGTAGGCTATAATGTTAATGTTTGATTTGATAAATTATCAAGAGAAAATATTATTTGTATTATTCAATAAGCTGTCACATTCCTGTATACATACTATAGTATTGACTGTCACTAGAGTTCAGCTACCTTTGACCAACAAATTTTCATTGATACAGTCAAATCACAAACCCTGTGATATTTAAATTTAAACACATTTACAATACTTTTCTTTGTATCTGGAAAGTAAAAAATGTAGTATACATGTAGGCATAGTTTCGTGCAAGTTCTATTAATTTAACTTTTAACCATCCAAGTGGCACGGCGACCTACAGTAGGTCGCCAACGTGCTCCGAAGTGATTTCACTAACTTTTAATCACGTATTTTGCCATTCAACGTTACGCCCACTTAAAATTATCCGATCGCAATAAATAAAATACCGTTGGAAAGCTAATGTTCCGTAGATGCATAATCATGCAAAAAAAATACCACAAAACGTTATAAATAATATTCCAAAAATTGGTGAAGTTCGCATATTTTTGATGCGTAAAATCGTAGATTTGAACTCTGCGCCTTTTCGTTAGCGCGACGCCATTTTTCCCTATATAATTCCAACTCTATTTATCTGTCATTGAAGTCAACTAAAATACTGTTCTATAGATCACATGTTTCTCTTTCCAACCATAGATTACAAATTTTTCTGCGTCTCATAGATCCAGAGATATTCCTACTTGAACGTAGAACAAACTTGACGAGACGAAATTTGGTTGGCATTAGGTTTGCATTTCTCTTTGGTTTCTAATATTATATTTCTTATATTTCTTTACACTAAGTTGTAGGGGAAATTCCATTCTATAAGTTGGTACCACTCGACATAGGGCAAAAACTTACTAAGAGGCTTGTTTTTTATCTCGAAATGTAGCAAATGTGTGACGTAAATACCTATAATATTAGGCGTAGCACATATTGGTTTTGGGATTAGATTTTTGTTATTTTGAAGGTTTGTGTATACAAATTGTATATAAATTGTGTATACAAGTTACAATATATGTGTTTTTATATCTAAAGCTTATGTTTTTGAGTAATAGTTTGGTTTTTGAACGTTCTTATTTGCGATAACCTAGGCCGGTAAAGGTTAGTTTAGGCTATATGCAAATTGTCTTATATATAGTGTTTTATATGATTATAAAAGTGAATATGTGTGTTATTCTTTGTAAAGTATATATTTTCTTAGTTAAATCTAAAGGTTTTATCTTTGATCTATCTTCAAATTGGTACTAGTGAGTCTAAATTGTGGAGGTTACAAACCTAACCTCACTTGTAAAAGTTACCTTTTTAGGGAAAATCGGTATTTTTATTTAGAAAATGTAACATATTATTATTTTTCCCCCCTAAATATATTCACAAATATATGACAAATCTCAAGAAATGGTTGAAAAAAATCCTAAAAATCTATTAGTATGTTATTCATTACCATTTTTGTGAAATTTCTGCTCCGTTACTCTTCGATTTTTTGGTATTTGACCAAAAAACACCAAATGTGATACATCTAACTTTTTTTTTCACTACACACCTACATTCTATGCACCTTTCTGAACATAATGAGATATAGAACTTTTGTATAAGATAAATATTACTATTTTTAGTGATTTTTTGAAAAAAAAATTATCATTTTACATTTTTTCGTAAACTATTTTTTGTTTTTTTGATAACATAACAAATTTTATTTTTTTTCCCCCTAAATATATTCAAAAATATTACACATAACTTTTGTATATCTTAGAAAAAGGTAGTAAGCTATTGATTTTGGAATATACAGGTTTTTCCTGAAAATTGGTAACTTCGTTTTTGACATGTAACATACTTACTCCAAAACCGTTTCAAAATTTTTTTATTGCATAGATGGATTCTATGCATCTTTCTGAGAAAAATGATATCTCATAAGTTAGGTTTTGTATAGGAATAATATATTTAATTAATTTTTTAACAAACGAAGAATTTCCAAGACAATTAACATTGCCAGTTGGAGGGTTAAGTAACTAAACATTTCTGAGGCGTAATGCGCTTCTTTTGGTTTAATATAATATAATATATAATATTCAGACAAGTATACCCTATGGTAATCATGTCCCATTGTATAACCTTTTTATAAAAAAAGGATTCACACAATCACTGACATAAAGTCAAGATGGTCACTCATGCACCAATTAACCTTCCAGATATTTTTATTGTACCATCTAATGTAGTAAAATTCCCTCAGATATGATTTTAAAATTCTGTTCTGATTTTGTCACATGATAAAGGATGTAATTAATTGTTTTTATCTGTAGCAAGTCCATGTAGCAAAGTAAAAGTTTAAAATGAAACCATAACTTACCAACATAGAGAACACCACGTCCAGGACTATCAGAGAATTCAATGTCAAACAGTGCTTCAACAAAAAGTTTATCACGTACTTCATAATCCAAATCTTTTAGAGCCTAGAAAAATAAAAACAATTAAAATTAAATAACATGTACACTTAATGACCTCTAAAAAGTTTAATACAACTACAAACTAAGAGGCTAATTTCATAGTTACCAAGATTAATTATACTAGCCAGTAGTGAAGAAATTGGGAAGGAGCACTGGCCCATGTAAAAAACTTAATCTTCTCATAAAAAAATAATAAAAGTAGATGTAGCATATTATGTATATATGAATTATAATTTTTTTTAACCCATTAGGGTAGGAGTGAACCCCTACTTCTAATCTTCTAGTAGAAATTAAATGTAGACCGTTTTGCAACAAATCAGTTAACATTTTCCTACTTTGTTTAGTTCAATAGATGTGGTCAACATTTTGTTAGTATTTGCTGCTATACATTTCAAATATATATTCTAGTAGTATTTTTCTGTTAATCCAAATTTAAATATTATTTTTATTTTATCTTTGAAATATATTAATAAAATATTTAAAATTATAAAAATACTGTTAATTTTGAAAATATACAGGAGTTATAAATATAAATCTATTTAATCTTAAAGAAACAATACTTTTTTTATACTGGGGAAATATCTTATTATAGGCAATGTTTTTAAAACAATAAATTGATGGATTCGGGAACACTGTCAATCCATTCCCAAATTGTCTTTCAACAACATACAACTGATATCATTATCAATGAATTGGGCCAGAAATAGAAATAAAAAACTGTATTTTCAAGAAGTCGGACTGTAGTGTGTATGATGTTTTGAAATCTAATATTTCAAAATGCTTTTAAAAACATTAATAATTTGTCATATAAATTTTGTACCAATATTATGGGAAAATATAGTTAATATGTCAGAGTGTAACAAGTGTCGTTGGGTATCGGCATGGGCCGGTAGCGATTACATGTGCGGCTTATCAGCGCTTGTATCGGCCCCACGGCCAACTTATCTCCGACCAGTCCGCCGCCCCCCCCCCACCACTTGTCAGCGCGCTCCCCGACCTCACTAATATTACCCCAATATATGCCCTGTCAGCTGATTTTGTAGAAAAGTAATCGGCAATTGCATGCTGCATCAACAAATCTAATAACTTTTTGAGCCCTTTTTTACGGACGTTTTTGTTGCGCAATTTACGCAAAACACTTCTTAAATAATTTTTTACCCTTTTAAGGCATGAAAACGATCTTTCTGCTGAGCAGTTTGATATAGTTGTGCTTGCAAAGATCCTTAATGATATCTCTACATTTGGAAAAACTGATTGAAGATCTTCTTCTCTAATTTCTTTCAAAAGTCTTAGCGGAGTGATTTTGTTAGGTTTTTCAATTGGACATTTGGCTTTAAGTTCGAGTTCAATATCAGTTTTGGTTCTCATCATAGCTGGGGTTTTTTCCTCTTTTTCAAGTCTAGCCTTGACACTTTCAATATAGGATTTAAAGTGAACAAGCTCATCAGAGAAGCTATCTTCAACATCTGAAGAGTGTAAGTGGTGAAATTGATCACCAGCTTCTCTTAGCTCACATATGTCTATATTACAGTCACACTTTTATTATGTCAGTTAAGCACTTTAAAATGTTGCAAACCTTGTCAAGCTTTTTTTCGTTTATGAAGTTCGACTATTAGCCTGTGTTAGGAATTAGGATAGTTTTAGTTAGGAATATAGTCTAAGTTCTTTTTAGGAACACAGTATGACAACAATTATTGTGACAGACCTGAAAAAATGATGAAATTGCTTACCTTGCAAGCAAGGCAGACGTCATTGATGCTACAAACACATATAAACCCTTGGGTGGGAGAAAACTTGGTCAGTGGGCCAAGATTAATCGAGGGAAGTGCTGCAGGAATTTTTGAAGATGGCCAGACGGACTTGGCGAGCAAGAGAATCCTGGGAGCATAATTCTGGAAGATAGCCAGACGGACTTGGCGTATACGAGCTACCTAGGAGTTTTGAGACTTCAGATGAGCATCCATGAATGGCAAGCAGGGTGAGCAAACTTCGTGTCTAAACCTTGTAATTATTTCAGACAAAAGTAATAATAAAATATAACGTAGAATCAGATCTGTGAGTCACAATAATTAGAGTCATTCTGGATTAATAGTAGTAATAAAGATATTGTATTATTATAATAAGATAGGAGATAGTCATTGTTAATAAAAATTAATTAGTATACTGAACCACTGATTTGATGATATTTAATTGAAAATAAGAACCCAGGCATATCTTAGAGACCCAATCCTAACACCTGTCTATCAAAACATTGAAAATATTTACTTCAAAATTCTTCTGGGCACTTAGAGCTACTTCAGATTTAGCATTACTATCTTCATAAATTTCATCGTCTTTTCTCTTCCTTTTCTTAGTTCTCTTCCACTCGGCCTGGTAGCTATTTATCTTTGAGAGTTCTTTAGCCATTCTTTCAAAAAGTTCAAACTCACTTCGAGTCGTTGTAATGAGATCAACAAAGGTTGTAGAAGATTTAGAATGTTCCAAAAAACTTGTAGCAGAAACTTTTAATGGCGCCGCTGTAATGGCCGGCCATGTATCTGGACTACAGATATTAGTTAAACACAAGTCCTTTATTCATTACTATAGTCACAGATTAAATTTGTTTCTGTCGAAATCAACAAATTTCATAATTGAACATAAAAGATTCTTTATCAGGAATACCTTCATTTTTTCATACACAACCCGCACTAGTGCTCTAAAAAATTACATGGAGAAAAATTAGTGGGAGTAGCTCTGACAAGGTGGATTTTACATCAAGGCAATAAAAGAATATCGAAACCATCCTATAAAATTCTTTTCATCAATAGAAGATAAACCTGGTGACTGGACTAGTAATGTGACAGTGTAAAAAGTCAGATTTTAATATAGACTCATTTAAAAGACGCGGTTAAGCCAAAGAGATAAGAGATTCAAATAATAATTTAAATTTAGTAACTTCATTAATAAAAGAAAAATGGATTTTCAAGACAGCAGTATGAATTACCATGTTTAATTTTGATGTAATTTAGTTTGTTTGTTATGTTAAGTAAATCATTTGTATTTTACGGCAGTGTGGTAAAATGTGTGAACAGTAACCGGAAGGAACGCTTTCGGAAGTAAGAATTTGCCTCATGGCAACAGCAGTAGAAGTCCAGAGCTTGAAGGGACTGGATGTGTTTTGTGGAGTTAGAGTTAACCGCTTAAAATGGACAAGTTGTGTTTTTCAAAGTCGAAGTCTAGTGTTTGGAGAGATAAGATCGTAGAAAGAGTTTCTAGGTTCTATTAGAACAATGTACATTTGATTTTTTGTCTCAAATAGAGATCGAAAGTGTTTTAAAAAATCTATAAAGAGCGTGTTTCAATGACAATAACGCGGGAACATAAAAGACAATGGTTTATATACGCGAGTTAAGAACATTCTCAACAACTTGAGAAAACAATTTCTGAACGAGGGAGAATCTACTAGAAGCTGTAGAATTTCAACTTGTAGGACATCAGTCTTCCATTCGGAAACGGACAATGTTTTTTATTTAGATCGGCGTTGTGGTATAGACGCTATATATTACCTGTTTGATTAATAACCTGTATTATGTTTTAAATTAATTTTTTTGTAAATGTTTATCTATTTAAAGAAAGTTTAGTAGATTATTACTAGAAGAGATACTAGTAAAATGAAATTTTTAAATAATGAAAATAGCATCTTTTCATTTTTCTTTTAAAGCTACAAAGTTACTACTAAAAATTTTCATAGATTAAAGTCCTGTTGCAACAATTTTATTTGTAGAAGCATTTTTGAAGATAAAATTAATTAATTTGAAAGAATGAAATAAAAGAAATATAAATTCATAATTTGTTATTAAAACTAAAAAGATAACTAGTATTTATAATATGATTTTTTTTGTTAATAATATTTGTAGGATGTTTCTTTGAATGTTTAATAAATGTTTTCTTTGTAACATTTCAGCCAAAGTGTTCTCATTTAAAACCAAAATCCACTGTAAGTACACGGTAAAAAGAGCCTACGACCCCAGAGATTTTTTAAAATATTTAAATTCACCTTTTTTCAAAATTGATGTTCACACATCTGGCGCCCTAGTCGAGCAAATCAATCAATAAACTAATGAATTAATGAAATAAATAATTAACTTCACCTCCATTTTTGAATTGTTACAAATGTCGCCGCAACTGTGGGCCTTTTTAGTCGAAATAAACAGTGATTTTGGTAATGCGAACATTTAATCAAGGTAAGGACTCTCTAAATAAAATAAGAAAGATTCTTTTTAAAAATTTTTTGTGTTAAATATAGTAAGGTAAAAATGGAGTCAGAAATTGTAAATGTTAATAATAATGATGAACAGGTAGGGTTAGGAAATCAAAATTCTTTAAATAATATAGAGTCATTGGAATTTACGGGGGATATTTTTGATAATTTACAGAAGGAATTACAAAGTAATGAGCAAACAAATGAACAATTTGCACAAAATATTTTAGACCAGGATGTAGATTTAGATAATAGCAGTAGTAGATGTTCAAGTGTGAACGGAAATAGTAATTCAGGTTCAGATTTTAAGGGATATAGCAGTGATGGGATTCTAAATAGTAAACAGCAGTGTGAAGATATGAATAAAAAATTAGTAGAAACACTAGGGGTAGAAATTGTAGAAGAAAATTCAGATAGGGAATTAAGAGCTGAAGAGGTTAGGGTAATTGAGCAGGTTAGTGTAACCGAAGAGGTTAGGGTAGGTAAGAGTGGGGAAAATAATGAACAGAATAAGAAAATGGAGAGTATGTTTGAGCAATTGATGAGAAATTTTGAAAAAATAGATAATAAATTTGACCAGAGTAGGTTAGAAACAAAACAAAATAATGTAGTTTTAAACAATAAAATTGATCAAGGTAGTTTAGAATTAAAAGAAATAAGTAACAAATTTGATCAAAACAAGATAGAAATCAATGCTAAACTGGAGGTTTTTAATATTAGACTTGAACAAAATAATGTTAAACTGGATAAAATAGACAATGATTTAAAACAAAGCAAGTTAGAGTTAAGACAAGATAATTTAGATTTAAAAGAAGAAATGTACAAAAAATTTGATGAAACTAGGGCTGAATTTAAAGAAGGTTATGTAAATGTAGAACAGGGCCTAAGACAAGAAATTAAGCAAACTAGGTTAGATATAGAAAATAATTTTGATGAAAAAATTGTTAAAGTTGAAATAGATATGTCTGATAAAATATGTAGTATAGTTAAGGAAATTGGTAATGTTAAATCTGAAACAGAAGTAAAGTTGTTAAGTAATCAAATAGAAGCTAAAAATAATCTAAAGGTTGTTGAAAACAAAATTTGTAAAGAAATTTTAGAGGTTAAGAGAGATGTAAACAATAGAGTAGATAAGTTTGAGATGCAGTTAGAGAAGACAGACGAAAAAATAACTTTGTTAGACTTAGAAGTAGGAAAACAGAAGAATTTAGAAAAGCAGGAAATGTTGGAACTAAAAAATAGTGTAGATGATCAGATTAATAGCCTAACCTTAAAATTCGAAGGAGAATTTATGCAGAAAATAAGGGAGAATTTTGTAGAACAGGGTAGCATAAGTCAGGGTACTTATACAAGTGCGAATATAATTAATGAGACTATAATCCCAGAGTTTCAAAATGAAAGGTTAGAACCACATCCAAAAGTATTTATAGAAGCTATAGAGACATTTAACAAAATAAATGGGGGACAATGGAAGATAAAGCTAGGTTGTTTGAGGAAATATTTTAAAGGTGAAGCAGAGTTATGGTTTGAAGCACACAAAAATGAGTGGGGTAGTTTTGAAGAGTTTAGGGTAGCATTTCTAGATAGGTTTTGGTCTGAAGAGAAACAGGAACAATTGAAAACTAAATTATTGGTAGGAAGCTATTTTAGGGGACCGATGGAAGAAGTATTTAGATATGTGATGAGCTTATATAATAAGACACAATTTTTAGATCCGCCCATGTCTATGGATACATTTGTAAGACATATAAGTAGGAAAATGCCTGAAAAGCTAGAGTTAATGATGTTAGCAGCTAGGCCTAAAAATGTTAATGACCTAGAAAAGTTAATCTTAAGTTGGCAAGAAAGTCAGAAGTTGTTAGGTCCAGATAGGGCAAGACAGGGGGACAATAGAATGAATATGGACAGACCCATGTATAAAAATTTTCAACCACAGCAATTAGGACAGGAAGGATTTCGATTTAGGGCACCACCTCATTTTCAAGAGACAAGAGGAGAGAATAGGTTTAGGGGACCTAATAATTTTACTAGATTTCCACCACCTAATATGCAAAATAACAATAATAGGCCTATGTTGACAAATCAACAAAATTTTAATAGGGCAAATGGTAATGGCATGAATCAAGGGTTTAGGCCAAATTTCCAACAGAAAAGATATGATCAGGGAAATAAGGGAAATGGGAATAGACCACAGGAAAACCAAAATGGACAACAATAAATAGGGCCCAAGCTTTGTTGTCTAAAAATCAAAATAGGCCTAAAATAGTAAATTCCAAAAATACAATTTCATCTATAATAACCAAAAAAAATAATAACATTGATGTAGACATTAGAGAAGAATTGTTAAATGAAGAAAATTATAATAATGTAAGCATACAGCCTATAAAAGGAGAGTTAATTGAAATTGATGTGAAAATTAATAAAGAAGAATTTAAATGTTTAATTGATACAGGTTCAGAAATTACAGTTATGAATGAAGAAATTTATAAGAAGTTAATTATAAATAATGATAAAATTTTGGAATTACCAGTATGTAACTTAACAATTGTAGGAGTAACAGGTGTGCGTAGCAAGAGGATTACAAAACAAGCTTTTATAGATGTAGAAATTGGAAAAGATGTAGTTGCAGTAAATTTTTTAATTGTTAGAGGTCTGAATATTGAAATGATTATAGGATGTGATTTTTTAAAACAAAAGAAAGCTCAAATTGATTTTGATGAAGAAAAGATTAAATTTAATGTAGAAGATAGAATAATTCAAACAAAGTTTAGAAAGCAAATTTCGCAAGTAGAATGTTATAAATTAAAATTGTGTAGGACTAAAGCCGAAATAAATTGTTATGATGAGACAGATTTTGACTATGAAGAATTGCAAATTAATGATGTAGCTACAAACTTTTTTCAAGATTTTGATTCAAAATATTATGAAAATAACTATGAAGATGTAGAATGGACACAAATTGTAGAGAAAATTTTAGAAGAAAGTAACTTAAATTTAGATAGTGAAAAACGAGAATTAAAAACTGTATTAAATGATTTCAAAGAAGTATTTTCGGATCAGCCAGGAAAAATGTTAAATTATAAAGCTAAATTAAATGTAAAGGAAGATAGTAAATTTATAAATAAATCTTATGCAATACCACATTCAAAAAAGGAAGCTGTAGCTAAGGAAATTCAAAAAATGATTGACAATGATATAATAGAAGATTCAAATAGCCCATTTTCGAACCCATTAGTATGTGTAATTAAGAAAGATTCGTCCATAAGACTGTGTTTAGATGCTAGGCAAGCAAATCAAATAATAATACCAGATCGAGAAGCACCTGAACAGATAGATGATATATTGCAAAGGTTTGAAGGAGTTAAATATATTTCTAGTATAGATTTGGTTAGTGGATTTTGGCAGATAGAATTAGATGAACAATCTAGACAATATGTTGCTTTTGTGTTCAATGGTAGGAATTTACAGTTCAAAAGACTCCCTTTTGGTTTAAATGTTAGTACTTCATTATTTAAAAAAGGATTAAGTATGGTATTAGGGCCTGAAGTTTTGGAATTCACAACAGTTTATGTAGATGATGTATGTATAGCGTCAAAATCGTTTGAAGAGCATATGAGACATTTGCGAAAGTTATTTGAAAGACTTAGAACATACAATGTAACTATTAAAATAAAAAAGTCTGTTTTTTGCAAAAAAGGTATAAAGTTTTTAGGATACAATATATCAGATGTAGGAATAGAGCCAGATCAAGAAAAAATTAAAATAATACAAGATTTTCCCACACCAAAAAATATCAAACAATTACAAAGTTTTTTAGGCTTATGTAATTATTACAGGAAGTTTCAACAAAATTATGCAGAGTTAACTAGTAAATTCACACATCTTTTAGGGAATAATAACAAAATTTGGAATTGGACAGAGGAAGATAGAAGTACATTTGAAAAAATAAAACAGGTTTTCTTAGAAACGATAATTTTACAACACCCTAATTTCCAAGAGCCCTTCTATTTAAACACAGATGCTTCGGATAAAGCTTTAGCAGCCGTATTGTATCAAATGGACGTAAATAATGAACATCTGGTCATTGCGTTCGCAAGCAGAACTTTACAAAATAGTGAAGTTAATTACACGGTTACAGAGAAAGAATTGTTGAGTATAGTCTTCGCATGTAAAAAGTTTAGAAATTATGTGTTAGGAAATAAAACGACTATACGTTCTGACCACAAAGCTTTGACCTTTTTAAAGAACTGTAAATTAACACATGGTAGACTTCTGAGATGGATATTGTTTTTACAGGAGTATAACTTGGAAATTGAGTATTGTCCAGGGAAGGAAAATATTGTAGCAGATGTTATTTCGCGAACGGATCACAATGAAGTCATCAAGACAGGAGATGAACATTTAATTAAAATTTTTCAAACACAAATTGATAAAAATTTAGCAAAACAAGATAGAATTTTAAGAAATGCCTTTAAACGTTTAAATTTGGAACAAAGTCAAGATGAATATTGTATAAGAATTATTAAATTATTAGAAGACCAATCTGTTAAATTTAATAAGTTAAGAGAATGTTATGTTATCTATAATGATGTTTTATTTAAAAAGTCAAAGAAAAATGGAATTCACAAAATTTGTTTAACAAAATCTTTAATAGAAATTGTAATTAATGATTGTCATGAAAGATACGGACATATTGGTGCAGGAAAGTGTTATAAAATATTAAAAGGACTATACGAATTCCCAAATTTAGAAAAACAAATAAAATTACAAATTAGGCCATGCGATTTATGTCAAAAAACTAAAGTATCAAATATAAAAAATGAAGGATTAATGGTGAACATCTTACCCGAAAATGTGTTAGATTTAGTAGCAGTGGATTTATTTGGAGAGTTACCGATGGGTTCTGGTGGGGTTAAATATATATTTGTAGTACTGGATGTTTTTTCGAAATTTATAAAATTATACACTATAAAGAGAGCAATTGGGACAGTTTTAGCAAATAAAATAATCAATGAATATGTAAAGGAAATAGGGAAACCAAAAATAATTCTAAGTGACCACGGTAGTCAGTTTCAATCACGAATTTGGAAAGAAAAATTAATAAATAATAATATTCAAGTTAGGCACACATCAGTATATCATCCTCAGTCGAATCCCAGTGAGCGTTGCATGAGAGAACTAGGTCGAATGTTTAGGACTTATGTACACAATAAACACACAAAATGGCCGCTTTATGTAAAATTTATAGAAAATTGTATGAATCAATCCATACACGAATCCATCAATGATAGTCCGTATGAAATTATGTTCAAAAAGGAGTGTCCGCGCATTTATAACCAACTATGCAAATTTCCTCCGGGAAAAAAAATAGATTTTGAAGAAAAAATAGTTTTAGCGAGAAGACGTTTGAAGTTAAAAGCAAATCAGCGAAAAAAATATCATGATAAAAAACTAAAACCAACAAAATTTGAGATAGGAGATTTAGTTTTAGTAAAAAATCACTATCTGTCATCAAATTTAAGAAGAGAGATAAAGAAATTTTTCTTATTGTATCAAGGTCCGTTTAAAGTTTTAAAAATTAAATTAGAAAATGCATATGTAATTTGTACAATAGACTCTGAAATAATTAAAGGGACATACAATGTCACTCAATTAAGGAAATATATTTCATAAATAATTAAAGAATTGATAATAATAAATTTTAACGTTAAATGAATAATTTGATTTGAAAACAAAACATTTTAAAAAATAAATTGTGTCATGTAAGAAAACTTTTAAGGCAAACTAGAATATTTGAAAATGTTAGATGAGAGGATCATTGGAGCTGCAAGATTGTTAGTAAGTAACTCTGTATGTTTATGAAAGGAATAAATATTGATTTTACGTGACATAGATAAGATAGTTAGTTCGAAGCAAGGATTCAGAGTAACGTTGAAGAAATAATATTCAATATTAAGTAGGTGGATTCAATAAAATTATTCAATAAAATGTGACGAGAGTTGAGATTCATCTATAGACCGTATTGGAACCAAAAGGTTCACTTCTTATCAGTAGTAAACAGATAAAGAATTGCGTCTCTATATACAAAGGGGAAATTGTTTATTCCTTAGTCAGGTATAAGTTCTTTGCATGACATTGAGACTGAAATACAGCGTGTTACGAAAGTGCTGTTCTGAAAATAAAAAACTTTTGACTTATAATTCAAAGTTAACTTGCGTTTTCAAAATAAAAATTACTTAAATAAAGGATAATTGGCTTTAAATAAAGTAAATAAGAACAAAAGTAGATTACATAAATAACTTTAATAGAATTAAAAGTAAATTTCTAAGTAAAGAACTTAGAATAAATTTTAAAAATAAAATTTCTTTTTGAATTTGAATAATAACATCTAGAAAGGATTACATAAACAGAAAATCGACGATGCTAATAATAAGATTGGTAAAATAAACATTTTTTCAACTTCGGATGATACGATTTAAATGAAATTTTTTATGAATTTTAAAATTTTCTTCGTGTAGATGCATTTAAGGAGTACATGAACATAGGGAGGAGGTAGGAGTTTATGTAAGTAGAAAACATGTTTTATTCTTAGGAATAAAGCATGTAGACAGCATTGAAGGTGTGTTATGGTTGAAAGGTGTGATTGGGGCTTTATTCTGAACAAAGTAGGAATTTTGCATTTCAACCATCTCACATCTGAAGATCATAATGCATAATTCAATGTAAGTGTCTAGAGTGTGATCAGAAGGACACATGTAAAATATTAGACCATCAGAAGGATTGGGAGGAGGTAGGAGTTTGTGTAGTAATAATAGAATGTTTTATTCGCAAGAATAAGGCATTCTGGGACTGCATAGAGGGTGTGTTGTGAAATAGGGATGTGTTTTGGGCTTTATCTTGAATTTAGTAGGGATATTGCATTCAACCATTGCACATTTCAACGTCACAACATATTACTTTATGTAAGAGTCTAAAGAGCAATTAGAAGTATGCACGGTATAAAGTAGACGGTTAGAAGAACCTTTGTAGGAGAGGTTAGGAAGTAAAATGCATAAAATAAATAAAAAATTCATAAAAAACAAATAAAAAAGGTATAAATAAAAAACAAAATAAAAATGGAACGTTGGAGGGTTTTATTGATCGACGTTCGGCAGGGCTTTATCATTGGAATAGAGGAGTATAATTCAATTGCTGTGACAATGATAAAACCCGGCCGAGTTTTGAAAAATAAAATAAGAAAAAACAAAATACAAAAAATAAAAACAAAAAATTGTCATACGACTTATGTAAATGAAATATAGTTAAAAATTTGACAATTTTGAGAGGTTTAAAGAACAAAGAGTTCTTATTTTGTGTTGAGAAATACAGAAATTTAGTAGAAAAAGTTCAAGAGAGAACCTAGAGTTCTTGAGTATATTGTAAAATATAAAGTTTGGTAGGCGAACTGTCTTTCGAGGCAGGATGTAGCTATGTTCAAGAAGTGATATGATCAAGGCCTAAGATATCATTTCTAGAAGGTAGTGATTTAGAGTTAATTGGAAAACTTATCAAAAAATCCAACGTAGTTGTTTAGAGTTCTGTCACATGTAATTTTGGGCAAAAAACATAAACAATGACTTATGTTTGTAAGTGTCATAAACTTTCATAGATATAGGAAAAGTTTTTTTTTGAGTCTACTCTAATAAGTAAAAACAGATGTTGAGGGAAGTTGTCAAGGGACAATAGGACAATGCTTACATGGTGAAAGGAGGGGGTTTGTTAAGAAACAAAGCCTAGAAATAAACCGGACGTGACAAAAGGAGAGTTTTTATGAAATGAAACGGAAAGTTCTGTAAAATTGTAAAAATGTTGATTAGGTGATTAGAAAAGGTAATTAGATGTTGAATTGTAAAAAAGATAAGTTGTATGTTTGACATTGATAAATATTAAGGATTATTAGATAATATGAGATCATAAGATAGTTAATTTTAAGTGATTTATGATTTGAGAATGTAAAAAAAAAATAATTGGTTAAAGTTGGAGAATTTATGTGAGTTTTGCCAAGACAGATAATAATTAAGTTTTTTAAGTTTTTGATGTTAAATAGTGAGTAAAGGAGGTTAAGTTTCTGTTTTTTAAAGGAAGGAGTAATAAATTAGCAATGATAAGAAAGATTTTGATGAAATTTATAAATAAAATAAATAATTAACGATTTTTAATAAATAATGTTTTGAATTTAAAACAATAGATGATTGTGAGAAGTTATCTGATAAAGATGTCTAAAAATTTTGATGAAATACGGTGTTAGCTGGGAAACAATGTAAAATTTATTTTTTTTTGAAGTTTTTATATACAAGTAATAGATGATTAAGAAGATTTTAATAAGAAGTAGTTTAAATGAGAGATTTTTGAGTTTTTTATGAAGATGATGACTTTACAGAATTGTCGAGTAAAGTGGTATTTAAAATGAAGTTGTTCTGTTAACAAACTTTTATAAAAAAGGTAGTTAGGTTGCATTAATGGTAATTTTTTAGTTTTTAAGAGGTTTTTTGAATACTACGATGAAATAAAGGAAATATGCGACGATTTTAATGAAATAAAGGAAATATGCGACGATTTTAATGGAATAAAGGGAGATTTGAGGAAGTCTACGAAATACGGCGATTATTATGATTTTTGAAGGAAGCTGCATTGAAATAAGGAGATTATTTATGAAATAATATATGGGTAAATAATAAGGAGTTTTTTTTTTATTATGAAGAATTTTGTTTGGGGATTAATGCAACTTTGATTATTAAAATATGAAAGATAAGATGGAAATAATTTTAAGATAAGGTACTAAAAGATGATACAATTGTAAAGAGGTAATTTTGAAATAAATAGATGAGTTTTGTAAGTAATTTTATTTTTTTTGATAATAATGATGTTATATTTTTGAATTTTAGTTGAAGAAGAGAGCTTTTGGTAATTGTAAAATCAGTAGTTAACATGTTATCCCAGCGAGACAAAGAGTAATTAAGAATTTAAGTAAGAATAAATAGTTATTGGATTTAAACTAAAATAAATAATAATGTAAGATGATAATTGAAAAGTTTTAAGGTGAATTGAAGCAATGTTGAGTAATAAGTAAATCATTTTCGAAATAATGTTGATTAAAAATGAGAGGTTTTAAAATTTAAATTGTGTTAAGTTAAAAAAAAAATGATTTAGATGAATAGTGTGAGATGGATGTAGATTTTCAAAGGATGTAGAAATGTCGTCTTGGCAAAGAGGATGAGACGAGAAAAAGTATATAGACGGCTGTCTGGGAGATAAGCTTTGAGTGACGGGATCCTGTCAACAAAAAATGTTGATGGAAAGTTTCAGCCAACAAGGTTGGAAAGGAAACTGATGATGGGTTTTATTGTATAAATAGAGATAAGGCTTAGCACTAATTGATTTGTGTATTATTTTTTTTACTAATGAGTTATTATAACGCTAACAAATTAAAATAATGAAATAGGATTTTAGCAAATAGATTTTTATTTTATAAGAAAAGAGAATCTTTCTTAAATTAAGTATACTAGGGATACTTATTTTCTTTCATGAGGTCCTTAGCTTCTGAAATGAAATGTCTTGAACATCCATTAATATTTTTTTTCTCGATTTGAAATATATATATATAAAAGCTTTGTATTCCAATACCTGTATTGAAATACAAACCTTGTGGGGTTTTGTGACAGTGTAAAAAGTCAGATTTTAATATAGACTCATTTAAAAGACGCGGTTAAGCCAAAGAGATAAGAGATTCAAATAATAATTTAAATTTAGTAACTTCATTAATAAAAGAAAAATGGATTTTCAAGACAGCAGTATGAATTACCATGTTTAATTTTAATGTAATTTAGTTTGTTTGTTATGTTAAGTAAATCATTTGTATTTTACGGCAGTGTGGTAAAATGTGTGAACAGTAACCGGAAGGAACGCTTTCGGAAGTAAGAATTTGCCTCATGGCAACAGCAGTAGAAGTCCAGAGCTTGAAGGGACTGGATGTGTTTTGTGGAGTTAGAGTTAACCGCTTAAAATGGACAAGTTGTGTTTTTCAAAGTCGAAGTCTAGTGTTTGGAGAGATAAGATCGTAGAAAGAGTTTCTAGGTTCTATTAGAACAATGTACATTTGATTTTTTGTCTCAAATAGAGATCGAAAGTGTTTTAAAAAATCTATAAAGAGCGTGTTTCAATGACAATAACGCGGGAACATAAAAGACAATGGTTTATATACGCGAGTTAAGAACATTCTCAACAACTTGAGAAAACAATTTCTGAACGAGGGAGAATCTACTAGAAGCTGTAGAATTTCAACTTGTAGGACATCAGTCTTCCATTCGGAAACGGACAATGTTTTTTATTTAGATCGGCGTTGTGGTATAGACGCTATATATTACCTGTTTGATTAATAACCTGTATTATTATTACTAGAAGAGATACTAGTAAAATGAAATTTTTAAATAATGAAAATAGCATCTTTTCATTTTTCTTTTAAAGCTACAAAGTTACTACTAAAAATTTTCATAGATTAAAGTCCTGTTGCAACAATTTTATTTGTAGAAGCATTTTTGAAGATAAAATTAATTAATTTGAAAGAATGAAATAAAAGAAATATAAATTCATAATTTGTTATTAAAACTAAAAAGATAACTAGTATTTATAATATGATTTTTTTTGTTAATAATATTTGTAGGATGTTTCTTTGAATGTTTAATAAATGTTTTCTTTGTAACATTTCAGCCAAAGTGTTCTCATTTAAAACCAAAATCCACTGTAAGTACACGGTAAAAAGAGCCTACGACCCCAGAGATTTTATAAATAATTAAATTCATTCTTTTTTCTAAATTGGTATGCTAAAGCAAACCTGGCGCCCTAAGGTCGAGCAAATTAACAAATTAATAACATTAAAAGTAACTTCAGCTAAATTTTTGAATTGTTACAGTAAAGAGGTCAATACTGATTCAGACTTTGTACGTTTTCTGCAAAAATTTGAAACAATATTTTTTCTTCTCACATTCAACAATATTTTTTCATATTCTGATATATTGTTTGACATATTACAAAATAAGTGCATGGACATTTCTTAATGCAGTAACAAAGTCAAAGAATTCTATGATGCCTTGCAGAGAATTAGAGACTATGGATTTATTCAAATATGGGAAGAAGCAACAAATTATTCTCAGAATGGAGCTCCAGAACTGGAATCAAGAGCAAAAAGGTAGAAAATGACAACTATTGTAAATTGCAGCAAATTTTTAACAAAATTTTGGATACGTTAATGGCTCAAATTTAATTCAGATTTGAATCCCAAAAGGACCTGAAATTAATATCTTTATTAAATATATCCAGCAATTATTTTATACTTCAAAAACATTTCCTCATAACTTGATATCAGAACTTAAAGAACAATATTCTTCATTTCTTGATATAGTTTGACTTAAAACTAACTTAATGTGCTATATACTAAGGATGAATATAAAAGTAAATCCATTAGTGACATTACAAACTACAAGAAACTAAATAATTGAGATATAGATTTTAGTGAAGCATACAAACTTGCAGAATTAATTTTAACATTTCCTTTCACAACTGTAACTTTAGAAAGAAATTTCTTTGCCATAAAAAGATTTAATACTTATCTTAGAGCCACACAATGACAATTTCGACTAAGCAACTTGGCTATTTTATACATTGAATAAAACATGCTCCTAGATATGAAAGAGTGGCAGTAAGAAACATTTTATGAAAACGTTACTCTTAAATTCATACAGAAGAAGAAGCGAATAGTGTTCATGTAAAAGTGACAAATTAAAGGTATCTAATTTTTACTTATTTATTTTGTTTTGATTTGTAAATTTCAATAAATAGGTCTATGAGTATAACACATTTAATTGAAGTATATATATTTTAAACTAACACTAAAAACTAAATGGGATGGTCTGAATATTTAGCTTACAATACGCCACTGGTCTGCACATACTGTAATCCTTGATACTATAATCAAACTCTACTACCACAATTAAAATGGCATTATTTATACACACCCCATTTGTCCCAGAACCCTTGCAATGCAGTGGGTTTGAAGCCATCGATGAGTTGCAATCCAGTGTGGATGTAAAGGTGGCTGAAATAACAGTGGCAGAATTTTATAAAAACACTATACCGAATCTTGTAAAACTATCCAAGAGTATAGCTTATAATGTTGTAGAAAAATAATTATAAGTAATAATTTTAGATTTTAGATAGTATACACCAGCTTCACTAGTGTTTTATATAATAGCCAAACAGATATTACTTTCCAGAGAGTCCATGAATATTCATTGTTATGTACATAAAACTTTGACCATATGTTATTTTCGGACTCCTGAAGCCACAATAATCAAATATATATATATATATATATATATATATATATATATATATATATATGTGTGTGTGTGTGTGTGTGTGTGTGTTGTATATGTGTCTGTGTGTGGGTTTCTTATATTCTATTATGGGGACGATAGTAATTTTATTTTCTATTAAAAATTTTGCTTAATTTTTTGAATTCAATTTATTTCAACCACTTTGATTCTAACACACTTACATGTTCAAGGAAAGCAGCCAAAAATTTATTCATATTGTTATAAGCACTGGCACTACGATCACTGTCTATGTTACTTCCTGATTTAGTTATCTTCATGTGAAAAGCAGCAGTCACGGCTCTAGGTATCTTGTGACTCTAGAAACACATGTATAATATTATATTATTTTAGAATCTAATCATGAAAATTCATCAGTTATATCTTTGAAATCGCACAATGTACAAATTACACAGGAAACTTTAATCCACCATTTTAAAAATTCAAAAAATTACCCCAATTTCGGAAATGCAGAATCAAAATTTGTTCGCCATGAGCGTGAAATTTATCATTATTTATCAATACATTTATTCTGCTAATTTTGTTATTAACAGCTCTTTAACACCAAGTATCACTCAAACTTCTTTACTTCAAAGCTATAACAACAATTCTATTTGGCGAAGGAAGTATAAAGAAGGAAATATTGATTGTAAACATAGCCAAATCACGTTATTTAAAAAAAAAAAAAAAAAAAACACTTAAATACAAACTTATTCATAAAAAATATGTTCTAAATTCAAAGTTCCAAACAACTACAGAAGGTTACACAATCAAGTAACAAAGCTAAACCTGACTCGTTTAAAACTACAAATTAAAACTGAAGTTTAATCTACAACTGGAGCATACATTAAAAAGTCAATAATCAATTTCTGCTAATTAATTTTATCGTCAACAGATATTTAAAATAAATAGTGCATTGAAATAACTTCTCACATCAAAACACAAACACAAAGGGATGATTTAACAAAAATATTCATCTCCATCTAAAAAAAAAATCCTCCATTTTTCAATTTATCTAATATTTGAAATTTGACATCTAAGATAACATTAACAATTTATTTTCCGTTTTTTACCCATTACCCTTGAACCAGTATTTTTGAGTAGATATCAATCAGGACCTTTTGTTTGGGGTAAATTTTATCAAAAATATTCGGATTGATTTTTAAAATTTGAATTTATGCATTTTGGTCTTTTTACCTCTAATTTTGAGTTATCCAAAAATTGAAATCAAAAACCTCAAGATATGGGCAAATATGCCCTCATGCAAAATTTAATTCAAATCAGTTCACTTTGAGTTGAAGTCCATTACACTGATAACAGACAAATATCACTCAAAGAAACATTTTTGTTTAAACTTATGGACTTCAAAGTTGATGTTATGTAAATGTAATTGTATTATTTGAAATTTGAAAATTTTGAGCTATCATTAAAACTTTGGAATGAAGATTTATCCCTCCAATTATAATACTCTTTGAAAATATGTTCTTCATCATAGAAACAAATTCCTGTCACACTATTTTTAAATTAAAATAAAATATTAGTAAGGTCTATTAAAACATAATGTATATAGTCTTTTAGAAATATTTTTGCTCTATTTTGTTATACAAATGGGAAGAACAAAAATTGTGAAGGGGAAAAGTGATTGTCTACTTATATACTTCTTATTATTTTCTATCATATGTTCATTTTATTTATAGCTAATAGTACTAATGTTTAAGCAATTCGTAAAACAAAAAAATTAATATTAAATGGATTTCAATCGTACAAAAGTAAGTGAAGGAACCAGTTTATTGTAATATAATCTGAGTTGACTTGGAATGAACATCTGGAATGTCTGTTGATCTGACGCAGGCAACAATCCTCGATGTCCAACTAAATCTTCTTCTTCTCTTCTTAACTGATTCATTATGGTTTGCATATCAGTGTCTGCAAAGCCATGAGCAGATCTAAAACATGTACAAACACCTATTCAGGTATTTGGCTTCTTAAATTAATGGATATGAAGAAGAATCTGCATACAAAGTGATAAAATAATACTGGAATATCTTAACTCCTACTAAATTTATAACAATAGAAACATAATTTTGACAATATAATTTAGTAAAAGAGGACAGATTACTTAGTCTGTTGTACAGTATAATATTCAATGAGTAGTAATTCTCCTCACTTTAGAAATATATTTTTAAATAAAATAAAGGCAATAATAATATTAACTAATTCAAAACCTTTGCAACCATATGTAACTATTTAATTCAATGTGTATGTGTAAGAAAATGATAAAAAAGAGCTTTATTGCTTTTTAACGACAAGAAAAAAATCAATTTCCTCAAGCAATAAATTAACACAAGCAACACTACATTTCACCACCACAATACTCATCTAATTAATCAAGTATATAACTTTTTAATTATTTACCAGAGCATTTAAATATGTTACTCTGCGAAAAATCTATTACTCTGTTGGAGAGATTCTTGATGTTCAATCGAGTATTTCAATAGATATTATTTATTTATTGTCTTTCTTAACTGTACTGATATTAGATGTTTTAATTTTTTTTAAAGTTTTAAGATAGATTACTTCCTTTGATTTCTGCGATACCCCAAGGGTCAATGGAATGAATAAAGTTATTATTTATTAAGTTTAAAAGGAGCGGCTTGGCTTCTATGGAAAAAGTTAGTGCTCTATGAGAAATAACTGTTATCAAAGTTACATATTCATTCAACGTAACTAATATCTTTATTACTTCCAAAAATTATTAGCCATTATGCTAGGTCCCATCAATCCTAAATAACATTATTACACTATAAGTCAATAAAATATACCTGCCATGGATGTAGTACCCAAAGTTCTCAAAAGCAAGGATAAACACACTAATGTTAGCTAAGGAACAAATATCCACAAATTCTTGAATTCCATTCTTGATGAACCTTTCATAGAATACTGTCACAAATATCCACTGAAAACATGAACATACAGTGTTACAATCAGGTACTATTTATTTTGGTACTATCATAAAGTTGGGCAGATAACTTAGAAAAGATTTATTAATTTCCTACTATGTTTAACTTTTATCAGCTTAAGTCATTTAAAAAAAAAGTGTAGTTGAAGGATGCATTGTCTCCACAGATATATATAACTTATATATTTTTTAAATGACCTCAGTAAGAGATTTAAGTTGCCATGGAAAATTTGTGCGGCAATACCTTTCATTATCGAGTTGCGATTGAATTTCAATCAAATTAATATTACAATTAAATGTTATATATATATATATAAATCAGGCTTCCCACAGTGTCACACTACAGTAAACATTCTTATAACATTCTTTTATGTTTCTAGATTTTCTGACAAATGTAGAAGGGAGAACAATCATTTTTCTAATGATACAGTTCTGCTGTATCTAATTCTGGACTTAGTTCACAATGTTCAGATAAGGTTAAGCCACAGTTTCTATATTCATTTGTTACGTAGCACAGTGTTTGAAAAAGCGTGTGAACACCGGTAAGTTGTATAAAATGATAGCAAATATTAAAATGCTTTTTTTAAGCTAGTTGATTCTGATCATCCTTATAAACAGTTAACCAGAATTCAATGTTTTTTCCACTATGATAAACAGATTTTATAACACCATTGTTTACTAAGTCAACTAGGTCTTCCTCTTCTTTATCAAGATAAAAAACATTTTCAATTTTGCAATCAAATGGGTTTCATATCAAGCCAGTATTGTTGAAATCGTTGATTTCACCAGGAAAATATTCTCGCTAGATCCCCAAAAATCTCGGATTTTACTTGTCCCAGTATTTTTTTCTGACAAAGATTGTAATCATTCTGTTAGAATTAGAAACAATATTAAAGAGTGTTTCTCCACACATTTTAACCACATTTGAAACTTCTTGGTAATGGCATTGATCTTGTCCTCAACACTAAAATATCCACAAAGTTTCCTTATAAACTCAACTTAAGAACATTCCGATGTTTAAACAGATCAGCTAAATATGGAACCATACAAAGCCATAATAATTAGAGAGCAAATCTGAAAAAAATTGAGTCTAGCAGGAACAGTCACACCTTATATTGTAATTAAAACATCCTCCTTACTCGAGCCAACCAACGGACTTCAGTATGAAGAAGAAATAAAGCATGATTGGTCACTACCTCCTTGCATAATTCCTCAAAACACCTGGATTGCAGTGTTAGGAATTATGACAGTTTTAGTTAGAAGATAGAGAAATATAAATAATATTAAAGTCAGAATGGAGACCAACTGTTGTAAAAAACAAAACTGTAACAATACTTATGAATAAATGCTTACATTGCAAAGGCAGTCAACATTACAAACAAAAGGGAGGTATATATAAGCTCTGGGACAAAAGTAGACCAGGGTCTTTGGATCACAAGAGGAATCACTGCTCGAGGGGTGTTCGGAAGATAGCCATACTTGGCGAGTAAGAATCAAGAGAGCCCAATAGTTCGAGAGAGCAACGTTGGAAGATCTTTGCAAGAAAGGTGAGCAAATCATTGTATATTGGAAAACTTGTAATTGTTTAATACTAAAAGTAGAGAGTAGAGTCATAATGGTTGGAACCATTCTGGGTTTATATTTCACATTCTAGTTCATTGGATACAATTTTAAGATTAGGAAAGATAAGATAAAAATTGTGACCATATAAATATATATATATATATATATATATATATATATATATATATATATATATATATATATATATATATTGTGATTGTTTGAATAATTAAAATTAAAGAGAATCTTGTAAAACTGAACCACTGATTTTTGAGCATAAGGAACACAGGCCTAATAAACTAAATTTCCTAACAGCAGCTTTATGTGATTTATTATTTTAGCTACTTTTCCAAAAATTTTCTCTATTAACACGTTAGCTGCCAGTGGCCTATTTTTGAATTTTCGGCGTATTGCCAATTTACTGTTAATTTTTTTTTTTGATATTTCCACTTTAACATGTTAGCTGCCAGCGGCCTATTTTCGAATTTTCGGCGTAATGCCAACTTTTACTGTTAATTATTTTTTGATATTTTTACTTTAATTGTGTTTATAATACACTAATACAACAAGATATAATTTAAACTGTTAAAATAAATTGTTTAAAAAATTTTTACCTATCGGTTCGGCCACGATTTTTTTCAACGGATATTGATTAACAAATAATTTGCCCACCTGATTGGTGCACGTTCATACTGGCGTATATTTCGCTTTAGAGGTTGGGGTCAACTCTCAAAGTAAGAATAAGCATCTCTACTCCATTACGACCTTCAGGGAAAAGATTGTGTACACACTACTAGAGTTGCAACATTGACAAAAAACTTGCCAACCTGATTGGTCGCACGTTCATACTGGCGTATATTTCATTTTAGAGGTTGGGGTCAACTCTCAAAGTAAGAATAAGCATCTCTACTCCATTACGACCTTCAGGGAAAAGATTGTGTACGCACTACTAGGGTTGCAACATGGACAAATAGAGCCAGTAAAACATGTTGGACATCACCACTTGTCTGAAACGGCGGTATTTGTAGGTGAGGGTAAAAACACAAGGAGAGCCCGGAAGAACTGTAAAGTGTGCTATGCAAGATCTTCACGAACTGGAGACCGAAAAACAACTAAGAACCTCACGAAGATCACTACATTTTGTGAAACGTGTCCTGGGAAACCATTTCTTTGCAAAGATTGTTTTAAGAACTTACATAAATAGGCAAGATCCTTGTGAACTCTGGTAATTTTTCTATAAGGTTGTATTTTTTTCACATTTTGTGCTTTGTTTTCTCCGATGTGACTTGAAATTTTCTTTTATATTTAAGATGTGTAGTACTCATGTTTGTATACGCGTATTTTAATGACAAAACACCTGTTACTGCTTTTTGTAACAAATAATGTAATGTTAACTGTCCATAAATAACTTCATTTCATTTGAAAGTATTTTTTAGCATAGGCATATAATGTGTTGCCAAATTAAAAAAATATTCTGACAATATACGGTTTTATATTTATAACATTCCTAACAAAAACATTACAATTAGATTCAAGTTTCATTCATACTTCAGCACTAAAAATAATGTAAAACTTTAAAAAAAAAAATGTGCCGACCCGATCGGTCGGCAAAATATCGTCTATTAGCAGACGATATATAACTGAAATTAAAAAAATGTGTTGACAAAATTAACATTTAATAACATTTTTAGTATTGTTTTCTCATATTATAACTCTTTAAAAAGTTCCCAAAGACAACTGATAAACGTCACGGATCGATTTACTTAAGTCTTATAAAATCCCGCAGCCGACCCGATCGGGTTGGCTAATGTTTGTAACAAGACGAGCTGTGCCAACCCGATCGGGTCGGCGTGGCAGCTAACGTGTTCATTCTTGTCCAATGCAGAAGAGAACTAAAAATTGCTGAACAATTGCTTTTTCCATATGACTCAATCAAAATACACCAAAGTAACATACATCTAACTAAAAGCGAATATGTCACTCATACAAATTCTAACAAATAGATTATCCTCTATATTTTCAGATAAATCTTCAATTCTTCTTTGAATTGTATTATTTGAAAGAGATACTAAACTAACTAGCTTAACTACTGAGTCTCCTATTATTCTCTTAAAAGTAAGTAGCCACTGCAGCTGGAAGAATAAGCTCTTCAACCATTGTATGAGCTTTGTCAGATTTGGTGATAAGCTGAGTAACTTCATATAAAGTTAAGGTATGTAAAGTTTCACCAAATTAAAATTGGGTTAGATTAAATATACAAATATCAGAAGAAGAAAAATGAGATCAGAGAAGTGGTTATTTCTGGTTGTGTGTAAGGTCTGATTGGATATATATATATATATATATATATATATATATATATATATAGGGATGAAAGTGGATTGTTACAAAACCAAGCAAATAAATCAATAATAAAAACATTTTTCATCATATATTGTCTAATTATAGAATACGATCAGGAAGATTTTTATAAAACATAAATGTATTTGTGTTTTGTTAGGTTAAATCATACTATATAAGATGTAGAATTAAGTCTGGTAAAAGAGAATTTAATAGAATAACAAATAATAACAAAGTTTGTTATGATTGGAGGAAATCTAATCCAATAAAAGACACCTTAAACGAGAGAAAGTGCTTGAAGTTAGTGGCTAACAGTTACATACCGGTAGTCCAAAAAAATCATCGGTCAGGAAAACACTTCAGTTGCGAATCAGCACTAGACAACCCCTGTAGTCTGAAAACAGCACTCGACGAGAACAGGCGCTACACTCTCAAAGACATATCTTTGAGAGAGTTTAAATACTTTGTGGAGAAGTGTATTAGACAAGTGCAACTACACTTTTTTAGAGTCAGTGAAAAAGGTAACACTTGGTATTAGATGTGATATATTATTAGTATAAAGTATGAACATATGTGTTAAATTAGTATAAAAAAGAAAAGTAATCGTAAAAATAAAAACAATTACAAACTTTGTTTTTAAAATGAACAATTAATGTTGAATTTTAGTGTTAGAATGACATGACAGGACTTTGTCATGAACATTTAAACATTATTTTGTTGTTCTTACCGTTATAATAATTTTACATGTAATATCCATCACCGCACCGCTTGATCACCTCTTGGTTGCCTAAATAACTTCGGAGGGTTGTGTATTGCCTAACACCAGAAATTGAAAGGGGCATTATAGGCTTCTAATTCATGTTTTCCCTTCCATGTGACCAAGAAGAGATGCGCAAACCCAGGCCGAAACAAAAAACACAGACACTCAGCTTTTTTATGTGTAATCAAGTGTGTGATACAAGTGGTTAATTACCCCCTAAAATCACTGGCTAGGGCATTTTGGTAAGAGCCATATGGCCCAGGCATGGGTAACCACGCACCGGATTAATTTTTGGAACCGTAACTTATTCAATTTAGGTTTAGGGTAGAAAATCACATTCAGGTTGTACAAGTCAAAACCATTCCCAAACCTTGCTTGATGTGTTAATTTAATTAGGTTACCTATCATATAATATTTAGTTTGGTTATGGTTTTATTAAATTAATGAAAAAAACAAACACAATATTTAGTAAATTCTACAATTGTAAATTTACTAAATATTGTGTTTGTTTTTTCATTAAAATGGAGTTCTACCAAGTACCTTCGGTCAATAGTGTAAATCGTATTTTATTAAATTTATACTTAGTCTCTACAAAATGGATAGCTAGGTGAGATTTGCCTTTGGGTCAGTTAAGTGGGGTAATTTGATTCCCTGGTGGCCCAATATAGTTGAGAATCATAAAGATCCATTGGCCACTATTAACCCGCCCCCACAACCAAAATCGTTACATGTCTCAACCCATTACTTCAATATCCAGGTTTGCTTTTGACAGATAGGGAATGTAGAAGCACAAACAACTGAATTAATTTATCCAATGAGGTAATGCATGTCACAAAGTTTGTAAAATTACCTGCATAATGTATACAGATATATATATGGCCACAGTAAGAGCAAAGCATAAAGTATGATTCTGTGGTCTGTATATCATATCAGCAGTAAGTGTAGAATTGATATCAGGATCACCTCTTGTCCAGTGTTCCAGTCCACAGATCTAAACAGAATACCAGTTAAATTGAAATTGAAAACTATTTGTTCTTAAAAGTATACACAGATGTTTATATATAGGCTAACAGTTGAAACTAATGGATAGATGTTATCTCATTATCTTGCAACAATTGAATCTAACAGCTGGTTTTGTTTATTCATTTATTGATGATTGGTCATAATTCTAACCCTATATACAACTTACAGTTAGTTCAAGAATTCTTTAATAGCTAGAAATCTAAGTTTTGAGGAACAAAAGAGGATCATGAAGGAATACTGGAAGTGTGAGATGAAATGTCTGACAAAATATATATTTAAATAGGGCTTGCTTCACTTGTGCCATAAACAATTATACAGCGTAAATAGTTTTTCATTAAAATCACGCTTTTAATGACAGCAGATCTTTTTGTCTTTACTTATTTTTTGAAATCTAATATTTTTTACCTTGTCATTCTGCATATGGATTCATCTTCACATTTTACTAAAATTTGAAGAAAAACTATAGAACCAACTGATAGAAAACTTACATCCCACACCATACTTTTTGTTATTTTTCTTAAGCTACCTTCAAATTTTGGATATCAAAATAATGCCAAAAGCCGGAGATATAGCCAAAATATTACCCACATACCAAATTTGATTCAAATTGGTCAACACATTTGGGCTATAAAGCACTTAACAGACAACAAGCATCATTCCAAAAGTCACTAGTTATGAGACCTCAAAATGGATATATCTCCAAAATACTTGATAACAATTTCTTGAGAACTTATATAACTTTCGCTATGTGAGAAAGTAAAAATATGCAATGTATATTTTTTTAACACTTTTAGATTTTACATATTTTAAATTTATATGAAATCAATTTATACAAATATTAAAATAATTAATTACATTCAATAAAATAAATAAACACTTATTATTTGGGTCACCATTCACTAATTGAATATTATTAATGTATAAAAACTTACCTTGATAAGAAACACAGTAAAAAGCAGCTGAACTAAGAGACTTGTTTTACGTTTTACTTGAATTTCATTCCATTCATTAGCCACAAAATAAGTACGCCAGATGGAGACTGGTTGGGAGGAAGTTTTAGCAGCTCTTGGCCGTTCCCAATCTATTAAAAAAATGTCTACCCCTATCTGCCACCAAACCATGTGAGCCAGTTCTATGGACTAAAATATAATCAAACAATATAAGTAGTAAATACTAGGAAGCAAAACATATGTATCAGAACAGTTCTGATTATTTAGCAATATTCCTTTTCATTAAAAATTACATGTATTGGGTGTTCAGATTACTCATATATAAAGTACAAAGTTTTGAGATGGGTTATAATGTTTATGTTTAGTTTTTCATGGAAATATCTTTTTTTAGGTAATCTGAGTAAAATGAAAAAGGTTTCTGGAATAATGTCCTAATGGGTAGACTAATTTTGATAAAAATTTTCAAGTGGACTTGTTTTACATATTTATTTATTCCAACAAAATAAGAGTTGTATAACTTCTGTTTTAGACACAAATCTTACAAAAAAACCTAATAAACAACTAAATTTTGTACAAATTTAACATAATTTCAAAATTATCAGCTCAACACATTTTATCGAGTTTTTACTTTAAATTTTAGATTAATCTGTATAAGTCCAAAAGACAAAATTTTGTTTAAAAAAATCAAAGTTAATGATTTTGTTCAAATTTCTTCAACATAGTTTCTAAAGATCCAAACAAAATGTATTGGTTGCCATAAACTTAATAATGTAAAATCAGGAATTATCAGTTAAAAGATGAAAATGAGCAATTGATATTTTTATTTTATTTTACATTTGGCTTGATACAATGATTTGTCACTTGGACCATTTTTGAAATACTCGATCTCTTAGGACATAGTCATCTTACAATCTATAACTCCTAAACTGGTATTTATGGGGACATGGCAAAAATTAGGCCTTTGATTTTGCAAATGGGTATATTATAAAAAAGTTATTGCCATGTTAGTACACCTATTTAAAATGTATTATTGTTAAACATGTCTCAATGCATTGGATTAGTCACCTTTAGTATTACTTAAAAACCTTTAAATAAAAACAAATAACAATAATAATTATAAACAGACTGATGAGTTAACTATCAATAAGCCAACCATTAGAAGAAGAAGAAGAATTTAAAACACACAGCTTATGTACATATTCTTATAAAATAGAGTTAATTTTCACTAATTCTTATTGAATCCCCATAGAAAAATCACAGTCCATTAATATCTGCTCTAGATGGTATACATAACAACGCACATACTCGCTTTGTTCTAAGTTTTAATAGCAATTAAACAAAAAAAATTAAAACGTGTTGAGTACTAAATTTGGAGTTATATTTGGTTTTTCCAATATCTTAAAATTTCTTGTGACCGTCAATATATTATTGTATTATGTATATAAAAATGTGACTAAACCCATGAAATATGATCGAAGAACAAAGATCTATGTACATTTTCATAGATACGGGTTTCATCTTATGTCCATAGTACCATAAAACACATAGAAATTAGTTAAGATTGATGAGGCGTGGACATCTGATGGTATTATTAGATTTTTTTATACAAAAATTTGTATATCATTTAAGCCTCTTTTGTTTAATTTAACTATTCTTAATTAAACTTATGTTAAATATAATTTTTAAACCTCCAATCCTCCAATAAAACTAACATAAAATTACACTAAATTTAAATAGATTTGTTACCTTTAACACAAATGCAACTATTATATATGTGTTAATATAATTATCCATTGCTTTGGGTGGAAGTAATATTTGAGCAACAGCTTGTCCCTTGTAGCAAACTAATCCATGAATCGCAGCTGCAGATATTACACCAAAAAAGACATTAGCAAGATTACCACATGCAATAATACACAGGTTATACATAGTGATTATATCAATAGTCAAATGTCCAGATCTATGAGCATGATTCCATGTTTGTAGTACAGTCCATATCACAACAAGAGCGCACAGAACTCCAATCCAAACCTAAAATAACAAGTTTAATATATTTATAATTTACATGGTGTTTATAAAGAACTTTACAACTTTGTAAAATAACATAAATTTAGCCAGACTACTTACAGAGCTAATATGGGGGTTATTTGGTGATCAAATGGATCAAGTTTTTACTCAAGTAATGAATAGTACCAAATAGAACTACAACAAGTGCTAGTATCAGTTGTAACAAAGATGACTATCTTCACTGATCTCTAACTGTGCTTGCTCTGTATATAGGTTTGAAGAATCAAAGTCTGTGACAATTGTGCAATGAAATTTTTGTAACGAGTATGGAAAAGATCCTCCCAGTAGGCCTATGAGTGGCATAAATCTTCAGTAAGTCATAAAAATCCTCAGGGCGTCCCTGTGTGTCTAACTATGTCATAAAGCAAGTGAGACAGAGCTGTGTTAAGAGTCCTACAAAACCAACCCTGCATGCTTCTAGGTACAGATTAACACTGGTGCAAGAAATTAAAGACACTAATAACGTTGCTTGTAAAGAGTTTTGTGCGGGAATGTTACATTGATTGGATGAAGAGCAGGATTTCATTCCCAGCATATTTTTTTAAACCATATTAAAAACCACCAGCAGTATACACACTTAGCACTGCTACCAAACTTCAATTTACAGACAGCTTTAATTTTATAAAGTTTAGTCCAAGGCTTTTTTAAAAAATTCTTATTGGACACCATCCTGTTGGAATAACTTCCTGATGGATTTCTTCAAACTTTGAAGAATGCAGTCTGTTATTTGGTTAGTACCACACATGGAACCAGTTTCACAGATTACCTGAAGCAACTGTTGAACTACATAATGATGTCATACCTTGTTTTTTTAAATATGCCTGGAATCATTGTTTAACATTTTGTGTGTATTCTCCTCCATAATGAAACATATATTCAACCAAGAACATACGTTCCTCAACAGCTAACATTATTATCACAACACATGTCATTCACGACTCTTTACTTGACTCAATATAGCTGCTTGTCAGTCAACTGCCGAGGCCAAAGAGACACTAGTGCCACCTTGTGTTCCTAATTATAACTAAAGTTGTTGTAGACAGATTGATATAAGTAGTAGGCAGTATTTTCCCGAAACAAGTATTTAAAATATTGTTATATATTTTCTCATCTGATGCACAATGATTTTTTATTATCCAGTGTTTTATCTGTATCCATGAAACAGAAAAATAAAGAGAATTACTGAAAATTAAATTACTTACATCCATTACATAAGTAATCCTGTTTTCCATATTATATTCCACTTCAAACTTGATTTTTACAGGAAGATTAGTAGCTACATCATTTTCAGTTAATTCTCCATACTCTACGATCAACAAAGGTGGATAGATTTTGCCTTCTTCTGGACTTTCCTGAACATTTACCCTAGAAATATATAACTTGCTTTAATAACACAACATTTCCAGATTAATTAATATATGTTACTTTATATTTTTATAGTACTGTACTAGCTGAAATCTGAATACAAATTATGTATTCATTACAACAATATTTGTTTAATCTGTTATTTTTACTCAGAATACCAACATTTTAATTAACATACACTTTATTATAGATATTGTAACAAATTTTTGACTAGAGAAACTCATCAACCAGGTTGATACTCCAGTGACTCCATTGCTACTGATGCTATCACCTCATACCACTCAAGGCTACTATGTACAGAAATTAAAACATCAGTTTTGTTACTTCTGGCTGAACTCTAGAAATATTTTTAAAAAATCCCAAATTCAATATAGAGTTGGCTTGCCTTTGATCAATATTTATACTTTGTTCACTAAAAAGGCATTGGGTAAATAAAATGTTAATTTCAGGGAATGGAAGAGTAATGTTTTCAGGAGGTGTTTATAATAGCCCATTAATTAAAGAATGTTCTAAATTATGACAAAAAATATTTTTGCTCACCAGTGGCTCCATGATCTCACTAATGGGTGGGCCAGTCATAAGTATAACTAGGCCTCTCCATGTTATATGTGCTACAATATTATATTTTGTGATCAAATTTATAACAGCACATTCAGTATTTTAACTAAACAGATGACATTAATACTCATTTCCATCATTTCATTTTGTGCATAAATCAAAATACTCCCAGTTTTATTAATATTACATTATTTGTTTTAAGAGGTTAAATTACAGTATTACTATTATTATATATGACATAAAATGTAAGTATTAAAGCATATCTGTCACTTTATCTATATGTGCACAGTTATTTTAAACCTCAAAGTCATAGACTTTCTCTGTTATTGATACAACTCAAGGATCTTCACTTCACTTCTTTTTTAACTACTTAAAAATCTCTCATAACACTGTAGAATTTGTATAAGGGAATGTTTCATGTTGTCTCAAAATTGCATTTTACTCCATTGCCTGCAATTTAAAAATCCTTCATTTATAAAATTCTAAGCATTTGTTCCATAAGCACCTAATCGGAAGTCCAGGGGGGGGGGTGAGACAAAGTACACTGTAGAAATTTGTGGACTATATTTTTTTTGTAGGTTAAAAGATTTCGGATGGGGATAACTTTTTCTAAAACATAAAAAGTTTTCTTGATGTACTGGGATGAAAATAAATACAGAAAAGTCTGAATCTATGTGTATATACAACATAACTTTCTATGTTTTATTTTCTTACACGGATTTTTGACTTTTCAAAGAAATCCAATCGATTTATTAGCACTATGATAGCTTGGGGTTGCTTTTAGATTATAGTGCTATGTCTACACTATAATTATTTGATGTTAGATTGGGAATGGCAACTCTGTCTGACACTCAGTAACAGATATAGTAAGAAGCAGCCAAGTGGTGGAGCATGCTACTATTCATTTCATTCGTGTATAATCCTACATAAAGACATTGTTTCACAACCACTCTCACTGTCTATATTCTTATAACAGTCTGAGAATGAGTGTATGAGAATCTAAGATTGATATTTATTATTGAATAGTTTTTTATACTACAATCATATTTATATTGACAATCAAATCTGTTGTACATTTGTTGTATAATTGTGATTAGTTTCATATTGTGTTAACTAGACCTTTAACGATAATACAAATAATTACTTTAAATATAAGGCCAGTATCAATATAATATATTATTAATTTCCTTAATCTATATTAATTAAATACTGAATAATGTTTAATAATATAATATAGTCCCTGTTAAATTATGTCACTTTTTAAACTCCCATTAAAAAAAACTGAACTCGTACATTATTTTTACACGTATATTTAAATATTTGAGATACAAATATTAAATTTTTATTTTTTTTTGGAAAGCTCATTACTGGATAGACTTTTTTTTTAAATAAATACAAATATCCAACATAAACAATTAATTTGTTCTTAATAATGCCGAAATATGGAGTAATGTTCGCAGAATGATAGTAGTTGACTGCTTGCTGGTTTCGCCAACTCCGCTGCCTCTATCTCTACAAATAATATTTGTAGACAACTATGGCTATTCTTTTGCGGTTAACCCTCTGTATTCTATTTTTCATTTTTAAGATTCATTTTCTTTTGATATCCAAGTCAACGTAATAAAATAAAAGTTTACTTACTTTCTTATGTGTCCGTCACGTGACTTCCTTTTTCTACTATGACGTGTTCCAGAGCTTTACTCCATCATCAAAATCGATATCATTCCTACGATCCCATCAAACATTTAATAAAACACAAACACAAACATTGAAAACATATTAATTTTATAGTGTGTGATGCATCCGCACAGTGGTCCAAGGACAACATATTATTATTTTTTCAGTGTTTGTGTGTTTTATTAAATGTTTGACAAGCACGTAAGAGTGGTATCGATTCTGATGATGGAGTAAAACTCTGAAATGTGTCATAGTAGAAAAAGGAAGTCACGTGATGGACATAAGAAAGTAAGTGAACTTTTATTATTTATTTTTCATTATTTATTTCATATTAAAATAATAATGTTCATCATTTTTAATAGTTTGATTTCTTTACAGAATAATGTAAACAATTGTGCTATGAAGTCATCTCTAGAAATTTAATGATTTTTAGAAATGTGTTGACCGGGTGCCAGGGTTTCCCCTTTTTACTTTCCTTTTCAGATTTCAAGTGATTTCTTCTTCATTCCAGGTGTTCAAATAGGTGGTCACAGGGTGGTTCTCAAATCAACCAAACTTTTATGGAATCCATGTGGGCGCTCTGCAGGCAGGTCCCTCAATTTCCTCAGCGTCAGCCTGTGTGTTGGTCTGGCTCTGGTTGGAAGTGTTAGTACAGTTGAGTTGTCTCTAGATGTAAGTTCAGTATGTATGTCAATAAGGTAGGTACAATGGCTCCAAAATCATCATCTCCAATTGAATTTTCTTTTTGTTGGTCCAGGATCATTTACAGACATGTCAACCCACTGATTTTCATTTATCACGGGAGTGTTTGTATGGTTATCTTATTCACTATTTTCAGATCAACCTTTGAATCACTTTCATAGTTTTTAACTTCACTAAATTACTTTCATTATATTTGCTATTTTAAAATAATGCTTGATCCTCTTCATCATCACTTATTTTTTCCACTGTCATTGATGTATTCAACAAATCTATAATATTATCAGAAAAACTAGGATTATTTATATATGCCAATGAACTTAAACTTACTTTGTCTTAGACACAATTAACTGGAAAGTAATAAAAAAACAAACAATATTTAGTAAAATGAAAAAACAAACACAATATTTAGTAATTTCTACAATTTTATTGAGTCTTGCCGACCATGGTTTCGCCAGCAACGGCATTTACAAGGCAGCTTAACAAATGCCAAATGTGACTTGGCTTGACATTTGTTAAGCCTTAAGAATGGACATCTGTAAAGTGCCCGAAACGTCGGCTGTACTCAATGTGCAGACAATATTGACGCGGTCGAACCCCGAAGAACAAGATCATAATGATGATGTTTGTGACCGTTGAAGTAATTCAAAAAAGAGAGCCTTTTCTGAATAGTGAAGCTATTTAAAAATTTTAAAAAAATTATTTTTTGAACTTGAAGAGTTCTTACGTTATTTATTTAATATTGAAATTGAATTTAATTATTGTTAATTGATTAATATTGGGCGCCAGACCTATTGGTCATTATTTATCTAAAAAAAATTGAATTTATTAACTTTAAAATCTCTGGGGTCGAAAGTTCTTTCATAAGTGTACTTACAGTGAAATCTGGTATTGTAATGAGAACACTTTGACTGAAATATTAACAAACACATTTATTAAATAAAATCATACACATACATGAATAATTCAAATATAAAATTATAAATTATACATCCTATTTAATTTTGTTATATTTCCCTTTTAAGAAGGTTTTAATTTCAGACAAAAGAAATCTTGACTCTACTTTAAATTTTTTAGTTGCAACTTGTGAAAATTCTTTTACTAAAGAAACAGATTAAAATTATCTGTTTAAATTAATCTTAAATTATTTTTATAAAAATTTTAGGTCAGTAGACCTTTATGATCCTTACAACAAAATAGTTGTTCAAAAATATAAAATTTATAAAAAATAGTACATTACATATAATAAACTTTACATAGTTACACAATATAAATTTCAGTGTTATTTAACACTGGTTACCGTATTATGTTGAAAGAAGTTCATTGTCTTGTGATTTTGCACGTGCTGAGTTGTTCGATAATGTTGCATCATTCGTGAACTTTGAGTTTTCTATTGTTCGACACCTGCCCATATTAAAATGTTTATTGGTTCGACAGTTCATATAATCTTTTTACGATTGTTCATCTACCGACACATTTTATAATGCAATACACGCTAATTGTCTATTGTCTATGTACGTGACACGTCATTTATTTAACACTTTGTCCTATTAAGCTAAAACCAATGCTGTTCGTCACACATAATTACTATATCTCAACGTTCAAACTGTTCTCTTATACACTTCAACATTTTAAGTTCCGTTTTAGAACAATTACTTGGTATAAAAAACGTCTAATCACTCCTGAACTAAGACTTTCTTAACATTCGACTGACTACAAAATACGTCCATCATCTACTAGCACTGGACTCACACTGTCTGTTGCCATGAGGCATATCTTACATTCAAAAGCGTTCCTTCCGGTGCTGTTCTCAAATTTTACACACTCCCCGTAAAACACAAAGAATTTACATATATTATTAATTAAACTAGATTATATTAAAATTAAACATGGTTATTTATTCTGTTGTCTTGAAAATCTATTTTTCCTTGTAAATGAATTTATTAAATACAATTTATGATTTACACAGCCTCCCCCTCTATTTTCGTTAACCGCTCATTTTCAAACCTATTACAAATTCTGATTTTTCACATTATTACACCGTGGAAGTCTTTCGTTAAAAAACAATTTAATTTTTGTGTTTTTAAACGATAATAATGAATATTCTGTAAATGCAGATATATCTGATCTATGCACTTAGGAATGAATGTTACGATGTGGATAATTTTGTGGATAATAAATATGCGATGTCAGAAATAAAACTATAGACTACTTACCTCAAAGTGCAAGAATGCATGTATCTTACAACAGCTGATTTTGTATACTGCTTTTTATGTGTTGACAATGATATTCCACTTGTAACATCAATTATGAAGAACCTACGTGTTAGCTGCCACTGTGACATATCTGAATCCTAAAATAACATACAAAATTTAATATTTCTTTCTCTATTAAACTAGGTCAGTTTAATAAAACTTGGTAATCATTGAGACAAATTATAATTGTTCTTTTAGTTATTTCACTTCTGGTCTGAATTAGTTTAAAACTAATAGCTAATTAAAATTCAGGACTTCGAGAATCATGGAAAACTTGACCACTGTTATTTGATTGAGAAATAACCCCACGTCAAATACAAAACTGTGACTATTTTTGTTACGCACACAATAACTTGGGACATTTTAAAGTTATTATTACAAATTTGAATGAAAGGCCAGGAAAACAGTAGTTACAGTTAGTTGCGTTCTCTGATCAATAAGGTTATATTTTCTGCAAGATCGTGCCACATCACCTTTTCCAAACAAATTTAATTTTTTAGTTCTTCACTATTTAATTGGGTTTTAATCAAGCTTCTTAATAGATCATTTTCCACCATCAGAATAAAAGTATTATTTTTTAAATGTTATTACTAATTTTAAATGTACAATGCATTCTAATGCAAAAACAAGTTTTTAAAACATGCAGTTCATATGAAAAAGAAAAGAAAAAGTATGTGGAAAAAACTATTATTTAAGTCTTTTTGAGATTTTATTAGGTATGCTATTAAGAATATTTAAAAGGATTAACAGATTTATCAAATAAATTTGGTTTCAACTCTATTGTTGTTCTGAATTGTACATTTTAAAATTTAATTTTACCATCATATAGTCACATTGTACCATAAGAGACATAACTGGATTAAGATTGTGTCATCTAGTGTAATTATACAGATAAGTATTCTAAGTTTCAACAGCACTATCATAATTAGGAATGAAAAGGTCTCCACAGTGAGGTTCCATTAAACAGATCTGCAACTATCCTGAATATTTTCTCTGCCCTGTTCTATAAAAAATGTACCTAATGAATAAATTTAGTCAAAAGTTTAAATCACAAAAGTGAAAACAAGCAGACACGACTGAATATGAGGTAACAAATTATTTAACCATTTAAACTTAAAACTAAGGCCTTGATAAAATATAAACAAGTCTTTTTATACAAACTGTGTAAAACAAATTTTCAGATTTTGTTAATATAAAATATAGGCCTCCAGAGAGGAGGTAAGGGGGTTTTATCACTAAAATCTAGTATTATAGGGATAATAAAATCTTCAGATGGTTAAAGATAATAAAACACAATTTTTTATTTTGTAATATCCACTTTTTATTAGTCTAGCCGACCAATGGTTTCGCCTGCTAAGGCATTGACGAGGCTGTATTACAGACTGTAATAAAAATAAAAAATTGTGTTTTATTATCTTTAAACATGGAATTCCACCAAGAACCATCGTCATCTTCAGACGGTATTTATAGTTCAAAAGTTTGAGAAGAGTTCAATAGTTTCACTAGAATGTGATTATCCCAACACAAAATTGTAGGGTACATGTGATAACAATTAAAAATACTGATTTTCTAGAATTCATACTAAAACAATTTTGATTATTTTTAGACAAACCTTGTTTCAAACAATCCTATCAAAACTTATGTTTTGAATGTTTCGGGTTTGGTTTTGAATGTGGTAAAATTGGTTTACTGATTATTTTAAATAATATCAACTAATTACATTATGATAATCTAAAAGGTTCTTTATATTTAAAGAGGAACAAATTACTTTTAGTGTTTATTCAAATACAATAGACCAAACTTGTTTGGTTCTTAATATTTGTTCTACTAGTTTGTGGTGTGTCTTCTTTATGTCCATTCTTATAATGTTTAGTAATATTCAGTATAAAGTTGCCCATTTTTAGGAAGATAAGAAAAGCATCTTTTAAATGTTTATTTGATCCAAACTTTGTTTAGTTTATTTCTTATTTTCTAAAGTTAAAATTAAAAGTACTGGTATGATAAATAACTAGAAAAATCTAGTTGCTATAATTTTTTATTGACACACTGAGCTACAATCACAATTGTTACTATAGTGGACTGAGAAACAATTGTCTTCTGCACTTCAGTGAATAGAAAAATTCAGAAATTAATACTCTCTATTGTTAAAATACTGACATTGGGCTATTACTACTGAAAAGTGAAACCATTTCACAGAGCATTAGTGGTCTGTACAAGGTCAGTCAGATATTTGTCCCATCATTGTAAATCAACAAATTTATGATCTGATTCTAAAAGCAAGTAGGCCATATCAATGAAATTTGGAAATATATTGCACACCTGTAAGCAAGCCACAATGTGATCTGCTGCACACTGATGTGAACTACTGCAATAGTCTGAAAACTAACCTTATTAGGATATCTAGCTCCTTGTTTTAGATTTTTATTCAGAACAGGAATTGCGTACAATAAAGGTTCCGACGGTGTTCCATATCTAAGAAACAGTTCAATGAACTCAGTTTTTCTACTTTGTATAATCTGTTTTGGTTGTAAAAAACATTCAATTTTGTAGTGAGAAGCAAATCTTAATGCTGCATCTTGACTGTTCCAAGAGTGAGGACAAAGTTGTAAGAAGGAACTGCTGATGTCTTCCAAACCGAGCCAAGTTCCATTGCTAGTCCATAGTTTTGCTGTCAGATTCAATGAGCTATCCTGAAACAAAATGTATTTAGTTTTATAAAAATGTGTTTCAGATAATGTAGTTGATAATTTAAAGAAGACTTGGTAATCAATTACATAAAAAACAAATATCCTAAAGTTCATTAAAATCATCCAAAAAGTTTAAAAAAATAGTAAATTTTATGTTTAATGCCTAAACAGTTTCTTTGATATCTTTTACCTTAATTTTTATTGAAAAGTTTCTTTTATTTATAATTTATTTAACAAATATACGAATGACATTATAATAAATTTACTTTAACCTGAGAAGTTCTTTTAATCAACTGTAGAAATAAGAGATGTTTACTGTTCATAACCCATATGTTTATCAATAGTAAATAGTATTAACCACTAATAAAATAAATATAAAACATTAAACTAACAAGTTTCTGTTAAGTCAATCTTGTGCCCTAAAATAGCACGAAGGAATTTTGAAGGTTTTAAGTAATTTTTAAAGATAGTTTAATAAATTCTAATACAGACTCCAAGAAAACAATGAACCTATTTAATGCTACAAATAAAACAAAATTTACTCCAGAGAAATATTATAACAATTATTGTGAACAATTTACACCTGTAAAAACAAATTACATCTGTGAACAATAATAAGTCTGTGAAATGACAGAACAAAATTAATTCCAGCACTAAATTCTTTCTCTTTTGTATCTTTTATGCATCTCTAAAACTAAATACTCTTACAATTAGCTAATGTAGTTTAGTATCGGTATTGTTTACATTTTCATTATTATATAGCATTTATTCACATATATTCAATACCATGATTTGAAATTACAAATTTGGTGATAGAGAATTGGAGCTGATTATACAATAGAAATAAAATGTCCATATTTTTATCTAATTTATTAATGCCTTCTAAATCCTTAACTAATGAATTTAATGTGTTTATAGCAACCATAAATAAGAAAGTTCTTGAGCCGAAAAAATAGAAAAATACTGAAGGACATTTATGTGTGTTATATATTTTCAATTATTGTACAGGATGTAAAATATGGATAACTAAATAAAATATTTAGGCTTCAAAATGAAAAACTAAATCTATGAATTTAAATACAACTAATATTACATTACAATTGGAAATCTAGCTCACCGGATATGCTTATAAATAACTTTTAATATGTTACTCACCGCCAGCAATCCTTTTTTGAAGTTTTTCCTTCAGTACATATATATTACCATTACACATGTTTCGGACTTTTTACGTCCATCTTCGGGTGGTCAAAACACAATTAAAAACATTCAACACAATTTGTAAAAACACATAACACAAACAACACACGCACACAAATGAAGTCTAACATGTCTCTGGGCTGACATTGTACAATGTACTAGTGAGTTATCAGCTGATGTCTACTTCCTAGTAAGCTGGCTTATTAGTTCAAAGTGGGGGTTGCATCAAACTGTTTTTTGTCATTTAGCAAATTATCCGGGTGCTCTTGTTCATTTTTGTATATGTGGTATTCTTCTACGCGGTTCATGTAATCTCCTTTTTTGCATTTCTGTAATATTTTCATGTTGTGATCTATGTTTTTATAAGCATGATCACAGTTTACCAGGTGTTCTGCAAATTTTGATTTTTCCGGGTGCTTTAGTGCCTGGATATGTTCTTTATATCGTTTAAAATATTACAGAAATGCAAAAAAGGAGATTACATGAACCGCGTAGAAGAATACCACATATACAAAAATGAACAAAAGTTGATATTGGGCAGGAATGTGCTCTAAAAATAAACTGTACTAAATAGGTCTAAATTCTAATTAGTTCTCTGGCTATTATTATATTATACATTTGTTTGTTGTTACTGTTTCTATCCGGTGTAGTATTAGTTAGCAGTTTATTGTTTTAAAATTTTTAATGAGTAGCGTAGAACAGGTTTTTTAATTCTTGAAAATTATTGCCAAAATATGAAAACATAGCTCATGTACTATAAAATAAAAATTTGAAATGTTAATATGATTAAATAAAAAAGGAAAGTCAACAAAGTTGGCTGTTGAATTTGGTGGTGCTAAAGCAACAATCGGTGATTGGAAAACATTTTTTTATTTTATTTATTTTTTATATTTTTTTTACAACTGAGTACAAATCCATCTAGTAATTTACATTTAATAATATATACACTTTGAGGGAAAATAACCCATTGGTCATTACTCCCTTAATGTCTAAAGTCCATTAAGTCCAATGGGCTTGGAAAACAAAATGATGGGAAAATTTAACAGTTCTGCAGTGTCACAAGTATAAAAGTTTTGAAGCAATGTCATCACGCAAAAGTTTTTTAAATAAATAAAAAGATGAACCCCTCTTATTATGGTTTGGTTAGGATTTAAGATAAGAAAATATTTATTATAGGTTTAGAAAATATTTTGTTAATAAATAATAGTCAAATGTTAGCACCAGTTAAATCTTCAATATCAAACGTGTGGTAGTTATTGGGAAATAATTGAAAAAATGTCGCAACTGCTTAGCTTGCATGTAATTAGCATGAAATGGATAGAGTGAAGCTCTATATAAACTGCTAGTGACCTAGAAAGAGGATCAGTTGGATCAAAGGCGTTGGAAAGGACGAGGAAACGCTTCTGGTCACCAGAAGGACGTGGCCCAGGAACAGACTCATAAAAGGGATGGGCAATTATAGAGCATCAAGGCTAAAATTGCAAGACAAGCGGATACATGTGTTTAGAAAATAAGAATACTTGTTGAATTCTATAATTTGCCATTGCTCTGGATTGAAAGTTTAAAGGTCTGATTAGGACAGATTATGTTTTACATTGTAATTTATAGGATTAAATATTAGATAGCGATATAATATGTTAAGCTGACATAGGATTATTTAAAAGACCTAAAGTAATTGTAACAACTATAAGGGAATAAATAATAAATTAATATTAACAATCTGAACCACCGAATTTGTTTTTTTATTTGAACCCGTAGAAAATGAATATAGGAGAAAACCTAGTATTCATAACAGTTTATACAAGAAAGACAGTATAATAATTGTATGTAATAATAAATGTGTTCTTTAGTTTATACATTTTACGTTTTTTTTTTTGTTTTTTTTCCCCCTACAAATATTGTTTTTCAAAATTCAAATTTCCCGAAATTTCGGATTTTGGGGATCAAATTTTCAAGATTTTGGATTAGAGGGATTCTACTGTATTTTAATACTTATCAATTCATGGTTAAAATTTAAATATTACAATATGGTTTGTAATAAATAAAATGTAGCTTAAGTGTATAAACAAAACTTGTTGATGAATATTTGTTTATGTATTCAAGTAGTTTGTAACTTACCTCAGATAATCTTTCAAGACTATATGTTGTTGTTATTTTTCTTCTTGACAGAACAATAGGAGCATCCCCTTCCCCATAGTAAAGCCATGGTAATACTTCCTTATCAGTATTTGGAATGCGTTTTGAGTCTCTAAACAAACTACAAGGTCCACCAAGACGATCATCTCCGTACATTGACATGACACACATGTTAGCCACTGCTTGGCATGCTTCTTGATGAAGTAACTAGAAAAGGCAAAACATTATTTTATTTAAAACAATTGAAACTAATTTATACTCTCTCCAATTGTGTACAAAGGTTTTTTAATGCATAATTAAATATCTCAAACGATAGTATATGCTAATGACATACAATTGGTAGTCAAGCTTATTTGTTTTCTTTTAATAAAATCAGTTAACAACTTCACTCATTAATGTAATAGATCTAGGGTTTTTGAAATGGTAAGTGATGAGAAAAATACTATAAGAAGAATAATCAATGTTTCAATTGTTCTGTTTCAGTTAAAACACAAAAAACTTAGTCTATATATCCATATTTCTCTGGATTACATCATCTCTACTAAATATGCACAATTAATTGTTCTAATAGTTTCACTATAAATGTTCATACATAAAATCATATTATATTATATTATATCATTACTAGATTAGTTCATATCTATTATAAATAACACTTTTGATCTACATTGTCTTTGTTCCAAATCGGAAATGAATACGTAAGCACATGGTCGTGTTTTACTAGTTCTATCTGGACCAAATGTGCGTCTTCCAAACTCACACATAACCGTTTTATTTATACAACGTTAATACACAACGTTATTCAACAAAATAACTCGCCTTTATCGAGTATAACACTTTTTATTTACACATTCTACTTTGTCCTTTGCGACTCGGCAATCTGGGCGACGACCGAACGCTTCAAGTACTCTCTATAGAATGACCAATGTCTGTTACCGCTAAAACTTCCTCCTTTTGTAAAACACGTGTTTCACATTTTTCTTAATTACTATGTTTATATAATTCTAATTATGTCTATACATAGGATAAATTTCTCTGATCACTTTCTACCACTTACTTTGTTTTCAAATTTTGTCTATTTTAAGTTATTCAAGGAAATTAGACGCTCTATTTGTTTTAAAACACACCCCTTTCCTTTTTCAAGTCTACCAATCACTTATGAGCTCCAAGATTGATGCGCTCTATTCAAATTCAAAAATGTACAATATTACAAACAGTACCGTCAACGACTTTGATAATACTTTGAATATTTGCCTTCCGATCGCCCTACATATTAAAATTTCTTTCTTAAATTGTATCATTCAAAAAACACATCAGATAAAACTCACACATAGACAAATCCAAGAAACATGGAGGCCATAAATTTGTGCTGACAATTTGTTCTTCTGTCAAAACCTCTTAAAGGTAACTGAGTGAAACTCAAGATATAAAACATTTTCCTCCATCTTGCTGGATGAAGCAGTAACTGAGCATAGAATTCTTCAAAAAATATGAGGTATGGTTTTGTCATAAAATATTGACCATACAATATGGTTACCAGGTATAGCAAACTACACAAACATTTGCTTATTATGAAATGGTTTCAAATGGAGCTGGTGAGGATTGTCTACAAACCAATACCTGGTGTTATTTTGCAAATTAAGATTCCCAAAAAGATATAACCATGATTCGTTAGTCGTAAAATACAATATCCAGTCTAACTCACCATCAGCGATTTTATTGTAAAGCTAGTTACAGTAATATTTTAGATTCTTACACATATGATACATGGATATGGTCTAAATTTTTTAAAATAATTATCGTGAAGCACCACGATAATTATATATTATATACCACTTTGTTGTTACAACTTTCAGACTTGTATAAATTTTGTATGAGTACTGCATCTAGAACTCTTAAAATGAGTGATCATTCTGTTTTTCATGTGTTACATATCCTTTTACATATGTCATTTTGTAACAATATCTTAAATGCTATTCTTTGCTGGAATGTTTTTCAATTAAGAAACTTATTCAAATATTTTCTGTGTTTCCTTGAAGGATCCTGAACGAACAGAAGCTTTGACTATTACAATCCTTTCTTGTACAGAATAGACAATTACAGGTTAACACAATTACAACATTAAACTCAATTAAAAATTTTCAAATGAAAGCAGTAGAAATGTAAATAATTTAAAACAACCAATAGCAGGACTATAGTCGTGGGAGATTGCACAATAATAAATTTCAATCTAAGGTCAATTTTAAGTTCCTCGCCCTATACAAGCCACGAGAATCTGTTAAAAGTTTACTATTTGGTAAAACAAATTTATGCAATAATATAAATAAAAGGGCTGTCTACATGTTTTATTTGCTAAACTCTTTCATACTGTGCTTGGAGAAAAACTTGCTTTGAACTTATTTCTAGATGTCATTGTTCAACTTAATGTTAATTTAAATGAATGGATTTTTAAAACAACTTTATCAACAATTATGACAAAACATGAACATAGCATGTGACTTCAAAGCAACAGTGAATGGTATGTATGCACTAAGAAAACACAAATTCAAGCAAACAATTTTAACCCGAAATTCATATGTACTCTTTTCTATGAGAGCTGGGTTCATGCTTAAAAGTAGAACAAATGCTGCTGCCTACTGTAAGACCTTAAGAAACTATGTCACACACTTCGAAACAAAAAGTGCATATAAAAAAGAGGAAAAACAACAGTTTTAAATGGGCTCCCACATGGTTTTGTTCAACAGAAAAGGAATACAGCTATAAGGTTGTAAATATTAATAAAAAGAACGGGGTGTAAACTTCTAATCTGTAAATTTTAAAATTGACACTGTGTAACATTAAGAATTTATGAAAAATTGCTCAGCTAAGGGCGCCAGGAAGCTTGAAGCTTACCAATATTGAAAAATAAAACTTTACTTTAATTAAAATACCCTCAGGGTCATGTTTTCTTTTAAAAGTGTACTAACAATGGTTGTCTGGTAAATAAAAAATCCTTGTTTATTCTGCTGAAACTGAACATAGTAATTTATTAAAGGTATTTAATACACATACATATTAATAGTATATTATTTGAAATTATTTATATTGTAAATTTAAAATTGTCCTGTCTTGAAGAGACCAAAATTCTTTATAAATGATTCTACTTTAATTAGTTGCAAACTTTTAATGATTAGATTTGTTATGAGCATCATTATTCTCATATATAAAAAAATTATATTATTTTTTATTAAAATGTTAGTTTGAAAGTTTTAAAATTACTTATTACATTACAATTACTTATTTAAACAAATTTTAACATATCTATTTTTCATCATTAGTCTTTTTTACACAAAAAATAATATAAGATTGTCTATCATTTTTGTTACCACATTGTAGCCATCTCCAGGGTAAACGTCTTTTGTGGTGAGCAGCCCTCGGTTTTGACGTAAAGTTCCATTGTAGACTTAATGATTCCGCTGATGATCTCAATTTGTCTTTACAATTTCACAGTTCTATTCATGTGTCCATCGATTTCCTACACACTCTACAATCAATTGATTCTAAACTGTTTATCATTTACTTTGTCTATATTGCAAAAAAGTCACATTAACACAATTTTCATTGTCCACCAATTCCTCTTCTTTACTGAAAAACGTGTCCTATCACCTCAGACGCCAACTCTCGACTCTACCAAAACATTAATTTTACATTGTTCACAAATATTTTAATCAAAAATGCGTCTGACCACGTCAGGTGCCGGTTTACAACCGAAGTGAAAAACACGTCTTACCATCTCAGGCGTTCCCTTCTAACTGAATTCATTTCTAGCATCACAACTAAGCGTCCTTTTTCAGATCTACTTATTCAGTAAACTTTCAATACGTTCACATTTCTGGTCCCACGGACACTGTCCAAATCATTTGCTTGACGACAAGCATTGTCTATTTTCACAGTACAATATCTCACTTTAAAATTTATTATACCTTATAACTAAACATTTTCTGCCTTAAATTTATATTTTGGAAATCTATTTTGATTTTTTATTCCCCTTGTTTTAATATTATTTACAGTCATTAATTTGACTTACGTTGTCTTTTCTTTAGACCAATCATAAAATTCCGTTTATTTTCATGTTTCAAATCTCAAAGCAAATATTTCTTTCATGTTAAAGCTAAAGTTCAAAATTGAGGATTACAAGGTAGAGCCTATCGGATAAATCTTTGAAAATAAAGTGTTTCTCTTTTGAATAGTCAAAACGTACTTACTCTTCAAACATGTCAGTATACACCCCAATATATAGGTGTTGAATTGGATAAATAATTGTTTTTGCCCATTTTTATTAGTACTGAATTCCAGTTTAAACCACCCAACACAATATTTATATTTGCTGATTTTAATTCTATACGTATGTAATGGTAAAAGCCTCAACTATCTATGATTTAAACACCAACTTTCCCTGTTAAAATTAAAATTTCGGACTCTGAACTTCCAAACAACCTTTAGCTATCACAGTTACAAAACACAAATGCATAGTTACAGTTACAGACAAGAACGTCGAAAGAATCATTACAAGATTCAGAAAAATTGTGTATGGTTTAATTTGTATGAAAGATATAATTGAAAACTACGATGATTACTTACTTTGCAAAGATAAACTGATGGTCGTAGATTTTCCTTATAAAACCAAGATTCTATGATTTGATTGACAAGTGGATACTCAATATTATAAACACTTGGTTCATCTGGCCAGTTGGTCATGGATGATACAGGAGCACAAACATCTGGCTTCAAGTTTTCATGAGATTTAGAAGGACAATCACAGCGTATCATTCCACTGTAGTAATTATTAAAAGGACATATTATACAATGGGTCTTATCTTCTGAAGGGCGAGTTCCAGGAGCACACTCTATACATGTTTGAAAATTGAGCAAACTTCCATCTGATTCTCTTTGAACTGAAATATAAAATAAATTATCCTCAAATAAAATTCTTATAAACATAAGAATATAAACATAGAAATATACTCACATAAAACCAATGCATTTATTACTTTCTAGTAGATATCCAGTGTCAAATGACTGTTCTGAAATCTTCACAGTCTAGAGGAAAATCTATAATCTAGAGTCCTCTTCTGGAACCATTCTAAGACTGGGAAATAAAAATAGTCATATTCTAAATAGTGACCCCTCTAAATAAAATTACTTTGTATAATATTAACTGATCAGAAATTTATACAATCTTCATATTGTTGTACATCTAAATCTTAAAAATAGTGCATCTGTCTGTATATAGAATAGCAATTTCAAATTGGATATCCACTAATTTCAATTAGGCCTATATATACTATGAAAATATTTTCAATATAATAATCATTATCTTCAAAAATTAAATAAATTTCTTAATAAACACATTAACTAATATTAGCCTGTCGGCCAGCATAATGGTAGAATACTGTGTATAAACTAAAATTTACATTGTGCAATACCAGAGAGTAATTATGATAGTAAAATTTAATAAAAATAAAACAACATAGTTATAATGTTAAGACACAAGTCATATCGATAAAACTAGATATATCATTTAATTGAAATTAACACATAAATTATCTTTATTAAAATACAGTAGAAGATAATATCACTTTTCTATACGCAGCTACATTTTCACCAAAAATATGTTTATGTTACTGTATTAATATGTAGTAAGCCTATGCATAATTTGAAAAATTTAATGAAGTTATATACCGATTATTTTTAAGACAAAACACCCTAAATTTTATGTCCTAACATGCCTAACATGAGAGAAAAAGGGAGGGAGGGGTGGAGGGAGGTGGGGAGGGGAGGGGATGGAGAGGGACGGGAGAGGGGGAGGGGAGGGAGAGAGAGAGTGAGAGAGTGAGGTCTGTTTAGTCCAGAGGTTGCATAATGCTGCAGACTTGCTCCTTTACAATGAACCTCCTCATCCAGCTTTAAAGATTAAACTCGAGATCATATTCCAAGCTTTATTTATTGCAAATTTGTATATGACTTCTATAGATCGAAGTCTACTGCAGTTTTTTAAACCTACTCACAAATTCTTGCTCTCCTGGATGGAATTATATCATAAAATCTCTTATAAGTGACCCAGATAATATTTCTAAATATTTAAATAAAATTTTGAATCTGTATAAAAAGAAAGAAAGTATCTCCCAAACATCCATATATGATGTGGATAATATTATCAAAAGGTCCACCTGATACTAAGGAACATGTTTCTAAGAAGCTTAACACTCTTGATCCATCTAAAGATTATAGACTTGATTATATCCCTTTTCATGTTAAAGAATTGCCAAAGAGCATTAGATTAGATTTAGTTAGTTCTTAGATTAGGTTATATTTATTAGAAAATTCGGACACGAGGCCCTCTATATGTGTTTATTGCACCATTCTGCTGAATGAAATTGTCAAAATAATGTGGCAATTAATAGATTCAGGAATGGTTTTGTATAGATTTGCTTTAGCTTCAAGACCGTTTGTGATCAGTATGTGTGCATCTGCTATACTCATCTTTAATGTATTAGGTAAAACATTGAGTTTAGCTTAGTGATGTGTGTTCCATATCAAATTAAAGTATATACAAAGGTAGTTTCTGAGATTAATTGAAACAAAATTTGTCTACAATTATGCTAATCTGCCCAGGGCTGATAGAAGATGTGGTAGTGTTATAGAGTATTTACCACATGAAAATTCTCCAGGTGGCGAATTCCCCACTGAAATTCAAAATCCCTATTGCATGTCCTAGATGTCACCATAGAATATAGCATATAAAAAACCCGGGTTTAAAAGAGAAAATTTGAGTGAGGTGGTGAAATTTTTACAGGAAAAACAATGGTGTGTGGGACTTGGTCTGTAACTTGTTCGATTCGTTGAATTATTAATGAAAATTCCCAGATCTTCATCCACAATTGAAAGAAGATTTTCAATACCACGTATATTAAATAATTACTTGAGATAAACTAACCGATTAAATCATGTACCCATTTTGAACATTTATTATGATATAGCTGATCATTTAAATATGGTGAAATTAAAGGATGAATTAATTTCTAGAAATTCAAAACATTATAACATATTTGCATTAAATAAAAAATAAATTGTAAATAATAAATGTAAAACTTACTATCTACAATATTCTGATTTTTGTCGTTTATACAATGGCTGTTTCGGCTATTCCGCCATTTTCAAGTTAATATATTCAGGTTTCCCTTCGTCAAACATAAACACTTACAAACAGTTATACACAAACACTGATTTGCACTAAATATATTAATGCACTTGAAAATGGCGGAATAGCTGAAACGGTCGTCGTATGATCGACAAAAATCAGAGTATTAAAGACGGTAAGTCTTACATTTATTATATCAATATTCGGAATGGCGACTAACAAATGTTATAAAATAAATTGTGTTCAAATTTTAATTTCTTAAGAAAATATATTATACGTAATTTTTGTTTAAAATAATTCAATAATAATATGGTTATTTATAATCATTATCCATAAATAATTATCGTTTATAACAATTATGTATTGACTAATAAAATTAATTTATAAAAATTTCAGCAAATGGTTATATTATGGACCCCTCGATCCCTCCTACTACGCACTACCTGAAATTTGTTCCCCTTGAATGTACTTATTGATCTTTCAGAGAATCGATTAAATCTTGTTCCTTTGGCAGCAGGACACTAACATTATTGACCACCCTGACCTCCTAGCCATGGTGGATGTCAAAAATGTGCATGTACCTGAAATCTGATTAGCAAATGAAAACCCAAAAATATGAAATAAAATTAACCTACTATATAGTAATAACTTACCTAAAGTAAATGTAATATTTATAACAGAAACAAAATTGTTAACAGCTAAATTTAATAATTAATTGAAATATAATACAATTAAGTTAGACTATATCACATATATACCTAGAATTTCATTTGGTAAACATGATTCACAAACATGTATAGTCTTATTGAGTTGTGAATCTACTGCCTCCCTAGTTTCATTCTGACAAGGAATACATTGTTTCCTGTCAAATGTTGGCACTTCTCCTTCTGGACATTGTTCACATACCGGAAACTCACTTTTGTGCCATTTTAGAATTCGACTAGTGCTGTTGCATACACACTTCAGTTCTGAAAAAAATTATATTGATTGAGATTCATTAGCAAAGTTGAAATCAAAAGTAAGTAACATAAAGTATCAAATAATATTCTACCAGACATCATGATTTTGCACATAATCTTAGAACTTGACAATGTGTCAGTTGTGATGAAGGTGGTTTTAAAATGTTTGACCCGAGTAAAAAATTCTGATTGACCAAAAATTGCACACCAAGTCTTAGTTAACCAACTAGATCCACAGCATATTATTATTATAATAAGAATTATTTATGTTGTATCATATACAGGCATTGTTACATTTTTATCTTTTTGGGTTCAAAACTATCACACAAATTTTGTCTGCAAACTCTCTAAAAAAAATAAGGGTTCAATAAATTACTCCAAAACAGTACTGTCTAAATAATAAAACTACATTTTATTATTGAATTCTATAACTAAAAAATGAAGTTCCTAAGAAATGTTGCGTTTTGTGTACAATATATCGGGGGGGTGGGCAAAAAGTAAATGTACCCAAGTCCATTTTTTTCCTAAAATTGAGATATTCTACCAAAGTGGAATATATTGAGATCCATTAGTGGAATAAAACCCAAATACAATGTACACTGGAAAATTAGTTAAATAAATTTTTGTTTTTATCTTTGGTTAAAACTCTGTATTTTTTTAAGGTAAATATACCTAAGTGCATTTAAGTAATTTTACATTTAGAACGAATATATTCTCTTGAAATAAAACTATTGGTCGAACTACCCAAGTGCACTTAGGTAGTTTTACCTCTATGGAAAGATACTAAAAAATGGTAGTTCAGCCATGCAATCAATCTATCTATTGTGTTTATGTGATTATTAGTTTATGGTTTTGAGTACTTGTGAATGATGTTTCTATTATTTTATAAGATGAAAAGAAATGAGTTAATGTATGATTTAGCCAAAACAATGAAACAGGTTAAAAAAATTACCTATGGAAATTTATTTAAAATGATGGAAAATAACAATGAATGATGCGAGGTACAAATATTGTACCATCAGAAGGTGTGTACCGGTATTAAAATATATTTCTCACTCATTATAACATGGATTTTTCACACTATCAAAAGCGAAGAGAAAGATCAGTTAGAATACGAGGCTCACATAAAGAGGAAAAAAGAAGAAACAAATACCAGTACGTAAGAAGAAAAGAAAAGATCCAACAATGACAATACTTTTAAGTGCAAACTTTTACCTTCAAAAAATCATCCAAAGCATCGTAATCCTGTGTCAGATGCTGAACCAGCATACTATAGCAGGAAACTGTGTATGGATAAGTTAATGATGTGTGAGACTGGGTCGTAAAACAAAAACAAAGAATATAATATAGTATTGCTTGGAATGAGTGTATTGGTAAATGAGGAAGCTATGAAATTGGTTCATGCATATTAGTGGTTCAAAACCTTATCTGATTTTGTAAGGAAGTATCCCTATTTATGCATACTGTGGCAGCCAAAATCAAAACCAATTAGTAGCTGTAATGTTTTTTATATATTGTTTAGACCAATCATATAAAATTGTATGAAATTATATAATTGATGATAATTATGATTATATTATATAAAATTATATAGATTTTGTGGTGATAGAACAAAAATTTTTAGAGAAAGGTTATACAGAAATGGAGATTGACTCAATGCATAGTGCCATTTAATACACCCAATAAAACATTTCTAACTGTAGTGTCTCAAAGGTTAACAGTATTTGAGATGGACACGTCAAACCAGAACAGGAATAAGAAAAAGTGAAAAAAACCTCTCAAAGAAGACTACAAGGTAAAAGAATAAAAGTTTAAAATACTTATAAGATATTATCAGTGCTAACATGAATTAAAACAGAAATAAGGCTCCAAAGGTAATATACGAGTAGATCGTTGGCTAAAAATCAAATGTCTTCAATTTTAAAATTCAAACCAAATGTAATTTTGTTTAGCTATCAAACCTAGGGTAGATAAAGAACTCTATGTTTATAAATTACCTAGCAGACCTAAGAACATAAGCCTTAAACAACTTTATACCAGTGAGCAACTGAGGGGGAAAAAAGAAAAGTTCTTACAATCAATCTGGAGTCATTGAAAAAGAACACCACCAATAATGGTTTTTGTCAATGAATAATTGTCATGCAGTGATTTCTTATTCATAAGCAAGATACAGACTTAGAATTGTAAAACCAAATTTTTAATAGTAGAGAGCAGTTAATTTTTATCTTTTGAAAGCAATGTAAGATCTAATAGCGATTGGTGCTTAGCCACCCTAATTTTATTTGAACAAAAGCCTATGTTTTGGTATGTTTATTGTGATATTTATTGTCATTCTTAATGCGTGAGTAGTTTTAGCGTAAAAAAATGTTTATTATAAAAGTACCAAAGTCTTACACCAAAAATAGTTTTAATTTTAAAACTACTTTAATAATTAAATAAAAAAACCATATACACTAACATGGTCAACATCATTGCTATAAACTTAAGTAACTTAAAGTAAGAGCATGATATACATAATACAATCAAACTTTATTTTCTGAAACTTAGCAACAACGGACTTCGGCTGTTTAACATCTAACCCCCAGATATATTAATCAAGAAATACACAGCGCCTTTCAAAAAGCATTTAAAACTAATAATTGTGGTTTTGTTATATGTGTTGTTCAATCCATGAGGAAAACACCTTATTGTACGCAGATATAATTGGGATTTATTAAAACATCAGCAGTTTTGTCATTGCTATTTATTTGTTGTGATAGCAACAAGTTTTCTCAATGTTGATTAATTTCAAACACAGGAATTTAGAAGATGGTAAACTTGTAGTAGTTTATTATTAATTAGGAAATTTGTTTTATTTATTTTATTTTTATTCTACCATGACTATCTTTACAAACATTCATCATATTGATTCAATGTCATTATGAATGTGAACAAAGTTTATTAACTGGGCTAGGAAAGTTTCGTATTTGCAGAGGTTTGAGGGACAGACCATGCAGTGTAATCGCATACATAAAATGCTTCGTTAGTAAGTTTGAACAAGTAGTAAATTTGATCGTAAGAGTTGAAAAACTGAAAGAAGCAATTATTCAAAACATAGTTGAAATAATTCAGTCCACACGTTAGGAAATACCACACATTACTGCTACTCCAAGAAAAGAATGGTGGCCACTGAAAACACCTGTCTTAATAACTCCAACACATAAGAATTTGGCTTAATATTAAGTTTTTTCATTAAATCTTGTTTAAATTCAGAGGAATTTATGTACTTTATTTTGCTCTATGTTAAAAAACAAAAACTAAAGTCAAAAAGTTTTAACTTATTTTTGAAAGACCCGGTATATTAACACAACTCTGCCCCAGTCTGTGCCTTTTGATGACAATGTAATAATCATTTGGAGATTCCTATTAATTGTCCACTTTTAAGTATTAAATAAAAATCTTTTATTATGTTTGGTGGTCCTGTGTAAAAAAGATATAAATATAGCCTAATGTAGTAGAGAAAGTCAACTACATTTATCTAAATTCTAATCTATGTTAAACATTTAACATATGGCAATTTAAAAGTACTATAAGTGTCACCATAGATCTTGACTGATGGTTGAGAATTGCTATGTATGGTGCGGGGAGGAGTGTTGGTACTTTTCTGAAAACATTGGTTTTCCTAGAAGTAAACTAAGGAACTCATGCGATGTTCATTTACATTTTTAAATTGTACTTAAAAACCATAATAGCTTTAGGGCAATGACACTTTTATAACATGTAACTCAGAAAAATATATAGCTTATGGGATTCTTGGTTTTTATCATAATTTCCTTACATAGATAATGTTTAACTTTTATAAAACCTTGCAATCATACAATCGGCTAGTCACATATCATTCCTCTTGCTCTCAATCAACCCACAACTGACAGTAAAATGGGAATCAAATGATAGTTTTTGTAATATTAACATGAGATTTTATATAAATTCTTCAAACAACTCAGCGTGACGTTAGAAGGTTTCATATTTTTCAGAATTGGTAGTAGTGCCAATCCATCTGTTAAGATATGTGGCGATCCTTATAGTAGACCTAAGTTATTAATTAATAATAAATTAAAACATGTTGTTTCAAATATAGGTCTTCCATGAAAAGAGACTTATTTGTGTTTCTCTTAATTAATTTTAACTGTAATTAAATACATTAGACCTATACATAACTAAATTTATTGTATAACTATATAGTTTTATATAAATATTCAAATTAAAAAAAGTTTTGCATACTTTACATTAAGAATATTAATTTATAAAACTTGTAGTATTAGCCTAATGATTGTAATCAAGAAGACATTATAATAAAAAATTATGTTATCTGATATTGTTATGAAATTTATCGATACTTTCTATACGATTCTACAGTGTAGTCATATTTACCTGTTAGAAGATAGTTGATGTCCATACATCCAAATACACGCTATTCTATTAGCTATGAAACCTAGAAAATGGTTTCATCAACTTAAGGATGATCCAATTGTTTAATAATGAGATATATAAAACACGATTTCATGAAGTTTCTATATTAAATCGCAACACGGATATCAACTGGGTATTTATTAAAAAAACATAATTTCAAGTTTTCTAGGTTAAGGTTTATTAAGTGAATTACATTTTAAAATAGGATAGTACGTGAATTGTTTTTAACTTACAAGGTCAAGTAAGGTAATATATATATATATATATATATATATATATATATATATATATATTACGTAACCAGTAATTGTTTACTGAAACTGAAACCGCTCTTATTGGCGATTTTTTTAAAATCATGTTCTACATATACCTTATTTATTAATAATAAAATAAGTTTTCAATGCAGAGCTAACTTTTTCATAGAAAAAAAAACAAAATTTCAACTTTGCTCAATGTTTCTTGACTTCGGTGATCAGTTGTGCTTGTCATGTAAACTTAACCTACATACATACACGCCATTGAAATGTGTCATTTTGAAGTGAAAAATTGTTTGCTCACAAAAAAAGTTACTATTCTTATAAAGACAGGTATGTATTACAAAAATAATGAAAAAAATATATATAAAAATGGGGCACTACAGTAATCAATTACCGGTCTGGCTAGGTGACTATATAATTTAGTGACCTGCCCAAACCTATTTCTCACAATTTTTACTCATACAAATGTAATAATATTAAGCTGTCAGATGGCATGTAATGTGCAATATGTGTTTGTCGTCCAATTGCGTAATCTACGTAAACCACACGCATATATCGATTTCTTACTTTCAAGTTGATTTGATACCATACTTTTATATTTCTTATTTTCTACTTAACTAATGTATTTTTGTACTTGAAAAGTGTCTACCGGCATTAAATATGATCTCATCTCATTGTTTCAAAATAAGGTAGGCCTATGTAGTAAAGGAATTGCAGAAATGTCTTAACTAAATCGCCTCAAGAGGTACAATACATAATTACCATTTAGTCATGTAAACTTACTTATCGTATTACAAATTAATTTTCATGGTTCAAAATATTCTGCAAAAATATATTTGACAGAAAAGCACAATAGACTATTAGAATTGGCCTAGCCTAGTAGGTTTCTTTCAACTTTTATGAAACTTTATAGATTCAACAAAAAAGGGCAAAACAAAATAAAATTGTATTGGTGCATTTCAATATCAATAAAATTTTATTTATTATTTTAATAAGACACAAACATAATATTATTTACACAAATTATAGTGCTGACATACAGACCATGTTTATTACTTACTATCAAATGAAGGGGTTAAACTTTTCTGTTGATCACACAAAATACATTTTAAATTTGCCGTATTAAAATATTCACTAATATTACAATTCACTGGTCTCTGATCTATTAAAACTTCACTTGTAAATGCTTCTATAAAAACTTTAAAAGTTAAATAACATATGAAAATGATAACTCTGTAAAACATTGCTCCCTCATTCAATGTCTAGTTTTGTACAAGATGAAGATGTTGCTATGGCAACGACTTTCAAAATAAAGCAAACACTGCACTAGCTAAAGGAAGTATCAATTCGCTTCAACAAGCCGAAGTTATCCGATCAGATACGAGAATTTTTAGATGAGTAGTGCTTACATAGATTATATTATAATATTTCCTGCAGAGTCGGGTGGGTTTTTCCAGTTATAGGATTCCAGTTTTAAAATACACTGTAAAACCTATACTATTTAATCTATAATATATATATTAAATGTATATATTAATCTATATTAAATTTATCAATAGTCCAAACACGATGTCTTCCAATTTTATAACAATCTGAAAATTTGTCTAGTCAAATCAATTTAAGACAACTTAAATAGTTTAAACCAAAATATACAAAGTTTACTTTTATAACAAAGTTTTGTATATGTGTATATTATGTCAAACGTGACGTCAATAAATGACCTACAGAATAGTTTGATTTGACAATCTCTTCATCAAAATAATGTAAACTATGTTTGGATAAATCAGTACCACAACTAACTGGATTTCCAAATAAATGTAATAAAATACAGAACTTTACACAAGGAATAAATATAACACAATATCCGTTATAAAAATGTTAATTTGTTTCACGACAGAGGTTGAAATTAAATTTAACTCTAAAAACAGCTCTCACTTTTTTATTATCTTACCAATTAAAAATGAGTTTGATAACATTAATTTTGATTCTATATGAATTTTCTCTTTTTAATACTCCTTGGAGTTAGCATTTATATTTTTTAAATTTCCATGAAAGTTGTGTAAAGGAAATATTACAACAATAAAGAAACTCAGTTCTCTTTTCTCTTATTAAATGCCTGTATATTAATGTAAATAAAATACATGGTGAGTTGAAGTTGTTTTAATAACCTACTGTAAACCATCAGTAAACAGAAATAGGTAACTCAATGGAAACCATCTATTACGCTACCTACTGACGTAACAGTAAACTACTTGACTTCAGTAGTTACTAAATAAATGTACGTTGTATGATATTTTACCGACTGCAGTCTTTATACCCTAAATTTTTAATTTTTAGATTTTGTGTGATCAAATTAATTGTTTTGTATTAATTATTGTTAAAGTATATAGTTTTTTATCATACAGCGCTAAAATAAATTACATTATCATTTAATGAATACTGTTCATTTACAAATTAATACAGTAATTTAAAATATGTTTATGTACCCAAGTATTGATTCATTAGTATAAATGAAAAATACTTGATTTAGTTTCATTTATGGGTATAATTTTGCACTAAAAGATATACAAAAATTTTCCGGGCAATTGTGATGTTCATGTGCGAGATGAAGTCAAGATAGGGATTATCATGCAAGTCCGGAAAACATATTTCGGACGAGTCTTGTACGATTTTTTACTATTCTATAAAAAATTTAAAGTTCGAACGAATTTTTATTGCATAGCAGAAAATCGACACTGTAATTTAATATAAATCAAGTTATTATTATTATTTATTTGCCTCAACTTTTTGGTATACAATGTTCAGCAAAGCTGAACTATACATTTTAGTTATCACTAAATACCTATACACAAAATAAATTAAACACTTAACAAATACAATAGTTATATTACATTCATGATATATATATATATATATATATATATTAGATTATATATTAGATATATATTAAAATTATATATATATATACATTAGATATAAAAATACATTAGCTCCATTATAACAAACAAAACAAAAGTATAACACTAACAAACACTTATAACGAACTAAAGAACAATTGTATAGCCTCAAAGACTAATTTTTTGAAGTATTCTCTCACCATGTAAAATGCCCGCTCAGCGAGGTATCTTTTGAAGTTTTTTTGAAATTCATTGGTAGAATCAATTTCTTCTTTCAAATAGTGAGGCAGTCCATTGTACAACTTCAAACCCAAGTAAGTAATATACCCCATGTATTGTTCAAACTATTTCAGTCTATGAATTGCGTATTGGAGAATTTTCTGACAGAAGGAATATCCATTATCATACTGAGTACCACCACTCTTGTTGGATTTAAAGTATAGTAAAACGTTCAATATATATATATATATATATATATATATATATATATATATATAAGTCAAGGTTAAAAAATTGAATTTTTAAAATATATTTCTACATGAGTCTCTATATTTCAAATTACAAATTATTCTAATAATTTTTTTGGTATAGAAATTTTTTCATAGACTCTACAGCATTACCCCAGATGGCTACACAATATTTGAGGTGAGAATAAACATAAGCATAATATGTGATCTTGAATGTGGCATAACTCCAAGATTCTGAGATTGCACGAAGTGCAAAGTACTCAGAGTATAGTTTATTAAAAAGAAAATGGATATTATGTTTCCAGTATAATATCTCATCAATAATGATTCCCAAGAGTTTTGATGAGTCTGTACTTAGAATAATTGCTTCTGAAAAAGGCAAAGCAATTTTATTTCTTATACATTTTGATCCAAAATAAATTATTTGTGTTTTACTTGGGTTTAATTTTAAACCATTGAATGAAAACCAATCCTCAGTCATGGTTAATGCCAACGATGAGGATGTCTCTAAATCTTTAATATTTTTTCCACAAATTGTCAGAGTGGTATCATCAGTAAGTAATACGGCCTTACTTTCACCCACATTATATGGCAAGTCATTAAGATAGACAAAAACAGTAGTGGTCCCAATATTGAAATTTGGGGAACCCCTCGTGGATTAATTTGCCAAGACATTGGATAAGATTTACAAGAGTCTAAATATACTCTTTGTCTTCTGTTAGCTAGATAATACTAAAACCAATCATTTGCTATTCCACGTTCGCCATAATAACTTAATTTACTTAAAGGAATTACATGGTCAACGCAGTCAAAAGCCTTAGACAGGTCACACATCACAGATGCAACATGACATCTTTTGTCAATTGAACGTATTATAGACTCGACTAGTTCATAAATAGATTCTGTAAAAAGCCCTTTTCTGAAACCGAACTGATTGATGTTCTGTTAAAATTTTATACTTATCTAAATAATGTAGAACTCTGATCATCATTAGTTTTCCAAATATTTGAGATACTACTGGCATAAGGGCTATAGGGCGGTAATTAGTAAAGTCGGCCTTATCTCCTTTTTTAAAAATTGGTTTGATATGGCAATACTTTAGCTTCTTTGTTTAAACACCTTGTTCAAATGACTGATTATCAGAAAAGGTAGTGGCTTTGCAATAATATACAAAGACGTTTTTAGTACTAATGTTGGAATACCATCCCTACCTATAGCTTTAGTATTCTATTATTTATTTATAACTTTATGAACTTCATTGGGGGTGGTAGGATTAAGAAAAAATAATTTGGAAAATGATGGTTCTTCTTTTTTAATGGATCAGTCACACTATCAAAATTTACTTTAAGGTTCAAATTATATGATACCCCAACTAAACATCTATGAAAAATGTCGGCAATTTCAAGTGGGTTCTCAATAACGGAACCTCTACTGTTAAACATAGCGTTATCATCACATGAGAGACTTCTACCCACAGTTTCTTGTTGCACAACTTCCCAGACTGCCCTAGATTTATTTTCGCCATACATTTTGCAGCCTGAATGACTTTCCTCAGCACTTTACAATATTTTTTATAAAAATTGGTATTTGCTGGATATCCGAGGCTGCGCTGGGTCTCAAACAACATACGTTTTCTCTCACATGACAGTTTATTACCTCGTGTTATCTAGGGAAGTCTCATAGCTTTATTTCTAACCTTTACTAATTTGTGTGGGAAGGCTTCTTCAAATGATTTACTAAACTCTTCCATAAAAGTGTCAAAGTCTCTGTTTAGGTCACACCAAGGAAAACTGATGTGTAATAATTTATTACTTTCTAGAATATAATTGAAATACTTAATATTCTGTTTACTAAACACCCTTGTAGACTGAAATATAGGATTAGCAATTTCTATGTTTTTTATTGTATTTATCTGAATTGAAAGTGCTTTGTGATCGGACAGACAGGGTTCATACAATTCATACTTGACTGGTGCGATGTTTGTAAATATATTGTCAATGCAGGTTGTAGATCCAGCCACTACTCTAGTAGGAGCACCAAAATTAGGGAGAAGGTTATAGCATTAAAAAGATGAAGCAATTCGTCCTTCTCTTTACTGTTACTAAAGAAGTCAACATTGAAATCACCTGCAAAAACAAGGTATGATTTCTTATTTCTCTTTACTAAAATGGTAAGAATTTCATCCAATTTTTGAAAAAATCTCGTAATTTCACTATTTGGAGCTCTGTAAATACATAACTGTGTGATAGAGTAAGAATCACTCTTAATTAATTCAACTGATGAAATTTCAAAAGCAGATTCTATAATTAAAATATTTCCAGTATCAATAGGCTTGGATTTAACACCTACTTTTACCAGAATAGAACCTCCACCTCCAAACTTGTTTTTCCAAGAAAAGCAAGCGATCAATTTGTAGCCTTCTATTGTATAAAGGAACATTTCATCAAATACTTTAACATTTTGATTAAGAAAAACAAATATAATGACCATATTTTAAATAATTATGGTTTTTTTATGAATATTGTTATAACTGTGGTGAACTGATGACAGCATATTTAAGTGTCAAGTATTAAAACAAAATATATACAGACAAATTCTTTTGGTAGCTGACAATAATCTTGTTAATGGAAGTCAGTTCTTAATTTCACTCAGTTAACTTCCCAATTTATATAAATCCAATCCAGAATTTCTAGAGACTAAAAGCATTAGTTTCAGAGCTACAGATGGTTCCTATACAAGTTGAAGATCATGGTAGTTACCTAGCACCATCATGGTAGTTACCTAGCAATGTTGTGGTAGTTACCTAGCAATGTCATGGTAGTTACCTATCAATGTCATGGTAGTTACCTAGCACCATCATGGTAGTTACCTAGCAATGTTGTGGTAGTTACCTAGCAATGTCATGGTAGTTACCTAGCAATGTCATGGTAGTTACCTAGCACCATCATGGTAGTTACCTAGCAATGTCATGGTAGTTACCTAGCAATGTCATGGTAGTTACCTAGCACCATCATGGTAGTTACCTAGCAATGTCATGGTAGTTACCTAGCAATGTTATGGTAGTTACCTAGCACCATCATGGTAGTTTCCTAGCAATGTCATGGTAGTTACCTAGCAATGTCATGGTAGTTACCTAGCACCATCATGGTAGTTACCTAGCAATGTTATGGTAGTTACCTAGCACCATCATGGTAGTTACCTAGCAATGTCATGGTAGTTTCCTAGCAATGTCATGGTAGTTACCTAGCACCATCATGGTAGTTACCTAGCAATGTCATGGTAGTTACCTAGCAATGTCATGGTAGTTACCTAGCACCATCATGGTAGTTACCTAGCAATGTTGTGGTAGTTACCTAGCAATGTCATGGTAGTTACCTAGCAATGTCATGGTAGTTACCTAGCACCATCATGGTAGTTACCTAGCAATGTCATGGTAGTTACCTAGCACCATCATGGTAGTTACCTAGCAATGTCATGGTAGTTACCTAGCAATGTCATGGTAGTTACCTAGCACCATCATGGTAGTTACCTAGCAATGTTGTGGTAGTTACCTAGCAATGTCATGGTAGTTACCTAGAAATGTTATGGTAGTTACCAGCACCATCATGGTAGTTACCTAGCAATGTTATGGTAGTTACCCAGCACCATCATGGTAGTTACCTAGCAATGTCATGGTAGTTACCTAGTACCATCATGGTAGTTACCTAGCAATGTCATACTAGTTACCTAGCAATGTCATATCAGTTACCTAGCAATGTCATATCAGTTACCTAGCAATGTCATGGTAGTTACCTAGCACCATCATGGTAGTTACCTAGCAATGTCATGGTAGTTACCTAGCAATGTCATGGTAGTTACCTAGCACCATCATGGTAGTTACCTAGCAATGCTGTGGTAGTTACGTAGCAATGTCATGGTAGTTACCTAGCAATGTTATGGTAGTTACCTAGCACCATCATGGTAGTTTCCTAGCAATGTCATGGTAGTTACCTAGCACCATCATGGTAGTTACCTAGTAATGTCATGGTAGTTACCTAGCAATGTCATGGTAGTTACCTAGCACCATCATGGTAGTTACCTAGCAATGTTGTGGTAGTTACCTAGCAATGTCATGGTAGTAACCTAGCACCATCATACAATGTATAACAAGTAAATCCTCTAAATATAATGCCAAATGTTGGTTTCTTGGGCCTTATGTGAAATATTACGGTGCTTATAGATGTATACACTACATGTCAAACACATCCTGGGACGTTAAAAGGTAGAAAGCTAAAATTTTATAAATATGTTTGGTATTTAGCATTCCCAGGTAAATTTAATACCACTCCAAAATGGGATTTATAGAAGGCAACTGAAAATTTTTAAGTGTAAAGACCCATCAAATAATACCTCAAATTAATGTTCTTGTTTAACAGAAACAAACGCTAAAACTATAGTTGCTATCTGACTTGACAAACTGTCAAATATTCAAAAATCCAATTTACATACCTATAAGAACCAAAATAAGAACCTATAAGGAGCCAAAATTATTATAGCAAAAAATTTACTGTTATTTTATTTAAAAATCACTAAAAAGTTGCATTACCCTAATATTTTAATTAAATCTCAAAATTTATTTTTTCAGAGTTCAAATATAAAATTACATATATTTGAAAGGTGGCCTTTTTTAATTGGGGTAAAATAGGGACCTATAGTTTGCGCAGTAATTATTAAATATGACTTTTAAATTGAAGTATTACTTCACAGAGCTTTACATTTGAACATTTTGACTGTCTCCCAAAAACCTCTTTCCGAAGTGAGATTAAATTTACCTTATAATGCCAAACAAGTGTTTTGACACACACGAAAACATTAAAAAAAATTTGAGCTTTCTACCTTTTAAATTTAAAAGTTACTTAACCGTCTCGGCACTTATTTGACACCTGGTATTTAAAAAGTCCCACCTTACTTCCTTTCGCTTAGCCCTAGCGGGCATCGTCTACAGACTATATGAAGAAGCCTTCCTCATACGCTCGTATCCATGACTCGGCCCTGCCGGGTCTCGTACCTATACAAATATTATATTTTCTTACGAGGTCAATGTTCAAAATTACATTTTTTACAAAAACGTAGCTATATCTCATCAGAGTGTAGTGGGGTTGTTGCCATTAGGCCTACATGTAGTTCTAGAACTGAAATTTGCAACTTTGTATCTAACCTAGTTTGTTATAAGTTGAATTACACATGATATGTATATATTTTTTTAAACTTTCCAAAATGGCCGCCATTTTGATATTTTCAAAATAGATTTTTGTAGAGGATGCTGAAGTCCCCTATAACAAATTTCATGTTCCTATCTTAATATTTCTAATAGCTATCATGACGTACATTACATTACATATAAATGACAACGTCGTTGGACGGACAATATGTCGACAATCACTTTTTCGGTGTTCTAAGGCCTCCGAACATGAAGATTAGTAAAAAATGGAGGTCGACATTTTTTACTATACCTTAAACTTTGTAAATTTGGTAAGTAATAAACTTCAATAGGAAACTTAAAATATCATAGTTTGAGAAATTGCCTCCCTCAACCATTGGTAGGTTGTGTTGCAGATTAATTAAATGGACCTTTTCAGTGAGCGAGTGACAAAGATATGTTTTCTTTGGAAAACGGATTTAGGACATAACTTCGTCTCTTGCTTTATGTCTCTATAATTTTGTTGGTGATGTAAAAATACACCCAATATTTTACTTAAGTTCTAGGTTACTATAGCAGACATTTATAAAGATAACATATAAAATGGATACACAACGAATATTTGGTGTCGATAACAGGTTAGTTTAGTTTAGTTTTACTCGTATATCTTTAATCTAACAATACTTATGTGTCTCTTATTTATTACTCTTAATATTTACACACATCAAACAAAGAATTATAAATTAACAAAGAAAATAAACACATCCAATCCTTCCTTTTAACCCATGTAATCAAAATTTGTTTATGCTAAACCAAAGATAATATATGTATGTAATCAACTAAACTATATGCAACTGGTTTCTCAGCTGTTATATAACTAAAACAAAAGAGTACATAAATATGTTTGCAGTTTCCCAACGTATAGCAATATCGTATAACGAATCAGGTCAAGCAGATGGTTTCGTGAAGTGGTCTACTTATGACAGTTGCGACTGGCTTATAGATGGCTTCTTCTTCTTCCTTCTGGTATCCAGGTTAAGCAATCCCGACAACCGGATGCCCACGATATGAGTCTGCTTCTAGTAACCACGGATCGCGGTTCTTCTAATGATATTCTCCCTTTTGCTCAGCTCTTATTTAAATGGATTTAATTTGGCACTGAAAATTCCACAATAATATGCTTTAGCGTCTCTTCTTCCGCACCTATGTCCAATCATTACCCGAACTGTTCTGTGTAGGCCACATAAAATGATGAGTCTGTAGAGCAATTTTACATCCGATATAGCTGTCTAATTGTTATTCCCGTCCTCTGCTACTATGTGATATGGCTCTTTATTTATCTGTAAATTCCCTCGAGTCAATACTAAGTTTTTACTAAATATTAAACGAATTAGCCTATTGGAGTGAATCTTCTAATCCTAAAATTATTTGCTAATGTGCTAGAGCGGGTAGAAATGAACAATACTTTTAACTAACTGCAAAAATTTGATTAATCTAACAATTTAAATCTTCCAGAATGTGTTATCTATTACAAGTTTGGATTTTGTTTGATTGCTATAAATAATAGGTTTATTAAAAAATAGTGTTCGACCTAAATTTTCTCTGCGTAATCAAATGAAGGATGAGAGGTGACGTCCTTCATCAGGCATGCTTGAATGTTTGTCCCCTCCAGTAAACTCTTTTTGAGACTACCTCATAAATTGTTAATTTTTTTTTCGACCAACAAAACAAAATATATGTGAATATGTTATTAATTTTCGCTATCCCAATTTATTTATTATTTCACCCAAGTTTATGATTATACAATTGCTCTTTAAAAAAAACACTAATATGTACTTATTTGCAAACGTTTCACAGATTTGACGCTAGATGGTGTTAGACAACGTATTGTCAATTTTAGGAAAAGATTAATAATACACATAAAATAATACACATATTTTGACGTCTTTATTATATATTTTATTGTAAATTTATTTATATATTAAATTAAGTTAGTGAAATGTATATGTACATATTTGAGTTCTGAGAAAAAAACCTAAATAACTCGACACTCTCACTGAAATATTACACAGTAGCCACTTAGATGTTTCAACGTATTTTTGTAGAGTACATAGTGGATATTTATTTTGCTTATATATAGAAATAATTTTTGAGTTGCTCAGTGTTGCTGGGCACCAATACAAACCATTTCCAATACTGTCTGCCTTATATCTGTAATATTTGGTATTTTTATAACAAGTTGTAGTTAGAGGAATAATTTAAAGCAGTGTAAATATTTAATTTCAAAATTTGCAATTAATTGTGTTACGCCAAGTAACATAATATAATTTGCTTAGGCGTTGCTGCCTTGACTTATAATGGATAATTGGAGTGATGCATACCGTGCTTTTGTCATCAAAGATCTTTTTAAAATAAAAAAATTATAAAAACATTGTTTTACTTACAAATTTACTAAACCATAAATTTTATAAAAATGTTGAGATAGTTTTTCTTGCTGTAATAAGAACCCACATCGTTTAATTCGTCGTCAGACAGTGTTTTTACAGTTGCAAAACTTAATTTTGTTATAAACTTGGACGGAAGAGTTTGTTTACAAACTGTAGATGTCGGACATTTCCACTTTAACGGATTTGTTAATAAACAGAACTTTCTGTATTGGGCAGAGGAAATCAGCTACACAGCAACAAGATTTGCGTGTGGTGTCCTCATCTTATGGCATAATTGGGAATGAAGATGGCCTTACGTCTACTGTCACATCGGCTCGTTATCGATTTATAAAAAAGGAATAAAATAAAATAAAATAAATACCCCTTCCCCTCGAATAATTTATGTTGAGTTCGGAAGAGTGCAAAATGGGTTAAAAGATGAAACATAGTGATATAACACAATAGCTCATGAGAAAAGGTGTAGATCCAGCTAGGTCCATCGGTATTGCCACATCAGTTACTCACTGTAGTGAGCCACTAAGGCTGACCGGCCACCGAAAACGGAGCGGAGTTTGAGAGGGTCGGCAACCGATTGCGTAGCGGACCCCAGCTCAGTCAGCAACTTGTCTTGCATCGGTATCCTTCTCATAATATTCCGTATAACTTTTTAAAAAATAGCAAAATTGGTCATGTCGGAGTAGAAAAGAAAAATCGAATATTTGTGTCTTAGTTCGGAATCTGATGATTCATACGTCGAATTTACTTATAGGATGATATCATGTTTTGTGGGAACTTGCAAAAAAAAGTGGCAAAGTCTCTACTTAAAAAGGAGGAATGAGTGTGGAGAATTTACCACCCTTTTCAATGATTTAACAGGAGAACAATTTAGAAATTACTTTCGAATGACTCGTGATCAGTTTAATGAAATTTTGGAAAATATTCGCAGTGATATTACAGGGTGTGACACTAATTACCGAAGGGCAATACAACCAGAAGAAAAACTGGCAATTTTTTTAAGGTAAGTTTTTATTAGTTATCGTATTTATATTACATTATTGTTAGTGAAGTAGGTATTTATGACGTCACCATCTTCAGTGATATATGAGCTACATAACTAAACTATAACTAACTGTGCACACATTTTCCGACATACCTACAGTTTATGTCTTAAAATAAAATCTATGATTTTAGTGAAATATTTCCAAAAAAGAAGATATCGCAAAACAAAAAGAGATGGTATCCTTAAATTTATCGACCAAAAATTGAAAATTAACTATGGACACAATCCTAAAAGTTCAAATATCACAAATTATGAATAGCGATTTCGATGAAATTTAGCTGAAAATCAAATTTATAAGCAAAACTAATATACCAAATATTTGGGAAACAAATCCAATCACTTATATTAAAAATGCACTTTTCATACAATGGTAATTTTCTAAAAGGTTAAGATGGTAAAAAAAAAAAAAAAAAAAAAAACTAACATGACATTACTTAAAACATTTTTATATTTATAACTCTAAAGTAAAAAAATTAAATAAATTTTTCTATAGGGGTTTACAAAATATTTTCTATTATATATTATATATTTATATTTATATATTTTCCATTATATTTTCTGATTTATTAAAGTAGACATTTATTTATATTTTAAATTTTGTTAACTCTAATAATAACTCTAATTTTCTACTAATTTGTAATTGGATGCACATTTAGACCAAAATAAAACAATAAGATATTTATATATGTGGTATATATTATATTCTATGTATTATAAGAACAAATTATTATTACCTTGTTTTACGAGGACATTAAATTATATTACTTTCTTGTATATAATAATATTTATTAATGAGGCGAAGTTATGACCAGTTTGTCCTCCATTACACTGAAATTTCAGAAATAAAATACCGGTACATTTGTTAAATAATACATAAATAGAAAAAGAAAAAAAAAGAAAACAGAACGACAAAAAATTACAAACAAATCAAATGAAATAAATAGTAGGTGTGGTGGGGGAAGCGGAGCGTAGCTACAAAACCGAACCTCGGTCGAGGCAAAGCGGAGTGGAGTTGACCCTTGCGACGCCGCTCAACTACGCTCCGCTCCGCTTCGGATCTGGTGGCCACCCTTTCATTAAAAGCCTTTGATTCGGTTTTGGAAGCTGACTCAGCTCAGCTCAGCTCCGCTTTCAGTGGCCGGTCAGCCTGAGGGTAACTATTCGTAAAACCTAACTTGCAACATTTTATGAAATTTACTTTTATAATTTTGAAATTACATTTTCAACGAATTTGTTTATTAGACAACATTTGTTTTTATTGTTGATTGTGGAAACAAGTTCGGGTTTTCTTAGATACAAATTTCAAAGTATTGTTATTTGTTATTACAAATAAGAATTAGCTATTTAGTATGTGCTAAATATAAAATTTATTCAGGAAAATATATTTTTTAAATATGAAAAAACGTTTATTTTGAAAAGTACTGATCGATTTTCGTTGTATGTTATAAAATGGTCCAAAATTAAATGGATAAGATTGGCGGACATTTCAGAATACAGCTTGTCGACATTTTCATGACTGAGATTGCATATAAAAATTCATTACAAATATATTCTAGACTGTAGCCTTTCAAATTATTTAAATCCTAATTGAACACAAAATAAACTTTAACTTATTGCAAATGTCTGTGCTTCGACTTTTAATTAAAGATGAAATTTGGAAAACCACTTTTGTCAGGCAAGAACGTTGTGCCTTCATTTCTTAATCCTTGAAAACTTTTTCAATATCGTGATGTCAGTTATTGAGGCGAAGAGGGAAGCTTAGAAATACGTGCTGTATAATTAATGGTGACTATAGAAAGTAGAGAATACTTATTTTTCATTATCATGCCGTCAGTTATTGAAGCAGGATGAAGAGCTTAGAAAAACGTGCTGTATAATTAATGGTGACTTTCCGTGACTATAGAAAGTAGAGAATACTTATTTTTCATTATCATGCCGTCAGTTATTGAAGCAGGATGAAGAGCTTAGAAAAACGTGCTGTATAATTAATGGTGACTTTCCGTGACTATAGAAAGTAGAGAATACTTATTTTTCATTATCATGCCGTCAGTTATTGAAGCAGATGAAAAGCTTAGAAATACGTCCCGTATAATTAATGGTGACTTTCCGTGAATATAGAAAACTGAGAATACTTACTTTTCAATATGAATTAAATTCAATAATGCTGGGTATTTAATTTAAAGAACACATTCCATATCTTGAGAAAAATTCAATCAATCCGTAGTAATTATTGAGATATCGATAAAAAGTCAATACATTTATAAGGATTTAATAAAAGAAACGAACTCTCATTTAATTGGTTCTTCTTAAAACTCTCTTTTCAATACATTTATAAGACTTATTGTGAAAGAAAAATCATTTTGTCCATTTCTTTCACAGCATGTTTTTTTTTATATTTCAGAGTTTCCTAACAGAAAGCTTTTCTATGTAGCATATATTACAGGCAACAAGTGAAGTTAGAATTCCAACCGGAACCTCATTAGTATTCCTTGCCGGATATCCCACCAAACAGAGCTGTAGGAATTTATAACAATGTTTGAAATAAACTTACATTGCCTGCAGACATTTACTTAGGCTGTCACAATACACAATGGAGTTACAATAAAGGCAGCTAGATCGTGTTTTAAGCTTGTGAAATTTATTCAATGATAGTACTACAAAATTTAATTATTTCTCTATAACCCTAAGAAGATACTATTTGAAATATTATTCTATAAATATTCTCCTCTTTAATAACTTGAAATATACCTTTAAAAACCTCAAGACTAAACTCGTTATGTTTGTGTAACTTCGACAAAATGTTTTTTCTACATTTGTTTATACAATAATTGTTATAACATTTTGTTCGTAAGATACACATTTCCTAATTGTGGTACGACCCTCAGAAGCTCACTATAGTGGGTACGTGTTTGGCAATCCTGAGGGTCTCACGTAGTATTGGTTTATATCCCTCTTTAGCATTTTCCCTATTTGGTCTCTCTAGACCAAATGTTGTTCTTTTCCGACCCTAACGCAATTAGACTATTCTAGGGTTAATTATCTTGATTTTATGATATTAAAAATTATGATATTAAAATTATCTTCTCTTTCCTTTTTTATAAGGCATTGATAACCGAGAAGTTTTTTATCTTTAAACAAACAAAAAATCATGTTAGGTAACTTGTTTCTTTACTTTGGAATATTTATATAAGTAAAAATTGAGAAGTACCTTAGTAAAATTAAAAAATACAGCTTTTCTACGTACAGCTATAAATATGAACTGTAGCCAGATGTGAGAATTTCCAAATCAAAATTTCAAAATTTTCGGATAACTATACACTTTTTGTTTAATAAATGAAGTTAAATCTTTAAATTCTGGTTAATAATCTGTTTATAAGGTGATTATTTATTTAAAAAATATAAATGGAAGTAATTTTTAAATTGTGTTGACAATTTTTTAACGTACTTGTCTTAAATAGTTTAAAACGGGAGGCATGCACGTAGTAGTTGCTTCACTTGAACATCTTTCTGTTTTTAACGTCATAAAATGCTCTCATATTAGGATAAAATCTCAAAGTAAAAGTACAGACAAGAAACAATAAGTAATATCAACTTATACAACAATAAAATCTCGTATTTTTTGATTTATGAGAAGAGGAGAACTTGCTGCTCTCTCATCATGGTTGGACAAATTAGCTTAGTTTATTTGGAGATTTCAAAATGTTTTATTTATGTTGTTTTGGATCATAATTCAAATATTGTTATTCTAGATTGTAGGAAGTTGGATGACAGTGAATCAATCCAGATTAACACATTATAGTAAGTAAATTGGTAATAAAAATTGTGAATCGTAAGAAACGTAGGACAGGTTTTGCGTGTGCGTGGTTTTGTGTGAATTTTCTTTTTCTTTGACGATCTTTACTTTAAAAAAGAAAGTTTATTTCATATGTGTTTTGTTGTTGTGGTTGACAATCAGAAAACAAGAAGAACAAGGGATATGCTGTGTTCAAAATAAGGTGGGTGTACAATAAAAAAAAAAAAAACAATTAAATAAATTTCACCCCGCCTGAAAAGATAATGTCTTTTAGAACAAGTACATATATTACGGTATATACACGATTTCCTATAATAATATATAATATATCTATAATAATAAAAGCCAAAACCCACTCACTGACTGACTGACTGACTGACTGACTCACTGATCACGAAATCTCAGGAACCACTGAACGGATTACAATGACACTTGGTACACAGCTTCCTCATAGGTCCTAGACGCGCACTAAGAACCGGTTTTGAAAAATTCAATGTATAACCGCGGAAATCGCGAAAAAACCGCGAAAAGTAAAATACATTATTTTTTGTAAACTATGAAGCGTACAAACGTGAAATTCGGCAAACATGTTCATCCTGGTGTCTAGGTGCTCGCTAAGAAACGTTTTTAAAAAAAAATCCATGTCTAACCGCGTAAATCGCGAAAAACCGCGAAAAGTAAAATACATAATTTGTTGTAAACCATGAAGCGTACAAACGTGAAATTAGGCAAACATGTTCCTCCTGGCGTCTAGGTCCTCGCTAAGAAACGTTTTAAAAAAAAATCTAGGTCTAACCGCGTCTAACCACGTAAATCGCGAAAAACCGCGAAAAGTAAAATACATAATTTGTTGTAAACCATGAAGCGTACAAACGTGAAATTAGGCAAACATGTTCCTCCTGGCGTCTAGGTCCTCGCTAAGAAACGTTTTTTTAAAAAAATCCAGGTCTAACCGCGGAAATCGCGAAAAAACCGCGAAAAGTAAAATACATTATTTTTTGCAAACTATGAAGCGTACAAACGTGAAATTCGGCAAACATGTATTATTCTCACTGTATTTAAACACGAAACCTAGAGTTCTGAAATTCGGTACATGGTTTCGGGTAAGTTCTTAGAGGCGTACTAAGAAAGGGTTTGAAAACCTTTTACTCGAAGGGTAGCTAACACCCCTATTACAATATTTTCAGTCAAACGCATATATTTGTTATTAATACATTTTTTCGGTGGCTGTTATTTAGATGAACAACTACAGCGGTTTTTGATCATTGTGAACACTCATGACAAGGCCTAGGACTGCACGTCACAGTTTGCAAGTGGCCTTATCAGTAGGCTGCAGGTATCAGCTGATAAGGGGTCTACATTGCCCCCTACCAGTCAGTCTAGCTACAGACTTTGCTACTTGCTTTGTTTTTTCCTGAACCTCTACACACTTCTGTTCACTTCAGTTCTGTTCTATACGTCAATATATTTTGATCATTTTAGGCAAGACTGATTCCGTTTTCCCTTTTACTTGATACATATAATATTTATATTTCTCTCTATTGTCTTTCTATTTATATATCTCTACTTTCTCACTATGGAAGTCATCAACGTGGATGGGGTGCCTACTCCCCACCATGTATTGCCTATCAATCCTGATGGTCAGTGCTTATTCTCATCTTTGGCTTACTTCGTATACGGCACTGATTCACAAGGTTTCCAAGTTCGGACCAGTGTTGTACAGCACGTTACTAACAATTGGTGCCGATTTAAACCATTCACCTTAAATCGGACGGGGGGCATTTACAGAACAAAGGCAGAATATATGGCTGATATGAGCAAACCGGGAACTTTTGGGACAACATGTGAAATAAAAGCAGCCTCTGAAATATTCCCCTATGAGCTGCAGGTTTATACAGACCAAACTCTGTTAACCAGTTTCGGGCAGCCGGTTGAGGGAATAAAAAGACTAAGGTTTACTGGGCCACTGACAGCAGGCCACTTTGACGTCCTTATTCCCTTAGATCCTGATTCCTCTCTGACGTCTGACAATGTGAATGTGGAGGCTAATCTTGGGGAAATCCAGGACCCTGCCAACCTCTCACCCACTGATCTCCCACACTCCTCATCCCCGTCTCCAGTAAATTCCCTTACTATATCTAATACTACTGTCTCAGATCACCCCTCCGTAAATTGTTCTAAAACAAACAAGAGACGGGGGAAGAAAAGGCGTAAGCGATTTTCCAATATTAATCGTACAAAACGTCACAGGCAAGCAGTAAATAAATATAGTGAGAACAATCCTGAAGTCAATCGCGCATCCGTAAAAAAATACAGTGAGAAAAATCCTGCAATACATCAGGCGGCTGTAAAAAAATACAGTGAGAAAAATCCTACAATACATCAGGCGGCTGTAAAAAAATACAGTGAGAAAAATCCTACAATACATCAGGCGGCTGTAAAAAAATACAGTGAGAAAAATCCTACAATACATCAGGCGGCTGTAAAAAAATACAATGAGAAAAATCCTACAATAAATCAGGCGGCTGTAAAAAGATATAGTGAGAAAAATCCAGAGGTAAACATAAGTGCGGTAAAAAAATACAGTGTCAAGAGAAGTGAAATAAATTTGTTGCCATGGTCTGTTAAATCAATGTCGGGATTCAAATACAATAGCGATACTGATTACAACAAAGATAAGACTGTTGCCTTAGGTTGCATGACAACATATGTAAGTGGTGTAAAGCTAGAAAATGGAAAGATGAAAGTCCTGGTCTGTGCTGTGCTAACGGAAAAGTCCATCAGCCCTCTCCTCAGCCAATGCCAGAGCTCCTACAAGCTCTTCTGACAAACAATCACCCTCTTTCTGAACACTTTCTCTCAAACATCAGGCAGTACAATAACTGCTTTCAAATGACTTCCTTTGGAGGAAAAGAGATTAAAGAAGGCAACTTTATGCCAACCTTTAAAGTTCAGGGGCAGGTGTATCATCTAATCGGGAGTCTTTTACCTTCTTCAGAGCGCGAGCCAGCATTTTTACAAATATACTTTGTTGGTGATGAGGATAAAGAGTGTCAGCTACGGTGCAATAATGCACCTTCTGTAAAACCGTCGTTAGTGAGCGAACTCCAGAAAATATTACATGAGACAAATCCATACATTAGGGACTTTAAAATGGCGATGGAGATTGCACCAAAAAACGAAGGGTTTCAGGTGGTAATAACAGCTGACAGAAAACCCGCAGGTGCACATAGAGGTCGGTACAACAAACCCGCAACAAAAGAAGTGGCTTTGGTGATCGTATGTCAAATGTTTGAAAAGCGAGACATCATACTCCACAGCCGAGATACACGACTGGTGCGCATAAGTGAGACTCACCGTGCTTACGATGCGTTACAGTATCCACTCATATTCTGCCGTGGGGAAGATGGTTACTCCGTTAACATACCTCAGCTTGATCCGACCACCAAAGTTGCTTTGAAGAAAACTGTATCGGCTTCCACTTTCTATGCATTTATACTTATGGAAAGAGAAGATAAAGAAAACCTAATTTTACGTTATCGCAGTCTCTTAAATCAGTTTTTAACTGATATGTTTGCTAAAATTGAAACTGAACGATTGAACTTCTTGAGACATAACCAGAGTAAATTACGAGTTGAGGAGTATGTGCATCTGCGAGATGCAGTCGATAAACGTGATGGGCAAGTGTCAGAGCTAGGGAAATTAGTGGTCTTACCTTCCAGTTTTACCGGGGGGCCTCGCTACATGCACGAGAGGACACAAGACGCTATGACTTACGTGCGCCATTACGGAAGACCTGATTTATTTATCACCTTTACATGTAACCCTAAGTGGTCTGAAATACAGGAACAGTTACACGTTGGACAGGCTCCTCATTCTAGGCACGACGTAATAGCGCGAGTGTTTCATATAAAAGTAAAAAAAATTGTCCAATTACTTCGAAAAGGCTGTATTTTCGGGCCAACTAGGTGTTACATGTATACAGTAGAATGGCAGAAGCGTGGGCTGCCTCACGTTCACATCCTACTGTGGCTTACCAATAACATTACACCCAGCCAAATTGATAATGTCATTAGCGCTGAAATACCGGACCCTACTCTAGATCCCACACTGCATGAAATATTGAAGTCAGCCATGGTACATGGCCCCTGTGGAAACCTCAACAGAAATTCTCCGTGTATGGTGAACGGCTCTTGCAGCAAGCGATACACTCGCCCTCTCACCAAGGAAACGCGGACTGCTGAAGACGGTTACCCACTGTATCGCAGGCGCTCTCCCACTGACGGGGGATTTACAGTGAAGGTGAAAGACGTTGACTTGGATAACAGGTGGGTAGTGCCGTACAACCCTGTTCTGTCACGCACCTTTGAGGCTCACATCAACGTTGAAATATGTAACTCCATAAAATCTATAAAATATATATGTAAGTACGTAAACAAGGGCAGTGATCAGGCAGCGTTTGGTCTACAGAACGAGTTTGATGAGGTTACACGGTACGAGTCGGGTCGCTACATCAGTAGTTCAGAGGCTGTTTGGCGGATATTCTGCTTCCCGATCCATGAAAGGTATCCACCCGTCATGCATCTTTCAGTCCACCTAGAAAACGGCCAAAGAGTGTACTTTAGACCGGACAACATTGGAGATAAGGCCAAAAATCCACCTAAGACAACTTTATTGGCATTTTTTAATCTCTGTAAATTATACTCTTTTGCTCGGACACTATTGTACAGTGAAGTTCCAGCCTTCTATGTATGGAAGAATAACAAGTTTTCCAGAAGAAAGCAGGGTAAGAGCGTTCCCGGACACTCTGGAGTAAAACAGGACGATGTTTTAGGTAGGGTTTACACTGTGCACCCTTTGAATGGAGAGTGCTACTATCTCCGTATTTTACTCCATGAGGTTCGAGGACCCACATGCTTCAGTGATCTGAAAATGGTTAATGGAGTAGTTCACCCCTCTTTTAAATCAGCCTGCAGAGCACTGGGATTACTGGAGGATGACAATCACTGGCATCACACTCTCGAAGAAGCCGCCATCTCCAACTTTCCACACAAGATTCGAGAATTGTTTTCAGTGATGTTAGTGTTCTGTCAAGTTGCTGATGCCCTCAAACTTTGGGAAAACTACAAAGAAAGCATGTCGGAGGATGTAGCCATGAACCTTCAGAAGGAGCTTCAAGAGGGAGTGCTGCCTGATGTGGCTGTGGTGTATAACAAAACCTTGGTTCTATTGGAGGATATGGTTTTTGCTATATCTGGCCACCACCTACTCCAGTATGGCCTGCCTACTCCTTCTCGCAACGAAACTGTTGACTCAGTCAACCGTGAGTTACTGAGGGAGGTTTCCCATGATATAGCTGAATTATCAGAGTTGGTAAAAAAAAACGAGCCTAAACTTAATAGTGAACAAAAGGATGTATATGATACATTGATAACCAGTATTCACTGTGAGACTGGACAACTATTTTTCTTGGACGCTCCGGAAGGCACTGGGAAGACCTTCCTCATTAACTTATTGTTGGCTAGAATAAGAAAAGACGGAAATGTTGCAATAGCTGTCGCTTCTTCTGGAATTGCCGCTACCTTACTTGCTGGGGGAAAAACAGCGCACTCCACTTTCAAGTTACCTCTGGACCTCAACCGCCATGAAACTCCAACCTGCAATATTTCTAAACAGAGTGACATGGCCCATGTTTTGAGGCTTTGTAAGTTGATTGTGTGGGATGAGATTACCATGGCACACAAGGGAGGGTTGGAGGCACTTCATAGAACCTTACAGGACTTAAGAAATAACAACAACTTGATGGGTGGAGTGACTGTACTTTTAGCAGGAGACTTTAGACAGACCTTGCCTATCGTTCCAAGAGGAACTCGCGAAGATGAGGTGAAGGCATGTCTTAAGTCATCGTACTTATGGCCAAGAGTAAAAACTCTATATTTGAATGTTAATATGAGGGTACAGTTGATGGGTCATTCAGAGATTGAACAATTTTCAAATCTTCTTCTACAAATAGGAAATGGTCAATTAAAGGAAAACGATGGTAAAGTCAAACTTCCACACAATCTCTGCACTATTGATAGCCAAATAGAATCCTTCACTGAGCACATTTATCCTAATTTGAAAAGTATGAGCATCATTGATCCATCTTGGTTAAAACAAAGGGCAATACTTACACCAACAAATGAGTCAGCAACAAATATTAATAACTTTCTCTTAGAGCTGCTACCATTAGAGGAGATGAAGTATGAATCAGTTGATTGTGTTGTTGAGTTAGAGGAAACAGTCAACTACCCTGTAGAGTTCCTCCACACACTAAACCCACCAGGGATTCCTCCTCACAGCCTCCGCCTCAAGGTGGGAGTACCTATCATGCTGATTCGAAACATCAATCCTCCAAAACTGTGCAATGGCACCAGACTCCAAGTTAAGACTCTCCATAAGCATGTGATCGAAGCCACAATCATCACTGGTGTAGGCCAGGGGGAAACTGTCTTCATTCCGCGAATCCCTTTGATTCCATCGGATTACCACTTTGAATTCAAACGTCTACAATTTCCTGTCAAAGTATGTTTTGCTATGACAATCAGTAAATCCCAAGGTCAGACTTTGAAGATAGCTGGTGTTGATTTGCGGAATGATTGTTTCTCCCACGGCCAATTGTATGTCGCCTGCTCCAGAGTCAGCTCACATGAAAATTTATTTATTTTGCAACCGGAAGGTGAAACTTCCAATGTAGTTTACCGTGAAGTGCTGCAGTGAATAGGCCAGTTATCAAATTCAGGATGAGATCATAATGTTTACCATTTCCATCTGACGGCAGTAGGCGCGGGGACCTGCCTAATAACTAAAACTCCCCAACTTTACGTTGACGGCAGTAGGCACGGGGACCTGCCTAACAATTAAAACTCTCCAACTTGATGTCGACAGCAGTAGGCTAGGGGACCTGCCTAATAATTCAAACTCCCCAACTTTACGTTGATGGCAGTAGGCACGGGGACCTGCCTAATAATTAAAACCTCCCAACTTGATGTTGACGGCAGTAGGCACGGGGACCTGCCTAATAATTAAAACTCCCCAACTTGGTGTTGACGGCAGTAGGCAAGGGGACCTGTCTAATAATTAAAACTCCCCAACTTGATGTTGAAGGCAGTAGGCAAGGGGGCCTGCCTAATAATTAAAACTCCCAACTTAATGTTTACGGCAGTAGGCTAGGGGATCTGCCTAATATTGAAAACTCCCTGACCCGGACTTGACATGAGAAACGACGTATGGCCACCTCCCTGTGGTGTTTCTCGGGTAACGCTAAGAGCCATACACTTTAAAGATTAAAAAAAGTAAACATACAAAAGGTATTGTATTAAGATTTTAATTGAATTAAATAGATAATGTAGTATTCCGTAGCGAAGCACGGGTATGTCAGCTAGTATATATATATATATATATATATATATATATATATATATATATATATATATAACACACGAGCGTGTATATAAATGAGCGTGTCTATCGTTCGATGAGATTAGTTTGCATTCAATGATACGTGGAGAACAATTATTGTGCCAGATTTAGTTCTGATCTGTCTGTGTGTGAGTGCATTGGCGTATATTAGTGCTCTTGTATGTGTGCATGATATCGCGCGATTTAATTATGTTAATTTTAACTTTCAAATAAAATCCATTATCACAAATATTTTAAGATCTCCGTTAATTGAAACATATCAATTAAATAAGGCAAATTTTAATATAAACATGTTCAAAAGTTGATGAGAAAAAAGAAAACGATTTTAGAGAATTAGTTAAATCGATGCTTAACACAAGAAAACGCAGAAGTCAACCTAAATGAAGCTGCCTAGATGAAGTTATTTTTAAATGTAGTAATTAACATTGATTATGATAGTGTAATATTAAACAGGAAGTAGATTAGATCTAGGAAGCTGAAGTCATTGAGGCTAACTAGTCTTTAGCTCATTAAAACAAATACAGTTCAGTTTAAATAGCAAAGTAGATTGAACTTATCAGTTGGAGACAGAAAAATAAAATATTAACATATATATATATATATATATATTAATATTTTTGTATTAAAAATAGTTAATATTTTAATTTTTAAAACCAATTTACATAGATTAAACCTTGTATAATGCGATTCTTTTAACTTTGAATCAATTATATATTTGAATTTAAAAACTAACTTTCCAATGTCACTTATTTTAAATTTATCAGGAAAATAGTTAAAACGAGTATGATACTTTAAGTCATACGTGAACACGTAAGAAATGTATTTAAAATGTATTACACAAATAGTTAACGTACTGCCACGGGCAAAAACCCGAGACAAATGGGCTAATTACTAGAATAATTAGGCCTAACATTAAAAGCCGTATATAGAAGCCAATAGGCCTAAATATGTAAATTGATAATTAGTAATAAGTAAAATAACACGTTATAAAGAGATATCAAAGGAAAATTGGGTGTAAGAAGGAAGTAAATAATTTAAAATAATTATTTTATAAATTGCAGGCTTAGCCAATGTTAAAAGTAATAGTAGCCAAGCGGAGTGAATTATTCTAAGGGAAATCGACAGGATAATTCGTTTCAGGTTTTGTCGAATATTGCAAAACTCTGTCTGTTGCTATGCGCCGTGAAAGGCTACAATGTAAAATTTTAATATATTTTCAAAAATAAAAATAGTAGGTTATTTTAAATGTAATGGGTAGAGGAGAAAAAGGTGATAATAATGTAATTAACAGAATGGTTTTAATTAAGAAAATGAAAAAGTTATAGAGCAAAGACGTAGCAGAAAAAAGGCTAAAATTCACAAATTAGAAAATTTCGAAAATCTAAAATGGGGATAAAATAAAGAATAAATAATTAATAATAATTAAATAACAATAAATTAATATAATTAAATATTTTTAAAGAAAAAGGCTCAAAAATAAACACATTAAAATAAATGAATAAATCGGGGGAAATAAGTTTCTACAGAAATAAATATATGTTAAATAAGATGTAGTATATATGTTTTTGTAATATACCATGTGAGAAAAGGGCATAAAACCAAAAAGGGGGGTTGCCAAATCCAAAATTCGAGATAGACATAGGAAAGGCCACAGAACCGTGCCCGATATGAAGATAGAAGAAAGAAGATCAGTTTTGGACGTTTGGGAACCAGACGAATAAGATGGAACCAAGAAAATTCGAATTTGGATCATTTTGAAGAATTTAAAATTCATAACTAAGGAAAAACTAGCGAAGGCGATAACTGGAGAACCAGGAACCTTAGAACAACCACTCAAAGGAGGGAGAAAGCAGAAGATGGTCAGGAATCCAATGAGCTGCAGAAATCCATAATCGGACTATGGGTTACAAAGTTAGAGCATTTTTGAAAGTTTTGCATACAAAATTTAATTAAATCTTGTAAGAACCGGCAATGTCTTAATAAACAGTACGTAGCGAGCTTGGAGGGATGACGTCATGCGACCACCACCGAGACCAATACAATTACTTATTGCACGGAAAGTTAAATAATTAATTATCTACGAAACTAAAGTGGATTAATTAAAATGAAGGCGTGGGAATTAAATTAAATAAATAAAAGAAGATTCTACAAGCTAGAAGGACCCTTTAAAGCACCAGAGAAGCGAAGTTGTCAAAAAGAAAAGAGTAAATCTCTTGACTTCGATTTCAAAAGTACCAGGTAGAGGGAAGAAAAATTAAATTCAGTTGCGTATAGGTAGTCACCCGAGAACCACGTATAGATCTGCAGAAGCAGCAAGTCGGTCGGCGGTTATCACCAACTCCGGTACAGTAAGCGGGCCGTAATAAATCGCTATAATTTAAAGAAGAGCATCCTAAGGGATTGAAGAAAGAAATCATTCTACATCAAAGAAGAGGAGAGATCCTGAGAGGAAGGAAGAAAGAAGATCAAGGACTTCATTCCAAGGCCTAAACCACCGAGGAGGAAAGCTGCGATAAATCATAATTATTTGTGAGTAACAAATAACCAAGCTATATAAATTATAAATAATATAAAAGTAATCCAATAATAAAATTTAAAAATAAATAATATTAAAATTAACAGTAAATTCAGGGGAAAGTGTAAAAGTAAAATCATTCAGGAATATTCCCTATTCTCACAATGGTATAAAAGCGTTTCAATATAAATATAAAAAATATCATATGTGTAAATATTTATAATATACTTGTTTGAAATTTTAATAACTGGAGAAAGATAATTAATTTGTTTTTTTTTTTTTTAATTAAAAAAGTTTAGTTTTCAAGTTTTAATTCCTTTTTATTTCTAAATTAAATACCCTATACCATAAGTTAATCAGTGCTCTAAAATAAGATAGTTGATAAGGTTTATTATTTCTTGTGTGTGACCAAATAACTTCAAACGACACGACCAAGAGAGGGAGTCTGACTAGAGCTAGTATTTTTTATCTAAAGTGTATTTATTACAAACCAATCTTTTAAGATTTAGGAAAGTTAGCGTATTTCCTATTTCTTGTCCACGTATACGCGCAAAGTTATTAAGGGCAAACTCAAATTAAAAATAATTGCGCGTGTGCGGCGTGGCAAGTGGCGCCCAGAACGCGTTGGCTCGACGATATAAATAATTTAAAAAGTTTAAAATATTTATAAATAGTCGAAAAAACGTACGGACAGTTATCACTGTAGAGAATTAATTAACCGACCAATAATTAAATTAATTGCACTAGAAAACAATAAATAAACAAATTGGAATAATGCCGGACCCACCGAAAAAGAATGAGGAGTCGGATATCCAAAAAATGATGAGGCTAATGGCGAGTGAAAGACAAGAACGGATAGCCGAGAAACAAGAGCGGATAACCGAAAAACAAGAACGCGAAGCGAAAGAGTTAGCGGAAAAACAGGAACGCGAGGCGAAAGAATTAGCCGAGAAACAAGAACGCGAAGCGGAAAAGAGGGAGCGCGAAGAACGGGAGCGAAAAAATAGCGAGGAAATCTTAGCAGCGGTAGGCGGATTAAAAAACGAGCTAAAAGAAAGTATCGAGTTAATCCACGGCCGAGTAGACCGAGGCGAGGTGCAAATAGCCGAAATTAGAGAGGATATAGAAATTTTAAAAATTGCGGATAGGGAGAATAAAGAGAAAATCGAAGAAAATATAATTCAAGGAAAGAAAGTGGAATTATCAGTGAAAGTATTAGAGAAAAAAGTTAAAGACATTAGCGCGTCACGAGGGATAGGCGGCGCAGAAAAAAGAGTAGTGTATGTTCATCCAAGTCCGGGAGAACAGATTAGATTACCTGAATTTTGGGGAAATGCGCGAGGTAGCCCTATGAAGTTTATTAAAGATATGGAGGAGCATTTTGCGGAAATCGACCCGAATTTAGAGGGGGAAGACAAATTAAAAATAATTGCGCGTGTGCGGCGTGGCAGTACGTAATAAATTAAAATATCCAGTAAGATTCATTAATATACAAATTTATTTATATTTTTCAAACAATAAATACCCTTAATAAATTAGTTGTCACTATTTCTAGTTTTTAGTAAATGTACTTAGAGAGTATTATATTGTTACATTTAAATTATATATAATACAACAGTCATAAAACGTTTTGTTTTCTTCTCTTTCTCTGCGTCGATTTAACTTACTGCCTGTTCTACCTTCACTCTATCATCTTTCACTTTTTATACATGGTTAATAGAAATTATTTTTGTTATGTTTTTTATCTCCCATTCTCTTTATATGCTGTAATTTTTTATAACCAATTCTCCGAATTCGATGGTTAACAGGATCGTTCAAAGAAACATGGATTATATTCATTGTTTCTTAGTGCAAGCATTCAATATTTAGTTAAGTAGTAGCTTATTACGGGATCTATGACAAAAGAAAATTGTATTCACCATAAGATTTCCACAAATCCGAAAAAATCTGTACGATAGTTTACACAACAAAGTTGTGTAAAAAATCACATCGTGACTGAATACTTCATTTTAAAATTTGAATCATTTCGTGTAGCATCTGTGCAACAACTGACACAAACAAAAACTTTTGAATTATTGAACGGTCTTCTAAAAAAAAAAATCTCTAATGGTGAGTAAGGTTATATCACAGACAAGAGAGTATACTACTTCATCTTTGGTTACATATTCTTGGGATATAAATTCTTAAAACAGGTTTTGACCCGCAGAAAAACTTAACAGATACATGAGAAATTACTTCAGGATTATAGAAATCAGTCAAATTGAGGCTAGTATTTTTTAACAAACCATTCAATATGTTTAGAATTTTGGAAGTAAATCACAGCCAAGAGAATAACCTTTGTTTTTAATACTACGTTATACATGATAACTATACTGAAGAAGTATTGAGTTTCATTATTAGTAACGTTAATTTAATGGACATTCCAAATGTAAAAGATTATTGGTAACTTCACAGGTAAATGGGCATTGAAAGTGAGACTGTCTCGTCTTCTGTCATATACCAACTCTTCAGCTCAATATTGAAGTACTTGTGCAGCAATGTGGCAACACGGGTGAACATGGGTTGAGAAGTACGACCTTCCCTGACATATCTTGGACATTCACTGTAATCTCACTATTACCCAAGAGTAGACCGACTCTCTTGTCGTGATATAATTAATGACACACATCCTGACACTTTGGACGAACTAAAGTAGGATATTCAAATTATTTTTGAACCCACTATAGTAGCTTTTTCGGTTAAGTATCTCATAGCATGATTATTCAAGCACAAAAACGTATTTCATTTATCCACAGGGTGCTCACTTTCAACAACTTTTATAAAAATAAATGTGTAAACTTTAATGAATAAATAAATGTAACTATTAAAGAATTTTGTATGCCCTTTCATTTCATTATCTGATTCATAAAATCCTGGGGGGAGTCTTCTATATAGTTAAGCGAACTGGATTTAAATTGCTCACCCTCAATCCGTACTTCAAAGTAATAATTGTGATAAGTTGATTTAAGTAATAAGTTGATGTTTGTAAATCGTGATTACATAAACACTATATCGTCTCCCAATACTAATGGTTTCAAACACTTTTTCCTTAAGCGTAGCTAGATTTGCGTTTCAGTACCATTAACTAATATTGTCATCAATTTAGGTTAGATAAATTAAATAAAGTAGGCAATAAACTACACCCTTGTCTAACCCCATGATAATGTGTATTGAATCTGTTTTCCCTTTTCCCTCTGAATTAGCGTTTAGTTTGCATTGTCTTTATTGTCATCAATGTAGATAAGTACTCGTAATAAAGTAGGTGATAAACCCATCCTCTTTCCCACCGTTAACTTGTAATGAATCTATTTCTCCCTTTCCAGTGTTTATATTACAGTCACTTCGGATTCAGTACTATAGTCTTTTAATTACAGAAATTAAATGAATAAAGTACCCTCTTCATTTGCGTATCCTCCATGGAATATTTTTGTTAACATGATTGAACTCCTTTTAAAAATCAATTAAAGCTATTCATGTTTAATTCTATACTGTTGTTTTAATATTTTCTGTGACATTGTGATATTTTCTTTTCTAAACCTGGATTATTCATTCAGTAGAAGTGTGTCACTATTATTGATAATTATTTTGATTACAATTTTATACAGTGCATTTTAAAAGTGTAATTCTCGCATTAGGAAAAATTTTGTGTTTTATAAATATTGAAATGTGTAAAAATTTCTTGTAACAAAGAAAGTGCTCACTGACTCACATGAAATATTTCAGTTTTAATAATTGTGTAGATGGTTCAAACGAAATTACTTGTTGGGTTTTTGTAGTTTACGAGAAAAACTTCATTAAATTTATATTGACGTTATTCTTAAGTTAACCCTTCCCGTATTCACCCTTTTATGAAAGGGGTTTAATTTTCTGAGATTGCGAGGAGCTAAAAAAACCACTAAAAATCAAGACTTTTAATACACAATTAGAGTACAGAAGGGAATTGTGATATCCTCAAAAACCAAATATAATATTACAAAACATTATTTTTAACATGAAACGGTAATGTAATTTAATGTGACTTAAACTTTCTTTCTAATTAAAATTGTATTTGACAGGTAAGATATCGGATCGAATATGTTTGTCAAAAATTACAAACTACCTCAAATATAGTATTCCATAAATGAAAACAATAATGAACAAAATTTGTTTTGTAATAACGAAATTGTTTTGCAATTAATTGTAAAAAAGTTTTCAATCTGTTCACACTGAACCTAAACACATTTTCACATTATTTAATAAGAAAAAGTTAATTAAAAATCTTTGTTAATACAATTTCATTTATCACAAAACCCAATTTTCGTTTCAAATGTTTATTTCAGTTAGCAGCCAGAAATGTTTTATCATTTTAAAAATTGTATTTATCGGTAATTTTGTAAAGAGTTAGGATACTAATCAGTGAAACATAAAAATATAGAAAACTTTGGGAGAAGGGGAGAGAGGTATTGCTCACGTAATCCTTTTATCTATATAGGAATATAAACACATTTATTAATATTACAATAAATTTCCATTATGAAAACTAATATAACTTTTTAGAATCTATATCAATTATTGTTGAAATGGAAATCACAATCGGGAAATATCACGCATCAGCACAGAAAGTTTGACGAGTTTAGAAGTTGTAAACTCTGCAGATTGAACCGACGCCATTTCTCGCTTCCTCAATCGACATCGAAACTCAATTTCCGCCCACTTAAGCTTCCAATTTAGCTTCGAGACGAAAACCCATAATCAACTTTTCCTCGTATCGTCAACATTATGGGAGTTTCATTTTGTTATTTTATAGCTTCAGCATTCAACCTTTTCCACTTTACGTTGAGACACTTGTTACACACGTTTACAATGAATGAAGAAATCTACAATACTTACACAAACTTGTTGTCATTTGGTTATTGAAACGATTAAATTTGATGACTCCATTTCCAGGACGAAACTGACACTTGTAGCTGTTTCCAATCCACTTTTTATCGAAATATGTAAATATATTGACTTAATAGCCGTAAATTGGTTCGTAATCATTTGTAGAAAAGACAAATTCAAAATTGTTAATATTACCTAATTATATAAATATATAATACGCTATACATAAATACGAACGATATATTAATATGGAGGCAGCAAAACACCATAGAAAACTGAGAGAGTTGAAAACAGTCTATAGTCGTAATCAACAGTAACGAAATACTTCAATTTGTGTAACAAGTAAAATCACAAACAAGAGAGCGTTTCAACGACTAAATCATTATCTTCAGTTGTTAATCCTCAAGTGTCAAGGTTCGTGATTGAATGGTTTGAATAATTTTCTGAACTTTACAAAATATACATTAATGTTGTTTTCAAAATTCGTTGTATATATGTATCTAAAATTAATATTAAGGTTGCCAGAATAAGATCTTAAGTGGAGATAATTTCTAGTTGGTTTAAATGGTTACAAACAATAAATCTTAGTTCTGGTAATCTTACCGGGCTCACTTTGAGTGAGTACAGGTGAGGTAATCCCGAGGTTCCTCTCTTTCAACTTTTCCATCAAGTCCTTCTTTGCCAATTGTTGTTCTCTTTCAATCGTAACCACTTAGAGTACTCGATTACAAGGAAGTCTCTCTGATTTCCCCCTTTTTTAAGACGTTGATGACTGCAAGACTTTTTTACTTTATCAAAAAGTCAGTTTAAGTAGATGTTGGGCATTGTTACATGAGTATCAAATCACTCAGCTGTTTTATAGTAATTAAAATGTGTTATTATAATTTAATTTCTTAACTCCCTTTACTGATAACAGTATATAATGTAGCCTGTGTGACATTAAGTGCATTACCAAATAATCACATAGATAATAATCTACGTTACGTGTTACTTGTTGTTAATGGATAACAGGATAACAGTACATAAAGTACTTTGGCCTTAGTAACATAAAACACATTATAATAAATCACAGGTGTCATTATTTTTACTAACATCAGTAAATGTGATACTTGTTTTATGTGATGTGAAAATAAAAGACAAGAACTCTCAAGCGGCGTTACATTCTAAAAGTAGTAAATAAATTTCTTCTCATTTACGATAATATATATATATATATATATATATATATATATATATATGAATCGAGTGGATCGATATTTGCTGACAGCTGTAAATAAAGCTCTTCCTCTGAGTGACGTAAAACAAAGTACTAATATCTATACATAAAGTACATATGGTAGACATTTTATAGACCTCTTTGACCATAAGATAGAAAGAGAAATCTGAAGTGAAAAAATATACGTTTAAGTCTAAAGGAACAATTAATAATTATATTCTGTGTTTGATAAGTTATTAGTGAATGAAAAACAGAAGAAGATAGGAAGCTCAAGAAATAAAATACGATGAAGGAGCAGGAAACTCAGCTTAGTATTTAACTTATGGATAAAGGTAGATTATGCGAAAAATACAACTTGCAGTAGATAGTAGAGAATAACTCACGAATTGGGAAACTGGAAGGTAATCATCGTCCGAAGAATAAGAAAAGACCGATCTTCTGATTGAAAAGAATTGTATACCATGGAGAAGTGAAAAAAATTGTAATATTGTAGAAGGAGTGATGACCTTTAAATAAAAAAGTGTCATGGACAGTGAATAAATGGTGAAAAGCTTTGATCAGTGAAAGATTGTGTAGATAATAAGCTTGTGAGAGGAGCTTAATAACTGTAGTGGATATTGAATGTTAGATCAGATAGGCAGCTAAACCAAATGTAATGGATTTATATTATAAGACAGATATTGTTAGTTTGGAAGACATATGATCAAAAGATGGAATTGACTTAAACATTTTTAATTATATGTAAAAATAAAGTAAAATAGATTAAATGCTAGTAATAATGCCGATGACATATAGTTTTGAATTTCAAACAAAATGATTGAGATTTTGTGAGTCGGATTAAATGTAATAGTAAAAGAAGAAGTAAGATTAAGATCTATTCTTTGCTTCATCAGATTGTGAATTTTATAATGGTACACAGTTTGGGGAATTTAGAGGGTAAACATTATTGAGAGAAATTATCTTTAAGATAGAAATTTTAATAATGAAAAAGTTTTAATAGAACGAAGATAACTCAAAAAAATCAGAATAATAAATTGATAAAGATGTGTGAAAATTTAGAGATTTCTGTATTTAATGGATGTTGAGGAAAAGATAAGACATGGATAAATTTATGGTTAAATGGTGTCGCTCACTAGATTATGATTGTGTTCAGACTGACTCTTGAGTAATATAACACCCGTTCCCAGCATCCACTGCGTTTCAAAGAAAATTTGTTATTGTTATGAGCAGGGAGAAATATATAAGAGTATATCCCATAAGAAATGCATTGGACAATTAATTATATTCAATTTACTATTTATTTAACTTTCTATTAAAAATTAAAAACAATATAAATTTATTTCAAAATGTATTTTCTTTCTTTTCTTTCCATTTTTCGATCTTTTAGAAAGATTTCAAATTTCGTTGGGATTTTAAAACTCCTAAATTGATTTCACTTGTTAACAAACTTATTGTTATTTATGGGGTACAATTGTTCACATCTACATGGGTGGTTGTTTTATTTCTGTCATGTGGGAGTATGATATTATATTTGTAATAGAAATTTAGTAATAGATGTCAATGTATTGAATTGTGAGACAGATTATATTTTGCCATTTCAAATTTAAATAAAACTGGGAGATGATATTTATAAACAAATAGAAACTAGGGAAAGATTGCTATACAATATTTAATTAGCATAACTCTAAAATATTTAAGGTAAAATATAGGATCACGAAGACTTTCAATCAGTCTTTCATATCTCTTGCATCAGGTTACCAGCACTTCATCCAGTTAATCTCCAGGGCTCTCTAAGTCAATGTCTTTTTCTTTTCCCTCGATTATTCTTCTCGAAGCCTTGTCCTTCCTGATACCTCTAACTATCCTACTTCCAATCTTTGATTACTGGCTCTTCGTTGGTTAGTCAACATATTTCAATGTAGGAAGTTCAGCAGTTGATGAAAGTATCTAAATTTCATCGTCGACAGTTTTTAATCTTCAAATTTCAAAGGAATGTGGAAGGACTGATTTTATATTGTTAATAAAGATATTCAGTTTAGTTCTCTTTCGGATATTTGTTGACATCTGTATGTGACAAAGAGGTGATATGCTTTCAAATCCCACTCCCACCATCTTCCACAGTTCCACAATTCTTTTGTAATCACACAAGGTATCAAATGCGAACCATATTTGTTACATATAAGTTTATTATTATTTTCCTTTTCGTTTAAAAATAATTATATTTTAAATATCATTTAAGGTAAATCAATTATTTCAATTTATGACAGACAGATATGGTAGGCTTGATATTTTGAACCTGTACACTCACATATCACGTGATCAGCAAGCTGGCTATAAACCAGAATTGAGAAAGATTTCGAGGTAATTTTGTCATCTTAAAGAGGAAAACATTGAGGGCTAACTGTGATGAATAGAAAAACAAATATATTATGGACGATATTCTTTACCGGATCGTGTAATTTATTCTTTGATTGATTTTAGGGTCATTGAAATGAATCCTATATTACTATATTTGTAAAATTGGTTGTTATAACAAATGTTGAAATGATTTAAACTTTCAAGAAGCAAACATCTTATTTGTAAATATTGTTGAAGGCTCAATTTATTTGAAATTTGTTTGTCAATTATAATTTTTTACTCGTTACAAATTAAAAATCTGCCTTCATTACATCGACACATAGTCGAGATATAATAAATTCCAAAATTTAAAATGTATATCAAATTAAGATGGTTTTTTAGTTACAGTCATACATTTCAATTTCACCCTCTGCGATAAAACAGCAGATATTTACTGAAATCGTTGAAAAACAAATTCCGTTACTAGTAATAATTAACACAAATCGGACTACGACATCTAAAAATAATAAATGTTTACAATAAAACCAAACCATACGCACATACATTGCACTGTTAGTTAAGAAAAATAAATGAGCCTACAAAAATTATATTAAAAATTTTAAATCACTACTTCCACCTTATATTGTCTTAATTTCATTTCATGTATTTGTAGTTTAAGTAGTGAAGTAGTTGAAAACATGTCAAAATTATTATTTTATTTCTACGAATTGTAAATTGGAGTTTTCTTCAAAATTCCCTGTTTCAAACATTTATCTAAATTGTAAAGTAAGGTTGTCATCAGTAAGATTATTAGGATTACATGTTATGTTTAGGTACCTTCTATAACATGGAAAGGCACTTGACTCTTGTTTTTTATTTGTACCAATAAGAACTTCTAGATATGAGTAAATATGACAGTTGAAACCAATTATGTTACAACTTCCAATTATGTAGAGAATTTATTTAATGATAGACTTGTTTTATAAATAAGAAGATTAATACCATTACTGTATACTATTAGTATAATTATTCGAATATTTGTCGCAATTTATGTATATAAAATGTAGCTCTAAACTCGGTGTCAAGTGATAAACATAGAACTATATGTATTCATTTTAAATATAAAGTAGTTGGCAAGTGCCCGTATAAATAACATAAATCATTTGAACAACACATTATTATACTATTACTTTAAAAAGAAAATAATCATTTGTTATTTATTATTTTTTTACAATGGTTTAGAAAAAATGTATAAAAACTAATATCTTATTTGAATTTTGATAGGATATTAAGATAAAAATAAATCTAAACAAGTTAGGCCAATTTTATTTTCGTGAATTAAATACATGACATAATTTTTCACTACTTGAAAAATGTTAACGTATATATTAAGTTATTTAAAATAATTATTTTGTCGTATTTAAATTGATTTTTAAGTATAACACGGTAAATAAATGGCACCTTAACCATTCCTAACGCTACAAAATTTAACCTACACAATTCCGGGACTGACATTTTACTACTGTATACCTTCTACTGAATGTCCCTTGTAATGAAAATCGATAAGTGTCTCTTGTTGCAAGTGTTCCTGGTTACGGTTGCTTGCACCCAAACTCTGTTCTATTCTACTACAATACGAAAAGTAATCATTCAAAACATATTTGTAGGATAATATATCCTTAATTATACTGGTAAAAAGTATAAAAAAGCGCGAAAAACTTGGCAATATTTAAGTTGTGCATTTAATGTAAACTCATAATCCTTACATTTTGCAGACTGATGTTGTTATTAATTTAACAAAGTTCACAGCTATTCTCAAAGTTTTTAAATTATCTAAAATGTATAGTTGATTTAGTAAAATTTTAATACGTCACAAATTATTAACAAATTTATCAAAAACGTATAATTAATTTAGTTAAATTGTAATAAATACCTCACAAATTTTTAACAAAATACATCAAAAATGTTTCATTGATTTATTAAAATTGTAATAATTTACAAATTATTAACAAAATAAATCAAAAACGTATAAATTGATTTATTAAAATTGTACAGTTTACAATATATTAACAAAATAAAAATATATATTATTGATTTATTAAAATTATTGTAATAGTTCACAAGTTATTAATAAAATACAAACTAATTTTTATATTAAATTTGGTATTTTATTTTTTCACTTCCTTCAGAAATTAAACAAACATGGCAGTTTTTAGTATTTTAAGTACATTTCATTTTACCATTACGTAAAAACAAGTTTATAGACGGCATCATAGTACTTACCCAAATCAAATATACATTTTAATACCAACAGTTTCTCCAAATGTAATGCCCATAAGTTAAAGAACGAATAGACGGAGGCGACAAGTTTATTGGTGGACTGAGGATACGGCCGAGAGGAGGCGGAAGTATTTTCAGTTCAGAAGAAGAGCAAAGCGAGCTCGGGATAGGTAGGAAGCGACCACGCTGCCACAAGAGCAGAGGGCAGCCAAGAAGAATTTAACAAAGGATTCCTAGAAAGTAAGGAACACAGCTGGAAATCCTTCTGTGAGAAGGTTAACGAATACTCATGGGGGGTGGGATATAAACTAGTGATGAACAAAATTAGGGGTTCTAGACCCAATTGAAGTACCGTTAGGAGAATAGTGAGTATTCTTTTTCCTGATCACCCGCGAGTGGACCATCGGGTGTTGCATTTCCCACTGTTCCCTGAACTTAGTTCCTCAGGGTTGTAGCGTTACCATCGGAGGTGATGAAAGTGATCGTCAACGCGAGACGTCAGTGGCTCCTAAACATGTACATTACCTGCCTTTAGGCTGGAATCTTTGCTTCTTGCTGGGATTTGCGCGTCTAGTACTAATAAGCCTCCACCCGCTAGGCCCGTATCGGTGACTCGGCCCTGCCAGATCTCGTAACTATACGAATATCACATTATCTTGTACACTTTTGACAATAACTTCGCTATTTGTCGTCGTAAAGGGGAGGGGGTGTTTGACATTATTTTTTTTAATTTCAAGAGGGTTCTGTGATACACTATAGGCCCCTACCCCCAATTTTATGTTCCTATCGTAATTTATGTGGGCTCTCTCGTGCTTACGTAGTACAACAATGACAACAATGAAGGACGGACGCCAAGTAGAAAATCACTTTTTCGGTTTTCTGAGACAATGAAACTTAAAGATCAGTCAAAAACGGACGTTGATTTTTTTGGTGGTTATCTCGTATACTGAGTAAGTAACAATAATTCAAAGAATTTTAACTTCAGTTTGTCTGTATGATATTCGCATTGGCCATTGAGACAGTAACTTTAGTTCAATTATTATTGTATTTGATTTTGTTTTACTATTTCGAAACGGTTCTGATGTAAATACTAAGCTATGTGGTACTAAATACAGTACCTCTAACGTTTTAGAGCTATTTTCTGTATGTTAGCTTAGCGAATCTCTCTGTTGAACATTTTAATTTTTATATTAAACTGAGTAATTATTCCATTATGATGAACTTTTATAATACTCATTCTTAATAAATTATTACTAATAATACGTAGTATTTTTGGGTTGATTACTAAAAAAAAGAACTTTTTCTCGTGGCTCCGTTCTAAAGTTGAAGTAATAGCCCGGTTGTTTATGTTGGGGTTTTCAATGCGTTATGATTCCATATATTTAGTCTGACAGATATAAAGTACAGATTTATATAACAATATCTATAACACCAAATGCTCAAATATTAGTAATCAATATTAACTCATTAATTTCACGGGTGTGGTGAGGGTCCAATCTGTGTGACATCATTTGATACTAATATTTGCAACCATTTCTGGTAAGCTCCAAGTAGATTTTCTGCTGAGATATTTCCACCCCTCGTGGCTATAGGCTATATTAAGTTTGTAATTACATTACTGGGGGTTGTGGTAATTAATTTCTTTTAATTCAAAAGTGGATGAGCTGGCGTCACCATCGCCCTTTTTGGTTTAAAATGAAAAAAGTTTAAGGTACTAAATTATTTTGTTTTTGTACTAATTACCTAATAGTATTTACTACCAGTTTTGAATTAATAACTTGTCGCAATCACCTAACTTGGTTGTTGTAAGATGAATAATTACAATTTTTGTAATACTAATTATTTGGTGATATGTAGGTAGTTCCTTTATGTGAGTAGTTTTGTAGTTTAATTAAAAGATGTAGTGATGTAGCTTTGTAACAACAGTTTTATTTAGTAGGCAAATATATTAGGGTACTTAATCAAATTATTTTAGTAATTGATACCATATTGGCATTTTATTGTGGAACTTACATTGAATAAATTTCCTTAGTGGAAAATTAAACCTTATGTTTGATCGATGAATTTTTAAAATCGTGTTTATAAGGTCTTAGATAGAAAGATATGTTACATTATTTTTTTCACAGAATTCTAAATACTTTTCGAAATGTCTGTATGTAAGTTTTATTATTGTTGGTTACCCCAAGAACTTGTAATCACGATAAGTAAAAAATAAAATAGCATATCAATTCATATATAGCAATTGTATTATTACACATATACTAGGTGTAAAAAAATTTAAAAATTAGGTTGGTTAGGTTATAATGGGTTTAAAAATAAAACATTAATAAGAAGATTTTATGGGAAAGTAAAAATTAACTTGTCCCACCCAAAGGGAGTGGGATGTAGAGAGACTTTGATATATAAATTTAGAATTTACTTTGTTTATTATTTAATAAGATAGAAATAATCACATTTACAAAATTCTATCGCTTAAACCAATGAATATTTTAATTTCATTGCAAATGTGCCCAAGTCACGATTAAAATAACTAAAGTGTAGGGTGTTTCCGTTTCTGTGACTTAATTATGGTGTAGTAATTCTACTTACATTTTTGAAGCGTTTCGGAAATATTTTCCATCCTCAGAAAATTTCACTCATCGGAGGTCGTCACAATAAATATGATTTCAACATATAACAACACAAAAACACTAACACTAACAGAGGAAGCAAAACACAAGCTCCAGAAAGCTATTGATAAAGTTAGTATCTGGATACAAAAATGGAGATTAAGATTAAATGAAGCAAAATCAAGCGATGTAAATTGTAAATTAAAAAAAAAATATATATATATATTAAAATACATACGTAACGCACACTGACGTGTGCACACACGGACGTATATCAGTCAACTGAAACCAAGTATTTACCGCGCGTCACCAAACAATATTTATCATTTCCTTCCTTCTAACTTTATCGCCGTGTCATAGATCATATTGGAACGAAAATGTAGTTGGTCATTTAGCACATCATTCGGGTGGTATTTATGTGCTTTATATATTTCGTACTCTTCTAATGCATTTAACTGTCTGCCCTTTCCACACAACTGCAACGGTTGGAGATTCGTGTTAAAGTTAGAATACGAATGACCCTTTTCCATAATATGTTTTGCATAATTTGACTGGTGACTGTCCTGTTGTTGGGTAGATGTTCTTTATACCTTTTCGAGAAGTGCCTCCCCGTCTGACCGATATAAAAACACGCGCAGTCATTGCATTCATCCTATATACGCCAGATGACATCTCGATAGGTGTTATGTTTTTTGCTTTAACCAATTTCTTTAGGCTATTGGTTGTACGGAAGGCCATAGTCACGTCCAGTTTTTTCATCACGTTGGTTAAGATGTTTGGTAATATATTTCCATATTCCGCAGAACGGAACGTTTTTTTTTTTTTTTTTTTTTTTTTTTTTTTTCACTATTTGATTTTGTGACGCCTTATCTTGTGTAAGGAGCTTATATTAAATGAAAGTAAAATCAAATATATGAAGTTGTCGGCATTGGAATACTGAAGGTAAAACAAAACCATGAGAAATACAACTTAGACACAATGTAAAGTATTTCAGTACCTTGATGTTGTGCTAAAATAGATTTCATAGACAGTTCAGATTAATAAGCAGTTATGGCTGATTTTACTGGTACCAAGAAGATCAAATTTTGTAATATCAGTCGTAACATATCAATCAGAGACGTAGAACAAATCGGCCGCTGACAATCCTCTCCATATTTTTGAGAGGAAAGTTATAAGGCCCTGGTGGGAGAGATAGAGGATAACATAAAACAAATCTAAGACATTCCTCAAAGGAAAAGACATTGTGAGATTCGTGAAATCCCATATTATAAGAGAGAAACTGTAGAAGGAGATGTATGGAAGAGGAAATGTGGGCGGATGGAGAGAATCCAATGCATCTACGTAAGAATGGTGGAGAGGGTGCAAAGTAGAGAGGAATGGAGACAAGGCCAGTGAGGGAGGCTAAGGCTCACCCTAGGTTGAAACACTTAGCGAATATAAAGGTATGTTATAATATATAACATGGTCATATAAAATTTTACTCTTCAAATTTCATTTGTTACTTGTTTATTTATTTTTGTTATTTATTATTTATTTTGACATTATTGTAGTTAGAACTAATTGATCTTTTTACTTTGAAAGCCACCATTTAAAACTCTTGGACAGCAAATTGAAAATAAATATTCAGCCTTGATGATTAATAATTGTTTCGCTGCTTTTTTTGTAAAAGATATTTCTATCTCTTTGTATTCTATATTTGTAGTAGGTCATATTGCTATATCAACTTCAGTCAGAATAGAAACCGTGAAGGGTGATAATGTCAACAATAATGAACTTTCGAATAGATTTCAAACTGGTCAGCATAACTCCCACGTTTGCTGAATAAGCAGAATGAATTGATTGTTTCGCTGATCCTTTATTTTGTTTCATTTGCAATTTAACCTGAGTATTGACACATAGCCCCCAGTTATGATGACGTAGGATTTAAATTAAATACTGTACATTTATTTTTCTCGTCTTATTTAATTCGTTAAACGTTTGTACTAAAAATTTGAAACGAATGAATTGAACTTTAAATATAATTTATTACTGAATAATAATCCGCAATTAGTATTTGATAATTTAATTTGCAAGTCTCTAAGTATAAATCTTGAAACAAGTGACAGTAGATATAATTGAGCGGCAAAAACTCTTTTCACAAACTCAAGATGAAACGAATCTAAAATAAGCCAGCTTTAATGACACCCATAACTTTCATAATGATTAATATATAAATTTAAACTAGTGTATTTAAAACGATAATCCATATAACCACTCTTATCTAATAATACCACTTCATGGAATATTATTCCAAAATTTCCGTAATAGTCCATCAAGAACTGTATTCCATTCAATTGGTTTAGATACTCACTGCTGTATAATAACAACTTAATTAATTATCGAACCCTAAAACAAAGTCCTAACTCCAACATTACCCCTAGATCAACTTTACCATCTTATTATAATTACAAGTAATAAGTAACAAATACAGAAATCACTAGAAACAAGAAGGCAGGTCAATTCTAAGGTAAAAGGTGTCTGTTTCTTGACTTCTTATCACAGACTGATTTTAAAATAGACTACAGCTAGTGAGTATTCTGAGAATAAAATAGTCACAATCATCCCGTCTCTTCTAAAACAAATTTAACCAAAGCAATTACAGACATTAAAAAAAAACGGCAATTGGATAAATGAAAGGAGGTTAAATGATTTACAACATTTTCAGAATACCCGAGTCTTAAGGATAAATTACACGACTGCAAAGTGTATCCAACAATCTCAGCCGACCCACCCACCCTAAACGACACTTCTGGTGTATATTAAATCACCACCCTCTACAACCCCAACGTGTGTAATACCACCACAATTTTCTAGAAGGTTCAGATCTGTAACACTTTCAATAAAATACGATAAATATAAAAAAATGAATTGTAAACAAATTAACATCTAAAATTCACAACCAATCGTCTTAAAGAAAAAATACCTTTAATAGCGACAGGTAAATTTCATTATAAAGTCTTTTATTTCACGAGTACGAGCCTTCTACAAACGGAATAAAAATGGTGTTATGCGTTCTTAGTGAAAACAAACATAATGGAGTTTAAATCTTTTTGTAGTAAAGGTAGGCCTGTACAGTATTAAAGTTTTATTACTTTAAAACTCAAGGGAGACGCTGTTATAGTGGAACAGCCCTAAGAAGGCACTTGTGCCCGGTGTGGGGCGGTAGAGGAAGAGGTGGATTATGTCGGAAAATAACACCGTTCCACAAACATCGACTTTGCCTTCGAATCGCCAGCTACCTGAGACTTTCCCGCCTAACGTTTACTTCGAGAATAGTACAGCGTTTTCACCCGATCTGCGAAGTGCCTTCTTAGGCCTGTTCCACTATAAACCCATATACATCTCCCCCCCCCCGTAATCAAACCGAAGGGGCCTTACCAAGATAGGGTATTTATAAAACAATACGAAGATCATGAACTAATTATCTTACTGGAATTTTATAAATTTGGAATAAAAAGGAGCAATCTTAAAATAGACTTATTGCTTTATTAAGATGTCGAGTAATCTATTCATCACTTCAATAGCTCTGTGAAGGTTTCGCGTAACTCGATGATTAAAGAATATCGTAAAAAGTTTTTTTGAGATACAAGGTCTTGAGTCGTTAGATATTATTTGCTTTTCACTTAACATAAAGTTAATATAAAGACGTTCAGATGTCCACCTAAATGAAAAGAAAACATGTTAAAAAGGACCTTCCTGTGTTTTAGCATCTTTGCAGCGCTGAAGTCTATAAATTGCAAGCTACATTTGCCTTATATTTAGCACATATATCATAAAAATAGCATAAAATTAATCTACAAATAAAGAGAAGTTTAACAGCTCTAGTTTGGATCAATCATAGGCTTTTTGTAACTTTGAATTTTGTTGTTTAAATAAAATATAATTACGAACCTCTAGAATGAACGAAAACGTGGTAAGCATATTTAGTCTGTCAAAGATGTTTTGGAATCTACTGATCCCTTTTCTGCATTCTTTGGCGTGATTTGATTAAATACAATTTCCATTAAAACCGGTAGAGTGGATCTCCAGATGTAAGAGTAAGAGTATAATTATTATGAAATTTATTCTGAAAACTATAAAAATCGTGAATGTTCCTTCTAAATGCAGAAATGATGTATAATTTAACAATAGTCATAAACCTTTCCAGATAAGCTGTTTCCAAAATAGTGAACCTAGAACAAATGGTTTATTACATATCAGTATAATAGTTAGTTGTGAACATTAAATGTAATGTACGTACATAGAGGCATTCAGCTTTTAATGTTGATATGTATTAATATCGTTTACAAAATAAGATATAAATTCAATAGTTTATATCATTAAATTTCAAGCATTTATAATTTGTTAAATATTATTTTATTTAATATGAAACTACTTACAAATACCATTTTCATAATTTTCTAGCACGCGTAAGCATAGAATATTTATTGCATTTTAAATCATAAATTATAATGATAACAAACTGAGGAATTAATAATATTAAGAAGATGTCATGAATCTAAATGAAATAAGGCTTTAATAAATAATTTTAAAAAATTTACCTGATCTTTCGAGCAAGGTATAAAATAAAACGATCTGATTGTAACACAATTCAGAAACCATCATGGGTGTTGTTGGCGAGTTCCAATCTCTGTGAATTGCCCTTAAGGGAGTCATTACATATTTTCTGCAAAGTTAAGATGTACGAAATTGGAAATGAAATTCGTTGATAACTCTTTTTTGTATCCAGGATTGAGGTAAGGTTGTAACCACATATTTACTACGGTATATCATGAAAAATGTTCTGAAATTTGGTAAAAATAATTTGGTCAGGAAATTTAGCGACTCTCTAAGACCTGAATGGAATTTCATTTACCGCACAGTTTATATCATTTTTGTAGAAAAGAGATCCAGTACAAGTTATTAGTAACTAACATTATTTCAAAATAGAAAACTCCGTGATGTTGAAAAATGTTACTAAATTAAACTTGCATTAAAATGCATGGGAAACTTTTTGTAATCTATTAACAAGTACATAACATAAGTAATAACTTTGAGCAATGAATTAGGGCCGTTACGAAATTCTATATTAAAGTAAAATATAAAATATTAATAAATATTAATTATTGTTAGATATAAGATTAGTTAATAATATTGTATTATTTAAATGTTAACTTAAATGTTAAGTTATTTAAAATAACGCGAGGTTTTTGTTAACGCCCCTTTAGAAAGTAGTTTAGACCACGCCCCATTAGTTTTGTTTAAATTCGTGGGTTGTTTAATGTAGCTCATGTATCAATGAGGATGGCGACTTTGTTGTTGAAACGCGTTTGATTAAGTAAACGTAATTTTTGTGAGATCTTGTGGGAGTTTCAATTTATCAAATAACAGTATTGTAATAACGTTCTCTCCCTCCCTCCCTCTCTCTCTCTCTCTCTCTCTCTCTCTCTCTCTCTCTCTCTCTCTCTCTCTCTCTCTCTCTCTCTCTCTCTCTCTCTCTCTCTCTCTCTCTCTCTCTCTCTCTCTCTCTCTCTCTCTCTCTCTCTCTCTCTCTCTCTCTCTCTCTCTCTCTCTCTCTCTCTCTCTCTCTCTCTCTCTCTCTCTCTCTCTCTCTCTCTCTCTCTCTCTCTCTCTCTCTCTCTCTCTCTCTCTCTCTCTCTCTCTCTCTCTCTCTCTCTCTCTTATTTTATAAAGGCAGGAGGTGAAATGAAAAGTGTATTTGTATTTATTATGTATTGTCTATTATGTTAATCTTTTGGTCAATTGGGGCAAGTTTCATTGAACAAGCGGCTTACCTCCTCATATGAACGAGTTCAATCCCCATAACCCCTCATCATCAGAATGGTTATTTGCTCTGTCTCACTAAGTGACATTGTAATCTAATGTAAAGCTTACTAAAAATTTGCCATTGAATTAGCATAAAAATCAAACAAACTTTAAGAGGCTGCCATTTCCAAATGAATAGTCCTTTTTCAGTCGGGATTGCGTCAATGTGTTCCTCTAACAAAGACCTTTAAAATGAGGTATAATTCGACCTATGCTTTCATTTAAGATTTTTTAGACTTCCTCCACAGGACGTCCCCCCAAAGTGAAAAAAGACAGTTAAAATGAGCAAATAGTGGGTAACTACAGTATGGACGTAATCCTAGATTTTCATTGTTCTGCGTTTATTAATACAATTAATATTAAGGGGTTTCCAGACTTTTTGAACACCCGGTATATTTAACTCAAAATTTAGTAATAATAGTTAATTATATTTAACTCAAACTGTAAAGAACAAACAAAAAACTATACACACTATTTTTTTTTTTTTCAAATAGGCTATTTTAATAAAATATTTCTAAGCTGTGGTACTAAATTAAAATAAAACTAATAAGTTACCTTCCTTTCTCAAAACCCCTATTCAGAAGTTGTAGTTTTTTTCCCAAAAAGGAGGCTATTGGTTTGTGCCGGTATTAAAAGTCAAACTTCACAAGAAGGATCTACTGATCTAAGTCAATTTTTAAAATGTATTTTGTTTATCATTTCAAAAAAACAGATTTGTAACAGTCCATCTACGGTTTATCTTTCCAAAACCTTCATACTCGTACATGAGCTAGACATACGAATGACACAAATGAGTTCGAGAATAAAAGGAAATCTTCAACATTTCAGCATGTAAAAGAAAATCCCATCTCCACTTCATAAATGATTCCAATTTATAAACATTTACAGAAGAAATTTCCAAGACGTCAAACATTTCAGCTTGCTACACAGAAGTAATCCAACATATTTTTTATACCGCTCTCCTGGTAATAACATCTCATGTCAGCAGAACTGATTATAATTTATAAACACTGAAGGGTGGATTTTAGAGACAATTCTTAAGACTCTCATGAGAACAATTTGGGTAAATCAACCCCTTAATGGCAGTATTTCTATGAAGAGAGTATCATTATAAATGTAATCTGAGCCTAAAACTCTTCACTATTACTTAACGATTTTTTAATTTTTTACATATGTAGATTTAAGTATTGTCAGATATTAAATCATTATATGTGTTAATGATATGAGTTGTCTTGCAAATTCCTGGATGGTTCAGAAAGAAAAATCCTTACTTTATCATAAATTATTAATTTAATATACAGAAAAAAATACCTCATAAAAATCCAAATTAAAAAATTCGTGCTGTAAAATCTGTGTTGATGCTATTATATTAATTATGAATTATCGTTTAAATTATTTTATACGTTTTTTTTTTTTAAACTTCTGAGCAATAAATCAAATATTCAAAATGGTCACGAAATGTGACCAAAATATTCTCAGGGAGCTCAATAAAAATATTTCACATTTATTATTTAATCATAGCCTAACTTTTTATAAGGCTACTACAATCTACCTTTTTTAAAATTTACTATGAAAAGATAAATGTATGCTTTTTTGGTGATATGAAATTGGGTTATTATTTTAGTTAATATATTATAAAAATCTCTTTTTATATATTGTTTTTTCTTGCATTTAATGTATGAATATAATTCTTTATTGTAACTTTTAATAAACTCGTACAATTGGTGTTACTTAATAAAAGAGGAAAATAGGAATTTCTAATCACTTTAATTTATACTAATATCTGAACCATACATGTATGTATATTTCATGCGGTAAAACACTTTGTGTAGATGTATTCTATTCGTCATAAAGTTAAGCAACTAGATTCATTATTGCGGTAGAACTGAAAGTCTGGAGTACAGCCATACGTCTCAGAAACGTAAGATAATGCTGCAATTACCCAAGAACCTCGGGCTTTCATTCATATCTCAGTAGAATGTCTGAACCATGTTACTAAATCCATTTACCTCTTAAGATATTGTCGCTATTTGTTACATAAAATATGAACACTAGAATTTGTATAAACAAGTTATAAATGTTTTGAACAATTGCTGTAGCAAATTAATGCTGAATATATTTTTACTTGTTGGAGGAGTTGTAAGCAGGAAATAACAAATACAAATTACTAAAACAATCAAGGAATTATTTAAAAACGTAATAATAACAAAAACTTGACCGAAGTGAGTTGCTTCAGAAAATATATTATAAACTTAAATTTACTTGATCGAAGTCAATGTTTGAAAACGAAGTTCGCCAGTGATTTTCCTTTCTCAAATATACTAAAAGTTAGGATCGAAATCGATAAGCATATATTTATATTACACAATTATCTTTGTAAAGTTGTTTCAAACTAATTACTGAGATTTTATTATTTTAAAGTTAAGTATAACTCTATGTAAAAATGATAAATATAATAAAACTGTTGGCATTTATACAACCTCGACAATGCCCAACATGGTACTAAATGATTAAAGTTTTTAGTTTAAATAAATCTCTCACGTTTATTATTACATTGGGAATATGAGTGTTTTACATAACACAGTGGAATTGACTGTTTAATTTTACTCAGAAGTAGAGTCAATTTTATTAGTGATACGTCAGGTTGACAAGGACGTTTTAATATTGATTTTAGTAATGAACGAATTGTTTTCAGACGGTTTAGACGTGTACAACTCCACTTCAATAATAACAACTAAATTTCTAACTTCAGTAATACAACTTTTAGTAATTCTTAGAGTTTGTTTGTTTGTGTAGAAAAATCCAAAGAAAGAGCACTTTTAATATGTTTAATCCTGATGTTTATTAATATTTAAAAAAATTGCAGGGATGTTTTCTTTTTAATATGTATATATAATTTTATGAGTTATAACATTTTGACACAAAATTTAACCCAATTCAATACGTACAGTTTTTGCGTACAATATACAACAATTTATGTTCTAATGCTTAAACCAAATTAGTTTGCCCTTTCCAGAAAATAATACATTTTGGGTACTTTAGTTAAATGAAATCTTTCGAATGTTATCAAGTTTCTATAAAATATTTATTAAAAACTATGTACGTTTAAAAAAGATATAAAGAAACTTAAATAATTATAGACTACAAATACTTATTATATGCAAATTATTTATAGAGGAAAATAAAGCGTTAACAATCTGTTTGGCGGTAAATATATACAAGAAATTGGGTAAAGTGTGGATTTTTTTTTTTATCTCGTCCACTTGCTCATGAAAAAGGTGTTTGAGCCAGGGATGGATAGGTTCTGTGTATCTGTCTGCGTTCAAAAATACTGGATGTTCTTTTGATTTATTTCATTACCCTTTAAAGATATGGTGATTTTTTTGTAATCCACTTAGTTGTGAGTAGACATGGAAACACACACAACAATGAGTTAAGTAGCTGTTTACCTGATTTATGAATTGAATTAGATGTAATTATACAGGATAGGATAATCAACAATTTATTAAACAAAGTTTAATTTAATTTTTTGTTTTGTTTTTTCATTAATAATCAAGCAACTTTTGTCGTAATATAAATATTATTGTTAAAACCTAACTTAAATAGTTGTTTTATATTTTGTCCAAGTAAATAGTTTAAGTTAATAATCATATGTTTAATACCTACATTTACTTTGTTGAAAATATAAACAAATAACATACGACTTTGTTCGATGAATGGTTAAGCAGTGTACAAGAGCAATAAGTTTCATTTAATTCTGTTTATAAAATACATATTCAGTTTTACAAACCTTAATAGTGGGAGTTACTTTATCCGACCAAGACTGTGTTAATATATCATACATTTTTTTTTTAAAATCACTCTTCATACTTCAGTTTGTATCCAAAATAAAAAATAAAAATTATTTCATCAAAAGAACGGATATAATGAGTACTATTTCAAAATGTCAGAATATTGCCATTTACAATTTAAAAATATATAATTAGTCCCTGTATTTTTGATTATAGTTCTTCACATTCTGCAGATAGTATAGAGCCCTATCCAACGCCCGAGTAAATTTTTTTTACTTAAACTAGAAGTCGAGGTATAAAATATATTACAGACATTTGTTTAACTCTGTATATACAATTCTCTATATCCAGATGTGAGACAATACAAAACATATAAATATAAAGTTTGAAATATACTTTATAGGATTTATCGTATTGTTTGTGTTGACTGGATGTGACTTACAGATAGACGGACATACATGTAATTGTAATTATAAAGGCCCCTAGTTTTATCTAACGACTCTAAAAAAGACAAAAAATTAAGAAAAAAAACTCCTGGAGATATGATTAATACATGTATACATACTGAATTTGATCAAAATCGGTCTACTCCTTTGAGTTGTACTGCACGAAAAACCGATTACAGACGGACATTATTCTAAAAGTAAGGGTATGGGGTTCAGGAGACTTCAAATGGAAAAAATCATCCATTTTTGTTGTCTTAACTATTTATATGTAACAAAACGTATAATTTATTCGACAACCTAATTACACACTCGATTTCTGCCTATCGGTTAATTTAGGTTTATGGTATGTTTTGAGGGGCAAGCTCGCCTAGTTCGTCTACTAATCTAGGCTTAAGGCTTCTATTACGGTTTAGTTGCGTTAGTAACTTACTAGCTTCGTGTATATTTTTTCCCTTGTCGTTTAAAGACGAAACCCCTTATAAAAAAATGATAAAAATAAAAACCCTCTCATACTCTAATAGCCTGATCGGGGTCAGAAAAGAAGAAGAGTTGTGCAAGAGAAACCTGATAATAAAGATAAAATAGAGGGATCTAACACAAGACTAATGAAGACAGGTGTACCTCAGATCCGTTACTATGATTGAGCCTCTGAGGGACGCTCTGTATGTTAAGATTCATATCGTTAAATACGTTACATATTATAGATTTATTTTCAGCAATTGTTATTAGAATTTGTTACATTTAAAGTTGTAGGCGTAGTGAAACTGCCCCTACATTTTGGGTACTTTTGAAAAGATGAAACTGCCCCGCTCATTAAAGAGAATTAGGAAGGGTTGCCTCGCAAGACTAGAAATGCTGAAATTGCTCCGAGCGCCCGGTCAGGTAGTCATTTTTAATGACAGGCTATTTACTTTAGAAATAATATTGAAAACGCTACGGAACCAAACCTAACCTAACATAACATAACCTAACCTTAAAGGCTTATATGCTTGATTGAGGTTAAATTTAAACACATACTACCGAAATAAAATAATCTGGTAGAGAAAATTAAATAAAAAACTACATTGAATAAAATGTCTTTAAATTGCTCCTGTTTCCATTGAAAAATTACATAAATAGTACAAAAAAAAACGTCTCTATCGTTGAACGATATGTCACACGAATTAACATGTGGTAACATCCTTGAAATGTTTTCAATATTATTTTCTAAAGTAAATAGCCAGTCGTAGAAAATGACTACCTGGCAGGGCGCTCGGGGCAATTTCAGCATTTCTAGTCTTGCGAGACGACCCTTCTTGATCCTCTTTTATAAGCGGGGCAGTTTCATCATTTCAAACGTACCTAAAATAGCGGGACAGTTTCATAGTCCCCAAAGTTATATATGTGTATCTCCCTGCTTTGTGATTTTTTCAACATAATTGAATTTAACATTGAAGGTTAAATTGTTTCCGGTTTATTGGAACAATAATCCACACCTCAGGGAACATATAAAACAAGCGTAAACATTATAATTATAATCGTAGTAAACAATGGCTGCTATCCAGAGGGTTAGACAAATCTCATATTTTATCGATAAAAGATGAAAATGGTAATTTATTTTGATTGAAAAACTAATTATAAATTTTTAAAAGAATAAATAAGATAAATACAATTTTAGAAGTAAAGATAACATTTTGAAACGATTTTGTGTACATAGCGCAATAAATAAATACAGTACACCTGTGTTTGAGACAAGAGAATATATAGTTGCCATTCGTAGTATTTGACGTTACATTCTACAACATATGTTTCTATAACAGAATATCCAAACAAGAGTGATAATATTCTATACTGTCTTTAACAATGATTGATCTTCTGAGAGTACCCTAAGACAAATATTACATATTTTCTATGATAGGCAAAACAAAATATGAAAAAGAAAAGAGAGAGAGTATTAAATATCTGACTTTAATAAATCCAAATTTTAGTAGTAAACATGTAATAAAGATTTGTCATTAAAATTGTTTTTTACATTATACATGTACTTAGAGTACTTACACATTGACGTAGTTAAATAAAAAAACAATAGAATATACTGTCTTGGTTAAATTAATGTAAGACATAAACAAATAAATATTGACATGCAACAACAGGTGTTCGTATATTGCTCATAACTTACTTTGAAAATTTATATTAGCGTTTCTTTTATTGAAATATATCGCAAAAGTGTTATATTCCTTTTAGGAAATTCAAACTGCTATTCAGCTTCAACTTGGCAGATCGTAACAAATGTCCTTACTTGAACCTAAGCACCTAGCTCTGTTTTACGACTATTATTGCCATGTGGCGCCCGTTACCGTTACAACTCAGATATTTGTCATAACGGAATGACCATTTCATTTTCTCTGATTTATTGCAAGCAGGTTTAAATGAAGCCGTAACTTTTCGCACCTGCACAAAGTCACCGAGTTCAAATAGACGATAATATCATTCAAATAAAACAATACAAAAAGTGAAAGTAAATAATGAAAAAATTCGAAAATATAATAAAACATTTTCAAATAGATGTTATAAAATTTAAATAGATGATAAATAAATTTAAAGTTATTAACAATACAATTTAAAATAGTAATGAACAACGATTTAAAGCCAAGAATAAAATTATTTCCAATAAATAAACACATTTCAATGAGATAAAAATACATTCACATAAATAATTAAAAAATACATATCATAATAACAAAGGTTCATATTTATTATAATGCCATTTTGAATATATACCTGTATAATAACATTTCAAGCACATGTTTATACAATTTTAAATAATAACTAAACTTTTAAAGAGATGGTTTATTATTATATTTTTTTTAATACACAAATTCAGAAATAAATTTAAGTCATTTATAACTTTAACTTTCACTTTTATTAATTATATAACTTAAATGTACAGACTATATTAATAAACATTAAGAGGGCTATGCAGAACCGGTTTTTACATGTAAAAATAAGAGGATGTAAAAAACATGTCAGTAACTTTTTGCCGATTCGCCAAACCTTTTTTTTAATTCATCAAATTTGAAAATGGCAACGGTTTAAAGTTTAATTTTGAATATCTTGAAAATCATCAACTTTAAAAAAATATTTCAAGACACAAATTTTTTTTTTTAATAACAAATAATAATTTTTTTTTAATTTTCCTGTAGCTCAAAATATAATCGAGTTATCATGAAAAGTATGGAAAAAATCTCTTTCGGTAGTAGTCTACAATAGCAAAGATTAACCTAGAATTAAACTATTTTTGAATTTTAATCATTTTTCGTAAAAGTAATAAAATGTATCGCCCAGATCTTAATAAAAAAATGTTAACCTCACTATTATTACCAATTTATAAAGTGTAAGTTTAAAGCCTAACATCTGGAAACCCAACTACATTAGTTACTTTGCAAACATTTTAATGTAAACAAAATAATGTTTTATTCTGAAACTGATAATACCTAATAAACGACGTTAGTTGTTAGTGATCTCAATGAATCTTGATATCTTCATAAAGTATAAAGAATTATCTAAATGTCAAATTGATTATTTGTTTTTGTTGTTGTAAATTGTGCTTTACGATAGTTTTTAGATATTTTTGGTATTGTGATCCTGCAGTACACATTCTGTTTTAATAGCGAAGTTTTATCATACATATTATAGTAATTGTATGGAAATGCCAACATCCGACAATACAAAATGTCTACTGATCCCAAAATTAGACCAATTCTTGCTCACTCAAAATAAAGTGTTGAATAAAATCTAAAATAGATTGTTTACAAGAAAACAGTATATATTGTTGTGAATTAAATAGGGACAGATTTAAATAAGATTTATTTTTTGTTGAGATTTAATAATATTTTAATATACCAACTTAGTTTAGAAACAATGACATGTCTATAGACTACTGTTTATTAAAAAAAAAAAAAAAAAAAAAAAAAAGTTGTTTAGTCTGTCAAAAAATACCCCTAATTACATTATTTATTTTTGAACCTGAATGATGCCATATAATATAGAACTAATCAACTATATAGCACTCAAATTGTGTGTATAATAATACACTAGAACAGTTAATCACTTTTTATTATATATTTTAAGAAATTTTAGTATTCAAGGTATTTTAACTGTTCCTAATTCAATTGTATGCAATTTCTGTAAGACGAAAATGCTCATGTAACAATAAAAATAATTATACACACAAAATGTATATACAAAACATTATAAAACTATCTGAATATGAAGATTAATTTAACGAAAACGTCGATTTTAAAAACAATTTTAAAAATTACAAATTTGTTCTTGTAATTAATTTATTTTTCATATAAATAATGACTTGTAAAATGTTTTCTCCTGTTATCTAATGAAATACTGCATTGAAATATGAAAAAAAACAAATTTGTTTTCCTTATAAAAATAAATAAATTTAATTTTGAAAATGTTATTAATATTCTTATTTCATGATTATATAGACTTTTCATAGCTAAAACAGTTTGATATTTTAATGACATTTTAATGACATTTTAATGTAATTGTTTATTTAATTATTACGTTTTTTAAACCTTGCAGGAGTTTTTGTGGGATCTTTATAAAAGTACAAAGTGAGTTCTTCAGTTAAAAGGTTTAAAAGCTTTCTGCTAAAGAAAATAAGACTGTTAACATTAATTGTATTCTGCATTATATATACAAATTTGTGGTAAAATATTGCATAGTATAGTAGTATTGAAACGATATCAGTATGAAAGTTTTGTAAAGTAGATAAACCAACAACAATGGTTTTATGATACTGTAGTAACCATTTTAGACTGAAAATTTAAACTACACAAATATACATATATACACAAATATCAATATACATAGATAGATCATAAACGTTATATTTTGAATTATAATAAACCAGAGAAAAAGTCTTATTTAATAATCAAAATAAAAATACAGATAGGAATAGTTTTATTTCAGAGTGCACTAGGTTTATATCTTGTTACCATTTTGTTGTTGTAAGTTCAAGCGTAATTAAAATTATATGTTATGCTATAGATAAAACCATAAAAATAGTTTTATGAAACATTTCTCTAGAAAGCAAGCGATAATTAAAAGACGTGTTCTCATTTCCAGATCCCTAGACAGACTGAAAGAAAGCAAGTTTGCGAAAAATAAAATAAAATGAAAACATATTTTCCTTCATCGAATCCCCAGAGTCAGTATTAAAAAACAAGTTACAACAAACTAAAGCTCAGTATTTCCACTCTCTAGATCCTCAGGCGGGTTCGAGGAAAACAGTTCATGCTAGAATGTTTATAAAATATTAAATCCGTAGGCGGTAAAAGTAAAAACACACTAATACAAAATATAACCGTGAGAGTAACCAGAGTGAGTGAAATCAAGTTTCACTATCTTCAGATAGTTGCAAGGAAAGCAAGTAAATACTACCTAATGACATTGAATATATATTTCTACATCTTTACATACATACAATAAAATAAGCAAATTAGATATACGAGGAAACTAAGTCATAGCGAAAATACATTTGTCCAGCTCCAAATCCAAATCAAGGAGAGCAAATAGCTATACGAGATACAGTGAAGATAATTTTCTGCATCCTATATCGACAGACATAAAATAAAATAAGGAAAATTAGTAACTTACACAAAGAAAATAATTAAATTACCTTGTGCATAATTTTTTCCAATAGTTTCCAGAGAAATGTCGTTTCTGCTAATGATCATTCGAAATCTTTTTAAAATATGCTGTAGTTTTCTTAAATCTTAAACTTGGGTTCGGTCAGGTATAACAATCTAATTAATGGAAGGGAATAAGTTTATCTTCATCTCAATCCCACTTATAGAGTTTCAATAAAATAAATTAAACTGGTACTCAATTTAGTGTAAATAAATATCGTAACCAAGATAAGTTTTTTAATAAAAATAAGTTGTTTGTTTATCTCATTATCAATTCAAAATCTTTTACAACTTCTTGACTTAACAATTTGTACATTTTATAATTATAATGAAACATTTATTTGGTAGGTATAAAACGGAAAGTGTGAACTGAAGTAAATAGTTGTTAAGTATACTATAAAACAATGAACTGATATGACCTCTTCTAAAGTAAAGTGTCTTAATTGAAACTGATAGTGAATAGGCGATGAATATGCACAATCGATGTTGCAAATTTTATATTAAAGCAATTAGTAAATTAATAGAACAAGCGAATAACCTAAAATTTAGTTTTTAAAACATATAAATAAAATATTTTCTAAATATAAGGTTTATTGTTCCTACCTTTCGAAATTGTCTAAACAGTTCTCTGTACAATTCATATTGGAATATTAAACACTCACTAAATAAAGTTTTGCCTGTTACAAAATATGACTAATATATTTTACTGGTAAAATACTGTGTAAAAACTGGTAAAGTTCAGAAACATAATATTATTTTTATTTTAAACAAACTTTCTTACAGATTTATTCCTTTTTTTATAAGAGTTTCCTTCACCTCCCCCATCGGAACCCTGTAGTTTTCGTTCGTATCTAAATCGCTAAGTCGGTGACTCATATTTTATTGTCCTAATACCCAACGCCAAAGAGCGCTAACTATAGGACAATTTTCATCATAGTCGCTTAGTGGTTTATTTCTACGAGGCTTAGTTTCCTAAATTTTCCTAGCAACGCGAAACATAACTTTTAATAACCTCTCTATCTTACAGCATGTGATGTGACTCAGATTGTATTATTTGAGTGGTCGAGATGGACATCACTTGTAAGATCCGGTGTATTCTCTAGAGTCCTAGAGGATATGGGAGGCATGTGTTGTCAGTTATTTAGTAATTGGGAAGTGTCCGTCTTGTATGGGATCCTGTGTACTCCACCAGAAGATACGAAAGAGAGTTATTGATAGGTTAATTAGGACTTGAAAGCTTATACCACTTATGAGATCCTGTGTATTTAACCAGAGGATATGAAAGAGAGTTAATGATAGGTTAATTAGGACTTGAAAGCTTATACCACTTATGGGATCCTGTGTATTTCACCTGAGGATACAAAAGAGAGTTATTGATAGGTTAATTAGGACTTGAAAGCTTATACCACTTATGAGATCCTGTGTATTTCACCAGAGGATATGAAAGAGAGTTATTGATAGGTTAATTAGGACTTGAAAGCTTATACCACTTATGGGATCCTGTGTATTTCGCCAGAGGATATAAAAGAGAGTTATTGATAGGTTAATTAGGATACGAAAGCTTATACCACTTATGAGATCCTGTGTATTTCACCAGAGGATATGAAAGAGAGCTATTGATAGGTTAATTAGGACTTGAAAGCTTATACCACTTATGAGATCCTGTGTATTTCACCAGAGGATATGAAAGAGAGCTATTGATAGGTTAATTAGGACTTGAAAGCTTATACCACTTATGAGATCCTGTGTATTTCACCAGAGGATATAAAAGAGAGTTATTGATAGGTTAATTAGGATACGAAAGCTTATACCACTTGTGGGATCCTGTGTATTTCACCAGAGGATATGAAAGAGAGTTATTGATAGGTTAATTAGGATATGAAAGCATATACCACTTATGGGATCCTGTGTATTTCACCTGAGGATACGAAAGAGAGCTATTGATAGGTTAATTAGGACTTGAAAGCTTATACCACTTATGGGATCCTGTGTATTTCACCAGAGGATATGAAAGTGAGTTAATGATAGGTTAATTAGGATATGAAAGCATATACCACTTATGGGATCCTGTGTATTTCACCTGAGGATACGAAAGAGAGTTATTGATAGGTTAATTAATTAGGATATGAAAGCGTATACCACTTATGGGATCCTGTGTATTCCAACATAGAAATAATTCCTAACACATAATTGATTAATTGTAAATCGTAAATTGTCCAGGCGTGTTGTCCAACCAATGAAAATGTATAAAGCAATGTTAAGACTATTTTAAATAATATCTATTGTTTGGTCTTGCTGTGAGCTATGAAGAGTTTGATGTAACCTCAAAAAAGAGAGTTTTTTTCTTTTAGAATGATCGAAACGAGGTTAGATCCACACCATAAACTAAGCTAATAAATAACTGAGGTCTAGGTCTACCAATTGAGTAAAGCGAATGAATGACCTCGTTATCAGGTTACATCCGAGATAAATTGAAAACACGTAAGATTGTCCCTCATAATTGTGGATAAATTATTATTTTTAAATGGTCTCGCAAAAACTTGTTAAGACATTTCAGACATAATATATTATTATTACTATTAATATGTATGCTTGAAAATTATTATTGGTTTACAAAGTCTTATATAAAAAAGAAAAAAAAAACAAAAGAAAAACAAAGCAATATGATTGTACTGTAATGTTCATATTTCTACGAGATTGGTCGGTGTTTTAATTTACTACACTATTTGTCTTTATTAAAGGTAAATAACCGTTACCATAGTAACGGAGGATTCTCTGATCCTGTCTATATTAAAAAAGAAAAGAAAAATAATTCAGTTCTGAAGGTAATTTAGAGCTAATAGCTAATGTACTTAATACGGAATTCATTAAAAGACACCATTTGCAAAGACTCAAATGGTTAATAAGGGCTTGGCAATCCAGACGATAAAGGCGTACTAAAAAAATAGATCATCCTTTTTCATGTAATCTTATGTTAGATACCTTTCTTTCACCTTTTCTATCAGGTCTCTTTTAACTTATTTTGTTTCTGTTTTAAACCTGTCGCTAATAAGATGATCGAAGAAACTTTATTTTTTGGGTTTTTTAAAAATTATTGTTAATAAAACCATCATAACCGAGAGGTATTCCCTTTAAACAGCAAGGAAATAAACAATAAGAATATCTATTTATTACACTGTATTGATACTACTACTCATTTTAAACATCTGTTCATCCAGAGAAAACACATTTATGAAATTTAAAATCATAACCATTTATAAAAATAAATTCAAAATAAAAATATATATATTTAGCCGATTAAATAAGATATTTTAAAGGGTTTTTTGGAGTATATAAAATAATTTTATAGGAAAGAGGATGGTAAAGAGAACAAATATTATCCCTCATAGAAGGTTGTAACACTTATGGTTTTCAAAACAATGAAGGGAATACAAGATTGATGGAAAAATAACAACATCAATTCCTAATCTAAATTATAGACAATCTTCTTTCACAGATGTCTACATGTTAGAATTGCATTTATTTAAATTACGCCACTCTTAACTAATCCATCTAAGACTGAATTAATACATCTTAAAATTATAAAATTAATTCAAAAGATCCCAATAAATCCATTGTTATTACAATCACCTGAGATTCCATTCAAATAAAACCGCCTTTTTTTCATTCCTCAGATCCGATTAATCTTCTTTCCCGTTTAACCTCAAAAGTTTAGTTTATCAATTACGAACTATATTTATATGTCAACTGGGCGAAGTAGATTTTGTCTTGATTTCTGAATTATTTAGTAAATTACCTTGCGATTTTTTTAGTTAAATCTTAATTACAGAAATGAGATGACGAAATCGTTAAAAACCAATCAAACAGAGAGAGTAATCGAATAAGAATTCGCTTAATGTAGGCTACCAGAAAAGCTTAAATTACTTTTCCCTCATGCACAGAAACTGAATGGGAAAGTTAAGTGGGAGGAAATTGAGAAAGCAAGAAATTGCCTTTTATTTCAGTATACAATCAAATAAAGAGTAATAAACAGGATTTACAAACTTCAACAATATTAAACTAGTCTAATCGGTAAACTACTAGAAGAAGAAAAAGAAGAAGAAGAAGAAGAAGAAGAAGAAGAAGAAGAAGAAGAAGAAGAAGAAGAAGAAGAAGAAGAAGAAGAAGAAGAAGATTGGTTGGAGAGAAACCGTCACAAATAATTCTACAATAAAATTTGTATTTTGTTTTTTGAGCAAAAATATCTTAAATACCGACAACTTAAACTTTTTTTTTCAAACGCTACGTTTTGTTAGAGACTGTTTAAGACACAATAAAACTGCGAAAACAGAAAACATTGAGATTAATTTGGAAATTTGGGTAAATGAAAATGTTTCTGAACAAACTGCCGCTTTGTGTCACATACTTCAGGATGTAAAATATTCTCTTATAGACTTGTACCCACTTTATGGTATTGCGCGAAAATATTTTATTCAATTTTTCATTTAACAAATATGAATCTTTTTTCAAAGAAGATATACCGGTAAAGTTTTTTTTAAAATTTCACCTTAACATCCAAAAAGGAATATTAAATAAAACTGCATAGTATTAACATATTTTTATTGATTTACGTACACATGATTAAAATATTCACTAGAAAATAAATATTTATTTGTTTAAATATGCATAGTCAAAATATCGTGTAAACGTATACATTTCATCTAACTATAAAGAAAAACAAACAAATTTACATGTTCAAATTAAATATATAAATTTTTATAATCATCATCGTCATTACAAATCTCATTAATCATTCTTCTCTTAAATAATTCGTTTAACATAATTATATTAAATTAGATGGAAATGAGAGTTTAACGGGTTAAACGGTCCCTGGCACCGCGACCATTGTGAAACTAAGCCTCTTGATTAATTAATTAATTATTATATAATTAATCAACTATTAGTTCAGTAGATTAGTTCTATTTTAGGAATCCACTCACTAGCTTGTTAAGCGAAATTCACCTGGAGTTTGGAAACTAAACACCCTTTGCCTCTTGATGTCAAAAGATCACATCGGTAGATTATGTGGCCTCATCTATCCCGCATAGTCTACACAATATATAATGACTATATGCCGTGATAGCAACTCTTTCATCACATATAAAACGTTTACGGTTGTCACATTAAGAGCTTCACCGGTATAGTATAGTGATTAAAATGTCCTAATATCTCCTCTAGAGTATTAAATGTCTTTAAACAGTGTTTATAATTATCAAATTTTATATTCTTAATGGTTGCCCTTACGTTTCCCCCATTATTACTTGCAGTACATAGCAACGACTTACAGCTATTAGTCCAACGGATTCCAACATTCCAAATCTTCCATTCGTCTTGGAAACAAACTAACATGATCTTTGAAGATCTGACTTGTCAAAATATTGTCTTATTTCAACATTATTTGTTATATCCCAATATATATATATATATATATATATGTTGTAAAAAAGCTATCAGTGCCCATATATTACAGAATAATCTTTGATTAATACATAGCTTTCGTAAATGATAGTGCATTTCATACGTACAAGTTTTAGTTAATTCTCGTATGTATAAATGTTCTTGACAAAATAAATAGGTTCTTTTTCTGATTCCACAGCATAGTGCGTTTTATCATAAAAAATGCGGTTCAAAAAAGTAGATCGGCTAATTTATTGATTTAATTTTGTTGTTGTATTTATACGTGTTAAATTTTTTTCAAATATTTTCAATGATTTTGCCAAATATTGTATATATTACAAAAATTCATAATAACCTGTTTTCAAGATCATTTTTCGCAAGCCAACAACTTTGATTACATTCCATAATTTTGTGTATTTATTTTTAGCACGAGAAACTAATTATATATTTAATAGCGATATCTATATTATAAAAGCACATTTATTTAAAATGACGTATTTGAATATTGAGATGAAAGTCGACGTTTGAATTATAATTTCAATGTATTAAATCTTACGAAACAATCTCCCCTCCTACCTCAATTACATACAATGTTTATGGATGAATACTTGTATATCTTTCTTAGCCCGCGGAAGTTAAACTTTAAATTATGTTAAACTTAAGTCATAAATTATAGGCGAAGGAAAGTTTTAAAGTCAAGTGTCGCTGAGCAAAACTTTATCTTAAGGTGAACGTAAAGTATGTAATTATAATAATGTTACATTTTAACTTTGATTAAGTATTAAAATTACCTTCATTTTCTAGCATGTGGATGCCAATTTTATTTAAATTTTGACGATTATTAAGATTTATGTATTTATTTTGTGAAATATAAACTCAACGTAGAGGATTATTAACATATTCTACGGTCACACACTATCTTTAGGTACAGTTTTCTTTAGATGTTAATTATATTTCATAATAAACGTAAATGAGTGAAAAAAGTGCACAAAGATCACCGATTGAATTAACAAAACACTGTATCTGCATGTTTTGAACACATAGCAAAAGGATAATTACTTAAATAGCATCTTCAATATTATTTAATTTTGTTCACCTAATAGTCCATAATACTAAAATTATGTTTGGTAATATATTTGGAATTCCAGTATTTTTACTCTCAGAAGAGAACAACAGATAATTAGATAAATAATGCTGCCATATTTATAAGGAAGCTTGGTAAAACATTTAGGTTCAGACGTCTGCCTGTCTGCCTTTGGTACCAGAATAACCTATTACTTAAGTAATTTTTAAAAAATCTTATTACATAGGTATTCATTACTCATAAGGAAGTTTGATAAAAGATTTGGCTTCCTCTTTTTCGTCAATTGTTCTATCTACATATATATTATTTGATTTTTCTTTATTCTAAAACACGATTCTCATTCATGACTTACATTGATGTCAATGACATAGTCAAAGTGATTTTACCATTCTATCATTTTACTAGCGGAAAGATGGCGGTCACATAATTTTAGGTACAACTTTTATTATAAATCAAATAGTAAAAGAATGAAAAATGTTACTTACTAACAACAACAAAATATCACTATTAATAAAAAAATTATAAGAATATGTTAAAATTACACGATTTGAAACTTTTATTTTAAAAATAAATGTGGAACAGCAGTTAGAAATTTAAAAAAAAAATTGTTTAGGAATTAATGAAAACAATATTTCCCAATGTGTTTGTGTCACTGATTACGAATTTGGTAATTATTTAGAAATTGTATCCAATTTTAAAACAGCATGAAATATATATGAGGACCAGTTGATCCCATTACTAGCTGCTATAATATCTACAAAATATGAACACTCAATAATCGCTAATGAAATTATATAAGAGAGAACACACAGTTAAGTCACTGGATTGTTCTCAGGTTTGAAATCTACAACCAATTTATATTGTATTAGTTCTTACAGAAATTTGATATTCCTAATCCCAAATAGGTTTCAAGTATCATCCCTATAAAATCTAATTCTAAATCAATTAGACCCATGAGTGGATTTGGAAATTAAGACCAAGTTTTACAATAATTGAGAAAATTCCTTATGGGCGATGCTTATTATGTGATATTATTGAGAACGGGATGTTAGGCATTTCCATTAATTCTAACCTATAGTTATAGCCTACAAATATTTCTATAATTATTAATTGATTGATGAGTGTTCTTTATTTTGATACAGTAATTTCTATCTGTCTAGCTATGTGCTATTATCGTCTGCACAGTGATTTTTCAGCAACCCAAATGGGTGGACCGATTTTAATTAAATTTAGTATGTGAGCATATTTTGGCCATATTCTGAGGTGTTTTTTTCTTTTTTTTTCTAAGTCAAATTTGGAATTAGGTGTGTATAAGTTAAAATTTAAAATTACGACTTTTAAATTGTCACTTTTGAGTTTAATAAATATTTGTTCAAATATAGCCAATGAGGACCCACACAAAATGTATCGATCGTCATCTCTAAAAACATTTGGTTTAGCAGCTAAAATACAAAAATATTGATCATTAATCTATTAGAAAATACTGCTTTGATCAAATTTAGTTTGTAGGCATATTGAATATACAATTTGATTTTTTCTATAGTTACAAATTTGGGTCTAACTGCCATAAAACCAAACTCAAAACTACGATATCTCAATTCGGCTCCCATGATGTTGATAAAACTGTTCTTTTGTGCTTGAATGTAATTTCTAATGGCCCAAACTATTGGTAGTCATTTCCCCAAAAATTCTGGACAAAAGTCATTAATAAAAAAACTAAATGAAAAAAAAGAGTTAAAAGATCCGTTAAAAAACTAAATTTTTCAAAATCGATTTTACTGTTTTTTATACAATACTCAAAACCGTGTACAAAATTGCAATTAAATGAAAATTATAATTTTAAAAAAATACAAAATGAACCTTTACTTTGAACGATACAAAAATACAATTAACCCTTGGCACTAGATTATTGATCAAGTGAAGCAGATTTTGTAAATTCATAATATTGTACATGTTAAATAAAATTTCTTAATTACATATAGGTGAACAAAATTCACATATAGCAGCTATTGAGTCATTGTGCAACATTCGCCATGCAACGAAGCACAATGTGACTCATAGATCATGTTGTAGTCATTGTTTCCGTTCCGATTGAAATAATATTGTTGATCTTTACATGTTATAAAATATATGATAATGTTATCTAATATATATAATTGTCAAAACATGGACAGATTGCAGCGACTGAGCCAAGGTAACATTGTGAAACATGGAGCATGCAACGTGAAATAAAAATGTGACTAATGGATCTTGTTGTCGCCATTGTTTCCGACCTGAGTGGGAAATATTGTTCTACTTTACATGTAAATAACATTTATCTAAATATATATAGGTGTCAACAAAATGCACTGAGTCAATAAAGCAATGTGTAACATGAAGCACAATGTCACTCGTAGATCATATTGTCACCATTGTTTCCGATACGAGTCGAAAAATGTTATTGACGCTTGCCACAATTTTGTCTTTACAGTGGAGTTTTCAAACGAAATTATATTGTATTTCACTGAAGGCTATAGAAAAAATGAATTGTTAAGGAAATTGTAAAGTAGGATTACAAAGGAAATAGGAAAACTCTATTTTAGAATTAGTGAGATTTTCATATAGCCTATTTTTATTTATTTGTCCAGAGAATCGTGGAGTTTTTAAGTATCATTCCTCGAAACATAGAAGCTAAACCATTTTAAAACATTGTAAAATCGTTTATATAGAAGGTAATTTAAATTTAGAATCAAACACTGATCTAGTTTTTTAAAGTAATTAGAAAAATATGACTTTTGAATATAGGGGATTAAAATTGATAAATGAAGGTGAACATCTACTAGAGTTGTATAATTAAAGGTAATTTATTATAAATTCGAATTTATTTGTGGATAACGTAAGTATGGTGAACTCAAAAACAAAAGAGAAGGACAAACGTGACAAAACATAGCAATACTCCGGCTAAACGCTCGGCTAATAGACATACTGAGACAAACATAAACTAGATTATAAATTATAGAGGCACGACACAGAATAGTTACTGCTTCCGGTGTAATTGAAATTATTAAGATGTGGAAGGAATGAAAACTCTTATGAAATGAAAATAAATAGTATGATGTTGACTTATGACCGATTTTTATAAGAAGTTAAAAAAGGATTTCTGAAAAAGAAATTACTGAACCATGCCATTGACATCTATGGTAGATCAAGGATTGAAATCATCTATCTATAAAATTACGAGAAATTCAAATTAAAAAACACACATTTAGTTAGACCGACAGACAGAAATAGTATATATTATATTCTTATAAAACCAAATTGATTTTATATTTTTCGCTTTTGAATTGCTGAATGTATATATCTAGATAAATACCTTATATTAGTAGTCAGAGCAATTCTTGTTATTGTATATCACTACAGCTGTTTCGCCGATCACAGTCGGCTTCGTCAGGTGCAGGACACTTAAATAAAACACATAAACACGACACTGAACATATACGACACTAAAAACATTGTTTTAAAATATTCGGAGGCTAGCTCTTCGTTAAATTTTACACTAAAAATGTCCGGGTGTGGCCACATCATTATTCGTTCGTTTCCGGACGGATACTGAAAATAAGACTGATGATAGTTAACTGCCGTGGAAGTCCATTTGTTTATTCAGAGATAAGATTATATCGTAGATCGGGTTGGCTGCGAAGTTCAATTTCTCATTGAGAAGTATGTTGGGATGTTTCTTTTGGGTGATGTATATATGATATTCCTCCAATACGTCGAGACGGTGTCCCTTCTTCTCATTATGAATGATGTCAAGATTGGTGTTGATATTAATATCAACACCAATCTTGACATCCAACCCGCAGCCAACCCGCAGCCAACCCGATCTACGATATAATCTTATCTCTGAATAAACAAATGGACTTCCACGGCAGTTAACTATCATCAGTCTCATTTTCAGTATCCGTCCGGAAACGAACGAATAATGATGTGGCCACACCCGGACATTTTTAGTGTAAAATTTAACGAAGAGCTAGCCTCCGAATATTTTAAAACAATGTTTTTAGTGTCGTATATGTTCAGTGTCGTGTTTATGTGTTTTATTTAAGTGTCCTGCACCTGACGAAGCCGACTGTGATCGGCGAAACAGCTGTAGTGATATACAATAACAAGAATTGCTCTGACTACTAATATAAGGTATTTATCTAGAAATAGTATAATAATATATCTTTAAACTCAGTAGTATAGTGAATTTAGAATTAATTAGATTGTCATTTTCATAAAGTAACTATAAAAAAGATATAGTCCTACACTTCTGCCAGTACGAGCTCATAATACTTGTGTTTTTAAATTTCAATAAAAATTGAACCAAAAAAAATCTCTCTTTAGGTTTGTTATTTAAAAAAATATTTCTAAGTAACAGAACGTATCATTATTTCCTATTGTTTATTCCATCAAATTTTAGCCTTTGTAGGTGGACTGACATTAAATCAAGACTTACAGCCTGTTTCCTTTCAGCAAGAAGGTAACGACATCCTTTCCAATTACTTACAGTTTTCTTACTTTGTCATTTCAATCTTTAGATCAGCTTGTAAACCATCTTTATTTAGAAAAGATATTTTGTGAGAATTTCAACTACTCTTAACTTCATTAGACAGCTTCAACATTTTAGATAGATTAAAATATATAAATTAAGCAACTAATAGGCCTACGACTGTTATCTTTTTTCCGCTTAATAATTTATAGTAATGGTTTTAGTTAGAATTTTCAGTTTACGAGTCGCAGTTCGACTTATAAGAAAAAGATGTGTAAGTATACTTGTTTTTGCCAATTTACATCTTAAAATAATTATTTATATTGAAAAGTTTAATGTTTGTGTGTTGCAAAATGTATGGTCACAGACAACAGAGTACACCCAGACTCCCAATTATCATTATACAATCTGTTAATCGTTTTGTATAACGTTCAACTGATGAATCGTAGGTAGTGTTGCTGTAGCGTTACTGTTAAGCATCGATGCCAAGTTGTGCGATAATTTCACGCGCCGAGAGCGGGACAGATAGACCGGTTTATTTCATATTTACAGCCCTACTTCTAAAACGAAGGTCTCTATGTCAACTTAAATTTAAGCTTATAACCTGATAACTTCTGATCCAATTTTCACACTGTTTTAGGTCCTATGTAGGTATGATATCTGAGTTTTTTAGACTTTTAATTCAAATTAATTCATTAGTTCCGAGGTTGTAACAATTTTAATACGCACGGGTAATACGAAAAGTAAAATTTTCAGCGACAACATATATTTTTCAGCGGAATCAAATGATATTGGAACTAGCAAGTTGTATTAATAGGTACAGTGGTTCAAGAGTTATATTAATGTTTTACTGCCGAATATTAGAAAATCAAGTTTTGTCGACACATGTTTGTAAATATATGAGCGATGTTGTAAATTATAAAGAAATGATTTTGTTTATCGATAGCTCAGTTATCCTACCATCAAAATTACAAAAAAACTAATAATATCACTGTGTTTATCGTTATAAGAGTGAAATATATAGTATTAGTAAATTTGTTATTTAGGTTAAATGATTTAAACATTATTGTCAATGCAAGTGCATAAAATGTGGGCTTGTTATATAAATCCGTTCTGATATATATAGTTTCTTTTTTTTAAATAAACAAATAGGCAAATAGACGCCAAACGAAGGCTTGACAGGCATAGCTTTTTTACGTTTGAAGGGTTTTGTCGAAATTCCCACATTAAAATGAATTTTTCCGTTAACAACCACTCGTATGTTCCTTTTCCTTATTTATTGCAGTTATTAAACAACCGATTCGATCTGTCTGGGAACTTGGAAAAGTTTTCAACGTGAGACCAGCCTTAGTAGTTTGTGTTTATTATTATTGTGTTCGCTGTTAACCCAAATGGTCGGGTACGGTATTGTTTTTTTCCTTTCTAGTGACCCCGAGAAAACTACATTAATTTGCACACTCGTTAAATATTCGAAATACTAATTAATAACGTGATTCCGGCCTAAAACATGGCCAAGTAAACGCGTAATGAGTTTGACCACTAGTACTATTTAATAATTAAATTAGTAAACGTGTCGTGATTAATTAATTGTTGGTAGTTCATCAAAGAGGTAGATTGTGTTCGAGAAATAAGTTCTAATTAAGACATTGGATATTCTAAGACTGATTCGGTAAAATGATTCTAAACATCCCGAAATGTTGTTGCACGCTTCCTAATGTAATTTAGATTTAATTAATCAAGCCTAAGAAACTTCCCCCCCCCAAACCCCTAACGTATTTTGATGGATGTTCTTTGAAATTTGTATTTATTTCGGCCAACTAAATCGAGCTCTCTTTAAACAAAATATAGTTTAGTGTTGAAACGAATTTTAAATCAAGATGAAAAAATTTAATAATTTGTTTAGCATAATTTTATTTGGTTAAAAAAATAAATCCTGTTCCTATTTGAATTAATTTGTATCATTAGGGGTTTCAAAGATCAATAGTATAAGAAAGCAAATTCACTTATTTTTAATTTCTCACATAATATAATTGTAGTATAGAGAAAATTATCTGATGTCAAACATTTTGAGTTTGTGGTGGAAATACTGAGTTCTAAAGAGTATTTTTGGAGACATATATCGCTAGATTTTTGAGAGTGTCTTACAACCCGAACGAATGGTCGGTTTATTATCAAATTGGGTTTTTTTGCATATTTTGGTCATATCTCAATTGGTTTTTTTTTCTCGATAACTCAAAATTTGAAGGTCGTCAGACAAAAACTCATGAATAAGGTAAGATTGAAAAATGATATAAAATAATGGATTTCAATATTAAACTTAGAATAAAAAACAAAGTAAAATCTTGTATTACACGATCCTATTGCTATTTAAAATTTCAATATGGCCGACAATATTAAAAACCAGAAAAACTTAAAGGTAGTATGTTGTTATGGACAAATACCGAAAATTAACTTTTATGTTCACCCAATTTCCACATTTTCAATATAGGCTATTAATTACTTTATGAACATTCTGTATTTATATTTATGTGTTTCAGTTTTTATTTCTCAGCTAATTTTGTAATACTTTGAAACTCAAATGATATTCCAACACAATAAGAAAACAGTGAAAATTAAATTTATCGCTTAAATACAATTTTTTTTTTCCAAATTCCACTTTACCTCTTTTCATAAACATACAGTACTGAGAGTATATTGACCCCCACTATACAGAGTATTTGATCAAATTTGCTTCACTGGGAAATTATAATCCAATTTAACAATAGAGGAACAGTAAATTTACCTTCTGTTTTCTACTACAAACGGAACAATACAATCACTAATGAATACATAACATATACATATTATGGTTGTATTTGTTTCGAGTAAAACGTGGAGACTGAATACAAACAACAAAACTAGTCTTATAATGTTTGATACTATTTTATACGTTAAACGACTCGTTCTAAAGAGTAAATATATCTAACTTTATTTTTATAAAATTGTGTAATGTACATTAAAGTTAACTTGTGTACTTCACGTATTTCCAACGTGTAATGAGATGTGAAATATTTGTAAGTTTATGCCATAATTTTCCAATATGGAGGGCGGATTTAAAATTAATCGAAAGGTATAGTTTGTTACTCAGTTTCATGTTTAGTTACCAGTGTACGAAATTCATTGACTGTATGCATCAAATACTACTAGAGTTTCATCACTACCAGTAAGTTTCAGTATGTACTTTTTTAATGAAAAAGTAAGGTCTCCGCAAAGAGCGGTTTGCTTTAAATTTTTTCCTCCGGATATTTACAGCTTTCTGTTTACTAGGTAGCTCCGCCCATTGATACCTATGGCGCCCAACCTCAGAGTGTCGGACTAGTAGGCCGGTTCTCCTCATACCTTGATTTGATGCTTTATTAAAGGTTCTCCAATCAATTTAATTTTATTCCCAATTTATTTATTCGTTTCATTTTCTTTAAAAAAACTTTGATAAAAAATATAAAATAAAACAATATACTACACTTCGGTGATATTTAATTTATAATATTAAAACAATAAAAATTTGAAATTCCTACGGTATTATATTAAATTTTAATAAATTTTGAGAAGAATGGTACCAAACAGATGTATGTATGTAATAAATCTACTTATTATTAGCTTATTATGATTAACTTATTATTAGGGGTACTTACGTATTATTCTGTGCAGTGAAATAGATTAGGTTAGGTCAGGTTATTACAGTTAGCTAAATAAACCTAATATCAATTTTAATATAATGATTAGACTAACTTCGAGGTTCGATATTTTATTTATCAAAAAGGATAATGATTTGTATAAAAAGGCGTAAGTACCGCGAAAGAAATGACTAACTTTTACTTTGGTGAAAATTTCAATTTATAATTTTAAAACACAAAAAAGGTTTGAAATGCAAAGAGTATTATTATATTGAAGTTGGATAAATTCTGAATAGACATGCCAAACACATATATGTAAAACTTAAAATAAACCCGGTACAATGCGTTTCATAAAAACTTCAAACAAAAAGTCACACATTTTTGCTTATTTATATTATATGTAGTAAATTTACTTACCCTGTGTACGAACTATTGGGTGGGTTTGGTAACGCAAATATAATTCGAACTCTGTCTTTTAACTTCACGTTTCATAGTCCCAGGAAACCGGAAAAGTGATTTTCGACACACTGTCCGTCTGTCGTCTGCAAGATAGTGGCTACGAAATTCAAGGTAGTAATATGAAATTTAGTATATTTCGTATGTTATTCAACTTATGACACACTAAATTAGACTTCAAATGCTGGACTACAAATTTGGAGACTTCAATGCTGCATATAATAAAACCAATCTCTTTCTACGATGAAAAATAAATATAGAAGTTATTGTCAAACGTATAATTTCGAATATTGACCTCCAATAAAATGTAATTTTCATATAATTACAAGATCCGGCAAGCCAAGTTACGAGCGTAACGAGTATATTCTCCTTCTCATTTGCACGATCGAAGGGAGTATTTTTAATATATACAGTACACATCTACGAGCTTTGCTAAGCTACGTTAAGCTAAGCTGTAATATAGGCCTACACAATTACGAGGTTCCGAAAACCTGTGTAAGAACTGCTTTAAACAAACTTCACCTTCTTAGATGAAACACCTTGATCTACCAATACAATTTAACATTCCCTACACTAGGCAAGAAACAACGTTTTATTTAGAGGGTCTGCTTGAATTACGTTGTATGACAGAGGTGGGTAAGTACCATGATGGTACCATCACCTTGTTTATGCTTGAAGGATGATTTTTAAGCTCTTAATAGCGCAACTTTACTTCAACAAATACACTGCATCAATAAACATGTAACGACAAATATATTTATGTCTGGTCAAATTTGAATGATTAAAAAAAAAATGTTTGTTGATATTTCTTCTCTCCCATTCTATCTAATACATTTCTGCCTTTATAATTTTTTTATTAAGAAAACAGTTTTAATTAAATTCAAACAATAATTTTCGTTACTGTTGAGACCGAAAGTTGTTGGTGGAATTCCATGTTTAAAGATACTAAAACGCAATTTTTTATTTTGTAACGTCCACTTTTTATTAGTCTAGCTTACCAATGGTTTCGCCTGCTAAAGCATTGACGAGGCTGTATTACAGACCGAAGAAAATGAAAAAAACAGAGAACCTTAAAAATTAGATGGTGGGAATTAGGATACAATGAATGGAAGGGGTGGGGAAATATGATAATTTAGTTTTAAATGACCAGTTAGATTTGTATAATTCTCCCTTAGTAAATCCTTTAAAAGTTATTTGTACCTAGAACAATTAAATGGTTTTCCCATTCTGTAATGTTCCTATGGTCATTGCCCAGGCCAGGTATTTCCCCACCCTTCCATTCATTGTATCCTAACTCCCACCATATAGTTTTTAAGGGTCTCTGTTTTTTCATATTTCTTCAGTCTGTAATACATCCTCGTCAATCTAATAAAAAGTGAATGTTACAAAATAAAAAATTGTGCTTTATTATCTTCAAACAATAAGTTTATTATTAAATCTGTTATATATTAACAGTTTTAATTTGCTTTACTCTACTGGGTGATTTTGTATTTTTTTTAAATAATGTTAAAGCAAGTAAAATTACTTGTAGAATTGCTGGGAAAATTGCAAGAAGTAAATAAGCACATCTTTCACAACGATTTGTAAGGAGCAGAATCTAAAAAAGAACAAACAATGGCAAATTAAGCCCTTTAAAAGGTGTATCTAAAAATAAACACCTGCTTAAAACCGACTATAATTGCTATGAATTTGAAAATGTCATAAATGAAATAAGGACCAAACAATGATTTTCAGGAAATAAGAATTTATAAACAGAAGACGTTTAATACCGTTTGATTACAAAAGAAACTTCCAATCTAAAACAATATTTGCAGACTCCTACAAAATCGAAATGTTTCAATCATGGAAAATGAATACACCCCATCACTGTCAAGTAGCGCAATCTTCCCACCTCTCCAGTCTAAGCTTAGAAATAACCTGAAGCCACCTGTGTATATCTCTGGTTCTGTGTTTCTTATTTCGGAGTCATTTATTGTTTTAGTGAATCTCCTTTATATATACAGCTGTTACACCCACACACCCGCGACCATAAAATGAGCACCGATCATCAACCACAGCTCGATAATATATTATATTATGTGTACCAAGGTTCTTTACTGCCATAGTAAATTTTGAACGAACGAATTTATAAATATTTGAGAATGTTTATTTTTCTTAAGAAACTAACTTTTCTTATAAGGAATAATCTAACCCGTAAATCCAAAATGGTGTTTTTGTAGAGGGAGGGGGCAAAATTGTTTAAATAGAATAGTTTTTCAGTTTTCAATGATTACGACAGCTCTAAAAAAACAGATTGAGGCTGTATATAATTTACAAAACCAACACTGTTTTTACTGGTATTGTTTATCCTAATATTTACACTGTTATGTCATTATAACTTTTCTTATTCAATGCAAATCTAATAGAAGTCAAATGTTTTTTCTTATTGGCAAAAAGAAAAGTTTGAAACGCATTAATTGAAAAATTAACTTTGTACTTCTTTAATGAATACCGTAAAAACATTTATAAAACGAAATAATTAAATTAACATTAACATTTCATTGTTTACAATATCAAACAACTTTTGCTTCTGTTTGTTTATATAAACATAAAATAAAGAATCTCTTTTATCAGAGAGTTTAGTCTTTATAATATTATTGAGAAAACAAATTTATTATTCAGATTTTAAAGCAGTATTCCATTACATAAAACAGAAAAAAAATTTACAATGTGATAATTTAATGCAAAAGAATATATAATAGCTCTGTTAAATTAACCATTTTAATAAAGGATAAAAAAAAAAAATTAAATGTAATGTTAAATATTAAAATTTTATAAGTGTTAATAAAACAACTATACTTTCAGATTGAACTTAAATTTAAAAAAATAATAAAATAGTTTTAAATTTAGAAATATATAAAATATGACTACCAACTAAATTAAAAATAAGACTTTTTAAATTTAAATTTTCATGACATTCAACGTGTAAATTCAATTACAAGAATGGTCAAAAAAGGGACTACTACATCTTCACAGATACTGTATATTATTATCCATTTTCAGGTCGGCGGAGATGTTCATCTGTCTGAAATGATGTCTGTCTCTTGCTCTGATGTCTATCGTCTGTAAAGTCCATGAAAGGACGATTTTGATTAAATTTGGTTTATGTGCATATTTTGGCCATGTCTTGAGATGTTAATATTTTTCCTATTAGTCAAAATCTGAGAGTAATTAAAATAAGTCCAAAATCTCAAAATTACGGTTTTCTCAGGGTTTGCTTAACGATTTGACTAAAGAATACCATAACCCAAATCCAAACCTAAAGTTAAAGATTTTTTTAAGGACCCAAATGACCATTTTTTCTACATTTTAGGTCTGTTTATTTAAATTTTAAACACATACATTCAACTTAAAAATCATAGATAATCCCTTTCACATTTATGATTAAAGTTGTGTTTAATATGACATCAAAATTGTTTACCCTTAAGAGTAAGTATTTAAATTCCCAATAGTTTTTTAATATTAAATAATTCCCTACTTTTGTCTTCTATTTAGCTTAAACCAAGAATTACGTAATTAGGAGAACCTGGAGGGATATCTGAACATTTTATATTTTCGGTTGTCGATTCCACAAATATGAACGTAATTACTGAAATATCTATATTGAAATTCGATAACAAACCTCGCTATGTAGAGTAGATACTACTATAAATCCAAATCTCTAATCGCTTTCGTTAAAGGGCGAGTATTTCAAAAAATGTTGTTCCGGGAATAACGTACGTGAGGTTACATTAAAGGTATTTTTTTGAAATTTTGTTTAATTCACAAACTGATAGAAAATGTGTCAAGTCCATAACTTGAAATTCAGGTTACTGTGATTGTGTCATTATTTTAATTTCAAAAAAGATCAGTTGACGCTATAATTAGAACCGCATGAAGGAAGATAATGTGGTAATTTTAACTTAAACTTTCTTTTGTAATATGGATCATCGAACTTAATTTTTCTATAATATGATTTGAAACATCAGCCATTTTAATACTGCTCAATTGTTTTTACTGGTTAACGGACCGTGTTATTGGACAAAAATTTCAACACACACACGCAGTATATAAAAATAGTTTTTGAAAAAACCCTAGATAAATCCATTTCAATTACGTAGGCTGCAACATCTTGTGTCCAAAGTAGATCCGTTAATCACTTAGCATCTTTGCTATTTTTATTTAAAGAACATATAACTGAACTGTCAGGACGAATGTATGTATTCAGATCATGGCGCTGCACGAGCAACAATAAACTATAACTAAACCTAGTACTGTGTCACATTCCGTATTATATAGAACTAAAAGGGGCGCGGCCTAAACCTACTTTAGTATTAAATTTTAAAAGTAAGCCACGTCCCTTTTCTGTATAAACATGGGTTTACACAGGTTATATAGAGGTTTATACTCTTTTCTGTATAAACATGGGTTTACACAGGTTATATAGAGGTTTATACTCTTTTCTGTATAAACATGGGTTTACACAGGTTATATAGAGGTTTATACTCTTTTCTGTATAAACATGGGTTTACACAGGTTATATAGAGGTTTATACTCTTTTCTGTATAAACATGGGTTTACACAGGTTATATAGAGGTTTATACTCTTTTCTGTGTACTGGGTTTAGGTCTTGTTTTGTTATTCTAGCTCATACATCACTGAAGACGGCGACTTTGTCGTTGAAACACGTTTGAATTAATAAACGTACTATTTGTGTTCAAGTTTTATTCTATTACTGTAAGTATAACATCTCACAAGTCAAGTTCATTATTTATTCATATGTCTGTAGTACTATTTGTATGAGGATATATATATATATGCGCCAAAATAAACAGTACTAAAATTGTAAGATTTTATTTACATATTTTTACCAACATATACAAGTAAAAGAAAGCAAAATCTGTTAGACTCGGGTAATAAATAACATGTTCAATATGAACTGCGATCAGTTTGAAACAACACTAGTACCGTTTTTGAAGGTTTTGCATCATTTTGGTGAAGAGGGGTTGTTTCTTGCTCCTTATACACATGGTTATTTTTTCCTGGAGTTGGACGATGGTAGCTGGTGGGTCTTCACGAAGAATCTTTTCCTTCAATACTCCCCAGACGTAGGCGTCAGGTGGTGTAAGATCGGAGGAGTGGGCAGGGTTAGGAAAGTTTGGTCTAAGGGAGATGAGGCGGTTGCCAAAAGTTTCTTGAAGGAAAGCAATGTTGGTTAAGGCAATGTGGCTAGTTGCGCCATCTTGCTGGAACCATTGTAAACAAAAAGACAGGTTTCGGGCACGACAAAATCTCCTGATGTCTCCTATAAAACGATCAAGAATGACTCTATATATGTCCTGATTTACAGTTAGAGGGTTTCCACTATTGTCTTCAACAAAGTATGGACCAATTATGCCTCTCCCTGACACATCGCACCAAATGGTTACGCGCTTAATATGCTGTGGCCGCTCTACAACAATTTGAGGGCGTTCAAACCCAAGTAAACTTGTTGTCTGCATGTTTATGAAACCATTAAAGTGCACATGATATTCATCTGAAAACCATACATCACTCAGAAATTCAGGTTCTCCATTGCACATTGCTAATATTGAAGCGCAGTACTGAACTCTGGCGGTTTTGTTTATACAGTTCAAAGGTTGCCCAGTTTATATCTTGTAGGGAAAACCACCATTGTTTTTAAACATTCTTTTCAACGACGTATTGCTTATATTCAATTTCAAAGATGTTCGGTTTAGGCTACTTTCGGTGACTGTAACACTTGCTGCAACACTATTCTGTGGTTATCATTTGTACAGACAGTAGTTGGGCGACCTGAATAGCCCTTCTGCTGCATCAAATCACTGCCTGTTCTTCCAAATTATTGAACACTACTAATCACAGCATTACTAGGCGGGTTTTTGTGAAAATGTTCCTGAAAACGTAATGCAGTGGGTGACAAACTTGGCCCACCCGCACGTCCAATTCGGTATGAGCGAAAATAATGATCTACGATAAAAGCTTTCTCTGCAGTAGTTAGCACCATGTCATCAAAAACTAACCTCAAATAAGAAAGAAATAACAATAACGAAGACGTGCAACAATCAAAAGTTGACAAAGCTGATCGAGAAGGCAGCTACAGCTGATTCAATTTCAGTACTGTTAATTTTGGCGCATACCGTAAGTAGTAGGGCTTTATGTTGTAAATTTGTAAAATCTGAGGACGACAATATCTATCAATATTATTACTTTAGGATTTTATAAAACCCAATTTATTAAAAAATAAAATCCATTACCACCTAATAAGTAGTAGAAAAGTCTAAACCAATTTTAATGCTGTTTTCTACAATATTTTTCTGTTTGTCGATCAAGTTTTCTAATTTTAACTACGAACAATAAGTATCACATTGTTGGAATATAATCGAATGAATTGTATAAACATACAAATTGAAGTGAACACCTGCTTGTTTCTACTAGTATCTGATCTATTAGTTTAATTTATTTTATAAATAATACTACAAAAATAATTTTTATTGAATTTCTGACTTGATTTATTATTATTGTTACAATTTATACTAAATATTATTTTTCAAAAAAGATATTTTTTGAAGTAAAGCAATGGTTGAGCTGCATATTCCAACGACAATGAGCGACAAGGCACTGAAAGGCGTCTTAGTCTACTGCAAAGTTTTATTTATTTATTTATTTTATTATTATTATTATTATTATTATTTTTAATAAAAATGTAACCGTTACCTTTTCTTTTAACTTTGTCTTTATTTATAAAAATCAGTCCTAAAATAATTATCGTTAAAGCACTTAATAGCGAGATTAATAAAAATTAATATAAAATAAACTATGAGTAAATAATTCTTATACACATTCCATCAAGAATATCTGTATTGTACTGTAATACTACTGTGTTAAATCGAAAACACTTTCTTGCTGTCAATTCTTATATTAAGCATCGAAAGAAAATCCATTTGTGAAATAAACAATCATACATATTTGACCAAATATGTCTAAAATAAATCAAATAATTTACCGTATTTACCTATGTGTATAAGGTTTTATAACGAGTATAATAGGATTTTATTTTTATTTTATATCGAAACTTTTAATATTTTGTAGGAAAGAGCAGGTGAAAATCAAGAATTTCATCCAACAAGGAAATCTTAATATAAATGACAGACCTTTCACTGTAATAGTATTGGAATTAATTTAATGTAAACCCAAAGGATGATACGATTTGGAGGATATCTAATATATACAGGGCGTGTGTTTTATGATTTTTTTTATTTAGGATATTTGAACGTGTTTGCAAATTATTACTTATCCGTGAATCACTCTACATAAAACTACCGAAATAACATATAAATGTTGATATAAAAAATGACGTCTTTTTGACCACAGACGACTGAACTAATTATACGAAAGAATTTAACTACAGCGTTCTATAAGAACGGTAACTAACGAATGAGTGGTTCATCCGATTGATACCAAAAGTGGTTCAGTTAATAGAAAAGTCGAAAAAGGAAATTTATGATAATTTTAGGAAATTTTGTGGTAAATTACAAAAATAACCGTCGTGTTTACCGATTTGTTATTTTTATATTTTAACGACTTGTAATACAATAGTAGCTCATATCTTATGTCATTTTAAAAATTATCATTCTCAATGTAAGATAAAAATAAAGAAAACTATGGGTAAAATAACATTCATATAACCTAAAAATCCAGGCATAAAATGTATTTTTACAATGCTATAAGTTAGTACCACAAACAATAACATGTACAGGTAAAACGTTTTAGAACACATAGCTTACTCCGGTTAATTTACGAAAATCGCATTATTGCCAGCGAAACAGCTGTTAAATGATTTACTTATAAAATAACCTTTTTTTTTTCTTTTATCTGTAATTGTAATAATCAATACAGTAAATTATATAACAAATAGTTGATTACACTGTATGGTAGAACAGACAACGTGTATACATATTATCAAGTATAATCAAAAACTGAAATCTCTAAAGTTAGCTTTCTACTTCACGTTTTCGGGACAAGACGAATATATAATATACATATATAAAAGTGACTTTGTATCACGTGCAAGATAGACGTAACGAAAATGAAGAGGTAAGATACTTACAGTACAAGAAGGTAATGTATGCCACAATGACGTTATTCTGGTATAGGAAGGTAATGTAAATATTAAAATATAATTGTGTAACAGATTTTTGTAATGAAATATTTGTTATGTAAATTAAAAATTAAAGAAGTTTTAAGGCGTTACGCCTGTAGGTTTGAGACGTACAGACAATATCTTTATAATGATTTGAATTGATATTTCCTAACTGATTAATGATTTTTCAAATGCTTTTGTTCCAATAATTCTAAATGCCTTTTTTTACTAATTAACTCCTGGACTGTAATATTAATTTGTTTGCATTTGACATCCTCAAAATGGTTTGTGTTTTATTCTTCTTATTCACCAAATTTTCATTTTTGGCAGTGTTTTATTGATAACCTTTGGATTATCAATTTTGTGAAACTGATGACCATACACAAATTTTTTAGAACTACATTTGAGCAAAATGTTTATCAGTGATAATTTACTGCTGAGGCACGTACAGACCTACATTATGGAAAAAAAGAAGAAAATACCTTTTCAATTCCACAATAACCCGAAATCGACGTATAAACCCTGTATATATAGTAAATTTTTTGAGAAAATAAATAAATTGTAATTACAAATAATAAAAATAATGTGTATCAACTCCATTACACATTAAGTAAGTTAAGTGTAAGCTTATGAACCGGAAAAACTTATTTATTCGGTTGAGTTAGATTAGGTTAGGTTAGGTTAGGTTGAGTAACTTGAACTGATATGGTTGAATTCATTTCTGTAAAACATTAACATTCTGTAAATTATACATCAAACCTCGTTTTCCGATATCTCAACCCCCCCCCCCCGCCCGTTAAGAGATTGAACTTAATAGCAAACATTTATAATTGATTTTATGAGGGATCTTTGGTGAGGTCTCTTTCTAAAAAAAAAAAAAAAAAAAAAAAAAGTTTAGTTAGATATTTATTTACAGAAAGAAATATGATCGTTAAAACCAATCATACCATGAAAGTAAACCGAATAAGAGTCCGCTTTATGTTATTGATAGTACGGAGGAAAGTTTATATTAGGTTCGCACATGTACAGAAACTGAATTGGAAAGTTAAGTGGGCGGAAATTGAGAAAGCGAGAAATGGCCTTCCACTTTAATATAAATACGAATAAAGAGGCTTTACAAACTTCCAACAATAGTTGACTTTTAATCGGTAACTGCTAGAAATTAAAGAAAAGGATTTCTTAAAGAGAATTAATTTTATAATTAAAATACTACACTAGTGATTATAAATATAGAAGAGCGAATACTATCCTTGTAATAATATAATTATAATCAGTAAATAGTTAATATGTTCTTAGTTATATATGTATTACAAACAAATATTATTTAAGAAACAAACAGATATTTATATTGTTCAAAATGAACTAAAAATTGTGCATATCATTTACACTGCATTCAAAGTATTTTGACTTGGATGCCAATAATTTATTTAATGCAAATAAAAAATATTTTTTAGAATTTCATTAAAATTACACACTTATATCGATGCTATATACCTTTTTTTCACTACATTGATTTTATAGAATATTCATAGTTTGACAATGTATTCCTAGTTTACATACTTGTAGACTATTATTACATTAGTAATAGTTACCTGTTATTTATAAAGCAGCTTGATTTGGCAGCTGAAATCAATGAATTAATGCCTCTATTGTTTACCACGTTTCCATTGATGATTAGGTCTATTGTTCAAGATTGCAGATACTGTTGTTTGGATGCCAATCAGTTTAATTAACCATGTACAAATTCAGGAGTTAACTTTATTAGAATGAAATAAACTCACTTGTTTATAAACTTCACATGATTGAAAATATCATTTTTATGAAGTACACTGTAGGTACAAGGTTGGTACACACATTGAAAAGTGTAACCTTTTCCAATGTCGTCAAATTTTTAAATATTGATAAAAATCTATTTGGATAGATTAACACATCAAATTTTACACGATAACAATGAAATGTAGTGCAACCACCCTAACAAAACTTCAACATTTTTAAAATCAAATTTTAAAAATTAAATGTTTTCTTTTTAATAAATTTTTACAAAATTATCTCTTTGAACTTAGATAACGTAGTGAAATGTTAACTGGTAACAAAAACTTAATTCAAAATATGTCTCTTGAATAATCAATTGTGCATAATACGAGAGTAGTGTTGTCCTTGGTTTGATTTTAAAAATATTGTTTTTCATACTGTAGTTAATGCTTTAATTTAAAAACATATTTATATAACTTCTCAAAAAGTAAAAAACATAAAAAAGGAAAAACTATATATAAAAAAAGAAAAAGATGGTTAAATCAACCCTCGGATTGTTCCTCCCCTCCCATTATTCTTCAAAATCTAATTCAGTATATATAATCGGAAAAGAGATGTAAGTTTTAGGTTAATGTTCAATTAAGGATATAAATTTATTGAATTGTATGTTTATACATTAACGATTATTTTTGTAGGCGTTCAACCGTGAAAACATCTTCAAAAATACCAAAACGGTTACTTTTAACAATGCAACACGTGATACTCACTCCAAAAGTTGCGGAATTACTCATAGTTTTAATTTAATAGTTTAAAAATTATCCATTTCGTGACTCGTTCTGGGAAAAAATTAGTAAAGAAGATGTTCAGAAGAAATTAAACATTATTTTTAGTACAACAACCTACACCTGTGCAATTTTGTTGTGATGTTCAAAATATTCGTTCGGCATCTTGAAACTCTCTATGGAAGTGAAATTATTTATATTACATTTATAACAGATTCGGCCTACATATGGGAAACGACAAATTCGACAAATTATGGCTTTTTTGTTTTTCCAACTTTCAAATTATTTCACCGAATCAAGCACCTGATCTTAGTATCGCTCAAACCAGTAGATTAAAAAGTGTATGTGAAATTGACTGTGTGTATATGTGTGTTTGTATGTCACACAACAACGAACATTTTCGAATAGAGGACAACATGATAGTGTGATAGAGGAGGTTGGTTCTGTAAAATGTCTAGGTTTAAGTATCGACGATAGGCTAACCTGGAAATTTCATATTGATTATGTTTGTAGTATAATTTGCTCTGGGATATTCATACTGACTAATTTCAAGAATTGTTGTAACCGTTCCACCTTGTTAATGGACTTTGCGCTTATACATTCTCATCTCAACTGTGGAATCATATTATGAGATTCAAACATTCAGATGGTGGAAAGGCTTTTTGTTCTACAGAAAAAATTAGTGCGACTGATGGCGAGTTTAAACAGAAAAGAAACCTGTAAACATGCTTGCCAGGAGCTGGGGATATTGACATTTCCAAGAATTTATATCTTTTAAATAATATTAAATTTAAGTGTAAACCCATTCTGAATAAGGATGTACACGAGTATGGTACCCGATTCAGAAACAACTTGCGATTAAGCCTACACTGGCTAAGTAAGAATAAAAATCTGCCATCATAAGCTGGGGTAGCTTTGTTGAATAAACTCAAGGAAAACTTTAAAAATATTCAAATATATAAAGAGTTTAAGAAAAGTCATAGACAACTTTTGTTGTCTGGATCCTTTTACTCTGTGAAGGAGTTCCTCTGCTGTTACAAATAATGTGTCAGGCAAAATAATTGTATTGTTTGTTGTTTGGTCTTTGGATGTTGGTTACTATTTGCTGTTATTGTTACTTGCAACTAATGCTTTTGTATTCTATCAATGATTTATTTGTGAATTTCCTGTTATTATGGTAATTAGTGTTTACATTTTATTGAAAACATTTTGTTTTAATATTTCTAAAATTATTTATCTTGGTTTATATGTCTATTTTTATCATTACTGTTTTACTTGTACCTTGTCTTATTTAGTTTGTAGGTATGTATACTATGTATATAATGTTATTTTAATATTGACTGACGATGGTATACTAAGTATAAGAGTACAATGTGAAGGCAATAAATGGAGTTAAATTAAATTGAATTGAATTTACTTAAAAAATAATCGTTAATGCATAAACATACAATTTAGAAAATGTATATCCTTAATTGAACATTAACTTAAAACATACATCTCCTTTCCGATTATTTTTACTGAATTAGATTTTGAAGAATAATGGGAGGGGTGGAGAAATCCGAGGGTTGATTTGACCTTCTTTTTCTTTTTTTATAGTTTTTCCTTTTTTGTTTTTTTACTTTTTGAGAAATTATGTTAATATGTTTTTAAATTAATATATTAACTACGGTATGAAAAACTAAATTTTAAAAATCAAACCAAGGTCAACACTACTTGGTGCACAATTGATTATTCAAGAGACATATTTTGAATTAAGTTTTTGTTATCAGTTAACATTTCACTACGTTATCTAAGTTCAAAGAGTTAATTTTGTAAAAATTTATTAAGAAGAAAACATTTAATTTTTAAATTTTGATAAGTTTTGTTAGCATGTTGCACTCCATTTCATTGTTATCGTGTAAAATTTGATGTGTTAATCTATCCTAATAGATTTTTATCATTATTTATAAATTTGACGACATTGGAAAAGGTTACACTTTTCAATGTTTGTACCTACCTTGTACCAGATTAACAGAATAAAAAAATAAATTGACACTTGTTTGTTTAAACAAGCTTGAACATCATATTAAATTTCGTGATATTTGTAATTAGTATAACTAGAATAGTATACCTTTTTTGAGTTTCATAATGTTTATCCAGAACCCTATTCTCCGTGTGCAATCAATGTTGTTGATTATTGCACGTTAATGGATGAAATATACAAAATTAACTGAGTAAAGTTAGTTTGGTATGGTACAAAAAATATTCTAATATTTTTATTAATTTAGCAAAAACTTGTGGGTAATCGAGATTACAATTTCACGAAATTTCTGCATTTTTGAATCAGTTCAGAATACAATTTCGTCTATCTATAAGTAAACGAGAGGAACATCTGGACCAGCACTGTTGGTTATTGATGGTAGTTTTTTTGTATGCTGTTTGGTTTAAAACCGTCACACTACATATAGGCTTCGTGGGAAATTAAAAACGTCGTTCATAAATTAACAGAACTTCTTTATTACTGTAAACTAAAATAAATCCTAATGTTTAAACTATTTAAAATTATTTGTAGGAAGAATTCAAATAAAATGTGTTTTATTATAATTCTATAAATGTGCAAAAAAAGTGTAAAAGTAATCTCGGACTTCTTATTAATGAAGAAATTGAAGATGTCTCTAAATCTTTTGGCTAATTAATTTAGAGCTTATTTTCTCTCAAATGTAAGTTTTTTTTTACTTTTGAGTGTGTTAATGTAAATAAAAATTATAAAACTGCAGCATATGAGTTACGTTTTAAAGTCAGATGAGAGGTGTCACATATGTTTTTAAAGCCATGATGTTGTAAATGCTAGTTTCTTTCAAAAAAAATAGTAAATCCTCGGATATAATTGACATTAGTTCTGAGTTAGTTTAAGCTGTATACAATAAGCAGACATACGAGCAGGTATTCCATTATTCTGGACCTACACGATAGGTGAAGCAGAAAAACAGTGGTGCTTTGAGTTTCCTTTAGCTATTACTATATGTTAATATGAACTCAAGCATTGGTACAATAGTGTATCTGGTAAACTTGCACTTTTTGTTGTATTTACTAACAAACACATTCGGTTTTTACAAAACATGTTACTGCTGCTTCGCGATAAATCACAATGTTAAACATTGCACACAAAATACGTTTAAAAACCCCAAAATATGAAAGTTATATTATCTTTGTTACTGAAGATGGTATCATAATAAATAAGTAAAAAACAATTACACAAACGTTGAGAGTATAATAGCGCAGTAATACCACAAGGATCGTGTCCCATGGAGGTGTCAACTAAAACCACTCATGGTTTTGAAATTTCAAGCAATTTTAATAATTGAAATGGCGTTTTAATTTTGTACAAACTTTTTCATAAATAATTTGTGTATTGTTACTGAAATTTCAAAAATATACTGGAAAATATAGATTTCCTATTAACGTAGCTAAAATTTGTTAAACCTAAAAAACTACTGCAACGATTTAAAAATAATTTACAGTTCCCATTAGCATTAAAGTTATATAACTATAGTCACTGAAGAAATATAAGTTTTAGCTGAAAAGTTTAAGAAAATGTTTAATATATGTCGAAAATTCTGCTTTTCGTATTACTCTTCCAGACAAATATAATAACTTCTGAACTAATAAATTAATTAGAATCAAACAAACATTAAAACCTGACCTGATATCATACCTAAATAGGAAAGAAACCCGATGGCAAATCAATTAGGGGTTCTCGAGTTATAAATTATAAACCAAAAACTGTCAAAAACCTTGTGTTTAATATAAGTAAAATTGTAAACTTGAAATAAACCCGTCTGTCTTTGGCTTTGCTCCTGGTGCACAACTTGTCATCACAGCTAAGCAGTAACACTACTGTAGCACTACCCAATATTCATTAGTTGCAAGTTAGTCAAAATGATTAACATGTTGCGTGTGTATACTTCCTTGTCTATGGCTAAGCTATTCACGGGTTATTGTGCCAAAGAGTTTACAATAACCTCTTGACTTTGAGAATAGAATACAACAACTGGAAAATAAGGTATATAAACTTAATAATAGATTTATCATTGAGCCTTTTGTCTGACATTAGAAAAATAGATTATTGAATTAGTGTATGATCACTATAATATATGAAGAATCGTAAAAAGTTTGGCATTGAGGCTTTGTACGTGTTCATGCCTAAGAACAAGAAATAATTAATTTAAGTAGTTTCTATTTTTTACTGGTAAGTTATAGGCTATTGATATAACTTTTCATTTGGAACCTTTTCTCTGTCTTACATCCTTGGGAAGAGAACAAGGAAATTATAAGTTAAATGCCGTTTCTCTCTCTCTCTCTCTCTCTCTCTCTCTCTCTCTCTCTCTCTCTCTCTCTCTCTCTCTCTCTCTCTCTCTCTCTCTCTCTCTCTCTCTCTCTCTCTCTCTCTCTCTCTCTCTCTCTCTCTCTCTCTCTCTCTCTCTCTCTCTCTCTCTCTCTCTCTCTCTCTCTCTCTCTCTCTCTCTCTCTCTCTCTCTCTCTCTCTCTCTCTCTCTCTCTCTCTCTCTCTCTCTCTCTCTCTCTTTTATGGTTACATTGATAAAACATTAGATGTTAAACCTTTTGTTTTTTAATATCTCTAAGAACACAAAAAGAAATCATAAATTAAATAGCGTTTTTATTTTTACTGATAAGTTGGTTAAACATTAGATTCTCAACGTCGCTGAGATCAAAACAAAAGAATACTTTGTTAAATAACGCTTCTCTTATTTATTGATAAGAAAGATTAGTAAACATTTGCTTTGGATCTTTTGTGTGTCTGTATCTCTGAGAATAAAATAATGGAAGAAGTCGTTAATTATTACTTGCCTTGTTAATTCACTTTTGATAACGAAAGTTGGTAAAATTCTTGACGTGAAGCTTTCAGTTTTTCGCTCTCTATAAATGTTTTTAAAAAATTTATTTCCTCGTGTTTAGGACGATTTTTTATCTTTGCATGATCTGGGTGATTTCTTTTTCCTTTTATTCGTTATAAAATGACAGATTTGGTAAAACTTTATTGAAATATGTAGCATAGGTAGTAGGGTTCAAGCAGAAACCAAAATTATAGGAAAAGGAAATAACATAATTTAATAAATTAGCAACATTTGAATATATTTCTAAACAATTTCACTTGCAGTTTTGGAGCACGAATCACGTTATGGTCACAAAGGAAGACGCGAGAGCAAGCTTCGCTCGTGACAGCCATGATTTTATTTTCCTTAGTTTTTTCAAAATTTAATTTTTTTTCAAATGAGGGGTCGTAGTTTTTTCTACACTGGATATTTGAATAATAGTAAAAATATGTAAAATCGCTTTTATAATTTTTAATTAAGTAACGTTTTTAATTTTAAAAAATGGGTTTTCGGTTGCAAACAGCACGAAGCGTCACAAATATTTTAGTGGAAAACCAAACAGAAATCCAAGGAAACAGATAATTTAATCAAAACTTTACCAATTATTGTTCATCGTGAAATTAGCGTGAACATTTTAGTTTATAAAAATCTGCTAGCATCACATGTTTAGAAAATTTTAACACAACAAAATTACCACACGACTTTCTAAAGTTATTGTTATTATTTTTTTGAAAAAGAAGTACAAGAGTTTTCCATTGTGGTGACGTACTCAATATATGAATTTGGTAATTATTCATAAATTGGTAATATTGGTATATTTGGTAATATATGAAATTGTTAAAATTTTATCTAATTTCAAAACCCACGCTTATCAATAAATATATAGGCTATACAGCTGTATTGCTGAGCGTGGGTTTTTCTTACCACAATTTAGGAGATTCCTAATTTAGCCCACCATTCTAAACACCCGCCTGAACACATCCGTCACACCTTCATTCTCCGTATCCCTACTTTTTAAAATCTGTATTATTTATGTTTATTTTAGTTTGTTCTCTAATTAAATTATTGATGCAACATGTAGATAAGTTTCAGTAACATTTCGTTCCCGTAACATTTCGTCCCGCTGCCAATTTCCTAGAAAAAAGGAACATTTCGTCGCACTCAGTTTTACAAATGATTAAACAAACTAATTACATCATCTCGTAGTGGCGAATATTATTTCCTTATTCGTATGCGTGACTTCATGATCTTTACGTCTCTACAGTTATGGAGTTCTCTACAACTAAAAGAGGTCAACCCTGTTTGCTGTTAAACGGCTATCGTTTTACCAAGAAGAAATGCGGTGAAGTTGTGTGGCGTTGTGACAATCGTTCATGTAACGGGAAAGTAGTAACTAGTAAAAGTGACATTATTAAAGAAGAGAGTCATAATATGTGTGTGCCCGATGCAGCTGGAATTGATGTACAGATAGCTATAGGACAGGCAAAGAAGAGAGCCCGTGAGGAGTCTTCTACACCTAACCTAACCTAACCCAACCCAACCCCACGCTCTTGTAATCGGAACGAGATGTTAAGACACCGTACATAAAAGTGAATATTACTCGCACGATAAATATTTTATATAGAGTTCTTTGAAGCATGATGTTTTCAGTTTCGACATAGAGCGGCAAAGAATAGTTGGATGTGATGACGCCACCAGCACAGCAACGTTGCATGGCGTGTATACGAGATAACTCCCTCAACCAGTTTGGGTTTGAAGCCTGATTTTTTTAGTTTCGACATAGATCGACCAAAAATAGTTGGGTGGATTGCCACCAGCACAGCAATGTTGCATGGCGAGTATTCAGGATAACTACCTCAACCATATTGGGCTTGAAGCCTGATGTGTTTACTTTCGACATAGAGCGGTCAAGAATAGTTGGGTGTGATGGCGGCACCAGCACAGCAACGTTGCATGGGGAATATTCAGGATAACTACCTCAACCATATTGGGCTTGAAGCCTGATGTGTTCAGTTTCGACATAGAGCGGTCAAGAATAGTTGGGTGTGATGGCGCCACCAGCACAGCAACGTTGCATGGCGTGTATACGAGATAACTCCCTCAACCAGTTTGGGTTTGAAGCCTGATTTTTTTAGTTTCGACATAGATCGACCAAAAATAGTTGGGTGGATTGCCACCAGCACAGCAATGTTGCATGGCGAGTATTCAGGATAACTACCTCTACCATATTGGGCTTGAAGCCTGATGTGTTTACTTTCGACATAGAGCGGTCAAGAATAGTTGGGTGTGATGGCGGCACCAGCACAGCAACGTTGCATGGGGAATATTCAGGATAACTACCTCAACCATATTGGGCTTGAAGCCTGATGTGTTCAGTTTCGACATAGAGCGGTCAAGAATAGTTGGGTGTGATGGCGCCACCAGCACAGCAACGTTACATTGCGAATATTCAGGATAACTACCTCAACCATATTGGGCTTGAAGCCTGATGTGTTCAGTTTCGACATAGAGCGGTCAAGAATAGTTGGGTGTGATGGCGGCACCAGCACAGCAACGTTGCATGGCGTGTATACGAGATAACTCCCTCAACCATATTGGGCTTGAAGCCTGATGTGTTCAGTTTCGACATAGAGCGGTCAAGAATAGTTGGGTGTGATGGCGGCACCAGCACAGCAACGTTGCATGGCGAATATTCAGGATAACTACCTCAACCATATTGGGCTTGAAGCCTGAAGTGTTCAGTTTCGACATAGAGCGGTCAAGAATAGTTGGGTGTGATGGCGGCACCAGCACAGCAACGTTGCATGGCGTGTATACGAGATAACTCCCTCAACCATATTGGGCTTGAAGCCTGATGTGTTCAGTTTCGACATAGAGCGGTCAAGAATAGTTGGGTGTGATGGCGGCACCAGCACAGCAACGTTGCATGGCGAATATTCAGGATAACTACCTCAACCATATTGGGCTTGAAGCCTGAAGTGTTCAGTTTCGACATAGAGCGGTCAAGAATAGTTGGGTGTGATGACGCCACCAGCACAGCAACGTTGCATGGCGTGTACACGAGATAACTCCCTCAACCAGTTTGGGTTTGAAGCCTGATTTTCTTAGTTTCGACATAGATCGACCAAAAATAGTTGGGTGTGATGACGCCACCAGCACAGCAATGTTGCATGGCGAGTATTCAGGATAACTACCTCAACCATATTGGGCTTGAAGCCTGATGTGTTCAGTTTCGACATAGAGCGGTCAAGAATAGTTGGGTGTGATGACGCCACCAGCACAGCAACGTTGCATGGCGTGTACACGAGATAACTCCCTCAACCAGTTTGGGTTTGAAGCCTGATTTTTTTAGTTTCGACATAGATCGACCAAAAATAGTTGGGTGTGATGACGCCACCAGCACAGCAATGTTGCATGGCGAGTATTCAGGATAACTACCTCAACCATATTGGGTTTGAAGCCTGATGTGTTCAGTTTCGACATAGAGCGGTCAAGAATAGTTGGGTGTGATGACGCCACCAGCACAGCAATGTTGCATGGCGAGTATTCAGGATAACTACCTCAACCATATTGGGTTTGAAGCCTGATGTGTTCAGTTTCGACATAGAGCGGTCAAGAATAGTTGGGTGTGATGACGCCACCAGCACAGCAAAGTTGCATGGCGTGTACACGAGATAACTACCTTAACCAGTTTGGGTTTGAAGCCTGATGTGTTCAGTCTCGACATAGAGCGGTCAAGAATAGTTGGGTGTGATGGCGCCACTAGCACAGCAACGTTGCATGGCCAGTACACGAGATAACTACCTTAACAAGATTGTCCCCATACATTTAACTGGCTACTATATAATCAATAAATTGAGGCCAATCTCAATAATAACTGCTGGTTATACATGAGAGAACCTACGGATAAGTAATTGGATTATTCTCAAGTTTGAAATGAATATTCAATTTAATATTGTATTAGTTCTTACATAAATATCAAATTCTCTAATATCAAATAGGCTTTAAGCATCATCCCTTTAAAATCCAATTCTAAATCAATTAAACCCATGAGTGGATTTGGCAATCAAGACAAAGTTGTTATATCGAGGATGTACATTAGGAATGATTCTCATTCTGTATTATTAGAAGCACGGACTATAAATCCTTCTATCTAACACAATTGATTTGTGTGTTATTTTCTTATTAGAGTAATTTTTCCTATACACTAATAAAATATTAATATAACTTTGCAACGAAATCAAATAATTTATATATTTGTAGCAAACTACGAAAACGTTTGAACGAAATAAATTTGCAATATTATAAGACTTGACGACGGAAGTTTGAAATATGCTATGTCCATTGGTCATGTGAAATATGAAGTAATTATTTTCTATGATGGCGAACACAATAAAAATGCCGTAGCTGTAACATTGCCAATAGATAAACCCAACCGTTATGGTCAGGTATTGTATTCAGTGGTATACAGGAACAGGTTTTATATTTGAAGTATGTAGTTCACTTGGATATTAAACCTGGTCTAAGGTAATTGAATCTGACATAACTTATACAAGTTAATTAATATAACTTAACCTAACCTAGCCGAACTTTCGTCCACTATTTTCACTAATCCTTCATCATTTTAACACCTAAGAATACCTCTGTCTCGCTTACCTTCCAATTCTCTTTTTTCTAGCATATCACCATCTAGATCTTTAACTTAAGGCCCGTACCAACCCCCTCTTTTAGTTTCTCTCTGTCTACTTACCATTAAAGCGTGTGCACATTGTATACATTTCTACAGTACACATTCTGGACCATCCCTGCTATCGAATCAAATTACATAGTAGAACATTGATTTCTACAAATCCTGGAGTATATTTTTTATACATATTTCTGTCCCATTGTTATCATGGTGCCATCTTTCTCATCAGAGTTCGACTGTACGTCTTCTAGCAACCATACGGTCCATTCCTTGCTTATTTACATTCTCCTCAACCATGATGTCAATAGAGAATATCTCAGTCAAAACAACCACCGTATTTGTTGATACTGTGCGATAGGCATCAATGGTGTTTAGTACCACTCTCCTCTGGAGTCTAACCTAACCTGACCTAAGCTAACGGAACATAACCTAACATAACCCGCACTAAACTGACTAACAAAATCTAAGCTAACCGGTAAGGTCGTAATGGTGCGGTATATATTATACGAACCGGTTTTATATTTCAAGTAATTTTCACTTGAATATTAATCCTCATCTAAGCTCTCATAACCTACCCTAACCTGTTCGCAATGCAACAGCACTGTTTATTATTTATGGAGTCGTAAAATGATAAAATAATACTCCCATATTTTAACGACCGTAGCCTGATATCACAGTATATGTCGAAATCGGCCAATTTAAAAGTTCAATGTTAGTTTAATCTTCAGATTGCCATTTATTACATACAATGGTAGTTTTCGGAGTTTGCTCCCAACAATAATATTATTTGGTTGTGATACAAAATTAAATAGATTTTCAGTAATAATTAGTAACAAAAATAAATAAATAAATAACACATTGCTAAATTTTTGTAATATATATTATTAACAACATATCCATAACCCGTCTATGAACATCAAAGAAAACATTACTACATCCCTTCATTATTTTTATTTTCCCCCATCTAAGTAATTATGAAGTATACAGCAATTAAGTTACATAACAGATACAATTAATCGAAATTTAGTTTTTCGTAGTAATTTCTGTTTAAAGGTTCCCAAACAAAGAAAATGTCAAATTAATTTGAAATTACAATTTTCTTAGAATTGTAAATAACTTAGATCAACTTTTGCTGAAATTTATCCTTTAAGGACTAAAACACAAGGAACCGGTCACCATCGCTAAAGTATACTGCAGCCGTCTATCTGTGCGCGCGAACCCTTCTCTACTATCTTGGCAGAAAACATACTGATGGGGAGCCTATGGGCATTGTTTGCTCCTTTCCGCCCGACCCGACACTAATTTTGTGCTGTGTTATTATGCCATACTAAAAGGGATGTTTATAAAGGCAATGTAAATATGTATCAGACTATGTTTTACAGTATTATGAAATATTAAATGTACCCAATCATATTACCATGTCTTTCATTATGATAAATATAAATACAAATTATAATAATTATAAAATATTTAAATGGATATGTACTATCAATGAAAATTGTATGTGTGACAACAACCTAAATTAAAACGACACACGTTATTCAAGAATTAAATGTATATATAAATAAATGTAAGTTATGTTAATAGACTTTGTTTTAACAATTAAAATAAACATTAGATTCCAATAAGAAAAATGCATGTGTGGCTACAACAATATAAATTAAAAAGAAACACGTTAGTCAAGAATTAAATATATTTATAAATAAATGTAAGTTATGTTAATAGACTTTGTTTTAACAATTAAAATAAACATTGGATCCCAATAAGAAAAATGCATGTGTGGCTACAACAATATAAATTAAAACGAAACACGTTATTTAAAAATTAAATATATTTATAAATAAATGTAGGTTATGTTAATAGACTTTGTTTTAACAATTTACGAATGAATAGTGATCACGTAACAATGAACTAAGAGTAGTAATCTAAGGTTAAGATGTAACAAACAAAATGAGTCAGGTAGCCCAGCGGATGGACGGTGAAAGTGAGGGTCTATAATCTATCACCGGCAACGAAGGTTTCGACTGAAACACCTACGTTTTTAGAAAAGAGCCCACGCACCCCCTCTCGCCTTGCAACCCAACCACCAGCCTGCGCGCACAGTTAAACGATCGTACTCTACAGTCATCACAAATGCATTCGTATTTTAATTTCCACTTAAAATTGAGGGCAAAAATATTTTTGTATATACATTATATTTGTGCATATACAAATACTATTATTTCTGTAAATATTTGAATGTAGTTACATACAGCCTACTTCATTTGAGTTAGTGTCTCGGTACTGATAGACTTTTGTATATGTTAATAGAATTTGTATAAAACTATTAACTATCATAAAAAATTGAGACAAAAGGATGTAAGGTTTTTTGTTAACTTCACCATTTAGAACTTCGTTTGTTTATGTATTTGTTATACATTTACGGATAAAGCGTTTAAAAATCGTTATGAAATTTAGGAATAAATTCAAATAAATATATCATTACACCTATCCTGACTGATGTATGATGTTAGTTTACGTTTTAAAATGGGAGCTAGTCGAAAGAGTTAATGCATGATTGTAAGGCATGGAGGAGGGTCCTCTGATTAAGAATAAAACCAGTTATACAAAAAAAAATGTTAAATTTAATCCGTTTTGTAAAAATGTACCACGGAAAATTCTACGTAAGGCATGGAGGAGGGTCCTCTGATTAAGAATAAAACCAGTTATACAAAAAAAAATGTAAAATTTAATCCGTTTTGTAAAAATGTATCACAGAAAATTCGTATCTGACAGAAAATTTAAAAAAAAAAAAATTTATATTAATTTGCAATATTTCAAGTTTCATAGGGTTACAAAAGTATCAAATAAGTAGTTATTTACATAACAGTTACACTGAATTGTACCTCGTAGATTCCTTATAAAACTTAATATAATAGAATCACGTAACTTATATTTAACATCAACGTGAATTTGGGTAAAATATAAACAAGAGTTGGATTATTTTCACTTCCAATAAATTTGGCTACTCGCCTCTGAGGCCAATCAGTTGAGGGACTAAAGGATTGTTTTTCAGTTAGAACAGACACAGCATTCCGTGTAATCACACAGCATTATACATGAATCGATCTGAATTTGAATAAAATACCAACAATAGTGTGATACAAACTATAAAACAGAAGAGGTAAGTAATCGTTTTTCAGTTGAAGCAGTGGCAGCATTACAAGGTTATATACATCGATTATCAAAGTGTAATATTTACTATGAGTAAATTACAACCTCAATAAAAAGGAATATACCACCTATGAAGCGTTTAACTTTCATTTTGTCTCCATGTCAGTGTTTCTGGGTGCAATAGCTTGTTATCATTTACTGTTACTACTTCATGGCCTAAGGTATGGATATTGTTATGTATCACGCTAGGCAGTAACTAGATTAGTCTACTAAATAGTGATGTCCACAGAAGCACTAATAAACACATAGGATACAATTTAATAGTAAAGGAATTAAAACAAAATATATTTAACCATCAAAGAAACACATCAATTTTCTTTCAAACATTTTATTTGAAATTAATATATTTTCTTGTGAAACAGTTTATTTGTAGAAATTTTCGTCATCTAAGAGGAATATGTCAACAAGAAAAACCAATCATCTTTCGTGAAATTAGTTGGTTAACATACCATTTATTTGGTTGTGTGGCTAATACATTGAACTCTATACTGTAATATCCAGAGTATAACATCTTATCGTATTACACCATACCACTAGTAGCCGCCATTTTTGTAGGAGTACTATACTTGCTTAGCTATTCCACATAGCTAATAGCAAATACAATTATGCTAATTTTTATAACAACGGATTAAAAGCAGATGAACTTTGTGTTTTCAAATATGACAAAATTACAGCGCCACAAGTTGGTACGGTTAAAGTATATATTAAGTTTAGTCGTATCGAGTTCAGTGGCCTGGTACGATGAAGTAGTTATTATTCAGAATTATATTTAAAAATAGTTTAAACATTCACGAGACCTTAAGTTAATTTACAAATTTGATTCAATGTTGAACAAGGTCCAATTTTTATTATTTTCGGCACATATAGGTCTTTGCCAACAAATAATTTAATTTAAAGCCCTTTTCTCATAAACTATTTTTTTATAAGAGTAATTCACTTATTTTATGTTAATAATATTTATGATTTCATGAAATAATTTTAGTATGATTACACAAACATTATATAGCCAAATAAATATTATTCCATTGAATTAAATCCTATGCATAATAAATGGTTACTAAATTGTACCTTTTAAAAATGATATCAACATACTTCCATATGAGATCAAATACTCTGAATGTACGTCACGTAGTAATAAATAGATAGTTACTGCACTGTTTCTACCTCCCTTACTTTATAATGTAGAGTTTGGTTCGTTACACAGCTTAAACCGAGAATAAATTGAATGAATAAACTATAACTAACGAACCATGCTCTGTCCCCTTCTACAATTTAAGTCTGGTTTCTGACAAAGATAAAGCAACCATTAAAAAAATTCTTACTAAAATAATTTTAACTTTAATCTATTTACACCTCTAAAAAGCTAAAATCACAAAATAATTTTATTTTAATTAGAAACACACAAAAATACTTAAAACTAAAGTCAAAATAACGAGATTATTTTGTTTTAATGTAATGAATGTTTTTTATGGAGTAATTTAAAATTGTGATTTAAAAACAAAATTATTGTTATTTTAGTTTCATTTGTTAATTTAACATGAATACAAGTAAAAACCGTTGAATTTTGCTTGTTTGACGATTTCAGGTTCTTCTTTAGGTTCGAAATCAGTTTAATGAGCTAACTTAAAGTATTATTTTATCATAGTTAAGTGATAATAATTTAGAATTCTTTAATTTATTAAAACGATAAATTATTCTTAATGTGGGTCAAACTTAAATTTTTGTAATATCCAAAATTGTCTAGGAAAGTAATAATTTTATTCATAAAAATTTACGTTTGCACAAGTTAAAACTTTCACTATAAAAACAAATACAAATCAATAACAAATATCTTATTTATAAATATTATATAGTATTTATTCTATTTATTAAAACAATTTCATGTTTTGAACAATAGTAATGGAAATAGTAGAGGAAACAATTCAGATTTTATTAGTTTATACATTATATTTTTATCATGATAACACACCACGTACATTATATTAAAAGTACAATCTCTTTAAGTAAACTCAAAATAAGGTAAAATTCAAATATTTGTCTTCAGCATAAAATACCAAGGTAATTTTATAACGTTTATCGTAAAATATATACAAACATAATGATAACAAGAAGTTTTATAGTAAATTTTTTAAAAGTGAATTGATCTATTTCTAGACTTCGAAGGTGATTATGTTCTTTCCTAACACCACCATAACAATTTCTTAACGCCAGACAATATTCTGGGTTCTATGAATTGGAAACCTGAAGTCTTAAAATCTTGTGTTTATTTAATGTTTTTTTTTGGTATTTTGTATCATCACCATTAACGCAAGACGATTCCCTAGTTTCTGCCGGTAGTTTGTATATTTGACACAAATTTATTTTGCATGTGAACGTTGAAAATTGACAATGGTGTAAGAATAATGATTCATACGTTAATGCAGAGAAGTACAAATATTCTTTAAATAAATAATACAAGATAATAGAGGGTTGAAAAAATATACTTAGGGTTGTGGTATTCTAACCTCTAAAAAGTATTCGTCGAAAATTTTAAAAGTTTTTTTGTCTGGGTATATACATATTATCATGATGGAAATGAGCTAATTTGTATAGAAGGTCATATTAGCTCTTTACTTCCTAGCAATAGAAACAAGGTTGACTTGATAATTGTTGTACGCCAATTATTTCATATAATAATCTGCAGTACCAGTTAACAATTACTGAAATAGGCCATCGCCTATTACAGCACTTTTCACATCATTAGTATTTCAAGAAGTAACTGAAAGTGTTTCTTGGGTGCTGTTCTTTATCTCCCCAGTCATTGAATCATTAATTCCATAGCAACAATCAGAGCCAAAAGTCAACGTTAAAGCCATGATTTCTTATCACCAACCTTTTACCATGCTAAAATCTTATTAATACAAATGAAAGCTGTATTTATCATGAGAGAATGCTTAATACCAAAATTGTATTAATCTTTTTGATTAATAAATAAGAGAAACATTAACTAATTAACTAACGTTGTTTAGCTAATTTTGTTGTGGTTCTTCTCATAGAGATATAGACGGATAGAAGCTTTCAATACCAAACATTTTATCATCTAATTCAAAGTAAAATTTAATAAATCGTTATGTAACATGACAAAAGCCTTAACACGAAAATGGATTAATATTTCTAATAAATAAATAAGAGAATATTTAATTAACTATTTATGCCATTGTTTTGTATTCAGAGACGAAGACAGTCACTCTCATAAGTTTTAGCTAGCTTAAATTTTAGTAATGAATGGAAAACATCAGGTTTATCTGAGTTTATAAATATGAATTAATTCGGGACTAGAATGCTTAAAGGGTTTTAATATGAGTTTAATGATCATTGCGGAAGGCGTGCCTAAATGCAAATAACGTACTGTCAATGCAGAGTGGAATTATAATTACTCCGAATGATAGCTTGGAATAAAACTGACAAACATCCTTACCGTCGTAAAATTATAAACACTGAAAATATTTTGAAAGTTTTTATTATCCAATCAAACGTATATGGATTGATAGATGGTTGAAAATACTTTGTTATCATGTGTTTGTTATTCCTATACCCTTCATTTTCAAATGATCTGTTTTCATTATAACTTCAAAACCTGAAACATCAATAAGTTAGAGTAGCACTTTCTTTGAACGAAAAAGTTTAAAAAAAGTCATGAATATTGGATGTTGTTACCTTGGTAAAAAAAACACGTAATAGACTTTTTAAGCTAGTTAAATGTAGTTATTCAAAAAAATTTGAGCATCCTTAATATTACGGTTTTTATTCTCTTTGCGTAAATGCAGCATATTTACTTAAACCAAATTGTTGTCTTGAGTAATTCCGCAAAGTTTATAATAAGTATCGTCTACATTTTAACAGGACTAAAAGTAACTGTTTTGGTGTTTTATTCAAAATAAAGTCACGGTATTTAGCCCCCTGTTTAATTTGTTGGAAAATTTTATTTCAATTGAAATTACAAACCACGTCTCATTTCAAACGTGTATTTGAATTTATTTCGTTCTATTAAAGTTAACTGCCAGACTTATTTATATATGGTTACTTAGACTGATTGCGAGCTAAACAACGTTACGTTCAATATTGAACAATAGACCTAATCAAACATATATGACTGCATCGGTGGAAACAATAAAAGAATTAGTAATTTGATTTCAACTACCAAGTCATGCTTTTTTATAAATAATATGTAACTATTCCCAATGTAATAATACATATTTTTTAAGTAGAAATTATTGAGTATTTACCTTATTAAATTACTTAACTAATTTTAGAGTATAAATAGTATTTAAAATTAAAGTAATGATAAAAAGATTATATAAAAACAAAATTGACTAATACAATTTTGACAAAATGATGTTTATTATAATCATTCCGGAAAATCATTTAATCATTATGAAATGTAAACTTTGAATAATTATTTAATTTTTTTATAATTATCCCTTTTTTATAAAAATCCCTAAAAAACGTTATTCTAAAAAAGAGAAGAAAGAGTTTATAATAAAAACCCCCATAGCTCTCGAATACCCTAATAGCGTCAGGGTCGGGAAAAAAAAGAATTGGTCAAGAGAAACTTGATTGGGAATAAGAGGGAACACACAAAATTACATGTAGATCCAGCTTTGTTTTCTCGAGTTTACTACACTCTGTGTGGGTGAGCCTTTGAAGGAGTTCAATAAACCATATAACAAATATATTATGGAATAAATATTTTTTATTTCTAAAATAATATTAGTCTGTAATAAGTATAATAAATGACAATTATTTTTTTAACCGTTTCTTGTATATAATTATGTAGACTTTATCCCCTCTTATATTATATTAAAAAATTAATAATCGTAAATTTGCTACTATATAATATGTTGAATTCTGTTCAACAGTTTATGACCAACAAATCTTGTTCTTCAATTTCTAACAGTTTACCTATTAGAAAATTTCACTTTTGTAGGAAGTTTGTATACCCAAGAGACTGCTCTTTATTCGAACTTATATTGAAATGGAAGGCTGTTTCCCCCTTTCTCAAGTCCCGCCCACTTAACTTTCCAATTCCATTTCTGTGCATGTGCGAACTTAAAATAAGCTTTCTTCCTTACTATTAATAACACAAAGCGAGCTCTTATTCGATTTACCTTATCGGTTTGATTGGCTTTGAACGATTTCGTCATCTCATTTCTGTAAATAAACATTTAACTATAATTTTTAAATCTCTTTGAATCGAACGAAGAACCTTTATAAAATAGTTACAAAGACATTAAAATAACTGGCAAACACGGGGTGGGGGTTTAAAAATACGTGTCTAGTATTGAATTTACAGAACGTTGAACATACAAAATTAATTCAACCACAGAAATTCAATTTTCTCAACCTAAGAGATAAGGTTAGAGCTTATCATCTTATATAGTGGCTTTAATAGACATTATATGTTTTAATTTTCAGTTAAAAATGAATTTTGTCTCCATAAATTTACAAATTCTTCTTATATGTGCTTAGTGGAAGAGATCTTTATGTATTTTTTTTTATAACACAGGCCAACGACAGTTTATTAATAATTATTACTTTCATATACATAATATATGTAATTGTATTTTAAAATAAGCATGAAAACTATGAAGTATGAAAATAAATAAGACATAGTTTTTGTTAATTTTTCGTATAATTTATGGAAAATAATTATTAATTATAGTCAATTCGTACCTTGTTATACTGACAGCAAATATATAACCTTAACTCACTTCCATTGTATAAGTTATTATCAAACTCTTTTGACATGTTTCATTTTTTAATTTTCTTTAGCCAACACACGATTTATGGGTGTGAGACCTCAAATTGATATATATGCATTTAGTGTTATCCTGATATCAGAAAAGTGTTTTTTTTTTTGTTGTTTTTTTAAAAATAAAATATATGTCTCATTATTTTTACTACGATAATAGTATACGTAGTATAGTAATCGATACGGCATGTACCTAATTGAGCCCGCAAATATTGATTACTACAGATTGACAAAATATACGATCTTGAGGACGCACTTTTTCGTCAAGCCTCATTTCTCAACACAGTATCGAATTTCAAGCACGCCGGTGGTCAATATGGGTTCGTTATTTTGATTATCCAGCCATAGATTCTCTAGTCGTTTAATAATGGGTCGTTTTCTTAAGGGTAATTGGATTTTCTAATATAAAATAATAAGATTTAAAAATAGATGTAATGGGAAAGTCAATTGTATATATAATATTTATTATAGGACTAGTAATCAGCATTATTTTTAATAATATATAAGCTAATATTAATTAATAAATCATTTTAGTAAACCCTGTAATTTTCTTTAGACTTTACCCACTTTTAAAATCCACTTTAAATAGAAATTTTTAATTGATTTTAAAATTTGTTGATAATTTCAAAACAAGTCATTGAAAATATATAGATGTAGTTATGTTAAACTAAATCACAGGTTAATCTACTGAGTTTAGAAATTAGGACAATCAATTTCCTTTGCACGATGCAAAATTACTTCATTAACAGCGGAAATAGAACTTTTGTAATAGTGTCAAGAGGAAACATAGCCATTCAAAATACAGTAACAAGGAATATGGTGACGCGAGGTCTTGTGAAGCTGTTGTAAAAACATTATTACTTAAGTATTACAAGATAAAGAATGCATTTAGTTTAGTCGTCGGTAGTCAAAAATTGTAATATTCATATTTTGAATTTTATATTCATTATGTAATGTTTAAACGTTTCACAATAAAACAAATACCATACATACTCCAATAAAAACCTTAAAATCGACAAAATAATAACTGTCTTGTAGACATTATTGTGGTTAAAATAAGTGTAAATTAACTGTAATACAATATAATTACTGATATTTTGTTTAGAATATGTGTAAGAATATTCATGCTCTTTGAATTAATTTGAATGAATGCTTGTATTAAGCGCTTTGCCATAAAATAACTTTAAAACCTGATTGTTTTAATAAAGACAGAAGACAAAATAAAGCTCCGTTGCCATGGTAACGGTTGCTTACGTTTAATAAAGACAAATGTAGCAGTAAATTAAAAGCCGTCCATTCCCTCACCGTCCCTCAACGTCATTGAATTATTAAAATTACAGTGCAACCACTGCTCTATGTCCAAAAAAAGGTTTTAAAATAATAATTTTGTAGATTAAATCCTAATAATAATAAAGTCAGAATAGTTGCCTAATTAGAATTATAGTGCGGCCATTATTTATAATAAATTAAAAACACAATAAATCCGTTATATGAAAGACAAGCGCACCTATCTAATACTATAGATGTTCAAATCTAGTAAAAATTTTAATTATTTTAGCAATGTTATTTAAAAATATATGTATACAGTTCAAACAGTTCAGAGTATTTCTTCACATTATATGGTATCAAATTTCCCTAATAATAGTATGATTTTAGTAATTGTAAGACATTCAGTATTATATTACACCAAGAATGAAATAGTGAAAGATGTAGCGACTGCCTCTGTACTTTTAACGTACACAATTCGATAATTTATATAACTGGAACTTATTTTTTAGTTTTCAGGTCACTAATTAATTGAATACGATAAAGTACCTTACCTCATATCTGTCAAGTGACCTCTTTTCTTCTTTTCAAAAATGAAGCGTTTCGAGACCTCTATTCCATCATCAGATAAACACAAAATAACTCATCTGAGGTCGTCTATACATTAAAATAAATAACAAAAGACTACAACACAACAAATTTACGGTGCGCACCATGTGGCTATCAAACTGAGTTCCTTTTGCCGCTTAAATTATAATTTCAGACCATTCACTTTTAAAATTTTAAATGACAATGTAATATCGAAGAATTATTATGCTAGTAAAAAAAGGGGAAATTTTATATCAAGTCAGACAGTTTTCTAAATTATCAGTTTGAGTAATTTAAAAATTAATGGTAGTGCGAGACAGTCTATTTAGCAGTGCATTATATCTAAATTCAACATGTGGTTAAATATCGCAGAAATGACCACTTAGTCGAATTTGAGAAATGGGTCGGACGACCCCTAGTGAATTCCCCGGACGCACACCCCAAAATTATATTAATAATAATTAGTTTCGTAAGAAAAACCAACGAGATGGTCGGTTAAGCTGAGTGATTTAAATTTGTGCCAACCATTTGATTTCATGGAATTTGAAGGTCACGTAAGTTAATTTAGTCATATATATATATATATATATATATATATATATATATATTTTGTTCTTTATACTTATATTAAACTACAGTTTTTGTAGCGAAGAGAGAAAATTTATATACTGTATTTGTGTTATGAATAATAATATTTTTTGAGGCCACATTTCAATCCGTCTCCTTGGCTTATATTGTCATCCAGAACATTATGTTGAATTTTGTTTTATGCTGTCCAAATGACAAATGTATGAACATAGTTTAATTTACATTACTTGCCTCATTGACTCGACACTGATGAGACATTATATTATTTGTCCATGTAATTTGTATAAACATATGAATAATAATAATATGGTAAAATAACATATATGCCTCCTGTTTTAACTCGACCATTTAGTATTTAGTCTACATTTTACTTTTGTGTGTGATAATTGCACAATGCACAAAATAAAGGTAAGCATTTAGTTATTAAATTTAGGAATGAAGTTGATAGACTTAGCTTGATAGATGTATGTTAAAAGTTTTATTATTTAGTTTTTATTTATTTATTATTTTTTTATTATTATTTAGTTTTAATTTTTACGACGGTCATTAAAAACAATAAATACACGAATCCGTGTCATGGAAAAGAAATGGTCCAAATAAGCGCGCTCCAAATTATAAAATATAACAGTGTAAACGACTAGGAATAACATGCAGTCATACCCAAACAACTTAAAATTAAAATAGTTTGTTTAAAACTGCTTTATAAATACTTTCCAACAGAAAAAATTGACCAAAAAATAATATTTCCCCACACGTTAGTTTTTTCAATGTTTCTATTTGAAAGAATTTAAACAGTTTTATAGGGCTACGAAAATCTCAAATAATTTATTATTTACATAATATTTACTCTGTTTTTTCCTTGTAAATTACTTCTAAAACTTGATATAATTTGCATATAACTTAATGTATCAATAAGATTTTGAATAAAATATAACAGTATTTTACAAAGTATAATATTTACTAACACTGTGTAAATCACAGTCACAAAGGATATGGCAAAGCACCTTTATTCCGCTTCCCTGAGAGTTTTATTATGTACTGTAATACTAATATGTGTCGCGTAACACGCCAGGCAGTAACCCCTTTTTAACAACCATGGATTGAGGTATACTATCCATAGAAACACCAGTAAAACATAGGTTACGGTTTGAGAAAGAAGAACTAACAACGAAATGTAATCTTAACCATCGACGAACTTTTCTTGTGAATCAGTTTATGTGAAGGAGTTTTCATCATTTGATAGAATTATTCACGAGAAAATCTATATATTATAAATAACAGCTTTCAAGAAGCAGGTTGTGTGTGGCTAATACTTTGAGCTCTATCATGGTATCATATCAAACCGTACTACCAATGGCCGCCATTTTGGTGGAAGTACTTATGCTTAGTTATTTTAAATTGAAATAACAACCAATATTAAAAATATATATTTGTTTGTGCTTCTTAAAGATTCCCTGTCATTTGTGGAACAAAGCAACTGAATAGAACAAGAACTTATTAAAACGATAAATTCCAACACAATAATGTTCTTTTTTATAATAACACGTTACAAGGAAAGTAATTTTTCATTAACGAATGTGACAAAATTTCAGCGCTAACATTTAAAGTAAAACGTGCAATTATTTGTGTCCCCAAATCATATTATACAGAGCTTAGTGAGCTAGTATAATAAACTAACTAAGTCTTATTAGGTTTGTAGAATTGATAACTGTTAAAAAAAGTCAAACTGGTTTAAACATTCATCAGACCTTAAGCTAAATTACAAAATTTGATTCAAATGTAGGAAAAAATCGCATTCTCATTATTTTAGGCACATATAAGTTTTTACCAACAAATAATTAATTCTAAAGTTATATTAACAATTGTTTTTATAATAATAAAACACTTAATTTTTATTCATAATATTTATAACTTTATGGAAAAATTATGTATGATACTATAAACATTACAGATCCAAATAAATGTTTTTTTTTCCAATGAATGGAACATAAAAATACTTTTTATCATAAAAGATTACTAAACTGTGCTTATTTAAAAAGGATATAAACTGACTTCCACATGAGTTATAACACTCTGAATGTACGTCAGCCATAAATAAATAGATAGTTACTGCACTGTTGCTACCTCCCTTACTTTATAATGTAGAGTTTGGTTCGTTACACAGCTTAAACCGAGAATAAATTGAATGAATAAACTATAACTAACGAACCATGCTCTGATCCCCTTCTGCAGTTTAAGTCTGGTTTCTGACAAAGATAAAATAGCCATTAAAATATGTCTCACAAAATAATTTTATCTATTTTCACCTCTTAAAAAAATACAAAAGAATTTCAATTCAAATGCAAAAAAAAATTAAGTTGAGAATATTTCATTCAAATATTTTATAAAGTAATCTTTTTTCTTTTCTTTTTTTTAATTGGTTTTAATTTTATTTGTTAATTTAAGAAGAACATAGAGAAGAAAACATTTTCTTTCATTTTTTTACGAATTAAATTGTTTTTATTGTAATAAAAATAAAATAAAAGGTTCTTTCTCGTTAGGTTTTGTGCTTAAACTATTAAATTATAATAAGTTAAGTCATTTAACTTTTTCGTCGTTTTTTTTCGTTTTTAATGTTACTAGACTCCTTCCTAACGCCAATTACATTAAAAATCTAACGGCGTGGCCACAATCAAAAGCAACTTCTTTAGTAAACAAAATGAGAAATAGGAATTTAGGTAATATAATGAGTAATAAATTATTTTATATTACCTTATAGATCCGTCATGTGACTTTTATTATTCAAAGTCACATGACGGATCTATAAGGTAATATAAAATAATTTATTACTCATTATATTATACAAAGTGACTTGGGCACCAAACAATGAACAAGGAATTTAGGATCCAATTTGAAATTAATTATTAATATAAAATATATGTGTCAGTGTGTGTGTAAGGTGAACATGTTATGTACCTCATGTGTGTTCCGCCTGATGATGTCTCTAGTGAAGGCGAAACAGTTGTAGCAACCAACAAGCAAACAGAATTACTTTTGTCGGAAAATAAATATATGTTTTATGTATAGTTACTCTAATTCTTTTGAACATTCTTAGTGTCATGTAATTTCCCCCCAAAAATCAAGAAACAAAATTAAGTATAATACTTGACGTTTCAGTAAATTTTTGAATAAATCACGTAGTCCCCTATATTTTGTACAGATACATGTAAGAGTCTTGGAGTTATTTTTCAAGATGGTGTCTCGGTTAAAAAAATCATAAGAAAGTAACATTTCCAATCTTCAACCAACTTATGCGTGATAATACAATGAAACGTTACATTTGACTTTCTTCGTTCGATTACAGTTAGCTCCCGGGGCTTATTGTGAGCCAAAGAGTGTAGGTCTATGTGTAATCTTTAACAACAGTCTTAATCAAACATTAGCATCATCGATGAAAACAATAGAAGCATTAATTTCAACTGCCAATTCAAGCCGATTTATAAATAATATACAATAATATTAGTTTTTTCTATGAATGTTTGAGTGTTTATATTGTCAAACTACACATTTATATAATGATTATGAATATTCTATTAAACGAAAACGGTAAAATAAAGTTTATACCGTCGATTTAACATAAAACAAAATTAAAAAATTGACGTAACATTATTTTTTACATGCAATTTTAACAAAAGAAATATATCTGGCCATTCTGGATATTTCAAAGATATATTTATATGTCAAAATATCTATTCTAGAATTTAGATAAAACTTATTTTAAAAATTTTATTTTTAATAATTGAAATATACTTTAGTTTCTATAATGTCATTAGTCTAATAACTAAGGATATTTTGACTATTTATTGTACATAACTATAAAGATATAATCTTACATATACACAATCCTAACTGTTATATTTAAATTGTAGAATTCACTTTAATAGATCATTTTCTTCAGTTCTAGCAGTTACCGATTAGAAACGTTCACCTGTTTGTATTGTAATTACCCAGACTTTCAAGCCCCGAGCATTCATTTATTACAGTGGTTTTTAATTTTAGAATATTCTCTAAATAATTCTATTCATCAGTTTATAGCCGATACCGATTATTGTTGTTGGAAGTTTGTAAACCCTACATATTGCTCTTTATTCAAATTTATATTGAAGTGGAAGGCCATTTCTCGTCATCTCAATTTCCGCCCACTTAACTTTCCAATTCGGTTTCTGTGCATGTGCGAACTTAAAATAAGCTTTCCTCCATAGCCTACTATCAATAACATAAAGCGAGCTCTTATTCGATTTACTTTCTCGGTTTGATTGGTTTCTAATGGTGTAAATAAAGATAAAACGAAAATATTTACTGAAAGATTTTGAAATCCCTTTAAATCTGATGAAGGAGACCTGATCAAAGAACCCTCATAACATCAGTTACGTTGAAAGACGTTGAAGACGTTGAAAGTTATAGCAATCTCTTACCTGGTGGGGGGGAGGATAAAAATATGACATTTGAATTTAACTTAAGAAATGTTTATGTTTAAAAAATTAATTAAATGTAACAGTGTTAGATAAATCACCTGGATAAATAAATAATTTCGGCTTAAATGTAGAGTTCAAAATATGTAGTGTAGTTAACACAGATGATATTTTTTAATTTCCATAAAAAATTAATTATAAATTCTTTATACTGTAAAGTAATTTTGTCTGAATACATTTACTATTTATAACGTTAAACCTATATGTGTATAGAACAAGAGTTATTTCACCACAAATAAAAAAGTTTATAATCAAACACCCAATGTACCACAATAAATCAAGATTTATTTCCTTATGTAAATTTCAGTAAAATAGTTACCATCCTCAGAGATAAAGTTTTTGTTTCGTACTCAGCCCTTAGATAGCAAGTATGTTACTGAAATGTAAATAAGGAAATAAATCTTGTTTTATTGAAATGGGATATCGTTTGTTTAATACTCAACCTCAGAGGATGGAATCTATGTTACTATGGCAACTATTTTATATAAGGAAATAAATCTTGTTTTATTGAATTGTGGTGTTGGGTGTTTGACTATTACTCATCATCTGAGGATGGTAACTATGTTACTGTGTTATAAAAGGAAATAAATCTTGTTTTATTGAATTATGGTTTTGGGTGTTTGATTAATACTCATCATCTGAGGATGGTAAATATGTTACTCTGTTATATAAGGAAATAAATCTTGTTTTATTGAATTATGGTATTGGGATATTGTTTAATAGTCAACATCTGAGGATGGTAACTATGTTATTATGGCAACTATGTTGCATAAGGAAATAAATCTTGTTTTATTGAATTGTAGTATTGGGTGTTTATTTAATAATCGACATCTGAGGATGGTAACTATGTTACTATGGCAACTATGTTGCATAAGGAAATAAATCTTGTTTTATTGAATTGAGGTATTGGGTTTTTGATTTTAATCTTTAAGTTAGCTATATAGTGTGCTCAAAATTGTAGTATAAACCTAAAAATTCGTATTATCACATATATCATATACGTAAACGTTTATCTAAAATTATGATGGAAAACAAAACAAAATAAGAAATGAAGACTTTCTGTTAAACATGAATAACAAAGATAAGTTACAATGATAGGTACAATGTGTTATATACTTTGTTTGCATTTACAAGTATTCTGTTCCCAAATATTGTAAAGAAGTAATAAAATCCATATATCCTTGTTGCGTTACCTTGGTAGCAAAAACGCGATTTTATTTTCTTGCGAAATGTATAGTTTTATATCCCCAGCAGTGATTTCTCAGAGCAAAAGTCAATTTTTAAATATTGATGGAATTGTTTCGGTACCCGATTTATACCAGTAAATGCAATCTCTGTCACTGATAATTCTATAGTACTAGTAAGAAGACCAAAACACAAAACTTCAGTTTTGTAATCGGTTGTATATTTGGTTGTATAATTGTATATTAAACGAATTCAGAAGAATTATTGATGAAAAGGATTATTGGAATATTCTGAATTATTAGTAATTTTAAGATATATTAATTTAGTTGTCGGTGGACACAAAAAGACCTATATTTATAATTTAAAATAAATATTCAAGTAGGAGTTTGGAATGATCCAACTATAAACAAAACATTAAAAAAGACAAACGTTTGGTATATATTGCTTATTCTTCAAGCCGTGCCTTTACTTAAGTTTGTTGAACATTTTTGTTTAAATTATAAAACAAAAATAAGTAAACTGCAAAATATATCTAGTTTATACAAATAATTGAGTTCATTGTTTTCAATTAACTTAATTTCACTTCTTTTTCTTCTTTTACATATATATATATATATATATATATATATATATATATATACTTATAATATATACTTTCGTAGATAAAACATTTATATTTAAAAAGTAATAAAATAAACTAGAATTTACACATTTTCTGCCTGACGTTTAAATCGAAAACAAACTCTGAATATTTTAAACAATTTTTTGCACAGTTGTAACAATACTAACATTTGATAACACTATGTAATGAGAAATACATTTTTTCAATGATGACTAATTATTAAAATGTACCCTACTACAACATAATTATGATTTTAGGATTAATCAAATATACTCTAATAGTAAACATGAAGTATTCGGCTTCAGTATTTTGTTTTAACTACTTTTGTTGTAATATACCTAGAAACCTTTAATTTGTTTCTCCACTCATACAGTAGAAACTACATCGTCAGCATCTGGACTTAAATACTAGTCATTTTCATATTACATAAGTGAGTAGGCCTACGCTCAAAATACGAGATATCGAGTATGTTCTCCATATATCACTTCAGGCTTATAACGTGCTACTCATATAAAATAACAATTTTACATCATTTAGTTAAACACATAATAATATTTTAAAATAATGAAAGAACTCGCTAATTCAATAACCAAATTAAAAATAGTCGAAACTTCGTGATTAATTTCCTTAAAAACTGACTAAATTTGAAAGTTTTTTATTTATATTTATCAAACATGACGAATTATGCCCTTAAATTAAGGCTTATTCAAATATGTTTACTTGGATTTTCTGAACTAAAATTATGACATAACAGAAATAAAAATTCAGGTTTTGTAAAAATCATTTTATAGTATTCATAATATAAATTAGGATGAAATGTTTATATGTATTTGACACATATTAATTACCTTTTATACCTAGCTATAGGTTTGTATGTAATTATAGCTTCTACCGATTTTAGCCAATTTTTTATCTCTAATATAAGATTGAAATCAATGAATCAAATTCTAATTCAATATAAAAGAATTCGGAACTCAAGATAAACATTAAAATAGCTTTAAAACACATTTGAAATCTTACAAAACCATTATTTAATCTGCGAATAATTCTGTTCAAATAACAATTAAAACCGTTACATATTCAGTGAGATTTGTTTGAACGGAATTATATGAAAAACACAAAATTATTAAATAAAACTTAGAAAACAGCTTTCATAAGGATCATTATTGATTAATAAAACAAACAAATTTCGATTTATTGGAATAACTAAATACAGATATCCTTGTTGTAAGAGTATGTTACGGACGGTTGATTTTATATTAATTTTAATTAATTCCTGTATTGAATTTTTTACCAATAATTAACTTTAGAACCTTATTTTAAAAATAAAGTCAGAGAATAGAGAATGTTCTGTTGCTAAGGTAACTATTGCTTATGTTTAATAAAGACCAGTGGCTTTGTCGTTCAATGTCGTTGAAATATTTTGGTACAAACATTTTTTATTTTTTATATAAAACTTTTTAATACAGTAATAATTATGCAAACAAGTCGTATTTATTATTGGCGTGCCTATTATTTTTATATAAATGAAAATAATAATAGATCAGTTATTAGGACAGACTGATCTTTTTTTTAAGGACACCTCTTTATTTTTTCCGTAACAAGCCATTTTTTTTCGTAATTCACTCATTTTCACAATTTAGTCACGGTTTTTTGTTATTATTTAAATTTTATTTTATAGATTAGATGCAACTTTTTTCTTTCTAAAATAAGCTGTTGTAAGTTACTAAAAAAGCAAACTCCACATTGAAAAAAAGGACCAATATTTAAAGAAACATTTCAAAACTTTATTACAATCTTTACAAGATAATTTTTACGACTGTTTTAATGACACTACGACAGTTCCAATAATGGTGTAAAAATGTTTCTATCGAGTAATGAATTTGCTCTTAGAAAAGTCTAAATCAAAAAGTTAAAAATTTTGGTCGGTTAGTGTCATCTTCAAATTAAGAAAAGCGGGAATATAATGTGCTAGCATTTCTATAGATACACACTTACCTAGTATCATAGACTTTCAACTTGTGAAAACGATATAGATTTGATTTACAATGATTTTGACAATACTGTATTTAAAAAATCAAAATTATATCTTTCGGTTTTGCCTTGTTTACTCCACATTATGCGATGGTGTAATGTTTCCTTAATAATAATAGGAAGATACATAAATAATTATAATACGTAAGAGATAATTCTTTTTATAACAAAATACTGCATACAAATAAAAAGAATATTCAAACAATTACAACAAACTGAAATATACATGTTTTAATTTTATTAAATGTTTTCCAATTTTACTTTCATTTTCTTTTTTTATAAAGAAATTAAATACAAATAAGAACGAAACAGGAACTTATAGACGGTGTGACTATTTATACCGTACAGTAATCGTTAATACAGTATATAGCCTTGAGGCAGGTTCTGAGCACCACGATCTGAAAACGTCCGTCCTGAAAGCTCTGATAACGAAACTATATAGGATTTAAATTTGATAACGGGTGTACTTTGGAAAGAATCTGTTCAATCTTCATCGGAATATCTCCAGACTTATCTGGAGGATTTTTTTTTAATTATACAACTTATAGTTTATTTATAGCCTATGTGTGTATACACATACACAATCTTAGTCCAATTGAATTCAGTTTTGGTATAATTGATTTATAAAATGGAACCGATTGACTGATGTTTTTAATTCGTTTACACACAAATTGTGTTCAATAATCCAACTTTGAAACACAACGTAACTTTTAAACACAACATGTCTTTATGGAGCTACGGATAAATTTAAAATTTCAGGCAATTCAATTTCCAGTTTAAAATTAAAATGTTAAATCCAAGAACTAATATTGTAGTAAATGAGATAAAATTACACAACATCGCCATGTCTGTTTTTCTAAGTTATTGGTTTGAATATTATAAAATTTAAAGAATAACCACCAAATTTACACTAAAATAAGTTATTCCAGTAACAAGATTTTAGGAAATACTTTTAATGATAGCTATTAGAGCTTCCAGTTACTATATAATTACTATCAATTAATAACTAAGTTCTAATGTAGTTATTCTAGCATTACAATTACGATCTCCCTCATGAAAACAACGTTGAACCAGAATATGTTCACCAACTCTATTTAAGTAATTTAGAGTAATTTCTGACTCACTCTAAATCGAATTTGGAATTATTTAAATGTGAAAAACTTGTGAAATCTGTAAGTATACATATTCTCATGTCCACTTTCTATATGCATATTTTAAAAAGATCACATATTTCGTATTCCACATATTATATGTTTATTATATTATATGTTTCCAAACTAATTTCAGTTTTTAAAAACGAACATGAAATCATAATTAATTTATACCACTGTTACCAGGCGACTAAGAATTAAAGTTATTTGGAACCTTCTGGTAAACATGTTTTAAAAAAAAGAAAACAAGTTTCAAAAAAACAAGTGCTGAAATTTATTTAGCTTAAATTTTGAATCAAATTTGACCATTTACAAAAAATCAATTAAACATAACCAACATTTTATAGTTCTTGATCCTTTAAAAAAAAAAACAATTAATTGTTACAGAAGTTATATTTCAAACTAATATAAATTTATACAAAGAATTTAAATTTTAGATTAAAAAAAAATGTCAAAAATTATGTATTACAGTTAACAAATTTGCATTATCAAATGCTTAGTTTACTACCATATATATATATATATATATATATATATATATATATATATATATATATATATATATATATATATATATATATATATATATATATATATATATATATATATATATATATATATATATATATATATAGAGAGAGAGAGAGAGAGAGAGAGAGAGAGAGAGAGAGAGAGAGAGAGAGAGAGATACATGTTAAGACTAGGTTGATCAACTTACTATTTTTCTATTTTTTAAAAAAAGACAAATTTATCATATATAAAAAAAGGAAATTAAATTTTATTTTATTTTATTTTGTTTTATGTCATTGACGTCAATATTTAGGCTTTTCTAATTTTGAAAGGTAACCCCTTTGGGGTCGTTGAGGCCGAAATTTTGCATATGCTGTCCCATCCAAGCTTATTTTAATCCTAAATTAGTACACATTGTTTCACAGAAAGAATTCACTGAAATGAAGACACATTATTATACCTTTTTGTTTCTTAAACAAAATTTTGTTATTTTTGTGAAAAAGAATAATTCACAACCAAAGTCAGAGTTTGATAATCCTCTTTCAATTCAAAAATAAATTTGGAGTGGATCATAAATAATATTAAAGTTGTGGGTATGGATAATGCTCTATTATGACTTTTCAATTAAATAAATAATTGTATTCTTAAGTGTTAAACTATCTTATTTTGTTAATTAATAAGCGTATATTATAAATCGAAAATGCAAACATTTGATGCTATGTGTTTTTCATGATTTAAGCTTTTATTGGTGTCGAATAAAGTTTTTTAGTATTACTATAATGTAAATTAGAATGATCAATCTATACATCATTAAAATTTGCATTCAATGATGTCCAAATTTGTTTATGAATTAAGAAAATCAGAAAGTAATTGCCAAAAAACTAAATTTTTAACAGCGTAATAAAAAATTAGAATCAAACAAAACCGAGTTTTTGCTATTCTTCCAATATAATTATGTTTAAAAACTAATAAATTACCGTCGCGGGACGGAAGATAGAAGTGAAAACTTTAAATATCAATTATTTTAAAAACCAATATTGAATTAATAACATTTTTAACGTTCAATAAATGTAATATAATTTAAAAACGATGTAATAAGGAGGCAATAATTGGAGAATGTTCATACTCTAAGTGTATTTATAATATAAATTTAAGACATGTGAGTTCTGTATAAACAAAAATTTAAATAATTTTCAGTATTAGTAAAAAATAATATTTCCATTTGAATAATTATTTTTTACAGTACTATTTACAATAATACATTATTCCTGTATTTCGGAAATAATATCATTTTCAATATATGCATTATCATTATATTTTAGAAATGAAACGACTTTATACTGTGGAAATAAATAAATATAAATTATAGGAAATATATTCACAAGTCCCACGCATCGCTAAATGTTCATTTTACATATTTTTTAAACACAAAATGTACATGAACTTATATTTTTATAAGTTGGGGAATATATAATATACAATATAAAAGTTGAAGAATGAATTTTTGACACGTAGGTTTTAACAAAACATTTGTATGTAGTATAGATTTAATTGTCGTAATTTTCAAATGGTTACAATTTTATCAATGTTTATTTCAATTACCTCTGGAAATTGTGTTGTTTTTATTTGTAAAAAATATATTATTAAATAAAACTCAGTTATTATATAAGACAATTAGTATAAACTTTTTATTTCCTTATTTATTATTTATCAATTTAAGTGTTTTAACCTCTTATCTAAATTTAATTACTATAATACCACTGATATAACAATTTGTTTGTTTCACGGTTATATAAACCATTTGTGGTGAAAAGAGTTTTAAATGTTATTGCAAACAATGAAATGTTAATATAATTTTGTTATTTTATAAAAGCTTTTACGAGGTTTGACGGTATTCATTATGAAAGTACAAAGTGAATACTTCAATTAAAGCTTTCTACCAAATGAGAAAAAAATAGTTGACTTTCATCGGATTTTGATTTAAATGAGAAACGTTATGGACAATATTAAGCTACATACATAAATTACGTTTAAAGTTTATCCATCCACAGCAAATGGTTTCATGATGTAACCTTTTTAAACTTATGTAATTCAAAATATAAAGATATAAAAGAAATGATTTTGTTTTCATCTCAAGAGTACAGTACAAGAATTTACATCTTGTTATTACTTTGTTGTTATAAAGTCAAATATAAAGAAAATGTATCAACGTTTCCAGGATAATAGTACGTTTATGCTACATGTAATCTCATAACAATAATTAAATAACATTTATTTAGAAAGCAAGTGATATAAGCAAAAACACGGGTTTCGATCTCCAGACGAAAATAACAGCAAACTAAATCAAATGAAAATATGTTTTTACCTTTTCAGATCACCTGTCAGTCTGACGAAAAACAACACACACATATATATATATATATATATATATATATATATATATATATATATATATATATATGGTTCAGTGCATGTATTTTCCCCCATACCCTGATCTCCAGGCCGCTTCACAGTTAACACGTGTCCAAAATTCAGGTACAATCATTACAAATTCCAAATTTTACAAATAGCAAAAACATAACAAAATTACAAAACTAAGCAAGGAGCAATAACCCAGATAAAGTGGAAACATATATCCTTATCTCAAGATACAGCATCAACAGATGCAAACGGCCCAGTATCAAGATACAGTGAAAATCTGTTTTTCTATTTCCAGATCCATTGCGTGTAGACCGATTCAAATGACAGCAACCTAAGATCCAGTAAATATATTTTCTGCATTATCATATCGCCGGATAGCCTAAAATAGTAGAGACTTAAAAGTTAAACCAAGACAAAAAACTGTCATTCCAATAAATGTTTTAACGTGATAATAACATAGTAGAGGAAATTTCAAGGTAAAAAAAAATTTGCTTTGACATTTTCTAAGCAGTATAATTTTACTTGTAATAACAGTAGGCCTATACAAAATTAACCAGTACATTAAGGCAAAGTTAAATTATATTAATGGTTTTAAACATTGAATAATAATTAGTACATTTATTAGAAACTCTTTTCTTTAGAAGAAATTAGGAAAACAAGCATGTTTTGTCTAGAAAATTAAAATAGAAATATTTTCAATAATTATAACGTAGCTGAATTTTTGCAAAGATGATCATACATACGATTATTATCAGTTTCAAATTTAGTTAACAGTGTGTACTTTATGCAATGTGACTTCACAGATATGGCTAAACATCCTTTAGTTTTGTATACATACGGGATTTGACACGGTACAAGGCTAGCTATTGTAACTGAAGATGGCGACTTTATCATTGGAACACGTTCGAATGAACAAACCCATTATTATGAGAATTTGCGTTCAAGTTTCATTCTACACCATGTCACAAGACAATCTCAATATTTATTTATTATGCTAAAACGTATTTTAAAATACACCATACAGTTATAAAAAAGTCACATAACACCGTAAACATCTGATGGAAAAACCATTATATATAAACCAATAAAGTGAAACAAACTGCTGAATAAAATATTAGCGGCAGTTCGTGCGAAAGTTCACTCTTCAGTTTCAGCACTTTTCAGTGTTTCACAGATTAGTAGTGCTGAAACTTCCATTAAATATAATGTTTTTCTTAAAACACTCTTAACTGTCCACTAACTTGAAACGGAGTATAGTTTAACATACATTCCTCTTGATCGATCATTATCGAGATTAATCAACCATTTTGGAAATAACGCAAATATTCACGAATAGTCACACGTTCAAAAAACACAAGTTATTTAAATGTTCACTATAGAATTCAGAAAAAAAATTAATTAAGTACTTTTTCTCTCTAAAATGTTGCGTTTATCTAAAAAATATGGCCAAACATTAAAAGGCAAAATTAAACAATTGTATATTATTCTACAACAATAGAACAATGTGTTCTTTGAATGGAAATTACCTCTTCAAAAATTATAATTTCTTTCTGATTGTGGACTTATTTTTTACAACTGAGATTTTTAGTGCTTTTTTATTCATTCCAATCTTGTGTAATTACGTTCACATAAATCACAACTTATCTTTCATCCTAGAAGTTCACATTTAAATCACCTATTTCTTCACTAACGGTCTTACCTTTTCCTTCTAATATTTGATTGTTCTACTTCATAATAAACTATATGAACTTTATAAACTTAAACATACACAATAATAGTTTATAATTTGTTTAAACTCATCAGTACAAATGAATAATTAAATAAGAACAAAATTAACATTAGAAAACCTGAGCTCCTTACAAACTTTTATAAGTTGAGACTGCTATCAGTGAACCGAATATACTAACTATAAAAATATCTGTAAATATATCTAAAACTATGAATCCATTTTTATAATTAAGCATAAAAGAAAATGATTCTTATAAAATCTAGATATATGTCGTTTACAAGCTGATCTAAAGATTGAAGTGACAAACGAAGAAAAGTGTAAGTAATTGGAGAGGATGTTTTTATTACTTTCTTGCTGAAAGGAAACAGAGTGTAAATCTTGATTTGATGACAAGGAGGTAGTCAGCGAACGGAGGCTTAAACTTGAAGGAAATAAACAACAAAAAAGATCGAAAAGTATTCCAAACTTTATTTTAATAAATAACAAACCATGTTATGGTTATCGTATCATAAATATTAAATATAAATAAGGAACTATCACGTGCTTGTTGCTCAGAATTATGTAGAGCTACTCCCATTTAAAAATTATAACGTAATTATAAAAAAAAAAAAAAAAAAAAAAAAAAATCTATACTGTTACGTTTAATGATCCATTTTTTTTTTTAAATTTTTATTTATTTAATAATTATTTTTTATTCCTGTTTACCGTTTTAACTAAATCTATTTTTGTATTCTAGCTCCACACATGAATATTAGTGACATGATGGTAAGTTATGTTTTGCTTGTTAGAAGATAAATCCTATTAATTCTTTACTAAAACATAATTTTTCATTACTGCCCTATCCTAAACTTCTATTACACCGAAAATTTCAACTGTTTTTTGACGTTTATCAATAATTGTATAACGTGTTTTCTTTATCTCCCTGTCCATCCACCAAAGGCTTAGCTACAGCTTAACATAACATGCACCGTATCACTATTTTGGGGGCATTTTTTCATCTCTTTTTTTATTTAGTTCCTCATACATTATATTTTTCACAAAAATAAATATTATTTTTAAATTTGAATTTCATAAAGGATTTTGCTGTTTTGGAAAATGTAGCCTCTCCCCACCCACAACTAGAGCTCCCTAATTAAAGTTTTAAAGCATATCAACATTTTCAAAGCACATTACCTTTAATTTGATAGGTGACACGGTTTTAAGATGATTTGGAATTTTTCTCTGCAGCCCTATTTGTTAAGAAATTAAATTCTAAACACATAGACTTAGACAATATATATTTACAAAATTGGAAAAACATATCACTGTAAGTTTTCTCGTTATCACGTTCACAAATATCGCGAATAAAACTATATACTCTTCAGTAGATTATTCTGTTCTGGTGCATTGGGGCACTTTTTCTTTGGAGATGATTCCACTATCCTTCAAAGTACGCTAAGACGGTTATGGTAGAATATTATGACATCGTCCATTTTGTATTTTTTTAATCAACTCCACTGTTATTTTTTTCACAATTTCAGAATCAGTTTTTCCAGAGTCTTTACAGTCTACACTTTGAATGTCTCACAACAAATCACTTTTCACGTAGGCCTCTATAACATACAATATCTTTGACAATTAATTGCACTGTAGAGACGGAATTGTGGCATTCATCTAAAACATTTTTCCAATTGAATCGAAAACAATGACTACAACATACAACATCATCCTTCTGTCATATTTTTGGCAGGCACAGAGTAAACATTGTACTTTTTAATAAACAATATATCCGTGATTTAATAGCAACTATATATTGATTTTGTTTACACCTAGTTATACTAATTACATTTATTTAACAGGTAAATTCAGTATGCAAAGGAAACATTGTGGAGCTTTGCATCCAAACGCTATAAAATGGAGATAATTTTAATAATTAATCAAAGTTAAAAGGTAATATTATTATAATCACATACTTTAAGTTAATCTTAAGATAAAGTTTTGCTCTTCGACACTTGAGTTACAAACTTTCTGTCGCTTATAATTTATGACTTAAGTTTAACATAATTTAAAGTTTAACTTCCGCGGGCTAAGAAAGATATACAAGTATTCATCCATAAACATCGTATGTAATTGAGGTAGGAGGGGAGATTGTTTCATAAGATTTAATCAATTGGATTTAGAAATACGAGGGTCAACTTCAGTCTCTGTAGCAAAGTGTTTAAAATAAACGACCCTTTTACATTTACACAATAATAACAATAAATTATCGTATTGTACTGGTTAAAAAAGAATGGGTTGTTTAATGTGTATTCAATAATATTTTTTCTACAAAATAAAGTTAAAATATTTCATTTAATACTAATAATATATTAGAAATCTCAATAGTTGTTCAAGAAACGTTGCAAAAATATTACAATATTTTAACCTCACACCATTTCCATAAGCTGAAATAATAATCGTCTCATAAACACAATAATGTCTTTAATACTACTTATAATATGTGAAATAGAAAAACGTAAATTACTCCAGTACTGAGTTTTAACCAGGTACTTCCACTTATATATTTTGTGTGATTTTTATTGTAAGATAATTATATTTTAAAATTATTCCTAGGATATTTTTGAGTCTGAGATAGTGTTTGATTGAAAACTGGTTTTTAATGAAAGATTCCCAAGGTTCATTTATGTTATTCCTAAAAATATTATTAATTGTCTCTTACAATATTTTCATAACAGATTGGGTCAGTTTTATATCAACCCCATGTTTTTTTTTTTTTTTTTTTTTTAATCAATAACTTCTTTAACTAAATTTTTGGAGAGAAGGCAACCTATACATAATTCTGTTTGGATCTGAGGTGCTACATTTTAGAAACAGTTGATCAAAATTGAAATAGCCATTTTTTAGGAAATTGTAATCGTTGTTTGGGGTTACGGCAACTACAGTCAAACATTGTTATCAAAAAATAACAGAATTCTACAAGATATTGACAAAATACGGTTATATATAAAAATTAATTAAAAGTTTGTACTAATTTGGTCTGTAAATACCCGCAATTGCTTTAATTGTCGCATTACTGTCAGTGTTAACTACTCATCTACATTAACTACTCAGGCTAAACATTTATTTTACCCAATGACCATTTTAAAGTTGCTCCCAACATATACATTATTTGGTCGTGTTACAAAATTTTATTACTATGTTATTACTACATAATAATTATTTAGTGACTGTCCGCGAGCTCATAGTGACGTCTGGAATACTAAATTATGTGATATTTAATTTGTGTCGTGTTCATGTATATTATGTGTTTTTAATGTGAACTTTTCTGTCTGTATGGAAAACACGTGTAATACTGACTACTAAAAATATTAAAAAAAAAAAAAAAAGAGAGAGACAAAAAGGCGGTAAGTCAATAAAAAACTTCTAAATTACAGTAACAATTTAGAAACAAGCATCGAATGATAGACAAAAGAAATTACATTTTAAGGTTATGATAATATACAATGAGAATTACTCCTAAGGTATTTCCTAAACAAACAAAAACATTATTTTGATTGACAAATCCAATGACGAGTTTAATTGATTTAGAATTGGATTGTAAACCTATTTGGAATTATTAATATGAAATTTATGTAAGAACTAATACAATATTAAATTTAATGTATATTTCAAACCTCAGAATAATCCAATAATATAAAAATTGGTTCTCTCAGCGATTATTGACCTTGGTCTTATTTTGTTTACTTTATAGTAGTCCCGTCAAATATAACGGGACCATCTGGTTGAAGTAGATAGTTTATTCGTTTAACTCTAGGTTTGTAAAGGACAGATTTTATGTTTTTGTCTTTTTTAAAAACACAGTAGGAAAACTGTTTATGAAATTCTTTTAGAAATACATTTTAAACATTCAAAAGGGATTGTACTGAATTTATTTCTAATAAAAATTACGTGGTTCTACCCTACTTTTATACATTTTAAAGCTACCAGTTAGCTTTTTAGTGAACTATATCTAACCATTATAGTACATATTAATACTTTTAACCATTATTTTTCTGTCATATTATATTTTATATTTTTGTCGTAATTTTTTTTTTTTACGGTGTAATAATGTTCCAGTATATTTTTTATTTTCATACAATACCTCAATCCACGTATCATAAGGCAATCAAACGTTTTATGTGACTTCATTTCCTTCTAGTCAAGTTAACTCCTGGACTTTTATACGGTTAATTACACGGACTGGTAGCCTAACAACGTTATGTGTAATCTTGAACAATAGACCTAATCAAACAGATATGTCTGTATCGGTGGAAACATGGTTAACAATAGAAGCATTAGTCCATTGATTTCAGCCGACAAGTCGAGCTGGTTTATAAATAACATGTAACCATTTATCATGTAATATTATATGTTTGTAAAGGAGGAATTTTTGAGTATTTACATTGTCAAATTCCATAATTAATCAAAGATTTTGAATACGCTATAAAATCAAAATGGTAAATTAAAAGTAAAGAACATGAAATTTATTTTTTTTAAGTAAATAAAAAGGTCAAACATATTGTTCTAACTTTCCCAAACACCCAACTAAAAAACCAAAAATAACATTCGTCATTTTATCTTTCAAAATGTCTGTATTAATTAAGTTCTATGTAGGAGAACATTTGTTTTTATTATTGATATTTTTGTCGATACAGAAAGACCCTCATTATCAATTTTTGCCAAATTATGTAAAATAAAATATTTTAAATGATAATTATATATTGAAATAAATTGTAAACTTGCTTCACTTACGTTATAAGTTCGCCCTAAGCCTAAATCGTACTGATAGTATCCGGGTGTTAACGACGGCGGTCAAGTTTTATTTCTGATTTTGTCGATTAAGCTTCTCAGTAATTTCATTCATTTGCAACTTGACACAATAATTAGTGAAATACATCTTTTTATTTTACTAAAATTTGAACAAAATCGCTAATACCATTATTTGAGAAATTTACTTATTTTATAACAGCTGTACGGACGATTTTTCGGTTTTTATATATTTATTTATATTTTTACATACACCCTGAATTGGTATTTTTGAAGCGATGGCGACCAATATATTTTGTTTAAGTGCTTTGCAAATATTTTACATTCTAGCAATTTAAATTTAATACATTTTAAAAACCTATAAAACCGTGATTGTTGTTTTGTCTTGACAGCTATTGTCAGTTATAAAACAATTAAAAAAAGTCTCGGTATATGGTAAAAACTTCCTCATATATCAAATTTCATAAATAATCAATACATTCGTTTAATCTGTTGAGATGGGCATAACTAACTTACAGACGATAGACATCATTTCAAAAACCACTTTTTCTACAACTACCAAACAAATAATTGTGCCAAAAGTCTTCGTAATTTTTTTCCTTTATTTTACGCATTTATGCAAGATATTTAAATTAAAAAATTAATTAATTTTTACATAATTTATAACAAAAGAGTTTTATGACATTCCAGAAATTCATGTACACAAGGCAAATAAGTATCAATGGAATATTTAAAAAATATATATATTATGTATATTTATGAACAAATAAAATGTCTGTTTCTTAAAGAACATAAGTTTACAATAAATACAAAGTACAAATATTTTAACTTATAATTGTATAGATAAAACTAAAATTACAAGAAACGTGATATTCGTAGAGCAAAAAGGAAATTTGGGTTATCAACTTCTGGCGAGAATTTTTGTACAGAAGGAAAATAATTTGTTATACTGATCGCGCAGCTCTACAATTCTCATACATTTCAAAAACCTGTCAACAAGTTTAACAGATTGACAATGAAACTTACTATATTAGTATATTATGACTTGGATATATGATACAAAAAGGGCAAAGAAATGCCACTTCCCGATTTTATACATGAACCGGAACTAGGGAGACGATAGAAAACGATTTTGAAAATTGGTTCCAAAATTCAATACAAACTTTACAGAATAATTTCTAAAATTGCTATTAAAACTCGACAAAAACAAATGATTATAATACCGAACTGCTGCAATCACACGATCCATATCTAAATCAACTACAATAATTAGAATTATATGGCATAATAATAATCTTTTTTTCCCTTTTTTTTTTAGGCGAAGTTAGGACTATAAGATCCTCTCTTCCACTAACTTCTAATAACATATTACAAAGTTACATATTTAATATATGACATCAAAATTAATAAACAAATAAGAAACTATAAAATAGTAATTACTTCTAAGACATATTACAAAATATCATAATTAATATTGAAGTTAATTAATAAACAAGTAAAAAACCATAAAATAATAATTACTTCTAAAAACATAATATACTAAACTTGAAAAACCATTGGTCGGCTTGAATAATAAAAAGTGGAAGTTACAAAATAAATAAAAAATTGTGTTTTATTATCTTTAAACATGGAATTCCACCAAGAACCTTCGGTCTCAACAGTAATGAAAATAAAAATAAACACATTTATCTTCAAAGTAAAATATTATATAAAAGTAAATTCTGCTATACAAAAAATCAAATATAAATTAATAGTTGAAGAGTCTTATGCAAAATCAGAAGTTAACAGTAAGGCAAAAGTAAAAGTAAAGCCCTGGAAAACCGTTTCACATAGAAATGATAATTATTAAAAATAATTTATTCAAAAAAAGTCGTAAACAACGTACTAATAACGACTTATATTGTCAATATACTATTTTCAAAAATAAGGTAATAAATGCAATACGAGAAGCCAAACACAATTATTACACTTATATTTGTGAAGAGGGCAAACAAGAACCTAAACGACGGAGGAAAACTAATAATCATTTAATTAGAGAAGAAGCGGTAAAAAACGAAAATACCTCTTTGAAAGACTTTAGCGGTCAAAAGGTTTCCAATCCAGTAGGTATTGTAAACATTTTAAATTCCTTCTTTTGCACTGTAGCGTCAAACTTTAGAGTAAATATTAAATTGGAAAGAGATTGTGTACTAACTTTTGCAGTTAAATAAAATACATTTTTTAATTTAACAAGAGTAGCCGTTCACTGTTTTTTATACGACTTCTAAAAACAAATTAAATTAATAATTGACTCGTTACAAAATAAGAAAGCACCTGGTTTTGATAAATGCTACACCTATGTTAAACTAATTTCGCTAAATATTACTGAGGTTTTCGTGTATTTAGTTGACTTAAGTTCGTGAATTTCCGAGTACTTTAAAAAAATCAATCCTTAAACCACTTTATAAAAAATACGATAAAATAGAACTTAGTAATTATAGACCCATTGCTTTGCTGTCGATATTTTCAAAAATTTTAGAAAAAGTTGTTAAACAGAGGTTAAACTTTTAGGATAAAAAATAATTTCTTTAGTATAAAACAGTTTGAATTTAGAGAGAAATTAAATACAAAATATACATTTCTGGAATTAATGATACAGGTCTATACTGGTATAAATGAAGGTATTTACCAAGTAAATAAATAAATACTTCAGTGTTCGGGCATTTTTGTAGATGAAATGAAGGTTTTTGTTACAATGGATCACGCGATTCTATTAACTCGAATGTATGGCGCTGGAATCAGAGGTTTTGCTTTACATTGGTTTCGCTCTTATCTAAATGATAGAACGCAACAAACTAAAATAAATAATACTTATAGTGAACTAGGTAATATTCGATATGGAATTCCCAAGGGTCTGTTCCGTCTGGTCCCTTGTTTTTAATATATGTAAATACAATATGCAATGGTAATTTCACGGGCGACCTTTTAGCTTTTGCAGATGACACCACCCTGTTTTATAAAACAGAATTGCTCCGATTCTATGGAGCAATTAAAAGTAAACATGCAGAGTTACATACTAGTATCAGCTTTGAGTTGGTGGTCCACACAAAATTATATGCTCATGAGTCCGAAAACAAAGTTTATTATTTTCAGTATTACGCGAATCTCTTTCTTTGCAGAACCTCTGAAGTACCACAGTATATATTTCTTTCTCTCTCTCTCTCTCTCTCTCTCTCTCTCTCTCTCTCTCTCTCTCTCTCTCTCTCTCTCTCTCTCTCTCTCTCTCTCTCTCTCTCTCTCTCTCTCTCTCTCTCTCTCTCTCTCTCTCTCTCTCTCTCTCTCTCTCTCTCTCTCTCTCTCTCTCTCTCTCTCTCTCTCTCTCTCTCTCTCTCTCTCTCTCTCTCTCTCTCTCTCTCTCTCTCTCTCTCTCTCTCTCTTTTCTTTTCTTTACATTATATTTATTGCCCCAACCAGGTTTTTTTTACCTCGGGCATTATTTAAAAAAAATATTTTAAAATTAAAAAATTACAGTATCACAATAAATAAAATATGGAAAAATTAATGTTTTCACCAGCTGCACTGTAACATTAAACGGCAAGCAATTTTTTACCTTCTTCAAAGTGTGCATGCCAGGAAATACTCTACTGCACACGGCATTAACATGGTCTGCCCAGCTTAGAAATTTATTGTTTATAGTGAGACCAATATGTTTTACTTTAAAACAATCAGGCAAATCATTGGCTTATTATTGAAAGTTTTGGACCACTATTTAAATTAATTTTATTTCCGAGCCTTTTACAACAGATACATATACTGTTGATTTAGTTTGACTGTGATTTAACGTCAGTCCATTTCTAACAGCCCAATCTTCAATAGCATTATTATCAATATTTATTTTGTCTATCGTCTTAGACAATTCCGAGACATGAAAATGATTATATACTTGAAAGTCATTAGCATAAAAACAACTTCATACAACAGCAAAACTTCAAATTTCAGTATATTGTATTCATCACTTATAAAAGTGCTAAATAATAAAGGACCATGGTCAGAACCCTGGGGAACTCCCCTTAATACGTTTCCATGAAGACGACTTCTCTCCAGACTCTCCATACTGGCATCTTCCAAATAAGACTCAAACTATTTAACAGATTCCGACGAAAATCCCAGCTTCATCAATTTAGCCGATAATAATGGATGATATACACAGTCAAACGCTTTTGAAAAATCAAACAAATATAAAAACGTAGCTTTCCATAGCTCGGTGGATGTCCTCAGTAACACGGAGGAGAGCCGATCTCATACTATGATCCTTCCGAGAACCAGACTGACAACTATTATAGCATTATTTTCAATTAAATAATTGCAAACCTGAAAATGCATAATTTTTCAAGACATTTGGGCATTGCAGGTAAAATGCTTATAGATCTGTAGTCCGAAGGAGCTAAAGGAGATTTTGTCTTGTTTAACGGCCGAATTACACTATACTTCCATTTAGTAGGAAAAATTGATAGAGTAAGAGATTTATTAAAAATAGCTTTAATTACAGGTAGTGATTCCTTGATAAAGTTAATTGGAATAGAATCGGATCCAACAGCTTTACTCCGTATTGACATCAAGGTTTTCAACACTTGTAGATGATCAACGGCAATAATATTATTATGGAATGCAATACTTAATTTAATATTATTGGTAAAATCTACTGCTGCAGCAAGGTCTTCTGGCACATCAGAAAAATTACTTTTAACCTGTTAAGATCAAGGGAATCGGGATTTACTGACACCTACTTCCTTAACAGTACGCCACATTTGAGCTGATAATTTGTTAGTCAACAAAGCATTATAACTGTATCTAATATTTGAGTTTCTTGATTGACCTAATTTCTTAAGAGGCGTTTAGTTGTGTAAATCATCAGAAACGCTGGATCTCCTACCTCTGCAAAAGATAGCGTCACGCTGACTCATCAAAACACAAATAGAAACATCCAAGGGTTAGTAATCTTATATATATATATATATATATATATATATATATATATATATATATATATATATCTTCCACACGAAAACTGTTTATATCAGACATGAAAGCAAAGTTATCAACCTTTTATTACTCTCTATAATTAACAAAATGTTGATTATATTTATATTTTAGCACTAAATACACCCTAAAAATTAAATCATGTTTTGATAAAAGGAAGAAATATTGGAACATGATGTACCACATGGCTCTTATCACTTACAGCTATGAGATCCAACAATGTGGTAGAAATACCAGTGTTATGAGTCGCCTGTAAAGGAAGAACTGACATATTCAAAGAATAAAACATAGTTGTGAGTTGTGTATAGCGAAAAGTAAATCTGAGATAAAATCATGTGCATATCCTGACATAAATATAATAAGATCATATTCGAAGGCTAACATTAAATCTATCTTAGGTGATCTGTAGCATACTCCCAAAAGGATGTTTATAAAAATAGCAACTTTGTATCAAGGAACATAATTATGTTCTGGTTTAACCGGATAAGGAGGTTTCAAATTTAGTAAAATATGCGTCTTTATATAAGATTTTAAAAATACTGTCACTCTTTTACTTCGTTTGTTTACATGGTCGTTACGAAATAAATTATAACCCTTCAAATAGACTAAATCAGAAGGGATAGTTGATCTTAACCAAAACTCCGAAATAAGAATAGCGTCACAGTTTTGAAGGCGGAAGACTGAGCCTTGGTAAAGACTGAGCGTTAACATGTACAACTTTTAAGAACTCTGGATACAGAGACAACGCTTGCGAAAAAACTTGTGGAGCGCCAAGATCATCAAGACCATGTACAGCCCCACCAACATCACAATTCGTCATCAGGATGCATAGAGACCCGCAAAGAGCAGTCCAAGACGCGGAGCTGAAAAATGGATTCCGAAGCATATTTATCAGACAACAAACAAATAATAACAAAAAACCCCCAAACAGGTGGAATTTACCAATAAATTAGATATAATAATAGAAAATAATAGAGAAGAATAGTAAGTTTTTAATAGTAATTAATATTTATTATTATGAATGTGTGAGTGAAAGTATTCAATAATCAACGTAATGACGAATTTGTACAATAGAGTAATTTTTTTAAATAAATTTTATTTCCTTTAAAGTAGTGTTTCTTTACATTAACGAAACCCTATCTCAGCTAAACTAAGGTAAACTAAATTACTTCGATTGTGAAGTTGGTGGAAAGCACCATATTTCAAGCCTTTTATATATGCACTAAAAGAAATATTTTTTTTATAACTCTCACCGGCTGCCATTTATCATCTCCTCGATAAACCTAAGCCTTCCTCACATGTCTCATAGATCACGTTATACGAATTAAAAAACATCTCCCATCTCTACATTTATAAAAAGCAAACTCAATCTCTTCATAAGCTCGTATAACTCAAGTACGGTTGATCCGATTTTCATGTAATTTTTTTATTATATAAATCTCCTCATGGGCTCACTACAGTGAGTACAGTAGTGTCAATTCCAAGGGATCCTGGCTAAATCTTTTTACATATATTCTTAGGTTGGATAAATGTCTTTCTTACCATGTTTCTTAAACAACTCTTGCTCATTTCCGACCCTGACGCTATTAGACTATTCGAGAGCTAAGGGTCTTGATTTTATGTTATGTTTTTAAAGACGAAGATGACCTTTAAACAAAATAAATATTATGTAAGTATGTTATCGGGTTAGGTTTTAATATATGTTTGATTACAATTCGTTAAAAGAACATATGTTTTATACATTTTAAAGTTGGTACATATTTATAATTTTATTTAGGATTGAAAGATTTATTAAAATGCTGGAGAGTATAAGTGGTTTAATTTGACGCTATAGTGGGACGTGACTCAGGAGAGAATAACTTCAAAAAGTGTGATCGAAGCAGTTTCTGTATTTTTATGGTTGTTTTTAGAAGACTTGTACATTTTTTACATTGATTTAGAAAGGTAAAAGAAAAACACCTTATTTATTGATTTTATTTTAGGTATATTCCTTTACATGTTTGGAACGCTATAGCCCCGACTTGGTTTTTGGTTTTGGAAATCTCTCTAATTAACCCTCTCCTTCAGTTTATAGCCGTACCGATTACAAAATATCATTCTTGTTGGAAATTTGTAAACCCTAAAGATTGCCCCTTATTCGAATTTATATTGAAATGGAAGGCCATTTCTCTCATTCTCAATTTCCGCCCACTTAACTTTCCAATTCAGTTCCTATACACGCAAGAACCTAAAAGAATATAAGAAGCTTTCCTCTGTACTATCAATAACACAAAGCAGAGCCAATATGAATTCGATTTTTATTTTTTATTTCATTGTTTTTTTAACATTGTCATTTTCTCATTTCTGTAAATAAAGATTTAACTAAATGTTTTCGAAATTTCATTGAATCTAATGATGGAAGCGTCATTACCCTCGTAAAATCAGATACAAGAACATGCAATTAACAGCAATCTCTAACAAAATTTATGACGATCTTTAACACAATTAATAGCAATCTCTAAAAGAAATTTGATAATTAATTTTTTATACAGTAGTGTTTTTTTGGTAAAAATGAATATAACAATAATAATAATTTAAGTTACCTAACAATAGTTCAAGACATACCGTCTTGTCAGTTTACTTAATGTGTAATTGATATTACTAGATTTCTTTTTGAATTGTAATTATTTCGTAACGTAATGATTTCTGAATACATTTACTGCTTATTTTCTTATACCTTAAGAACGAAGTGATATTTATATAGAATTTATGTCTAAAATAGTTTATTAATGGTTACTATAACTTATATAGTTTTCATAATTTGTTTCATACAATACCAAATGAATGCTTGTATATTCTCCAGTAGTGGTTTCTAAAAAGCAATTAGGCAAGTTCTTTTCGAAATTAGTACGTATAGATTATTTTTTGTTCTTCATTTTTGTCCGTAAAATATAATTTCATAATTGAAAATTTATTGGTACCTACAATAAAATCAAAACTCAATAAATAGATTTTCAAACAAGATTATACTGCAGGTTTAATAAAATATGTATGATTACCATTTGCACAAAATAGGGGTTCAAGAGTTATCTTATATAAAGAAGTCTAAAAGGCCTTAATTCTCACAATTGCTTCTACCGACTACGATCAGAATTAGGTAAACATGAAGATTAAAACATAAAGCAGTCAAATCGTAAATAAATAAAAATTACGCGATGTGGAATATTTGTTAAAAATTAACATGACCACAAAGAAAATGGTTTTTTTTCTTGGTGGCAATTTTTTCAACCCAAAACAATTAGATTGTTCTCAGAAAATTAATAAATACCACTTATTTCTCTATTATTGAAATAAGCATACACTTCCTCATATTTTTCCTTTGATTTGGAAGACAAGATGTTGTATATAGCCAACTTAGCTTTTCCCGTTATGTCATGTGAAGTGAGTGGAATATTTTCTTCGTCACAGCTACTATCAGTCATTTAAAAAAATATTTTTAAATAAAAAACACAATTCAACTTTAGATATCATTGATAGGTTAGAAATAACAAACAATATGACAAATGAAGATAAGATGATTTAATAACTTCAGAACTAAGTTGTAAAAATCTTGACTTTCAATTGGTTTATAATTGGACGGCTTTGAGCTGTGATTTGTTGAAAATGTATAATTATCGTAATAAAAATCTGCACGCCAATTAAAAGATGAACGTTAATGAGACTTGCTACAATAGTGGATTCGAAATAAGAATAAACATATTTACACTATTTTATTTGTAATATCAACATATCCTGCCAGAGTAATATGATATCTCTATATCAGATTCATATATGTCATATCACTCGTGCATACATTACCATCTTTTACTGCTAAAGTAGAAACTTCTTCATTTCCGTCACGTATATCTTGCACGTGATCCTAGACACTCTTAGTGTTATACAAACAATTTTATATACTTGTGCCGAAACCATATAGTAAAAATATGAACATTTCTTCTATTCTTTAGATAAAAATTTGAAAATAGTTTTAAAAATCATTGTTAATAAGTAACAAAACTACAGGTTTGCAAACTGTTACATTAAGCTAAATCAGAGATTCATTTATTGTTATCAGAAATTCAGACAATATCCCTGAGGAATGGATAGAATAGTACACTCTGATTATCTATAACAGAGAAATATTAAAACCTTACCCCATACTATATTAACTAACTAAGGGAGGTAAGAATGGAAACCAGAAGAAAGGGGTATACGTTTATATGGGACAAACATAGCAAAATATTATATTTTTAAACATAAACATCAAAGAACATAATATACCATATTACCAGAATAGACGATTTGTAAAATTTAATAGAATAGTCTTTAAGATACTGGAACCAAAATCTTCATTAATGTTTACCATTAATTCTTTGGTTTTTATGAAATATTTAAATTTTATATTTAGTAATTATTGTTTAGCATATATATTTAGTATTATATTAAATGTTGAGCTTGACTTATGAGAAAAATTATACAGTATAACAAACACACAGAACACAATTCTCACAAAAAATACGCCTAAGTATCAGACGCGTTTCAACGACAAGGTCGTCCTCTTCAGTGATACACGAGCTACTCCAATCAAACTATAACTTTTATAATTTAGTATTGTTATTTATATATTATGGATGTATCTAATTTGGGTAATGTATTTTGTTTTTAGAATTATTATTAAAATTAACGTTTAATATTATGTAAACTCTTCTATAAAAAAAAAGGATAGGTTTATTATTATTATTTTTTTTTTTTTATTGGGCGTATGTTTAGTTTATTAAATTCATTACTTAGTTATATACTATGGATGTTTCTCTCAGAGAGTGGATTATTTAAAACACGGATTATTATTCAATTGAGAGTTATCGTTGTTATTTTTATTACAGAGTAATGATTATTATTTTATAGGGTCTATATTTAGTACGTTTAATTCATTATTTAAATATCTATAGTATAATTATTAGGTTATTACCTTTTCAATATTGGTCGAACAATCCTCTAAAACCCAACAGGCCTACCAGTATTGGCATGTTATCATCAGATCCTGATCCTGAGTAGACTTCTTAATGAAATCGCATGGAGTCTGTTCATTGCACGATGCAATGAAACGTATAATCACATTAAAATGTTTAAAAACACTTTAATAGACAATTTTAAAACATTTATTTAGGCAAACAAAAATAAAGGGTCTTAACAATTACCATTAATGTTTTGATAAATGTTGGAAATCATCTGATGTACCGCCGTCAAATGCTTGCTGATAATTATTCTGCAATCGTAATAAAACAATCTTGGAGGCTGCATTTAGGTTTCATGATCAGAAATCAAAATAAAATATAAATGAATTTAAACTTAAATATAAAACAGAATTAAATTAATTCATAATTAAAGATAAAGATAAATTTAAATTTAAAATATTGATTATGATTGTTTATGTATAAAAGAAAAATTTTATGTTTTAACTTCAAAACAATAAATGCAATTTCATTTGACGTAAAAATAAAATAATAGTTATTTACTGAATTAAAAACAATCTAACATGACAGTAAATTAATAAAATATAAACGTGTTCTATTTTACGTAATTCATTAGCAAATATTGATTCTTATTTTAATTTATCCACATAGGGCTTTTCTTCTAAAAGGTAAATATCGAGCCAGAGTTTACTAAGTAATACTTTTTTTTTAAAGTGATTAAATAAAAAGAGTATTTTTTTAGAAGTTTTTTTGAAAACCTTTATATAAAAGAAGAATTTTCTATCCAGAAATTAGGAGAATTATATTTTCTTGAAACTCAACATTAAGTCAAAGAAGTAACTAACTATGGATTACGTGTATTTACTGTGTATAAAAATATATTTAATGTAAAAATTCGAAAGAACCCCATCGTTAAAAGTGACCAAACAAGAGAAGTAATAGATAGTTACAAGAGATTAGCCCAATTCGATGGCACAGGCCGTTACAATTTATTCATTATGTAGTATGATCGAAATGTTTGTCTTCAATCTTGTAAAACGTTTCTATTTGCAGCGGAATACGTTGTAACGTTTTTTCTATAAGTTGAAAAATGATCATCTCCTCTCAACCTTTTTTACCTTAACTCCCCCTACTATGTCTTCATCTCCTTCCCCCTTGTTCGTCTGTTTCTTCTTTTTTTATTCCAACTTTAAAGTATTAAGAGATCCGTTATAATGGCGTGAATAGCATCGGGCAAAAGTGGAATACTTGGGAACCTGTGGGATACTTGGTGACCTCTTACAGTATTTAGGATTACTATAACAAACGAAGCTCTGACCGAGTGAACCATCGTTTTCCTACCTGTTCATGAGAAAACATATAGAGAAAATTAATAAATAACATGCTTTTTCGGTATGTCACTGAAATTTAACGTGTTGATAAAATGGAGCAAGTCCTCTGTAATGACTCTGTGTATATGGATCAAGCCGTCTGTGATGACTCTGTGTGTATGGAGCATGGCCGTTGTGATGACTGTGTGTATGGAGCATGTCCTCTGTGATGACTGTGTGTTTATGGAGCATGCCCTCTGTGATGACTCCGTGTTTATGGAGCAAGCCCTCTGTGATGACTCTGTGTGTATGGAGCATGGCCTCTGTGATGATCCTGTGTGTATGGAGCATGTCCTCTGTGATGACTCTGTGTGTATGGACATGCTCTCTATGATGACTCTGTGTGTATTGAGCATACTTCTGTGATGAATCTGTGTGTATGGAGTAGGTCTTCTGTGATTACTCTGTGTGTATGGAGCATGTCCTCTGTGATGACTCTGTGTATATGGAGCATGCCACAGTATATATGGAGAATTCCAGTTTGTTGAGATTTCCTCGACAACTCAGAGATAATAAATCAATTAGAGAAAGGTCAAAGAATTAGGAGGAATTACACAACCGATAGAAGACGCACCCAACAAAGAGGAAAAGACAGTCCACGTAACTATCAAAAACATGGGAAAGAATACCAGGGCTAAGACATGCCAAACATCTTTTGGGGAATTACAACAAGAAAATAGCGGGTCGACTGAGCATAGATAAACTGAAAACGATGACAGGGTTCTTATTAGCCCATTGTAGACTCTGAGAATACCTAAAAAGGAAAGGATCAAAATAGAAAATGATGGAACCTACAGATTCTACGAAGAGGGGAAGGAGACTCCAGACCATGTAATAATCGAATGCTGTCTAATAATCCACAGTGGAGCTGGGAGGGTACATGAGGAGAGCTTTGACCTCCTAAAGGAATTGGGAAAAGGCTTCTAAGCTCGGAAGTATAAGGGCATAATAAAGACGTCGTAGAAGAAGTAGGCGGGCATAATAAGTCTCTAGAAATCTCAGTGAATGTCACACCCATATTACTATTATTACCATCCCTCACAAATTCACGTTCGGAAGTTATGGATTAAAATGGATAAAACGATAAACGTAGTCTTAAAAGTTCAAATATTTAAAAGTAGGAGAAAACGATTAGATCTCAGGTTGCTGAATACAGTAAAAGGATTTATAACAAAACAAAATGTGACAAACTGCTAGTAAATTAAAATTACAATTTGTGAACCAGTAAAAAAAAAAAAAAAAAAAATCAGCAAATAATCTTTAGTTGTCATAAAATATATTCATTTTAATTTTACATAGTGTCTAACCATTGGTTTGTAATTTACTTATTGCACGCTATTTCCGGTTCATCATGTATATTGCAGCAAAAGTTTTATGCAGCTCTAAAATGTATCAAATGATGTTTAATTTTGTGGAATTATTATTATTATTATTATTATTATTTATTATTATTATTATTATTATTATTATTATTATTATTATTATTTATTTATTTATTTATTTTTTTTTTTTCCGAGGAGGGGGGAATGCTTTACGCACCATCAGGAGCCGATCGCGGCTCCCGGTGTGTGGGACTCGCCAAAGTGGCATACCCACTAAACCCTAACCTCCTTACCTAAGGGCTTCACCTGTCACACACGGGACCACCTGTCGGCTTAACTTCTTGTGTGACAACCCTTCCTTCCAAAGCCGCTGTTAGGCTCTCATCATAATTATGTACACCTTATATTTGTTTGGCAGCCATAATCTTATTAATGTACATTGCCACGGTTTTCCAGCACTCTTCTGAACGCAGCATCAACTTTATCATGTTCTCCACCTTGACCTCGGTTCCTATCGCCTTATTCATTTCCTGCCGCTCATCCTTCCATTTCTCACAGTCAAATAACGTGTGTTTTACGTCGTCATATATTCCATCGCAGTAGTTGCATGCCGCACTTTCTCTGATCTTAAAACGCTGCAAATAGCTACCAAAACTCCCATGACCCGACAAAACCTGGGTGAGAAAGTAACTTACTTCCCCATGTTTCCGGTTTAACCATTCCGCTATCTCCGGAATAAGAGTCGGCGTCCACTGCCCAGACGTCTCCGACTGCCATCTATCTTGCCACATTCTCAAAAGTTTATCCCTGGCTCTGGCTTTAATATCTTTCTTGGTGTTCGAGTCATATGCTCCTATTTTACGTGCTTCGTAAATCTCCAGTCCTTCCCTCGCCTTTAGGTCCCATGGCGGTAAGCCGGCTATTACCAGTAGCGCGCTTGTTGAGATTGTTCTATATGCACAAACTACCCTCAATGCGATGGGCCTCTGAGCCGTTAGCAGAATATTTGTGGCCGTTTTCTTTCCTAATGCACATGCCCACACGGGGGCTGCGTACAAAACCTTTGCGGCGACGACGTTCGCCAACACTCTCCTCTTGCACTCTCTTGGACCTTCTATATTGGGCATAAGCCGTGAAAGTCGAGCTCCTGCTTCTATACCCTTGTTTACTGCCTTAATAATGTGAGGTATAAAAATCAGTCTTCGATCGATTTCGACCCCTAAATAAGTCAATTGGTTCTTCCATCACTCCACCAATATATCTTTCTTCCATCTCCTGAATTGGATTTCCTTCGGGGCATGCTTTTATTATTATTATTATTATCATTATTATTATTATTATTATTATTATTATTATTATTATTATTATTATTATTATTATTATTATTATCATTATTATTATTATCATTATTATTATTATTATTATTATTATTATTATTATTATTATTATTATTATTATTATTATTATAAAACAATAGTGTTATTACCAAAATTTTATTTTTGACGGTGTAACAAAAACCTTCCAAAAAATTAAAATAATTCCCCTAGTAACCTGAATTTTAGTTGCATTTAGGTTAAATTTGGCATGTAAACAAGCTTTGACATTATTCCACTTATGGTAGGGAAATGTCAAAATGGCGACACTTTAAGATTGTAGTTCTTTCCTTATAGAAACTCATCATTACCCTGTAGGTTTTGTATAAGTCTGGAATAACTACCATGTTCCACTCGTACTTGAATGTGGTGCAATGTACAAACTAATCAATTAATATTACACAAAACCAAATATCTGAAAAAAATGCTTTTTTCGTGCAATAATAGTAATTAAACAGACAATGAATTAATGTAGATACCACATTTTAAAATTTTATATTTTCCAATTTTATAAAAATATTTGAAGTCAAAAACATAAATTAAAAAAAAGTCTTTTGTTTATTTTAAATATAGATTTATAAAGTTGATAGTTATAATTATACAATAATTACAATATATTTCATTATTTAGATTACTTTTTAAATTCTAATGTCTTATCTTCACGTTTGTTATTTGTTTTAAAATATAATGTTACACAAATAAAATATTAAAGTATAATAATTAATAAACATGGCAAATTTGTACAGAACACACATTTTTCTTTAGTATTATATTAAAGAATTTAAAAATATTTTTCTCTCTTATCTAAAGAAATACTACTTTTAAATCTGGATAATAAATTTGTTTTATTTATATAAATATATAAATTCAATTAGGAAAATATCACTGAAGTAACAATTTGTTTGTTCCACGTTTATGAAAACCACCCTAGGGCAAAAACGGTTTGACATTGTAAACAATGAAATGTTAATGTAATTGCTAATTTAATTATTTTGTTTTATAATAGTTTTTACGAGTTATGACCCTATTCATTTGAAAGTACAAAGTTAATTCTTAAGTTAAAGGGTTTAAAAGCTTCCTACCAATGGGAGAAAACCTTTGACTTTTAATCCACTTAGTTTTAAATAGAATAAAAATATTACGTAGTGGTATAAGTATTAGGATTATAACGACGACAGTAAAAGTTCTAAATATTACGTTCTATAAATCATTTAAACCCATAGTGCTCTAGTAATGTTTTTAGGCTCAGACATTAAAATACATAAATTTAAATTAATATTCAAAGATACAACATAAGTGTTTGTTATACTAAACTGAACAAATAATATAATAAAATTCATGTTAAACATGTATGAACAGGTAGGAACAGTTTTATCTCAGACTATACTACGTTATTAAAGGCATTTTCTTAATGTGCTGTTGTTGTAGAATCGATTGTAATGAAAAAATGAAATAAACTTTCAAGGATTATTTGTTATTAAGGATTGTGTTATAGGTGACACATTAACAATAAATAAGTAACAATGAAAACCTGCGTTCCCATCTCTAGATGATTCTTAAACAGCGTGAAGCAAAAGAAAACAGCAATAAAGTAAAAACATGCTTATGCATATTTAGATCCCCAGTAAACCTGAAGGAAAACAAGCTACATCATACTAAACTTCCGAAGAAAAGTATTTTCCCGATCCTAAATCCACAGACAGCTTCAACAAAAACAAGTGACAATAAACCAGGTATGCTTTCAGACAACCAACATGCAGCAAAAACAATCCTTCCCAACGTCAGATAGTCTTAAAGAATGTGTAAGTATACGTAAGATAGTATAAGTGAGTAAAGTTTCTATAGCAAGTACACTAAACATAAATCCTTCAAAATAAGCATACGATACAGGTAACAAAAGCACATTTAAATACTTTTTTTTATCATCACTATATATATATATATATATATATATATATCTTCAAACAAGGCAAGTAACCATTAGCTTATGGTACACATATTATTATTTCTCATCCCTCTAGTCCCCATGAAAGCCCCAAGAAAGCCGAGTAACAGCTAAGCTAATTAAGTATAGAGAAAAGAATTAAATTATGTATTATTATGTCCAATATAAAATAACTTTGCTTGTTATTGGTCTTACGAAATTTTGTTCAACTGGGTTATAATTTTCTTCCAGCTTGCGCTTAGTCAGGTATAACAATTTAAAATAAAAGAAAAGTTGCTCGCAAATCTCACTCTCAATTATGTAGTTTACCTAATTTAAATTAAACTCAGGGATTAAATGTGGAGCTTGACTTATGAGAAAAACTATACAGTATAACAAACACACAGAACACAATTCTCATAAAAAATACGCCTAAGTATCAGACGCGTTTCAACGACAAGGTCGTCCTCTTCAGTGATACACCAGCTACACCAACCAAACCACAACTGTTGTGTAGCTGGTGTATCACTGAAGAGGACGACCTTGTCGTTGAAACGCGTCTGATACTTAGGCGTATTTTTATGAGAATTGTGTTCTGTGTGTTTGTTATACTGTAAACTCAGGGACTAAATTTAGCGTAAAGAAAAATCGTAATATTGATAAGTTTATAATAAATATATTGCTGTTCACGATTTTATAAACAATATTTGATTTTGATTTTCAAAATTTATTTACGAAAGTTTAATTATTTTCTCTCTCTATTATTCATGCTTAAATGCGAATGACGTCTCGTTCATCATCCCCTTGTGAAAAAAAGGAAGAAAAAAGAACATAATATTAAGACTCTAATATAAGTCTTCGAATAGTCTAATAGCATCAGAGTTTAAAGAGAACAAGAACTGCCCAAGAGAGACCAGAGAGTGAAGCTGAATGATACGGATCTAACCCAAGACTACATGAAAAAGTGTAGATACAGCTACAATCCCTTGGAATTTCCATGCCCGAACTCACTATAGTGAGCACTTAAGGATACCATTTTATTGAAATTACAACAAATTAACTGCTACTTTAACTTATTGTCAAATAAAAATCTTCACAAGTTGGTGATGTGACAAGTGGTAGATCTCATAATTTGTAATTAGGCATCTATTTATAGCAAACATATAAGCAAAAAAATGTGAACTGAAATATAAAGCTAAAATAAAATATTGCCATTAGTAAAAGAAATATTTGCTAAGAATAACCACGTAAACAGTATTAGGACTGTCATCTATAACCATGGACTGGAGGTGGAAGTCCTCGACTGTTGGAGCCGGCTTTCCAGGAGTTTCTGCCGGCGGCTGTCACCTGTGAGGAGGACCTGGAACGTCTCTACGGAGAACTACTGGCGACTCTTCGCAGAGGGATGCGACCGACTGTGACCGTCCAAGCTTCACGCTCGTCGGCGCAGAAGGACCTTCCTACGGGCTGCTGCAGGGACTGCAGTGCAGCCGGATATGCATCACGCAAGTACTGCGGCTGCAAGTTTTTCGCCGCTACGCCAACCCACCGACAGAAGAGGACCCCGCCGAGGGGCGATCACCAGGTCCGGGTGGATGCCTCCGTCCAGACGGACCTTCCCCCCGGTGTTGCTCGGCCCATCTACGAGCAGCGAAGTGAAGGCTGTTCCGCTGCCTGCTGCCACAGAAGCTACAACACCTGCTCCTCCTGTTAAAGTCAAAACGAAGAAAAAGCGAGACTCGCTGTACCAGGAGGACGAATCCCTCCCACCCGAGCTTAGACGGGTGGATGGCCGGCGTCGATGGAAGGTAGCTCCGAAAAGGACCAAGGAGCTTAAGGCAAAATACCCCTTCTTCCAAAGTCAGAACTGGTCGTGGACAGAAGACGTTTTCCACGACGGCGGATATAAGGATGAGGGAGTTCTACCCGAGCTCATGCAATTAAACATGGCCCGGGGGGAACTCCCTGCAGAACATACCCTCGAACCTCCCAGTTTCAGAGCCGCTAGCATGCTTCTCGCAGACTGGGAGGACCGCATGGAAGTAGAAGAAAAGGAATTAAGATCCCAGAGACGCTGGCGGAACAAGAAAAACAAGTGGCACAGGGAGCGGAAAAAGAAGAAACAAGAGGAGCCTTCACCCTAATTAAAATTGTTTTGTAATTTTAAAATAAAAATGTTCTTTGTATATTAAATTTAATTAACTATGTTTGTAAAAAAATATTTTCAAATATTTCTTTAAAACCACATTTAGACTGCCTTATTATACTATTATACTTTAGTCTTCAAGGTTTTCTCTGTAAAACCACCAGTTTTACTATCGTAAAAAAAATAAACCGATATTTTTCTGAAAAAAAAAAACAACAACAACAAACAAACAAACTCCTAAATATTATATTTCGGTTTTATTGTACTCTTTGTGTTTTGTAATGGTTGTAATAGTTAATATTTTTTTTAATTGGTCAATTATTAAGATAAGCTGATCATTATTGTTTAAGTTGTATGTAACAATCATTCAAAAATTGGTACATTTGATTTTTAAAAAATCCATAATTACACAATCGAAAAACTGATGTAATTATAAATTGTGTTGTTTTTTTACCAATTTCAATCAACTAAAAACTTTTTTTTCGATCATTATTTGTAAATTGAGTTCAATTTTAAAATAATTAATTCCTTGAACTCCAAAAACAATATATTTTTTGCTCTTTTAATTCATTTACAAACAAGCTACCTTGGTTTACAAACTGAGTGAACTTTCAATTAAACAATAATAAACTAAAATAAAAGGTTGACAACGGCTGAAGCTACTTTATAAATAACATATCACAACTAATATTAAATACTTTACCAGAGCTCAAAGTCTAATGCTTGCAAACTAGAGAGGAGAGTTTTTCACTAACAAACTTAGTAAATTACGGTTTAACTAAGCGCAAATTATGAAGGAATCCGTTAGTCTCTTGTCACTGATGTTTCATATTTTAATTTTTACTGTAAAATGGTGACACAAATAATTCTTGTTGCTATTAGCCTACATATTTCATCCTGACCATCTATATCTATCTATATTTTTTTTAATTTCTAAAAAAATTTAATGTTACTACATTTACTTCATAGTTTACAATACTATCAATTTCAATAACAATAGGGTATAACATAATTGACTAAGTAAGTCATCTTTTATTAAACTTAATAAATTTATTAAAATGGTTGCTATTGTAAATAATGTCAAAATGGTTTAAATATTAGTGACAGGTGAACATAACAGTTCATCTAATTGTCAGTAAAATTAAATAATGGATTCCACCCAATAATTGAGAGCTATCACGTTCTCATTATTGTTTTCATTTTTACACTTTTCCAAAGAAACATTTCTTGTTCACTTTAGTCCTAAACAAATTCTCCATGGAAAACAACTTACTCAATTATGATTTTAATATTTACAATATCATATTACAATTTTCGTATTATTTAAAGGAATTACATACGAAAACAAATAGTTTTATGAAATAAACTAATCTTTATATTATAAAAGGATAATAAATGAATTGCACTTATTTTAAAATGCATATAAACTGACTTCCACATGAGTTATAACACTCTGAATGTACGTCAGCCATAAATAAATAGATAGTTACTGCACTGTTTCTACCTCCCCTTACTTTATAATGTAGAGTTTGGTTCGTTACACAGCTTAAACCGAGAATAAATTGAACGAATAAACTATAACTAACGAACCATGCTCTGATCCCCTTCTGCAGTTTAAGTCTGGTTTCTGACAAAGATAAAACAGCCATTAAAAAATGTCTTATAAAAATAATTAAAACTAATTCATTTTCACCTCTGAAGACATAAAATCACAAAAAAAATCGATTCAATAAAAATATATTAAAATTTTTAAATTCATAATGTGAGTGTTTTATTTTTTGAAGTAATTCAAAATTGTATTTTGAAATTTTTTATTTATTTTATTCGTTAATTAGAAAATACATAGAATATAAAATAATATCTGTTTATTTAGATGCGAAATAAAATTGCTTTTATTTTAAGAAAATTTGAGGTTCTTTGTCATTATGTGTGTAAACTTTAAATGATAATAAATTAGAATATAACTGTTTCAGATCCCTTCAGTTAAGACAGGAATAGATGAAAAACAGCGTTGATGGAATTTTGTGTGACTACATTTTCTTTTTCTAAATTTTGTGTTCCCACGTCTTTAAATAGTTTCTATATATTGTTAATATTATTTACCCAGTTTTTAAATATTATGTAATTTAATTAGCAAGATTAAAAAATATTAATAATAAGCAGTAGATGTTATAATTGAAAATCAAAAATTAGATTTATTTATGCATTTATATTGTAAATACAGATTATTGTTGATACTGTACTATGTTAATTTTAAAAGTACACTTTAAAGAAATGATTTCAAAATAAGTAAAAGTCAGAAACTGTACCACATTTAAGGTTATTGAAGTAATTTTATAATATAAAACCCTAATTTTATACCCATAGAAACCTAATGATGTATATTAAAGTATTAAAAAAAAATATAACAACGAGAATTAGTTTTTTCCCAGGCTTCGAAAAAGAAGAAAAAGGCAAAAAAAACTGCCTTCTTTCGTAACATCTTCATAACGCCAGACTCAAAATCATGAATTCTAAACTATTCGCATTCTATGATCTTTTGTATTTCAACATCGATAAAGTCTGTATATCGCCATCATTAACTAAAGATGATACTTTTAGTTTGTGTATTCTTTTTTATTTTTGATAAAATTTATTAACCTCTGTGAGTGCGAGCTGACAAAATACGTTGAAAGATATTTTCATACTTGCTAACATCAACTACATCTCCTGTCGATTTGTTTAAAGTTTCGTTGGCATTGGTATAACCTGGATCTTGACGTGACAAGCTATCCTGTGGGAATGAAAAACAAATGTATTTCGGACATTTTTGAACATTGATATAATCCACTACTGTGTGACTAACCTTCAGCTCTTTTGATTCGTTTAACTGTAACAGTTACTCTGAAAGAGTAATAGAATTATGTTTTCATATGTTGGTAACTCTGTGCACTTCATGTCAGCTAAAGGGTAAACATAGGGAAAGCAGTACAGAGAAAACAAGCAGTGGTAATCTTTGTAGTTTTCCTATACAGTGAACTCAAGTTTGTTTATTGTATTTAACAGCTTGTGTTTAAAGTTCTGTTTCAAACAAATTATATGGATCAATCAGAAAGATTTATCTTTAGTTGCTTCACCAGGTAGAGGTCGGAAGAGAACAGGAAATGTAGACAATTGGACTAAGGACAGAAAGAGAAGAGAGAAGTAATAATAGGCATAGTTTATCCCTAGCCTCACTATCACACTGTTAAGTTCGTATCCAGGTACCTTCCTGAATCTTTATAACAAGTTATTCTGTTTTGACGCTAAATAATTATTCAGTCTATATGATCAAAAAGCACTACTAAGCCAAATCTCTTTTTTTTCAGACATTCGCCTGAGAAAACGCAGTGTGGTCATAACACCAAAGCATATCAATGTCAGCGCTTACTACACGAGATATCAGGCATTTCCACGCCCTCTTTTAAACCCAACAATGTCATTCAGGACATGATGATATCTAAGTACTGCTCAGCTACTTTGCCAAAGTGGAGTAGGGTAAAAATAGAAGGGAGTTCGAGAAAAGTTAGGGGAGTTAAGTATTTTGTAATGAAAGCTACATTTAATTCTCTCTGCTGGCATGCCTAACAAGGTACCTGTGTACCAGAAAACAGTTTTGAAGCTTTTGAGTGTGTCTAAAGGAAGAGTAAGAAATGTTTGCATTATAAAAACAAACCATTAAAAGATAATCGTGGTGGTGACACAAGAAGTAGGGCATTTAACACAAAAAGGCAGTCTATTGACAATTTCATGACAAAGTTAAAGTTAATTGAACAGCATTACTGTAGAGGCAAGGTGAGAGAAAATATCTCTCTATGGCGTCTTAACAACTGTAAAGTTGAACTAGATTTAAAATTTTAAAAGGTTTTTTTTTAACCTAAATCAACAAACACTACAATATCGGTTTTGGGACTCCAGCTGTTGATGTATGTTCAACTTGTTTAAAGTATAAAGAAAAAATTAAAAGGTGCAAAAATCCAGAAGAAAAAACGAACCTCTTTGTCTTAAAAGAGGTCCACTCCCTTAGGGCAAAGTTTTTTTTAGTTTATTCAAAGATAATACAGAAAACATATTGCCGTTTTCTTTCGACTACCAAAAAAATTAGGTGTTACCGAAGCTTTCGGACCACAGTGCCTACTACAATCGGTAAGTGTTCATGTACAATTGCAGAATATGCCCAGAATCATCAAAAGATACATTATCAAAAGACAGTGTTTTTATTTACGCATGGACAGAGGTAAGCAGCGCACAAGGTTCAAACGAAATTGTGAGTAACAAAAACCGACCTGTTACTTGTAATTCCAGAAAAAAAAAAATTAATTAAACTATTTTATGACGGTTGCGAGGGGCAAAATATGAATTCTATGATTGGAATGCTCTTTCACCTGCTACGAAAGTCCCGAATTGGTCTTCCCCGTTACTGGCCATTCATATATGCCCCAAAACCGATTCTTTAGTGTCATTGAAAGAGCTAGAGGAAAAAAATATACAATCATACAGCCTCAAGAATATTTAGATATTATACTTTCTCAGCACGGTATAGTTATTAAGCTGTCATCTGAAGACTGTACAATGTACAACTGAAAGACTGTAACTGAAAAAGATCATCTAAAACCTGGTAGCTGGCACTTTAAATTTCTTCAAAAATGTTACTATTATATATATATATATATATATATATATATATATATTTAACAGTGGCACCATCAAAGTAAGTGGTGAAACAGCCTATCGCTCTGATCTGTGTGTTCTGAAGAGTGTTTTTAAAAAAACAGTCTCATGACACAATGCGCTCAGACATTCATGCTCAGGTGTCCCCAATAAAGACAGCAAAACTGCATGATGTCCGCAATTTACAAAAACATGCCTGAACTTGAGTTTTACAAAAAATTAAGTGATCACTCAAAAAAATAAGAAAGGGAAGAAGAAATTCTTTGTGAGCATATGCAAGAGGATGACGACTTTTTGAGAATCTAATACCAACGCTATGGACTTGATGGAAACAATGTGACCTTATTAACAAAATAAATTTACAGTTTTTCAGTTTATAGATTCTTAATACAAATAAAACTTTAAAAAAAAAAGTTAAGTGATTTATAATTTCAGATATTTCTTTTAAACTTATTTTTAATATTTCAGTTACAAAACTAATCTTATTCATGAATGTAATTTCTAAATTAATCTTATCCATGAGTCACTACCAAAAGTGGTTTTGTCTATATTTCAAATGCTTATTTACTGCAGAAATCATATCATACTTCTATTTTTAACAAATATATTTCATTTAATACTAAATTAGAACCTAAAAAACATGGAATAGCACCATATACGGGGTGAGTCAGACCACCCGTGCAGTACTTATAGCTGTCTTACAAACTTACTTTAACACTTTTTCATTCTCATTTCCCCCTAATTTGGCTCCACTGAATCCAATGAAATTAGTTTCAATTTTGAAAAATGCCCCAAAAGGGCCCTTTTTGGGGGGTAGGGGTGCTTTTTGAGGAATTTTCAAATGTAAACATGGGTTGTGTGATACCAAAATTCAACTTGTTTTTATTTTTCAATGTGGCTCAAAACTTTGGTAGTAGTTGTCCATGTTTATCTTTAAAACATTGAAAAATAAAAATAAGTTGAATTTTGTTCTTATTACATAACAGAGACTGTTTATTTAATCATAAACACCTTTTTGTTCAAATAAAAGTTATTTGTTACATTTTGTAAACTGTCATAATTAAGTTTTTTGGCTGCCATTTTTTAACAGTAAGAGATAGATAAAAAAATAAAATACAAAAAATGTTTGTTTTTAAAAGACCTTTTACTTGATATAACATTTGCTATAAGTTGCTATTTAAGAATTTTGAGTTTTAGGCTTTTTTAAATTCTTCAATTTTGAGCATTTTTAAAATATTCAAAATCCATTGAAAAATGCCCGTACCACACGTTTTCTTAAAGAATAGCTCAATAATAAGCTTGGACAAAAATCTGGTGCTGTTCCGTATTGTAGTTAGGATAACACGGTATTTTATTTTAAAGTCCAATTTCAATACGTTTTGGTACACCCTGTACATACGGTTAAAGGTAATTAACTTTTGATTGCGCCAAAATGTTCAAGGTAATTAGACCTTTAAAATGATGTATCACACAACCCATGTTTACATTTGAAAATTCCTCAAAAAGCACCCCTACCCCCCAAAAAGGGCCCTTTTGGGGCATTTTTCAAAATAGAAACTAATTTCATTGGATTCAGTGGAGCCAAATTAGGGGGAAATGAGAATGAAAAAGTGTTAAAGTAAGTTTGTAAGACAGCTATAAGTACTGCACGGGTGGTCTGACTCACCCTGTATAAAGCAATAAATATTTGTAATCGTTTTTCGCGTTTCCTGAAAAGTTACTCAAACTGAAGAAGGCCAGTTTTGGAACTATACGACTCAATTAACTGATTGTTTTAAAGTGTTTTGACTGATAACAATAGAGTACATTTTAAAACGTTTAACATTGTTTTAACATTAATATATTTGAACATTATTTTTTTGTTATTCAAATGACATGGCATGGAAAAAAGGAAAAATTATTCATAGTAACGAAAGAAAAAATTATCAGAAATATTATTAAAAAGTGAATTTATGAAGCTGAAAAGGAAGAATTTAAATATTCAGTATGCCGAAACATCATAATACGTATGCTTGTATTTTTATGGGTGTATTGTATGTTATGTTTATTGTATTATAACATTGTGCATGAATAAATTAAACAATAATTGTACACATTTTAATACACAATTCAAAATCAATATCTTATATTGAATAATAAATAAATAAATAAAATATAAGTAGGATCTATAAGGTAATGTTTTAGTGATCTATAGCAACTAGGCCTATGAAACATCTTCACATTCTTTGTATCTGTAACATAAGTAACCCCCTCACAAATTTTCGTAATGCTTTTGAATTGGTTTTTTTTTTTGTGTGCAAAATTCCTTCTAATTGTTATTACAAGTCACATTACAGTTTAAATTTATTCAAGTCTTTACTTTTTTAAATCTAAATTTTATTTAAATAAACATTGGTTAACGATGAGGTAAATCATTGTATGTTATTTAACATTGTTAACATTCCTTAAATTAATGTAACAACTATGCAATTTCTTTAACTATAGAAATAGTATAAAGTTACAAAATATTTATTATTCAAGTCATAAAATTTTTAAAGTCAGCCGTAAAGTTTACAAGACCAATAATAGTAAAATATCTTATCACTAGTTTTGGAAGAACTACAAAATACATAAAAAAATAAAATTCTTATGTTAGACAGTTTTCTTGTTATATGCAATAACATTTAAATTATATTTACAAACTAAAAGTTGTGCTCGATAAATTTCACTATAGTTTTTGAAAATATAAAATTCTATGCGTTTATTTAAAACAATAAGATGATGAACACTTTACATTCGTTTAGACCTAATAATAGCTCTTAAATTACACTTTGTATGGGAGTGTGGATTTTTTTGTTTATCTTGCGATTTTAAAAATACTATAAACATATTTGTGTAAACAAGAAGTAGAGAAGTGTACGTCATGTTTAAATTAAACATGTTATTATCGGGTTATATATTTTTTGAATATTACACGAATTTGAAATAATCAGCAAATTAAAAAAAGTAGTTAGATAGAATAAAACTCGAACACAAGAGCTTACAAAAATTACGTTTACTTAATTAAACGCGTTTCAACGACAAAGTCGCCATCCTCAGTGATACATTATCTACATTAACAAAACTATAACTAAATGTGTCCCAGCCAAGGAGCCCACCATTATAATATATATTTAATAATTGATATTTATTGAAAAAGGATCCTAAATTGTAATTTTCTATTAATTAATAGAAAATTAATGCTGATTTTGCGAGATCACTAAAAAGGGGGGGGGGGATATAGGTCGCTAAGACGGCCATTTTGTGTTATTAAAAAACCAAAGGAAATCTTTGGAAGTGAATAACAGATGTGGTATACACAGGCAACGGAGTGGTTTGGAGAGAGTCCGCTTCGAGTCTATTTCGAGTACTGTCGGCAAGTATTTATAATAGTGTCGGTCCACTTTCGGCATATAAAAATGATAAATATATCGTCATGTATTTTCGATGGGGGGAAATTGGAAATTGTATAAATTTGTGAACTAACACTATCTTTAAACTAAATTTAACACATCACTTAAATTTTGTTTAGCATTTTATTTTTAATAAACAGTTTATTTAACATTAAGCTTGCGTTACATTGATTATTTAACCGCGTCCTGGTAGCCATCCTGACAGATTTCTGTCAACGTGGGTGCAGTCTCCAGCCAGCAGAGAACTTCTCATTTTTTAGCAGGGGTTTTTCTGTCGCCAAAAGGTAGGCGACGGCCACATAAACAAATAAAAGAACGGTCTAACTTAAGAATTTTTAAATTTATTTTGTAATTCTTCCAAAACTAATGATAAGATTGTCTTGTAAAATTTACGGTTGTTATAAAATTGTAAGGCTTGTATATTGAATATTGTATAATTTTATACTATTTCTATAGTTATAGTTTGATTAAGTAAACGTAATTTTTATGAATACTTGTGTTCGAGTTTTATTTTATCTAATCAATTAAATATTTGAATATGGGTATAGTTGACTCAATCACGTTAATTTGCATTGATAATTAATTTTAATTATGGTATTGTAGTAAAACCAGCATTGTCAATAGTATTAATCAAAGCTGAAATGTAATTTATAGATCGACAACAACGCTTGGGAAATAAGCTGAGTGAGACTTGGTTGGCCCCAGAGGGATGCTATACTTTGAGTGTGAGCTATAAGAACTGAATACTTAGAAGCGATCGATATCTTAAACAGAAGTACTGAAGGTAACGACTTCGTCTTTTTCTATTAACGTGTGCATTCTGTACAATGAAATTGGGAAACTACCTATAAGTAGACTATGTATATTATACATCTAAACTCTAATATAATATTATACTAACAGTTTCTAGTTCACTGGCGCTGCCCTATAATGACGTAGATAAGCGAGGACAAAGAATTCTCGTCATCCTAATATACAACACCTTTTACTTTCTCATTAATTATAGAGAAAGTTATATGATGGGGCATTTGAATGGTGTTCATTTATCATCTGTCTGCCTTTTATCAAATGTCCAGCGCTTCACAGCCCAAACGTTTAAAATGATTTTAACCGAATTTGGTATGTAAGTAGGCCTATATTTTTGCTATAGGATTTCTTTTTTGATAACTCAAAATTTTGGAGCAGTAACCATAAGAAAAATCAAAAAATTAGGATTTTTATCCAAATGTTCCTCACGTGTAGCATTTTAATATCTCAACTTAAAATATTGCTCGCCATTTTTCAAAAAAAAAAACATAAGGAGTAAAAAACAAATAACCAACTTCAACTTGAACAAGGGTCTAGCAAATTCGTTCATATTTTATTGACCCCAAGCTCGTGTGAAAAAGTAAAAAAATAGTACAGTTTAGGAATAATTGGGGAAAAAAAACAAATTGAACCTTAACCTCGATTTCAAATAAATACTTTTTACGCTGAAGTTGTGTTTATGGCCCAAACGAAGTAAATGTAGGCCCTTATTTAAATATATAAATATTGTTTTCAAAGACAGTGTCCATAATTATTTTTCCCTTTTTGATCAGGTGATGTAGACCCTACCTTAATATTTAATTAATTTAAAATAATATAACTAAATTAATAGTAGATTTAAGAATTCAAATACTTAAATAAAAGTAGATTCAAATACAATCGGAATATTTTTTTTTGAAACAAAGCTAGTGAGGAATTGCATATTTTATTAAAGTAAAGAAAAACTATGCAATCCAAAAATATTAATTTTAAAATGCAAAACTTGATTAGTTACTCAGTGGATTATTCATGTATCATTGTATTATTTGTAGCTCTAAAGAAATAAAGAGTTGCGTAGGCATAATTCATCAAAACAAATGGTTCAATTTATATGTTGAGTGAAGCGTGGGTGAGACCTAAATTTTATTATGTCTTGTGCGCATGGATCTCACTTAGGCTTTACTTTAATAAGATTTATACGCCCACAAGAATCTATCAAACCATACAATATTACGACAAACTATATTGTTTGAATTTAGATGATCTTTTATTAATGTAAGTTACCAGTATTTTACGCATCATTCTCAATTAATTGGAATGCGAATAGATACTTTGTACCAAACTTGTTGGTTTTCAACTCAGATTATGTTCTACAAAATATATTCCGAAATATACGAAAATACATGCCACAATTTTACAATTATTTTAAGATCAACATATTTCAGAGTGTTCATTTAAAAATTTTCACATTTACTACTAAAAACGCTTACAATTTACAAAGATTCTGATTTTGTCAATTTTTACTACAAATAAAAATGGTTTACACTTTACAAGAGAGAGTTGAAACAATTTTCATTTATGGATCAGAAAATCAATATTACAGACAAGAGAGTATATTGTCTTTGACACTTTGCTCGAAAAACCGTCATCACATTAAACCCAAAGAGTGCAGTTATAAACAAATCGTATACACATGTACTACGATTATTACGAAAATTCAAAGAAACTGGGTCGGTTAACAACAAAAAGATATGAAAAGAGAGTGCTAAACTAATTGACTTAAATAGAAGTAATTCACCAATTTGTGTAGTTAATCAATTATTATATCAGTGCGTAGTATCCCTGCGTTCACTGGAATTTTACTTGGAGCAGTCCATAATTAACAAATTTCATCCGTATAAAATACAAATTTGAAGGAAACTCGGCAAAGACACCTTTTGCCGGAGGATAGAATTTTACGAGCAAATGAACGAGCTTGTCACTCCTAAACCTAATGTCTTAAATAATATTTGCATTAGTGAAGACTGTACATTTCATTTGAACGGTAAACATAACTGGGTTTATTTTATCATATAAAAATTCTAATTTGTCACAGGAGATACTATTATCGGGCCATTATTCATTGAGGGAAACTTGAATGAAGAATTTATACCTAAATTGTATTGGACCTCTTAGTTTCCGAGTTTCAGTGAATTAGGAACAAATGTGCGAAAAGTAGGATTACGTAATTACGCAAAATAAGTATCAACGATATCAGAAGAAAGGTAACACTTAGAGTCAAAAATCGAGACCGTCAGGAAAGCCATGGTCAAGACCAACAAGATGCATGAATCAAAAAGTAAAATTACAGAAAATTAGGAAGTTACACAAGTTTAAAATAAAACAAAAGGATTTCAGACAAGTGCAAGTTTAATTTTGCAGAAGCAGAAAGTGCGGGAAACCGTGACGTCGCGAGGGGCGGAGCCATGAAGCAAACTTTTTTCATTTCCCGTTGACAGAGCTCATACGTACTCAAAACATTTTGATGACTTGGATTACATGCGGGAACTGAAGAACTAATTATTAAATCTTTCCCCTAAGCTTAGTTAAATCCCGATTCAGCTCCCTATTTGAATTTGAATAGGTCTACTTGTAATGGTCGTAAAATGCTGGTAGAAAACGACGTGCTAGTAAAAAAAAGTATAAAATGTTCTACACTCATCATAAAACATGATGGGTAAAAAAAATAATGTGTAAATTCATTCTACGACAAACCATTCCACAAAAAAAAGAAAAAAAAACATTGTGTTATAGTTATAATGTTTCTGAAGTTTTTCCAGAACTACACTCTATAAGAGGTGGAAACACAAGTTGAAAAATAAAATTAAGGGTCTCCGAGAACAACTAACTGTGAGTTATTAAAATTACAAAACATTTCTCATGTATTTAGAATACATTTTTTACAACTTAACAACAAGGCTTTATAAAATATGTTCTAATTGGTAACCGAAGTTGTAACTTTACGATGCATATCTTACAAAGTAGGCCTACCGATTTTTTTAGAGATGTTTAACAATTTCCCTTCCCAGTGAAGGTAACATCAACGGGGTATTGGAAAATTTTCCCTTTTTCCAAGATCTAAATGTTTGCATATTGATATTTTTAAACACAAGGAAGCCTGTTCAAAAATTTTGAGAGAGATGTCGTATTAGCTTTGATGAGATGAAGGTTAACAGAGATATTTGCTTGTATCAAACTGAAGAAATAATATGAGGACTCTGTAACAATGTTCAAGTCATGGTAATTAGAAGTCTAACTAGAAAGATGATGTAACTTATATACTATAATTTTGACACAGCAGTCAAAGGCACTGTTTATTGAAACCATCCAAGTTGGTGAAAACACTGGATTTAATTTAAAACATTCTTCTTCAACTGATGACCGATTAGAGTATCTCGTGGGATAAACCTTCTATGAAAAACAAAAAATGTGAGAAACAAAATATATGGGTAAATTATGATGTACCACATCTGATTTTGAAAAGCAAGTTCAAACTCTAAGTGCAGATATTCTAGTTGAAATTACGCAAAACGAGGATCTTAGAACCATTCACACACAAAAAAAAAAAAAAAAAATGTTGAAGATGGCAATGAACAGTTCACCATAAATTGAACAAGCTGAAAAACATGTTGCCAATATCGCCATCAAGGGACTCCTTAAACATTTTCAAGATGTCAATGAAAAATCTGTATCTGAAACAAATGATTGAGCTACTGGAAATGATCGCCGGCTACATCGCGTACAGGGTGAAAAAGAAGTATCCATAAGATGCTAGCATGAACAAAAATCTAACCAAAGACATTTCTCTATCAGGACAGTACTCCACACAAACAACATTGAGAGGATCTTTAATGAATCCTACGGAAGAGTATCTTAACGGCTTTATAAAAACTAACTAGAAAAAAAATTAAATCACTTTCATGGAGGTTTTGTTAATCAGTGTTTCGTTGTTTTTACAATATTGGTAGACGGAATAAAAATAAATTATCGTGAAATCAACGAATTTGTGATTTTTTTGTTCGTAAGAACACGAACGAACATTAGAATCCAAGGCATAAATAAGTTTACCCATCCACCTTTACCAAACTAGCTGACTAATTAGACAGTGGTCAAAAACATATAACCAATAACACTTTTAAGTAAAACTATTTAACAATGATAATTGAAAAAAATGAATTTAACAATTTTAAGAAAAGTTAATTAAACAATTTGATTATGATATTATATATAGCCTATATTATATATAGATTATATTATATATGATATATAATCTATATATAGATAGCCTATATATATATACTGTATATTTATATATTATAGCCTATATAAATATATAGGCTATAAGAGAAGAGAAAATTTAGTAGTTTATTTTATTATAAACAAAAATTATTTATAGACTTCCAAAAATGTTATTATTATTTTTTGAATATCAGTCCTTTTGGGGACTATGTGCCGAAATTTAGCTAGTTGCGCCGCCTATATTTTTTTAAAATATTTATAAATACAAAACATTTACTATGTATATATATATATATAAATATATATATATATATATATATATATATTACATCAGACTTATTTCAGTTCTAGCCATTGCTTTGTATATTTTTAACTATTCTCTTTTTACAATAAACCAAAGATTACAATTAAATAATTTTTAATTTAAAATAGATGCATGATTTCTTTTGTGACGTTTCCTAATATAAGCTTTTTATGTCATTGACCCTCTAGGTTTAAAGTTTACAGTAGTATAATTGTAGTAATATATATATTACATAATATACAGAGTGTTTGAAAAGTCTGGAAACTGCTTAATGTCTCAAAACATACGAGTCTTATGAGATAGAATAAATGCAGTTATTCACAGCCATAAAAGAACAACTTTTTATTGAGTTTGTTTGTCCGCCATCTTGTATCCACCATTTTAAAATTAACTTCGTTTTTTGTTATTGGGAATGTTTGATGCATGATTTTAATGTAAAATTGTACGAAAAAACTATTGTTAAATCCGTTTTTGAATATCTAAATCCGTTTTTAATTGATTGTCAGTCAAATGAGCGAAAACCCAAAATCGTAGGTGAAAATAATCAAAGGAAACAACGCATCTTATATTACTATAATTCTTATACAACTTTAAAAGTTTCCTTTTAAAATGTGATAAAAAATGGTAATTAATTGTAATTAATGCCCTAAACTTTGATAATTAACATGATTAGAGCAATGAAATAACTTAAAAATTAAGCGACAACAGACTGAAAACAAGTTTACAAGCCAAAAATAATAAGATTATTATTATTATTATTTTTTAAATAATCTATTTAAATTCAAAACAGTTATAACCAAACATTAAATGACTAAGAAGAAGAAAATTACTTCTTTTGAGGTTATCTCAAAAACAATGTCTACAAAACTAAACAGAGAAACATTGACAAACTTAAAAGACGTATAACCGAAGGAGCTGCTAAAATACAACCTGGCATAATTAGAGATGTAAACTGATATTACCTTAGATTGGCGCACTGTAAATGGCTACTTAGTCATTTTTGTTTGTTAATAACTCTTTTGAAATTAAATAAATTATTTTTTTAAATAAATCATATTATTGTTTGTTAGCTTGAAAACTTCTTTTTTGGTCTGAAGCTGCTTATTTTTCCAAGTTAGTTCATTACTCTAATCATTTAATTAACATAATTTATGGCGTTAATTACAATTTATATTTTTAAACACATTTTAAAAGGAATCTTTTAAAGTTGTAAACAAATCATAGTATTATACACTGCGTTATTCCTTTAATTATTTTTACCCACGATTTGCGTTTTCGCTCATTTGACTGACGATAATTTAAAAACGGATTTAGATATTCAAAAACGCATTTATCCGTTGTTTCTTTCGTCAAATTTTACACTAAAATGATGTATCACACGACTAACTCCCCACTTAAAAAATAAAGTTCATTTCAAGGTAGCGGATCAAAGATGGCGGACAAAATTTTCAAATTCACCAAAAACTCTTATATTCTATGAATAACTGCATTTATTTCTATCTCATATGACTCGTACATTTAGAGATGTTGAGCCGTTTCCTGATTTTTCAAACACTCTGTATAGCATGATCGTTAGACCGATAGATAATTAGAAGTACGTACAAAAAGATCATGCACTTGGTACGTATATATATATATATATATATATATATATATATATATATATATATATATACATATTATGCTCCTAATATGTAAACCCAAGTAATGAGAAAATTAAATAAGTGGCTTAAGGTCTAACTGTATCAATACGTCCATTTGTTTGTTGAACTCTGCATCTCCACCGCGTTTTACTAAATTTGGTATAAAACACTATTTTTGAATGAAGTTTTTTAATTGGTCAATATTAGGGGACGGTTCCCATAGGAAATACCTTAAAAAATTTAGTTTCTTAAAGTTGGTTCAACTATTGTGAATAAATTTAGCTTGAACTTAGTCCTGAATGACTAAAATATAAGGTATTGAATATATCACTAACTCCGCCGAAATTCCTAATCGAGTGTCATCAGTTACAAAATTTAAATATATTTTAAAACAATTAAATTTTTTTCTTTTACTTTTGAGACTTTTAAATGGACTTCCATATGAAATTTTAATACTCCAAATGAATTTTCGATGTCCAATATGTTAATTTAAATGCAGGACAGATATTCTTCGGAATTACTAATATTTGGTAAAAATCACTTAAGGGGAATGATTGAATATAACAGAAGGTAAATGTAACACATGTGAATTTAAGTAAACTCAAATACGAAAGGAGGTTAAGACTTTATGGTAGTTAGCTATATACTCCACGGAAATTGTCATACTTTGATCAATTGTTTGATCAAGGATTGAAAATTGGAGTATTTCTGGGAGGGGAGGATTTGAAGCCCTTCTGTAATGACCACACCAACTATTTTATATAAAAGTAAAGAAAAAACACGTTTAGTTATTTCTACTTAAATTATTTATATAATAAAAATTAATTAAACCACGTTTTTAAAACTGACTAAAAAGTATAAAATAATTTCTTGTAGCACTATACAGATTTATAACCCCGTACAGATTCCTAACCCCATACAGATTTCCTAAAAATTTGTTATTGTGAATGTTTAATACCTATAAAAATACTTGTAAGATTTAAAACGAAAAACGTGGGGCGCATGAAATAGATAATAATAGAAGATTATCTCCATCTAATGAATTAGGAGCTACTTGACCTCCATTAGGAATTTTGAGAGTTTTATCAACGACAACGACAGCTGCTCCCTACACTCCTTACTATTATCTATTTCATGCGCCCCACGTTTTTCGTTTTAAATCTTACAAGTATTTTTATAGGTATTAAACATTCACAATCACAAATATTCAGGACAGTATGTATGGAGTTTGGAATTGTATGGGGTTATAAATCTGTATGGGCTACGAGAAATTATTTTATACTTTTAGTCCGTATTAAAAACGTGGTTTAAAAAATTATTATTTTCTGATTTTTAGCCATGTGTGTGTGAAATTTTACAATAGTTTTAAAACATATTGATGAAATTAACAAATCTCCAAAAACTAAAATGTCAATGCCACCAAATGTTTTCATTTTCCTTCAGTTGTCGCAATCTAAAATCGATCATGCAAAACATTTCATATGAAACTATGGAAATCTCATCGATGAACTGATTTCGCAAGACCTTCAAATAGTTACTAGTAAGTGATAATAAATTTCCTACCATTTCTTTTTCCATCCTTCTTAACTGGTAATTTAAATATTGTGTGCAGCGTTGTTTCACCAAGTCGTGCCGCTACACCGGTCAATGCGCCGACTTTAACTGCTTTCTTACCTTAGCAGCGATTGACGGACAGTCAAGAAAGCGAGTTCATATTGCATTGTCATCCAGTTCAGAATTATGTTTATGTTTCTCTAGCTCATAAGGAAGTGAGTTTAAAATCGATTTCAATATTTGTACCGAACAGAGAAACAGACAGACAAGAAAACATGTTAATAAAAACTTGTTAAAATAGAGTAAGACATATATATAAATAAAAACTGCAGGTTTTCCAAGGATTTGCAGTAAATGTAAACAGAAGCAGCGCACTAAATTTAACTTAAGGATAAAATATTGCATGTATTCAAGTCCAGCACGTTTGTCATGCTGAGAGAAAATCCTCAGTGGAACGTTGCACAGTACAGACACTCTATCATTTTTAGTCAAACAATTTTCTCTTGTTTTGGCTCGCCACTATTATTTATTATGTGCTCTTCTTAATTTATTTTTCTTTTTCTTGAACATATTGTTTGACTGCTAAGACTGTTGAAACATTTTGTTTAACGTTTAACCGAAAATTAATGGGCGGTTAACACTAAGTTACAATATTAGCAAATAAAATAAATTGTGCAAAATCATAGTTTTGATCTTACGACAGCCACCAATTAATTTTGAGATATCGATAATAATGAGTATAAAACTGTAAATAAAATTGTTTAAAACACCTCGATATGCAGCCAAAATATGCCCATATACCATGGTCTGTTTGTACTATAGAACACTGCACAAAAACATACTTTTTTTACATTTAATGAACTCAGGATACCTTGAAATGGACATCAATTTTTAAGGCTATTAAAATAAGTTTTTTGGAATTAGTTGAAGGCTTTAATGATCAAAAACAACCCGTATGTGTATTTAATGTAACGCCTCTGCTTATCAACCGCGGTTAATAAATTAATTATTAATATTAAATGAAACAAACGACAAACTCTTTGAAGGTTGCGTACGTCAGAGAGATTTATACTTTGTGTAAAAGTTTATGGAGGTCCTGTCCCTAAATACACCCACACGGGTCAACCAGTGACAGCAGTGACTCGGCTACTTTATACATTTTTCAAGGGTTGCTTTATTTCTTTGTCGATATTCTTTACATTTGAAGGTTTAATTTTTTATAACTTTACGTTTAAAATCAATCCAAACACAGTATACCTACGAGCTATTAACATAGATTTAGACCCAATTTATTGCGAAAATTATGTAGAAAAAATCTAAATTTTACACTTTTAAAAAAAACTGTTGCTGAAATGTTAAGATTTTTTTTTTTTTGCTTTATAACTTTAAATAATAAAAGCTGCTAAAATTTGACGTTGCTAAAATTACTCATTAATATTTATTTGCATAATTTATGGGTTTTAACTATATTTGATATAACTACTTCATTTAGAATGTTTTATATAGAACTTGAGAGCAAAGAAATGAAGAAGAGTGGTTAGGAAATGTTACTAAAAACGAGATATTAAAATGCGTATATTTTGTTACATTGTCTCTCATCATTCAATACCAATATGCCAATATTACTTTTTATTATGTTTGTCTGATATAACTGTGAAATTCAGCAAAGTTAATTATGATTGAAACTATAAATTATATCCAATTACGTTTCTGAAGCAACTACATTAGTTTTAGGGGAATTCAAAACAGATTTGTTACGCTATAATCGACAATTTTATCTATCACGTAACTTTGTACTACTTATGTATTAGAAGGTATAATAATTTGTTTAATTAATGTTTTATACTTATTCTTATAGCTATATATTAATACCAAAATTATACCTAAAATTTAAATATTGGTAAAACCACATTAAAAATTATTTTAAGTAGTTTTAATTTCTAATATTCAATATCGGCACATTTTAGGGGAAAATACTAACAATTAACAATGTTTTATCAATCGTAATATAAAGCATTAGATTGCAAAGAAAAAACTAAAATCTATATTCAAAATTATTAAAAAAGAAGAACTGCGGTGATTTATTTATAAAAGTTTCACAGTTTTAAGTATTGATATATATATGACATATTTTCATAACCAAATATAAGAAAGTATTAGAAATGTAAGTAAAAGAGTTTTTAGTAATCATCGTGAGAATAAAATTTGTGAAATATAAATTTCAGCAGAAAACGTACAAAGAAAAGAAAGAAACAAATAAATATCACCAAACCCACATAAAAAACTGTAAATAAATTCACTCGAGAAACAAATTATTTTAAATTATATTTGAATGGATAATGTTATAAATGTCATGTTTGATATTATTTCATCAGATTTACGTAATTATTTTTACACATTTTATAAGAAATTAAAATAAAGGTTCTACTGTGTAGTGGAATAGGCGACACACCGCTCTATTAAGGGTTGGTCCTAATCCCTAGCAGTTGTATGTAAGAAGGCTGCAGTAGGGTTGGCTTTGGTCCAGCCCTAACAGCCATTAACTTTCACACAGAGTATAAAAGAGCAGTTCTTTAATACAGGCCAAACCAAAAACATTTTCTCATGTTACAAACACACTCTAAATCTTTAAACTAATAATAGGAAAAGATTTTAATGTTAATAATAATATTTCTACAATGAAATAATAAAGAATTATTAGTGGATGATAACATCTTATTTGGATTGAAAAATTGCACAAGTTGTACTAAGACTTATTGTGAGTAAAATAAGCAAAACAACACATGGCTCATCCTCAAACGGGCTTTGATTCCAAGAACAGATTCCAATATGCTTCAATTATCGTTTATTTAATGCATATGATGTTGGTTAAATAAAAATTCTGGATGCTTCTCAAAATATATTATTATAGTATAATTTTAAACAGTGTTACTCTGAGCTTTGTGAACGGAATTTGCTGGTTAATAACCTTAACCTTAATCTCTATTTGATGGAATTGTTTACCGAGTTCGAAGAAATAACTAAAAATTTACAGATTATGTCATTGCTTAGAAAGGAATGGAGAACATATTGGACAATTCCAGTAAAAAATGCGAAAATGTGTTTAAAACAAAATTCTAAAGACTATTTATTTGTAGAATAGTTTCAAAAGCATGGGACTAATCATGTTGTAAGTACATTTTGTGTTGTTGTTGTTGTTGGTTTTTTTATTTATTTTTTTTTTTTTTATAAGAAACGGCCAATCTTTTAAATGTTGTGTGTATTTAAAGGTTAAGAAACGTGGGTGAATTTTAAATTACAAGTTTTTTTGCTGCAACTTGAGAACGAATAAACCAATTTCAGTTTCATTGGCGCCAAAATGTTACTCTTCTTATAGCTTTTATTTGATATATCACAAGCCATAGGTAGCCATTAAATATTTTTGAGCTGAGGGAGGGGAAGGGGTGATTTTGAATTTTGTGCATATAGTTTTTAAGGTTCCACCTAAGGGTAAATAACTTTCCTGTAAACATAATTTGAATATCAATTTTTTTAAATAATATATGTGGAAACTTTTTATAAATGACCCAGTATATTTTAAGATATTATGTTTGAAACATACATGGTGTTTGAGGAGGAAAGGTCAATTTCACCGGAATGGTGGGAGATGATAAGGGACATAAAGTGTAAAACGTTTTATGAACACTTTGCTGAGAAACACTTTGTTTTCTGTCTACACTATATATTTATAAAATATATAGGTTTTTAAGATTATTAGTGTACTTTTTAGTTACCGTTTTTATAAATAAATTACTGTGTCCCTGGAAGTCAATCAATGGTTAAAAGAAAACTAAATCCCTGCGTTAAAGTTTTCTTCAAATAAAACGCAAGTGACATACCAATACATTCGTATTAAAATAAATAATTTTCAAAAATATTTTAAAGAAAGTTTTCTTTTTATTAAATACATTCTATCACAAGAGCAGACATTTCAATTTTATGGTTTTTATCTAATAATATTTCAAAATGAACTACATTATTTGTCACCAATCTTGTCGAATAATAAGATGTTGTGTGGGAGAAAAAGAAGTTAAGTTTATAAAATATAGAAATAAATTACCAGTAAAACTACTATTCAAAAACTAATTTAAATAAATATATTAGGAGACACAATATTTAGTGATAAAAATAAAATCCACGTCCACACAGATTTCTAAATGTTTAAATTATTCTTTAAAACAAGTTTTTATTTTAAGGTTGTAGACATAAATCAAAATGAGTTTGGGTATAGTAATGACTTGTATGTAAGTCGTTGTTTATGTTTAAAAAAATTCTTAAATTATCTCATAAATTAGTTAGCTCCAAGAAAAATGTGAAAAAGAAGAGATCAAATGCTATAAGTTTGGAGCCATTGAGGGAAAACTTATATTACAAATTAACTTTATCGATGTGGTGATTTGATTTATCGAAACTGAATCTTTTCGTTATAGCCTACATCAAGGATATCAATTCAGGCTTATATATTGAGTTTTAAAAATGTCGCAGGTTACATTATGGTGAAAAATTTAATATTTTGTTAACGCATTTTATTAATTATTGTACTTTCAGTCAACTTTGGGGCGTGATGATTTGGATTTATTATACATTATATTACTAATTAGACATTATTCATAACCGCTTTACAAATTCTTAACTCTACATCAATATTCAAAAATTAGAAAGAATCGTAATATAAAATCTTTTTTTTTTCAAACATTAATTTCATAACGCCTACACATTAACTACAATAATCTAATTAAACAATATTAACTCTATTTCAGCAGCTGTATTGAATTATTTAGATAAGTCACAATCCACGATTATGGTTAAAACAAAAATCATGAAAGTAAAATATTATGTGAGTAATTTTAATTCTCTTGCATAGGAGATGTGTGGTTTAGTAAAGGTGAGCTCGTTTAAAGGTGGTTCGAGCCCTATTGATGTGAATAGGTTCGAGCGTTTTTTTCGTATTACACTGCTCCCTCTTCTTGATTAGTTTAACACCGTTATAAAGTCGTTAAGCAAAAAAAAACAAGAATAATCTTTTACACAAAATTAAAAATTAATATAGAACGAATTATGTTTTAGTCAATATTCTAAAACGCCGATTCTAAAAATCAAATAAAAATATAATAACATCCATATAAATACCTCAGACTATTTGATATTGATAATTCAAAATCACGAAATTATCTTCCATAAAAATTTATGTTTGTGTACGCACACAAATTTATATTTTTCTTTAAATCAACAATATTACTATTTTAAATCTAGTTGGCTTAAAATGTATTTTCTAAGATCTCGAAACGTATAAACCATTAGAAAGTAGATTGGTCAGATGGTCACTATCCTTCAAAAAATTGTTTCAGAATGCATCAGTGATGCCAACTTAAGAGTTTAAGTATGTCACAATTGAACAAAGCGATTTTTTCCCGAATAATATGCGTAAATTGTTTTACTTGAGGCTTAGGTGTTTTGATGGTTAACCTTCACATACCACCAAGATTAATCGAATTCGCTTCGAGCAATTTCGAAATATAATGGACAAATCTACCAGTAGATTATATTAATATGTTTTACTGTCCACTAAAGGTTGATAATGGATTTAAAAAATACATTCGTAATTGTTTTAAAAACTACATTCGTTATTTTTAAAAGTTATATATTATTTTGAAAACACTCATATCTTAAAATATTACAATTTTAGGCCGGCGTCCGTGTTTAATTTCACTTTTTGCCTCACTACTACTAATTCGGATATCCCACTCAATAATTAAGTTTTGTACCAATTCTCGGAATAGTTAACGATATAAATTGTTTATTACTCATTATAGGAAGCAAATGCGATTACAAAATTAATAAATTTGAAGTTTGATACTGAGTACCATCAAAACTATTATATTTTGGTTCAATCATTTTAAGGGTAAAATATAATAAAGTTACACCAGAAATTTATTATAATTATTGTGTATCTTGGAGTGCTAAGTTTTAATTTACACGGTTCCATAAATTGATATAAAACCTTCGAATTTTACATGTTTCACTTCGATAATAGAATATTCGATTTTTTTTTGATTTTTTTTAGATTTTTTTTTTTTTTTTGCTTTTTTATTAAGCGATGAGAACTGAAAGGTTTAAGCTTTTAAACAACAAAGGGGGAAATAGTATTAAATAATATGTTTGTATATCACTTATCATTTGGTGCTGGTCCACAGAACAGATTCTCCCAATTCAAGATGTTGACTATACATTGTTGAAGGTTTGTGTGCATTTGTGGGGTGATAAAAGCTGAAGTATTGTTTATTCAATCATTTTGTTTTAACAGCTTTTCTTTTAAATGGTAATCACTCAACAACAATAAGAATAAAAATGTTCTCTCCTAACTGTATGTATCGGATAACAATTGAAAACATTTATTTAAATAGTATCTTAGTTATAAAATTATTGGTGGAAAAAAACTTGTTCAATCTGAGAAACCATCATTGATAGTAGTGTAACAAATTTTACAAAACTCTTAACTTTTACCAACTGCTAACATATAGTAGTTATTTGTTAATTGTAGTTTCTTTTGCTCAACCATAAATAATATTTTCCGATGAATTTGTCTTTGTTATTTTTATATGACTTCTCTTACAAAATTGGAAAATTTGCCTTCTATTGAACCTCTTAGGTGGTGGAAGACTAAAATTTCGTCAGGTGTAAAGATTCGTTCTACCGTAAACACACCTCAATATAAAATTATTCTATCTTGATTAGTTTAAAACATTATCAGAGTGAACAAACTTTATTTAGTTGAATTTCGTTAATATACTTAAACAAACAGAATAAACACAACCAAAAAAGAAATTCTATTAAACAAGAAGGATGTATCGATTTGTACGAAAGGAAAGTATTGAAGTCAATCGGTAAACAATTTTATTTTAACCTCCTCCCTCACTCCTCTTAAGTAAAGAAGATTTGATTATTCTTATTGAAGAAGGTTTACTGTAGCAATATTGATCTAATATTAATATTGAAAACTTGGCCAATAACGGATGTTCAGTAAAGCTGGAATATTTCTTGAAGCATGCAATATTCCAAACGTTCACAAATTAAATTTTAAACCTAAAATAAATCACAGATATAAATTCGTGAGTGATAGTGAACTAAGTTTATCATACAATTCTGCAGTGATGATGTACAGATAATAAATAGGTGTGGGGTCACTTTTGTCCCTCTATTTAAAATAAACTATTTACATGTAGCCTTTTAAGTCCACCATGTACATATATAGATAAATAGATTGCTATACTAATATATGGTTTTGATATTGTATTATTCTGTGGTTGAAACGTCTACCTATTCATAACTTTTAAAATGGTGGTTTACTTGTAGGAGTTACTCGTACTATTAAAAAAATAACTTAATTGTTGCTCAAATGAAATTATAAGACTTTAATTTTTTAGACTAATAGAACCTAAGTGTTTTGAAAATTCAATAGATATCACCAAAATTTCACCTTTGATGGGTATAGTAGTGTCTCAAATAAAACCAGCTGCTTATGGAGGGTAAATATTATGGCTAACCAGAAAAAGAAATATTTTAAATGACTGCCTATAGCGCTTAATCGTGAAAGCTAAACTTACCAAAGAACATCCTGTGCTCCACATCCTAGATGTCCATAACACGAATACAAAAAACATTGATATCGTGAATTTTGTAAGTGAAAACTTCATCTCTATCATAAGTTTACTTCCTCATACATCTCATAATCTTCAACCGCTTGACAGCAGATTAATTGGAGCTTTGAAATATCACTACAGTGAAAACATGCTCCATGGTGAACAACGTGTCAGGCCCTATGACATTGCTGAACTGCTGGGTCAAGCCGGATCACATGCTGTGAATGGGTTCCATGCAAAAGTAATTTCTCTCTTGCCCCAGATTTTACTCCTTCATCTGAAGAGAAACTAGATCTAGTAACCCTATTAAAAGGGAAAGAAAAACTCTTCAATAATGTTGAAGCGAAACAAAACATTTGTGCAGGGGCCTCACAGGACAACCGAAACTCAATTTCTACAATGTTACAATGAAACATAAACAATTACATCTGTTCAGCCATCTCCTGAATACTTAGTACAAGCAGGGCGTTGGGTCTGTGTGGTAAAACTCAAAAATATTTTACATCTTCTGTTTTACCAAGAGACATCTGGTCCTTTCCCAAACCCCAAAAAACATATAACAAAAGTCCGAGTCTATCAAAGACAGATCTTATCACATCTTCTCCCTACAAGCATGTTCTAGTAGCAGCTGGGGGGAAAAACAACAATGTCTGAGAGAAAGAAAATTGAACGCGAAAAGAAACTGAACTATCAACGGACTATACTTACTAAAAAACAAAGACCACAAGAATACAACTTGTAAAACGAAACATTTATAGAAATGAATCTGAACACTCCAAAATTCTTTGATTCATAGGGATGAAAGTCTCGGTGATAACTAAATTCCTTGTATGCTTTGTGAAGGTATTTTTTCGGTAAACTACCGAGAGAACTGTGAGTATACTGTGTCATGTGCAAACATTGGGGTCATATTAACTGTGCTGGAACCGAAAATGACATTTACATTTGTGACTTTTGTATATGGACTAGTTTCTCACTGTATTTTTCTCATAACATCTTGTCAAATACTTAAAATATTGACACTGATATAAGTAAACTAAATGTATTTTTTGTTACCATGTCAATATTTTGTACAATTATTAAAGGAGCTCATAATACGAGCACAGAAAATATTTCAAAATAATGGCATGCATAGAAATATATATATATTTCTAATTTTAAAGTTATGTATTGAATAACGTTTACTAGAAAGTTAAAGTTAAGATTACTACATAAATTTTAACAAAGATTAAAAAAATTGATGATTAAAAATTTTGAAGTATTAAGAACAAATGGGAGCTTATATGACCACCTTCTCCTCTATTAACCTTTTACATTTCAATAAGAAATCACTCATCATGAGTAAATGGTTCATCACACTATGACAAGTTGACAACAATAAGTGACAGCATGTAACAGTTGAAATAACTTGGAAGTACACCGATGTCTCTATAGTATGTATTCTTGTGTGTTGTGTCAGTGATGTCGTTTTCTATAGACGAACGTGTATTTATTGTTGGAAAGGTTTTCTCTCATAACCCTTTAAAACTCGAGAAAGCCGAGATTCAATCGAAATTTCTAGTCTGCAATTCGTAACAAGTCAACAACATTACGTTTTATTTAGACTAAGGATATGCAAGATCAAAATATCCAAGCTAACTGAACAGTAAATTATTTCAAAATATTAGTAAACACATAATACGAAACGAGTGTCAGTCATATGATATAGATTGGAAGTTCTTACTTTCAATGGGTATTACAATCATAAAGTTCTTAAGTTTATGTAGGAGTCTCGTTTTGATTTGAATCTTTTGATAACTTTTTTTTTTTGGTTAAATAAATAGTATAAATATGTATCATAAAAATATAGTTGATTCCATTTTGTAACACCCATTATTTATTGTGCAGTTTACAATTTATTCTTATAATGATGACTGTCTATAAAACAGTTCATACATTTTAAATATTTTAGTTTGTATTTAAAACTGATTTTTCCAAGTAACTCTTGGAAGAAAAAGATTTTTATAAATACATGTTTAAGAGGATTTGAGTTTGAATAGTAGCTAAGAAGACTCAAGATCGCACAAAGCCTTTGCAATATGGCCTTATGTTTACAAAAAATATATATCCAAGATTTTCTTTAAATATAAATCTAACAGAATAAAGAATTTTCTAACATAATAATCCACAATGTTTTTATAAGAATGAAATTGACATATAAAGTCACTACTAGACATAAAAATTTTAATATTTCAAAATTTTGTTCTAAATTGTTAGTATTTGGCTCATTTATGCCTAGGCAGAATCTTCCTTTATCAAATTATAAAAACAATAATAAACGTTCTCAAAATTTGATTTTTTCATTAGTTTTACAATAGAAAGTACCGTACTAATCAAACAGTTTCAAATTTTTTGCGCAGATCATATTAGTCGCTAACGTAAAACTAAAAATATTAAAATGATTTTTTGTGATAATGTCTGTTTCTCTATCTGTGGACTAATTTGAAGCCATTTGGTATACGGTGGTACTTCACAACGAACTTTTTTTAGTAACTCAAAATTTGAGGATATCTACAGACCGAAAAAAAAATTAATTTAATCGTTTTTATATAATTGTATCTAATAGAAAATTAAGGATCCAAACGAATTGTATTAGTTACCTCTACTCCAAATGTAAGTTTTGTACTTATTGGTCAAAATATAAGAATAAACCAGGCCAATATAGCGCATCGAATAACTTTATATCAACAAAGACGATTTTTATTATTTTTGTGTGAAATTTTGAGGTTATGACCCAAAAATATTTACCAAAAAACGCGTAAAATAAAATTATAGTTAGTTTTGTTTTTTTTTTATTATTTTTTTATTACAACTGAGGCATGCCTCATCTAGCAATTTTCCTTTATCATATGTGTTCGCTGTGTGCTGGGGTGCAGTCCGACGGCTGGTCCCAATGTGGTTACTGCCTAGTGAGGTCCATTGGCTTGGTCCTTTTCAGCCTTCTTGTGATGTTGTCACTGCGGTGCAGCAATTGGACAATCTCTGTATTCTTGTGCTGCTCTAGCCTGCGACGATGCTTAACAGAGAGCCTCTTGATGACTTCCTCAACAGGCTCAATGCCTAGGTCCTTATGTATGTTGTCATTCCTCACATACCATGGGGCGTTGACAATCATTCTCAATACTTTATTTTGGAAAACTTGTATTATGCTACTGTTGCTTTTCTTTGTACATCCCCAGAGTGGTGCACCATAGGTCCATATTGGTCTTAGAACTTGCTTGTACAATAGTGTTTTGTTGCTTATTGACAGTTCGGAATTCCTTCCAAAAAGCCAATACATTTTATTGAATTTGAGCTTTAGCTCGACTTTTTTCTTTTTTACATGCTCCTTCCATCTGAGCTTTGCATCGAGTGTCATCCCGAGATACTTTGCACTGTTTACGTATGTTATCTTCCTTTCATTTAATGTTATTGGTGCTGGTTCGTATCTTCTATTGGTAAAATTAATATGAACAGATTTTGATTCATTGAGCTTTAGTCTCCAATTTTTTGTTCATTGACTTACTGCGTTGGTAGCATTCTGTAATTTCTCTGTGGCTTCTAAAATGTTGTCACCAACTGTTAGAATTGCTGTATCGTCGGCAAAAGTCGCCACTGTGGAATTTCCATTAACTGGTATATCTCTGGTGTACAGAAGGTACAGTACAGGGCCAAGGACACTTCCCTGGGGTACTCCTGCTTTGATTGTTTTAATTTGTGAGTAGTCATGTTCATATCTAACACGAAAGTGTCTCTCACGAAGGTATGACTTCATAATTCTGTAGAACTGCTCCGGCAAGTCCCGTTCCAGTTTATGTTCCAGCCCACAGTGCCAGACTCCGTCGAACGCCTGCGCCACGTCGAGAAATACGCCCGAGCAGATCTGTTTCCTCTCCATAGCTTCCTCTACTATCTCCACCACTCTGTGAACCTGCTCAATGGTCGAGTGTTTTGCCCGAAAACCGAACTGATGTACAGGTATGAGCTTCCTATCTTCTATAATAACCTTAAGTCTTTTAAGAAGGAGTTTCTCGAAGATTTTGGATAGTATTGGCAGTAATGAGATTGGACGGTATGAGGTTACCTCATGAAGTGGTTTACCCGGCTTAGGTAACATGATGACTTCTGCTACCTTCCATTGATTAGGAACATACTGTAACCTAAATGCTGCATTAACAATGGACAGTAGTTTCCTCAAGGTTTTTTCCGGAAGTTCTTTAACTATTTGCCCTGTAATCAGATCATAACCTGGAGCTTTTTTAGGATGTAAGTTATGTTTAATTTCGTTTTTTAATTCCTTTAGTGTTACTGGTATGATTTCTTGTTTATCTATTTTGTTTACTTTTGGTAGGTGTTCATTTGCCGTTTGCTTGGGAAGCGGACGGAATATTTGTTCCAGATGCTCTGCAAAAAGCTCAGCCTTTTCATTTGCACTTCGAGCCCAGGCCTGTTCGTTTATTTTAACTGGTGGTATTTGCACTACAGGTCTCTTAATTCCCTTAATGGCACGCCATAGGGAGTAGTCGGTGTCTTTGTCAGCTGTTAGGTTTTCTAGGTATTTATTAATTGTTTGGTTTTTAACCTCCTTTATTAATTCCTTGAGTTTATTTGTTAAATTGTTGAGTCTGGTTTTGTTTTCAGGGGTAGGATTAATTTGCCATTTTTTTCTAGCTCTCCGTTTCAGATCTACCATTTGTTTGACTTCAACAGGATAGTATATGTCATTGTTTATTATAGTTAGTGAGGAAATTTTTTAAATAATAACTACAATCGACTAATTTTTATCTAAAATAATCCTTTTGGTTATATTTGGCACTGGTACTTTTGTCACATATTTACTACAAATCAAGTGCCCAAAGTTAAAAATCATAAATGTCAACTGTGAAATAAGCCTCAAGGAAACTTTAATGATGGTCACTATAAGTTACTGAAAAACGATTTCCACCAAGTGGGGAATGTTTTCTGTGGAACATCAAATGGGATAGACAAATCTTCTCCTTTGTCTCTCTGTTTTCTTAATTCCTTCTTTTCCGGGGGTTAAGTACTTTGGACCCATTGGACCAAAGTCAACCTAATAACTGGACCCCAAAATATAAAATAAAATACCCTACATGGCTCTGACATTACAGGACTTATTGACAAGTTTCTTATTGTTATATATATATATATATATATATATATATATATATATATATATATATATATATATATCATGTAGAGATATTCCCCTAGTTTCTTTATCACTGATTATTTTCGAAATCTGTCTATTAGGAAGCATTACTAAGTATTGTTTTAATCCAGGAATCTAGTTAATTTTAGGGCCTATTGTCTTTAATTTCTATGTTTACATACTTGCATTCACTAACTGTATCTGAATTTAACATTGAGTTCTCACATTTAATATCCTGATGAGCAATGTACCGTGAATTAGCAGATATGAGCATTGTGAATTCTGCTAATACACTTTTCTTTCAATCCTAATACTATACATGGACTTATAAACTAGAACATATCTAACAGTTTAATTTATACAATATTGGTACATAATCAAATTTATATAACGTTATTTATATTCTAAAAGGTCCACGATAGGCAAATTATAAAAATAAATTACTTTTACGGAACTAATTTTACAATTTGCTTCTAATATATATATATATATATATATTAATTCCCAGATATTTTCTAATTTAGGCTCTATGGGTAATCTATCCTTATAATATAACTTTATTTTACTAATTTCTCAAAATAATTCCTGTGTGGATATTACACTTGGGTGTAACGTTCCTAATTTACAAAAGGATAACACATTTTCGATATCTTGTACTGACTGAAACATGACATTGTTACAAAATTTAATGATTCAGGATGTTTCATACTTGTTCAATTTTAATTGCGCAGTGTGCTTTGGACTTAGGCCTGAAAATTCAACCTACAGTTTTAAGCCTACAGGGAATCTCCAATGTTTCCACACGCATTAAAGGATTTGTTAAATTAACTTTAGGCTCTTTGGACGGACGTGTTTTGGAAGGTACACATAACATCATTGTCCTAGACCAAATAGCCTCCGAACTACCGCAATGGACGCCATCTTGTGAAATTCAAAACAAGCTTAGACATATTCAACTAGCCGATCCGAAATTTAATTGTCCTAAAAAATTGAAATGTTGATCGGTGCTGACATTTATGGCCAGATCATAACAGGTCATAAAATTAATTTAGGCGAACATCTGCCTACTGCCATCGATACTGTGTTCGGTTATGTTCTTGTCGGTCCAGTTCGTACTAATTTCGTCGTTAAAAATTCTATTTCTTTGTTTGTTTGTGACACCACACGCTTAAATCATGTTTTGCAGCAATTTTGGTCACTTGAGGAACCACCAGTGGTAAATCAAAACACCAAAGATGAGTTAGATTGTGAATCATCGTACATAAACAATATGACCCGTCTCTCGGACGGTCGCTATGAAGTGGCTCTGCCATTTATTGATAAGAACATTCTTCTTGGTAACTCTTTTGACCAGGCTAAACGTCGTTTTCTAAATTTGGAAAATTCTTTCAGCAAAAATTCAAAATTGAAAATCGCTTATTCTGCTTTCATGTGTGACTATCTTTCTTCCGGTCATATGCAGATGTATACGGAACCTGATCTTCCGCCTAATCACTATTTCTTACCACATCATGCGGTAACTAAAGAATCGAGTTCAACTACTAAACTCAGAGTTGTATTTGACGCAAGCGCAAAAACCAGCAACGGAATGTCTCTAAACGATACGCTATATTGTGGTGCAAAGCTACAAGCAAACATATGCGATGTTATTTTCCATTTTCGCCGATACAATATCGTATTCTCATGTGATATACGCCAGATGTATAGGCAAATAAAACTTGCTTCCGCTGATCAAAATTACCAATTAATTTTGTGGCGTGATAATAAATCGCAGCCTATTTCAACTTATAAATTAACTACAGTTACATATGGGGTGAAATCTGCTCCATTTCTCGCCATACGCACTTTAAATCAACTCGCAGACGACCATGGTCATGAATTTCCGCTAGCCGCTAATGTTCTTAAAACCAACATTTATATTGATGACATTGTCACCGGGTCACATGATGTCGCTTCAGCTTTAAACCTACAATCACAATTGATTCAACTGCTCTCCAAAGGTCAATTCGAACTTAGGAAATGGACCTCAAACGCTACAGAGCTATTAAACGCTGTTCCTGAACATCATCGTGAAACCCCGCTATACTTTAAATCTGACGATCAACCTTTAGTGTCAATCTTAGGTTTAAAATGGACACCATCTACTGATATGTTTTCCTACACAATTAAGGAAGTCGAACCTATTTACACTAAACGCGCAATTCTCTCAGTCATTGCTCATCTTTATGACCCATGTGGTTGGTTAGCGCCAATAATGTTTCACGCCAAAAGTATCATCCAAGTACTATGGACTCTTGGTCTTGATTGGGATGACCCATTGCCCGATCATATGGTTAATACGTGGCAAACGTTTGTTGAGGACATGCCTACCTTGAGAGACGTCCGAATTCCACGCTATGCACGACTTCACGACGCTAAAACAATACAACTTCTTGGCTTTGGAGACGCCTCTGAACAAGGTTATGCTGCTGTTATTTATGTACGCACGATTGATAAGGATTATAATATACATATAACGCTGTTACTCGCTAAGTCCAAGGTTGCACCGCTCAAGCGTATATCGCTTCCTCGTCTGGAACTATGCGCTGCTCATTTACTCGCCAACCTCATGGCACACGCTGTTTCGCTTATCACTCCGCATTATCAAATCGAGCAAATCCGCTGTTACTCGGACTCATCCGTCGCTCTCGCCTGGATTAAAAGTCCATCATACAAGCTAAAGGTTTATATTGCCAACAGGGTCACTCAAATTCAGGAGTGGGTAACTCCTGAACATTGGTTCCATGTTGACTCATGTCACAATCCTGCTGATTGTGCCACGCGTCCCATTTCTTGTTCGTCTCTCGTGACTCACCTCTTGTGGTGGTCAGGTCCGCCGTGGATTTCGCTTCCGGTCCATGAATGGCCTAATACACCTGCGCAGGTGTTGGACATTCTGCCCGAAACCCGCACAAATCCGCTTCACGTAGGCATCGCTTCTACCAGTCACGAATGGGACCTCTTGTCTACATTTTCCAATTGGACTACGCTCAATCGCATTGTCGCCTACGTTCAACGCTTCGCTCATAATTGCAGGAATAAATCCAAACAGTCTGGTTTCCTTACAATCGCAGAATTGAACACTGCTGAGGAAGCTATTATCAAGATTGTCCAACGCACCGCATTTCAGGCTGACATCCAGCTTCTGAACTCTCGTCGACCCTGCTCCATCGCACTGCAAAGACTGAACCCTTTTCTGGACAGCAAGGGACTTCTAAGAGTTGGAGGACTCCTCACTCAGTCCCCTCTAAATTACACCTCCAGGCACCCTCTTCTGCTGCCTAAGAAACATCACGTCACCACAGCCATAATAAATGCCTATCACAAACGCTATTTGCACTCAGGACCGCAGTTACTCCAGTCACTTCTGACGCAAAAGTTTTGGATTCTCTCAGCGCGAAGTATCATCAGATCTTGCGTATTCCGATGCATCGTCTGCTTCAGGACAAGACCAACGCACGACCTTCCGTTGATGGGCACTCTGCCAAGCTCACCAGTGACGCCCGCCAAGCCGTTCACTACTACGGGAGTTGACTACGCAGGTCCGTTCTTTGTCAAGATCCATTCGCTACGCAGCGCTAAGATCGTCAAGGTCTACTTGTGCATCTTCGTCTGCTTCGCTACTAAAGCTGTTCACATAGAAATTGCAATGGACTTAACAACGTCCGAATACATCGCAGCTCTCACCAGATTCATTTCACGCAGAGGTCCTTGCACTAACCTCTATTCTGACCGCGGCACCAACTTCGTAGGCGCCGCTGCAAAAATAAACGCTATATACGCCGAATTCAAGAAGCAACCACAGTTTACCGAATCGCTCTCGCATTTCGCTAGCGAAAATTGCATCGCATTTCATTTTATACCCCCCGCAGCACCGCACCAAGGTGGTCTTTGGGAAAGCGCCGTTAAGAGCACCAAACATCACTTAACTCGTATGCTTGGTGAACAACGTATACAGCTCATGGACTTCCTAACGCTAACCACCCGAGTGGAGGCCATGCTCAACTCTAGGCCGTTGACACCGCTGTCCAACGACCCTAACGACCTTTCGGCACTTACTCCAGGACACTTCCTAGTTGGTCAACCTCTGGTCTCGCTACCTGAAGAGGACGTCACTGCCATGCCAGAAAACCGCCTAAAACATTGGCAACAATCGCAACGCTTCTTCCAACTACTATGGCAACGCTGGAGATTAGAGTATCTCCACACGCTTCAGCAACGCACGAAATGGACAAAACCAACGCGCAACCTCGCTATAGGAGACATGGTCGTGGTGCACGACCACCTGTCTCGGCCGCTTACATGGCCTCTCGCCCGTATAACACAGCTACATCCAGGACAGGATGGCGCGGTCCGTGTGGTCACACTGCGCACCTCCACCGGTACCCTTTCGCGGCCGGTCACTAAGGTGTTCAAACTGCCCATCGACTACCCACCTTCCTCTTCTAACCCTCAATAACCCGACGCGGTTCCGCTCCTTGCGTCCGCCCTCGCTCTTTCTCACCTTCTTCCTTCCACTTCTATGATTATTTCGAAACAACGTTTCAACGCGGCCGGTATGTTTGGTATTCATATGGCCCCTGCATAAACCATATATTGGCTACACACTTGACGAGGCGGCGTGCGCATTTTTTTGATTCATGCGATAATAGAGCAGGTTTGCTCAGATGCTGTTTTGCAATAGTCGAGTGTGCGCGTTACAAAAAAAACCGCTTATATATATATTTTTTACGCTTTAACCTTCAATTTGCCACTCTATTTTAAAAAGGACAATGGAATATTTGTGTTTGTGATCTTTTACTTCCAGCTCTGCAGATCAGTCCTGGCCAGGAATCATCCTAACATCATACCTCAAGGTAAGATCAACATTCACTTAATTATTTCAGTGTCTGTTATTTAATTAATATTATAATAAAGGTCCTCCGGAAAATAACAAATAAAACATTACACAGATTTACACCCCTTTTGTTCAGCGCTGCCAGAGGCGTTAAAATTACGTTACAAGTAATATATAAAGTAGTTTTAGATTTCTGATAATTTTTAATAAATAATTTAATATAACTCTATAGTAATTTTCAACATTATTTACCTGTTTAATCTTCTCACACATAATTATGAACAAAAGTGTAATAAAGTTCTTATTTTGGCTGAACCAAATAATATTGGAATCACTCCTAAGTTCTTTGAGATATTCCCTATACCACTGCTAATATGCGAATTACATGGAACACAAAGTGTGGAATTAATATTCCGATTAAGATTGGGATTTTTACTTTTCTACTTTAGTCGTTTAGTATTTTATAGATGAATTATTGTTTTCGTATTACGATGCCTAGTTTTAATTTTTTTTTTCCAAATTTCCTTTCAAAATTTACAGAAATAATATTTTCTTTATTACATTTATTCTTGGTTTTTGAACAGTTTCAACATATACCTCTTGTGGACTTTCCGACCGAGATTCCTCCATGTTTAGGTTCCTTTTCTGTTGAGTAACTTCTTTGTTTTTGCAACTTACCTCTCTTACATGATCGTACCTTTTTAAATTCCGTCTGATTGTTTAAAAGACGAATGTGTTCAATAATCGTGGAATGAACTCTTTCACATAATCCATTTGATTGAGGATGTTGCTTGCTGATGTTGTGGATTTTAATTATATGAAGCTCTAACAGTTCTCTTACTAAGCGGTTATTGAATTCAATACCGTTGTCTGACTTAATGGTCTCTGGAACTCTGTAGGTGGTAAAGTGATCGATAAGTTTATCGCAAATTTCTGTTTTTTACTGACTGATGATCCTGTACACCTGAACATATCCTGAGAACGTGTCAATGATGGTTAGAAACTTAGTTTTATCAAGTGTCACTGTATCCGGAGTTATTACATGCCCCATGTATGCTACTTATTTTCTTAAAAATTCAGTTTTATCTAAATAAATTTTGAACTTGGCTTTCCATAACCTATCAAATACTTCTCGTAATCGATTGAGGTGTTCTTGAAGGCTGGTTGAGTAGATTATTATATCATCTTAGTAAACTAAACACATCTCATCTTGTTCATCACTCTTTGAAAGATAGGTGGGCTATTTTTTAGTCCCATAGGCATTCGTAATGTCAATGTTCCGTGGAAAAAAACAGTTTTTCTATGATACTTTCCTCCATTTCTATTTGGTAATAATCAAGCTAAATGTAACGTTGTAAAATGTTGAGATCTTCCCAATTTGTCCAAAATATCCGTTATATTGGGAAATGGGAATCTATCAGCTGTTGTTTTCGCATTTATTCCTCTAAAATCTATTACTAATCTAAACATTTTCTTTTCACAATCATCTGGTTTTTTAGGTACAATCCAAACGGGTGAATTCCAGGGTGATCTAGATGGTCGAATTATTTTTGTTTTACAAATGCTGAATCTGATTATTTATCTCTTTTTTAATAGATTTCTGGGTATCGATGATTTCATGTATAGACTGAATTCTCATCTATAGTCCTAATGATATGTTTAATTATATTGGTAAAAGTTAAATCATTTCCTACAATATGAAATATATCAGAATATTCCTTTAATCCTAACTCTTTCATATTGTCTAATCCTAATAATAAATCGATATTTTAATGGAAATCAAATTGGCAGAATTTTGTTTTTTCTTTTTCTAACAAAGGTTGATTTGGAACTATAATATTCTCTTATATAATATGTAGTTATTACTTCAAACGGTTCTTGCTTTATTCTGTTCTTATGTAATTTAAAAGCTAGATTTTCTTAATAAGATATTGTGTGCTTCCAGTATCTATTAATATCCTTAAATTAGTTTCTAGGTCGAAAACATATGGTAAATCATCATTATTATTATTTATTATTGTGAATTTGTTCCGAGGCTGATGTCTCCTAAAAATACTCATTTCTTTGTTACAAGCATTGTTTTATACATTGAAGTTTAGGTCGTCAAATTGTTCTTGATAAGTGTCATATTCGGAATTTGGGTTTTCTACATAATTTTGAAAAAAATTTCAAATTCTATCTCTATGGGTGTTCCTGGCTTTTCCTCTATTCCTGGCTGTATTACTGGTTTGTATAGTCGAAATACTCATTGGAGTCAGCTTTTATTGTTTTTGTTGCGTATTTATTTTTTATTGATTATTGATTGGTTTTGGTTCCATCTTTTTATTATTATATGGATTTAGCAAGTTTTGATAATGGGGTGGATTCGGAAAGTTTTGATAAGGCCGTTTCTGAAAATTATTGTTTTGTACTGGTTTTTATATCAGATTAGGTTTATTATAAACAGACTTATTATTTTTAAATAACCTTAAATTGGAAATCATTAGTTAGCATATTTAATGCTTCTTCTAAACTACCTGGATTTTTGTTTCTCATTAAGGATCCTATTGGTTCCTGCAAACTAAATTGGTTGTTAAATTAAAATAAAATCAGTTACTAAAATATTACTTAACTAACTTCTTATTCTAACAATAATAAATTATATAAAATATTTTATAATAATAATAAAACGAAAATTTGTTTATATTTATTTTGCTTTATATAACAAAAAAAATTATTTGTTTTGAATTAATTATTTAAATCAAATGAACATTCTTTTTATTTAAATTGATTTTCTCAATTTTCTTATTTTTTGAAAATTAATAACTTATTTACAACTTACAGGATCCACAAAAATTCTCATCTGGGTCTGGGTTGTTATCACGTTGAGAGATGTCTCCTCTTCCCACTTCTTTCTTGCATCGAGATGCCCTCTTACTGGACGGAGCTTCTCACTCAACATGTGCATGAAGTTCGAAACGTTGTGGTTCTCGGAAAATAATTATTATCAAAAGTCGTAATTTGCTTTTAGAACCCCGAAAGTATCTTCTTTCCGAAAAGCGTCCTTTCCTGAAAATGTCCTACCGACTACACCAATTACGTGCAAGCTTGGACATGTTGGGTTTTTAAAAAATATGTTTTATTTCCAAAAACCCTTTATTATAACAACTATTATTCACTTGATTATTACAATAAACATTTCATAATGTTAATATACATTTAACTCTTATGGAGTTCTTTCTCCCGTGAATAGGAACTGAGGATCTCATGCTAGGTTCAACAAACACAAGTAAACGGTTCCTAAAATCAAACCTACATGCCAAATTAGGAACCTATAGGACTTTACTATCCTATACATAGAGTAAAAAAGTCTAAAAATGATATAATATTACAAAACTGAATGTTACGTGAAACATAAGGAAAACTGTACAACTTCAAATGACATTAGAGAAGCATGTAATATACTGAATTATAAATTTTTAATTGATTTTTACTCAAATTATTAAATTGATTCGCATTTCATTTTGTTTACTTTACATCTCTAGTCATACACTCTTGAGATGAAGGTAGCCTGAAACAAAGTGTCCCACTTCCGGAACCATTATTATCAGGTGTTACACGGGAAACATTCACATGGTCGTTAAAACTGTAGTTGACATGATTTAGTCTCGCTTTTCTTTCACTGAATGTATTTTCCTCTTTGCTTTAGTCTCAAAACCGTCAGATGGTTTAAGTTTCCGAGACAATATTTTATTGATAAATAGATTTACTTTTATATTACGTCATTTGTGAAAAATAATAAATATTTTTTAATTACAGTATTAAAATTTTGTATAAGAAGTTACATAAATAGCAAGATATTACTAGACAAATTTAATCTGAATTCGGATTTACGATCGTTCATTGGTGAAAGGAATACAGTTATAATGGTTGTTGTGCTGAATCCTCTACATTATGTTTTAACAAAGGGTGAGGGAGACTCTGTATTAAATCATTTTAAATTGACCATTTTTAGGTACACATTACTTTTATAATATGTAGATCGTTTAAACGTAAAATCAAATAAATTTTTAATATTTGTTTAAGGCAGTCACATTTATGTTTAACCCCTTATTACTTAGTTTTTTAATGTGATTAGGCCTATTTCAGATATATAAATTGTGTAAAAAAAACTGTGTTTGCACTATGAGGTCATCCCTACAACTTAAAATTTTCAAATGTAATGCGTCATCGAGTAATACACCATTTTAAACGTCTTATTTAATTTAATAAAACTCGGCAAACTAGATATCGCTGTCTTATTCAAATACGAATTGGAGGCTAATCAAATATTTAAAAAATCCAATTTACTTCAAAATCTACTTTAAGATGAGGTTAACATTTTTAATTTAGGGTAATGCAACTTCCTGGTAAACTTTAAAATAATAACAGTAAAGATTTTGCTATGATAATTTAGTTTTCTTATTATTTTCCATATAGAGAATTATAAGGTATATATTTTTTTTAAATATTTGAACTGCTGTCTTTTTGGATTTGAGTAAAAAGAACGACCTCTAGTTTACACAGTTATTTTTTGTTAAGCACGGCCTTTAAATGAGGTACTACTCGATTACTCGAGGGCTTTACATTTAAAATTTTGGATTACAATTCAAAACCCCCATTTTGGGGTGGGGTAATTTGCGTCATAATATTAAAAACTAATTTTTTTTGCTCCAACAATAATTTCTAATGTTTCTGTTGTCTACCTTTTCTAGTTTGTTTGTGTTTGTGTAATAACTTTGGATGTAATACAAACAACAAAGAGCATATTGCATTACAGTGGACCGAGCACAGATAACGACAAAGAGCTCTTTACATTACTGTGGGTGTTACACAAACAACGAAGAGCATATTACATTACAGTGTACTGAACACAGATAACGACAAAGAGCTCTTTACATTACTGTGGGTGTTACACAAACAACAACGAAGAGCATATTACATTAGAGTGTACTGAACACAGATAACGACAAAGAGCTCTTTACATTACTGTGGGTGTTACACAAACAACGAAGAGCATATTGCATTAGAGTGTACTGAACACAGATAACGTCAAAGAGCTCTTTACATTACTGTGGGTGTTACACAAACAACAACGAAGAGCATATTACATTAGAGTGTACTGAACACAGATAACGACAAAGAGCTCTTTACATTACTGTGGGTGTTACACAAACAACAAAGAGCATATTGCATTACAGTGGACCGAGCACAGATAACGACTAAGAGCTCTTTACATTACTGTGGGTGTTACATAAACAACAACGAAGAGCATATTGCATTAGAGTGTACTGAACACAGATAATGACAAAGAGCTCTTTAAATTACTGTGGGTGTTACACAAACAACAAAGAGCATATTGCATTACAGTGGACCGAGCACAGATAACGACAAAGAGCTCTTTACATTACTGTGGGTGTTACATAAACAACAACGAAGAGCATATTACATTAGAGTGTACTGAACACAGATAACGTCAAAGAGCTCTTTACATTACTGTGGGTGTTACACAAACAACAACGAAGAGCATATTACATTACAGTGTACTGAACACAGATAACGACAAAGAGCTCTTTACATTACTGTGGGTGTTACACAAACAACAAAGAGCATATTGCATTACAGTGGACCGAGCACAGATAACGACTAAGAGCTCTTTACATTACAGTGGGTGTTACACAAACAACGAAGAGCATATTACATTACAGTGTACTGAACACAAATAACGACAAAGAGCTCTTTACATTACTGTGGGTGTTACACAAACAACAAAGAGCATATTGCATTACAGTGGACGAGCACAGATAACGACTAAGAGCTCTTTACATTACTGTGGGTGTTACACAAACAACAACGAAGAGCATATTACATTAGAGTGTACTGAACACAGATAACTACAAAGAGCTTATTTCATTACTATTGATTGAACCCAAGTAAGGATAAAGAGGTAATTACTGCGATTTAGGCAAAGATAACAAAAGAGAGCTGAATATATTCCTATGAAATGAACTCATATAACGTTAATAGCTTGTTACCAGGGGACTTAAATTTAAGAAAAGGCGGAACCAAAATGGTAACAATGTTTAGAAAATTTTAAAAAAGACAAAGACAAATTTAGTAATTAACAAGGCTCAAGTTTATTGAAACAAAAGAAATTTCGACGTTTCAGATTTTATCATTTACAAACTGAGAAAGACATCCTGAGACAAATCATCATAAACACCTTATGATTAACAATATTGTAATTAATAAAAGTAATACGCCCTTAATGTAAAATATTATAATTTAAATAAAAAATTAATCAATGGATTCTGAAAATTTATCCCCCCCCCTTTTAGTTTATATATTTTATAGTTACAAAATTTAACAAAAGACAATGAGCACAGCTTAACAATTAACAGGATTATAATTAATCCAAAAAAAGATTATACGCCCTTAAATGTAAAAACTTACGAAATAAAAAAAAAGATGAAAAGATACTGATATTTATTCCCCCCCTTTGACTTTATGAGATGATAGTTTTTTTTAAAAACAGTTACATAATATTACTTATTTGATAAATTACTTAAATGCTATATTGGCCAATAAATATATATATTTTAGATAAAGAATTTATTATAAAATGAGAAGTTTATTTAAAAAAAGAAATGAAAATTTTGAAGATTGAAATTTTATTAATTGACGTCAATTATATTAATTTAGAAAATAACCTCTTGGAGGTTGTTAGGACCGAAAGTTTGCATGCAGGCTCCACCCAATAATTTTTTATATATTTTATAATTAACTACACAAGTCTACATCTAAAAGATAGCAAAAAAAGGAACATATTCGCTGAAACAATTTAGGCACATATACAATATGAGTTTAGTTAAAGTTCTGTAAAGTTAGTTTTTTTTTTTATTAACATCACTTCTGTGCACATGAAACTTTGAAGGTAGGTTGAACAAAACGTGTTTTGTTAACAGGACGAAACATGTCTAGATCTTTATGCAATATGATGCAAGAATTGCTGTGTTTCTTCTACCAGCGTATTAGCTATAGCAAAAAACATGTTTTTTAGCGTCTGTGCAAAATCAGACATGTTGTAGCATTAATGTTCATTATTAAAGCAAATATCTGGTTATTTGTCAAAATTAAAGAAAATTGATTGTATCACAGAAATTCGTTAAGATTGTAATTAAAAGATTCTTAGATGATTATAAATCTATTTATATATATTTAGTTTTGTGTAAAACAAGGCTTGTATAAGACTTGCAAAGATCTGCAAAAGTCTGTAAAACGAAATTTTCTGATTTAGAATAGATTTCTCTAATTGTTTTATATTTGACATGTTCAATAAGATATTCTGATCATTTAATGTTCAACATTAATTTGCACCTATTTCACATAATTGTTCAAAACTCAAAATGTGCCTTTGCAAGGTTTTGTAAAGTATGTCTTAAGAAAAGAAAATTTTTATAATCATTCAGTTTCAAAAAGAACATTGAATATTAAATAAAACATGAAATACATATTTTAAAGAATACATGATAATTAACAAACTATTTTAAAACATTAACAAAATTTAAGATATGATAAAATCTGTAAATTTGAAATACCTGGAAAATCCTGTCGCAGATCACGTGAGCTTGTGCCGTGAAAAATAATAATTTATTTAACATTTTTTAAAAAAAACTAAAGCGCACAAAACTGTAACTTAACATGTTTAGAACAAACTGAGCTGTAAATTTTTGAGAACCAGAGAAAAAAAAGATTATATCAGACGGAGCTATGAAATGTAGAACATCGTGGGTTATTTCAGATAGACTGGCAAAGGGTATTAGATCGGCTCGCTAACCAGCCGTTGTACTTTGTACTTAGATAGAGACGGATATAGAGAGGGAAGATAAGGGGGACGGCGAGTGGACTGTCGATAACAAAATGCAGATTGATTTTACTGATTGCTACAGCTCTCCCCCCCCCCCGAAAGACGGAGTTGGGGTGGAGTCAGAAAGGAGGCCAGAAGGGACTCCCACAAGATTTAAAAAAAAAAAAAGGGACAAAGGGCCAGAGGGGCCTCCAAGAAGATTCTAAAGAAGTGGCCAGAGGGGCCTCCAAAAGATTGAAGAAAGGGGCCAGAAGGGCCTCCTACAAAATTTAGAAACGGGGCACCTGATTGAAACAACGCTTCATAATGCTTTTATTCACCACTCTAGGGTGTAGCCTCCTTCGGCATTTACTTATTAAATTTTGAAATTTCTACAGCGTCTCAGCTCTTCCCACCTATAATTGGGATAAGCCCAGGAGAGAAAGAGCTGAAGGATGACGCAAAGGTCGACATTGCTGTGCATGAACTGACTTTGTACACTAAGGTACGTGGGGAAAGGGGTGGAGTGGCACCTCGGGACACCAAGAGGAGGTGACCACTCCGGGGACCAGGGGAGGGAAAGTGCATAGCACTAAGGACTTCAGGAAAAGGCCGGACTCAGAGGAAGCTCGCAAGCGGGAGGAGAATCCTCTGAACCGACCATTAAAATATATATATCAAAAATAAATAAAAATAAAACAAAAACTCCTGAAGCCTTTTAGGTCAGATCATGCTCAGCGTCGTTATTTTTTTTTAAATTCCTCTTCTCCCATACGAAGAGAAATTTAAACTATTCACGGCTCTTAACAATTTCCGTGAGAAAAAGAATTTTGAAAGGGTCTAAACAAATAATCCATTTTAAAAAATAAACAAAGAAGCAGTATGAAACATTGGTGAGTCAAAATTGTTCTAGTGCACAAGGCAGGGCATGTGATGTTTGACTTAAGGTCTTATATGTGTATCATGTGCCCCCCCAAAAAAAAAGGAATTTAATTTAATCAAAAAAATTGTGTAAAAAAAAATTTCATCAAAATATGTTGTGATTATAAAAAGTGTGAAAGAAGTGTAGCAAAAAAAAGAGTGTGGCAAAAGGACAGTATAAAAAGGTGACCCACAATGTGAGAAAACCCAACTCCGGTTTTCTCAACCCTAATAAAAAAAACTAAATTAGGAAACAAACATGTTGACCTGCTAATAACAAACAACCAAATAATTTAAGAAAGGACAAACAGGCCAACCATGTTGTCCTACATAAAACTGGGCCCCTATAATTTGGAAAAGAGAAAAAATAAATTGTACACAATGATATATTTTTTTAAAAAGGTGTTCAACATTTCAATTATCTATTAAGAAAGTGCCACCATCTGCATCAACCAGTCCCCCGCCATCTTGCCTATTGCTCATGATGATAAAATTTTAAAAAAAAATAAATAAAAATAATTTTCTTTCAAGATGACAAAAAAATTCAAAAGCAAGCTCAGTGTTCTTTAACGAGTCTACTAATCTCAGCAAATCCACTGCCATTTTAACTGTTGCTGATAATAAAAAAAAATAAACCAAGTGATTTAAAAAAAAAAATTTCTTTTAAGATGATACAAAATTGAAGTGAAAGAGCCAGAAGATGAATTGAGAATTATATGTTGTGTAGTTGTTGTGTATATGTGTGTGTGTAAGTATGAATTAATACAGACAAGCGAAAGAAAACTCGAGAAAATTTTTGAAGGAAATTTTGAATATTTTTTTTGTTTTTTTTTTTTGTTTCTAACTATTTTTGGGTTTTATTTGTTTATTTAATTTTTTTTTGGATTTCCCGAATGAGCCCGCTGTCTGGATCAAATTCAGTGAATGACTAGAGTGCAGTGTATGTAAATATATATATAAAAAAAAAATATTTAAGCAGACAAAATAATAAAAAAAAAAAATTTTATCGAAATTGGTTTAGAAGTTTTGTGTAAGTGTTTATATGAAAAATAAATAATAAAAAAAAAAGAGACTATAGATTTATATAGATTTAAATATTTAAAATAAAAAAAAAATTTCATCAGCAATAGTTGTGCAGTATTTGAAAAAAGCTGCAAAACATAAAAATTGAGCCTTGTTTAACAAAAGAAGAATAATTTTAAGAATTTAAATTTATATGGTTCCAATACAAAATTTTGAAAATTAACTACGGTTCTAGAGTTTAAAATTAACCACTCTATAATTTAGAGATAACCACGCTCTGCTACCAGAAACATGTTACCAGGGGACTTAAATTTAAGAAAAGGCGGAACCAAAATGGTAACAATGTTTAGAAAATTTAAAAAAAGACAAAGACAAATTTAGTAATTAACAAGGCTCAAGTTTATTGAAACAAAAGAAATTTCGACGTTTCAGATTTTATCATTTACAACTGAGAAAGACATCCTGAGACAAATCATCATAAACACCTTATGATTAACAATATTGTAATTAATAAAAGTAATACGCCCTTAATGTAAAATATTATAATTTAAATAAAAAATTAATCAATGGATTCTGAAAATTTATCCCCCCCCCTTTTAGTTTATATATTTTATAGTTACAAAATTTAACAAAAGACAATGAGCACAGCTTAACAATTAACAGGATTATAATTAATCCAAAAAAAAGATTATACGCCCTTAAATGTAAAAACTTACGAAATAAAAAAAAAGATGAAAAGATACTGATATTTATTCCCCCCTTTGACTTTATGAGATGATAGTTTTTTTTAAAAACAGTTACATAATATTACTTATTTGATAAATTACTTAAATGCTATATTGGCCAATAAATATATATATATTAGATAAAGAATTTATTATAAAATGAGAAGTTTATTTAAAAAAAGAAATGAAAATTTTGAAGATTGAAATTTTATTAATTGACGTCAATTATATTAATTTAGAAAATAACCTCTTGGAGGTTGTTAGGACCGAAAGTTTGCATGCAGGCTCCACCCAATAATTTTTTATATATTTTATAATTAACTACACAAGTCTACATCTAAAAGATAGCAAAAAAAGGAACATATTCGCTGAAACAATTTAGGCACATATACAATATGAGTTTAGTTAAAGTTCTGTAAAGTTAGTTTTTTTTTTTATTAACATCACTTCTGTGCACATGAAACTTTGAAGGTAGGTTGAACAAAACGTGTTTTGTTAACAGGACGAAACATGTCTAGATCTTTATGCAATATGATGCATGAATTGCTGTGTTTCTTCTACCAGCGTATTAGCTATAGCAAAAAAACATGTTTTTTAGCGTCTGTGCAAAATCAGACATGTTGTAGCATTAATGTTCATTATTAAAGCAAATATCTGGTTATTTGTCAAAATTAAAGAAAATTGATTGTATCACAGAAATTCGTTAAGATTGTAATTAAAAGATTCTTAGATGATTATAAATCTATTTATATATATTTAGTTTTGTGTAAAACAAGGCTTGTATAAGACTTGCAAAGATCTGCAAAAGTCTGTAAAACGAAATTTTCTGATTTAGAATAGATTTCTCTAATTGTTTTATATTTGACATGTTCAATAAGATATTCTGATCATTTAATGTTCAACATTAATTTGCACCTATTTCACATAATTGTTCAAAACTCAAAATGTGCCTTTGCAAGGTTTTGTAAAGTATGTCTTAAGAAAAGAAAATTTTTATAATCATTCAGTTTCAAAAAGAACATTGAATATTAAATAAAACATGAAATACATATTTTAAAGAATACATGATAATTAACAAACTATTTTAAAACATTAACAAAATTTAAGATATGATAAAATCTGTAAGTTTGAAATACCTGGAAAATCCTGTCGCAGATCACGTGAGCTTGTGCCGTGAAAAATAATAATTTATTTAACATTTTTTAAAAAAAACTAAAGCGCACAAAACTGTAACTTAACATGTTTAGAACAAACTGAGCTGTAAATTTTTGAGAACCAGAGAAAAAAAAGATTATATCAGACGGAGCTATGAAATGTAGAACATCGTGGGTTATTTCAGATAGACTGGCAAAGGGTATTAGATCGGCTCGCTAACCAGCCGTTGTACTTTGTACTTAGATAGAGACGGATATAGAGAGGGAAGATAAGGGGGACGGCGAGTGGACTGTCGATAACAAAATGCAGATTGATTTTACTGATTGCTACAGCTCTCCCCCCCCCCCCGAAAGACGGAGTTGGGGTGGAGTCAGAAAGGAGGCCAGAAGGGACTCCCACAAGATTTAAAAAAAAAAAAAGGGACAAAGGGCCAGAGGGGCCTCCAAGAAGATTCTAAAGAAGTGGCCAGAGGGGCCTCCAAAAGATTGAAGAAAGGGGCCAGAAGGGCCTCCTACAAAATTTAGAAACGGGGCACCTGATTGAAACAACGCTTCATAATGCTTTTATTCACCACTCTAGGGTGTAGCCTCCTTCGGCATTTACTTATTAAATTTTGAAATTTCTACAGCGTCTCAGCTCTTCCCACCTATAATTGGGATAAGCCCAGGAGAGAAAGAGCTGAAGGATGACGCAAAGGTCGACATTGCTGTGCATGAACTGACTTTGTACACTAAGGTACGTGGGGAAAGGGGTGGAGTGGCACCTCGGGACACCAAGAGGAGGTGACCACTCCGGGGACCAGGGGAGGGAAAGTGCATAGCACTAAGGACTTCAGGAAAAGGCCGGACTCAGAGGAAGCTCGCAAGCGGGAGGAGAATCCTCTGAACCGACCATTAAAATATATATATCAAAAATAAATAAAAATAAAACAAAAACTCCTGAAGCCTTTTAGGTCAGATCATGCTCAGCGTCGTTATTTTTTTTTAAATTCCTCTTCTCCCATACGAAGAGAAATTTAAACTATTCACGGCTCTTAACAATTTCCGTGAGAAAAAGAATTTTGAAAGGGTCTAAACAAATAATCCATTTTAAAAAATAAACAAAGAAGCAGTATGAAACATTGGTGAGTCAAAATTGTTCTAGTGCACAAGGCAGGGCATGTGATGTTTGACTTAAGGTCTTATATGTGTATCATGTGCCCCCCAAAAAAAAAAGGAATTTAATTTAATCAAAAAAATTGTGTAAAAAAAAATTTCATCAAAATATGTTGTGATTATAAAAAGTGTGAAAGAAGTGTAGCAAAAAAAAGAGTGTGGCAAAAGGACAGTATAAAAAGGTGACCCACAATGTGAGAAAACCCAACTCCGGTTTTCTCAACCCTAATAAAAAAAACTAAATTAGGAAACAAACATGTTGACCTGCTAATAACAAACAACCAAATAATTTAAGAAAGGACAAACAGGCCAACCATGTTGTCCTACATAAAACTGGGCCCCTATAATTTGGAAAAGAGAAAAAAAAAATTGTACACAATGATATATTTTTTTAAAAAGGTGTTCAACATTTCAATTATCTATTAAGAAAGTGCCACCATCTGCATCAACCAGTCCCCCGCCATCTTGCCTATTGCTCATGATGATAAAATTTAAAAAAAAAATAAATAAAAATAATTTTCTTTCAAGATGACAAAAAAATTCAAAAGCAAGCTCAGTGTTCTTTAACGAGTCTACTAATCTCAGCAAATCCACTGCCATTTTAACTGTTGCTGATAATAAAAAAAAATAAACCAAGTGATTTAAAAAAAAAAATTTCTTTTAAGATGATACAAAATTGAAGTGAAAGAGCCAGAAGATGAATTGAGAATTATATGTTGTGTAGTTGTTGTGTATATGTGTGTGTGTAAGTATGAATTAATACAGACAAGCGAAAGAAAACTCGAGAAAATTTTTGAAGGAAATTTTGAATATTTTTTTTGTTTTTTTTTTTTGTTTCTAACTATTTTTGGGTTTTATTTGTTTATTTAAATTTTTTTTGGATTTCCCGAATGAGCCCGCTGTCTGGATCAAATTCAGTGAATGACTAGAGTGCAGTGTATGTAAATATATATATAAAAAAAAAAATATTTAAGCAGACAAAATAATAAAAAAAAAAAATTTTATCGAAATTGGTTTAGAAGTTTTGTGTAAGTGTTTATATGAAAAATAAATAATAAAAAAAAAAGAGACTATAGATTTATATAGATTTAAATATTTAAAATAAAAAAAAAATTTCATCAGCAATAGTTGTGCAGTATTTGAAAAAAGCTGCAAAACATAAAAATTGAGCCTTGTTTAACAAAAGAAGAATAATTTTAAGAATTTAAATTTATATGGTTCCAATACAAAATTTTGAAAATTAACTACGGTTCTAGAGTTTAAAATTAACCACTCTATAATTTAGAGATAACCACGCTCTGCTACCAGAAACATGTTACCAGGGGACTTAAATTTAAGAAAAGGCGGAACCAAAATGGTAACAATGTTTAGAAAATTTAAAAAAAGACAAAGACAAATTTAGTAATTAACAAGGCTCAAGTTTATTGAAACAAAAGAAATTTCGACGTTTCAGATTTTATCATTTACAACTGAGAAAGACATCCTGAGACAAATCATCATAAACACCTTATGATTAACAATATTGTAATTAATAAAAGTAATACGCCCTTAATGTAAAATATTATAATTTAAATAAAAAATTAATCAATGGATTCTGAAAATTTATCCCCCCCCTTTTAGTTTATATATTTTATAGTTACAAAATTTAACAAAAGACAATGAGCACAGCTTAACAATTAACAGGATTATAATTAATCCAAAAAAAAGATTATACGCCCTTAAATGTAAAAACTTACGAAATAAAAAAAAAGATGAAAAGATACTGATATTTATTCCCCCCTTTGACTTTATGAGATGATAGTTTTTTTTTAAAAACAGTTACATAATATTACTTATTTGATAAATTACTTAAATGCTATATTGGCCAATAAATATATATATTTTAGATAAAGAATTTATTATAAAATGAGAAGTTTATTTGAAAAAAGAAATGAAAATTTTGAAGATTGAAATTTTATTAATTGACGTCAATTATATTAATTTAGAAAATAACCTCTTGGAGGTTGTTAGGACCGAAAGTTTGCATGCAGGCTCCACCCAATAATTTTTTATATATTTTATAATTAACTACACAAGTCTACATCTAAAAGATAGCAAAAAAAGGAACATATTCGCTGAAACAATTTAGGCACATATACAATATGAGTTTAGTTAAAGTTCTGTAAAGTTAGTTTTTTTTTTTATTAACATCACTTCTGTGCACATGAAACTTTGAAGGTAGGTTGAACAAAACGTGTTTTGTTAACAGGACGAAACATGTCTAGATCTTTATGCAATATGATGCATGAATTGCTGTGTTTCTTCTACCAGCGTATTAGCTATAGCAAAAAAACATGTTTTTTAGCGTCTGTGCAAAATCAGACATGTTGTAGCATTAATGTTCATTATTAAAGCAAATATCTGGTTATTTGTCAAAATTAAAGAAAATTGATTGTATCACAGAAATTCGTTAAGATTGTAATTAAAAGATTCTTAGATGATTATAAATCTATTTATATATATTTAGTTTTGTGTAAAACAAGGCTTGTATAAGACTTGCAAAGATCTGCAAAAGTCTGTAAAACGAAATTTTCTGATTTAGAATAGATTTCTCTAATTGTTTTATATTTGACATGTTCAATAAGATATTCTGATCATTTAATGTTCAACATTAATTTGCACCTATTTCACATAATTGTTCAAAACTTAAAATGTGCCTTTGCAAGGTTTTGTAAAGTATGTCTTAAGAAAAGAAAATTTTTATAATCATTCAGTTTCAAAAAGAACATTGAATATTAAATAAAACATGAAATACATATTTTAAAGAATACATGATAATTAACAAACTATTTTAAAACATTAACAAAATTTAAGATATGATAAAATCTGTAAATTTGAAATACCTGGAAAATCCTGTCGCAGATCACGTGAGCTTGTGCCGTGAAAAATAATAATTTATTTAACATTTTTTTAAAAAAACTAAAGCGCACAAAACTGTAACTTAACATGTTTAGAACAAACTGAGCTGTAAATTTTTGAGAACCAGAGAAAAAAAAGATTATATCAGACGGAGCTATGAAATGTAGAACATCGTGGGTTATTTCAGATAGACTGGCAAAGGGTATTAGATCGGCTCGCTAACCAGCCGTTGTACTTTGTACTTAGATAGAGACGGATATAGAGAGGGAAGATAAGGGGGACGGCGAGTGGACTGTCGATAACAAAATGCAGATTGATTTTACTGATTGCTACAGCTCTCCCCCCCCCCCCCCCCCGAAAGACGGAGTTGGGGTGGAGTCAGAAAGGAGGCCAGAAGGGACTCCCACAAGATTTAAAAAAAAAAAAAGGGACAAAGGGCCAGAGGGGCCTCCAAGAAGATTCTAAAGAAGTGGCCAGAGGGGCCTCCAAAAGATTGAAGAAAGGGGCCAGAAGGGCCTCCTACAAAATTTAGAAACGGGGCACCTGATTGAAACAACGCTTCATAATGCTTTTATTCACCACTCTAGGGTGTAGCCTCCTTCGGCATTTACTTATTAAATTTTGAAATTTCTACAGCGTCTCAGCTCTTCCCACCTATAATTGGGATAAGCCCAGGAGAGAAAGAGCTGAAGGATGACGCAAAGGTCGACATTGCTGTGCATGAACTGACTTTGTACACTAAGGTACGTGGGGAAAGGGGTGGAGTGGCACCTCGGGACACCAAGAGGAGGTGACCACTCCGGGGACCAGGGGAGGGAAAGTGCATAGCACTAAGGACTTCAGGAAAAGGCCGGACTCAGAGGAAGCTCGCAAGCGGGAGGAGAATCCTCTGAACCGACCATTAAAATATATATATCAAAAATAAATAAAAATAAAACAAAAACTCCTGAAGCCTTTTAGGTCAGATCATGCTCAGCGTCGTTATTTTTTTTTAAATTCCTCTTCTCCCATACGAAGAGAAATTTAAACTATTCACGGCTCTTAACAATTTCCGTGAGAAAAAGAATTTTGAAAGGGTCTAAACAAATAATCCATTTTAAAAAATAAACAAAGAAGCAGTATGAAACATTGGTGAGTCAAAATTGTTCTAGTGCACAAGGCAGGGCATGTGATGTTTGACTTAAGGTCTTATATGTGTATCATGTGCCCCCCCAAAAAAAAAGGAATTTAATTTAATCAAAAAAATTGTGTAAAAAAAAATTTCATCAAAATATGTTGTGATTATAAAAAGTGTGAAAGAAGTGTAGCAAAAAAAAGAGTGTGGCAAAAGGACAGTATAAAAAGGTGACCCACAATGTGAGAAAACCCAACTCCGGTTTTCTCAACCCTAATAAAAAAAACTAAATTAGGAAACAAACATGTTGACCTGCTAATAACAAACAACCAAATAATTTAAGAAAGGACAAACAGGCCAACCATGTTGTCCTACATAAAACTGGGCCCCTATAATTTGGAAAAGAGAAAAAATAAATTGTACACAATGATATATTTTTTTAAAAAGGTGTTCAACATTTCAATTATCTATTAAGAAAGTGCCACCATCTGCATCAACCAGTCCCCCGCCATCTTGCCTATTGCTCATGATGATAAAATTTAAAAAAAAAATAAATAAAAATAATTTTCTTTCAAGATGACAAAAAAATTCAAAAGCAAGCTCAGTGTTCTTTAACGAGTCTACTAATCTCAGCAAATCCACTGCCATTTTAACTGTTGCTGATAATAAAAAAAAATAAACCAAGTGATTTAAAAAAAAAAATTTCTTTTAAGATGATACAAAATTGAAGTGAAAGAGCCAGAAGATGAATTGAGAATTATATGTTGTGTAGTTGTTGTGTATATGTGTGTGTGTAAGTATGAATTAATACAGACAAGCGAAAGAAAACTCGAGAAAATTTTTGAAGGAAATTTTAAATATTTTTTTTGTTTTTTTTTTTTGTTTCTAACTATTTTTGGGTTTTATTTGTTTATTTAATTTTTTTTTTGGATTTCCCGAATGAGCCCGCTGTCTGGATCAAATTCAGTGAATGACTAGAGTGCAGTGTATGTAAATATATATATAAAAAAAAAATATTTAAGCAGACAAAATAATAAAAAAAAAAAATTTTATCGAAATTGGTTTAGAAGTTTTGTGTAAGTGTTTATATGAAAAATAAATAATAAAAAAAAAAGAGACTATAGATTTATATAGATTTAAATATTTAAAATAAAAAAAAAATTTCATCAGCAATAGTTGTGCAGTATTTGAAAAAAGCTGCAAAACATAAAAATTGAGCCTTGTTTAACAAAAGAAGAATAATTTTAAGAATTTAAATTTATATGGTTCCAATACAAAATTTTGAAAATTAACTACGGTTCTAGAGTTTAAAATTAACCACTCTATAATTTAGAGATAACCACGCTCTGCTACCAGAAACATGTTACCAGGGGACTTAAATTTAAGAAAAGGCGGAACCAAAATGGTAACAATGTTTAGAAAATTTAAAAAAAGACAAAGACAAATTTAGTAATTAACAAGGCTCAAGTTTATTGAAACAAAAGAAATTTCGACGTTTCAGATTTTATCATTTACAACTGAGAAAGACATCCTGAGACAAATCATCATAAACACCTTATGATTAACAATATTGTAATTAATAAAAGTAATACGCCCTTAATGTAAAATATTATAATTTAAATAAAAAATTAATCAATGGATTCTGAAAATTTATCCCCCCCCTTTTAGTTTATATATTTTATAGTTACAAAATTTAACAAAAGACAATGAGCACAGCTTAACAATTAACAGGATTATAATTAATCCAAAAAAAAGATTATACGCCCTTAAATGTAAAAACTTACGAAATAAAAAAAAAGATGAAAAGATACTGATATTTATTCCCCCCCTTTGACTTTATGAGATGATAGTTTTTTTTAAAAACAGTTACATAATATTACTTATTTGATAAATTACTTAAATGCTATATTGGCCAATAAATATATATATTTTAGATAAAGAATTTATTATAAAATGAGAAGTTTATTTAAAAAAAGAAATGAAAATTTTGAAGATTGAAATTTTATTAATTGACGTCAATTATATTAATTTAGAAAATAACCTCTTGGAGGTTGTTAGGACCGAAAGTTTGCATGCAGGCTCCACCCAATAATTTTTTATATATTTTATAATTAACTACACAAGTCTACATCTAAAAGATAGCAAAAAAAGGAACATATTCGCTGAAACAATTTAGGCACATATACAATATGAGTTTAGTTAAAGTTCTGTAAAGTTAGTTTTTTTTTTTATTAACATCACTTCTGTGCACATGAAACTTTGAAGGTAGGTTGAACAAAACGTGTTTTGTTAACAGGACGAAACATGTCTAGATCTTTATGCAATATGATGCATGAATTGCTGTGTTTCTTCTACCAGCGTATTAGCTATAGCAAAAAAACATGTTTTTTAGCGTCTGTGCAAAATCAGACATGTTGTAGCATTAATGTTCATTATTAAAGCAAATATCTGGTTATTTGTCAAAATTAAAGAAAATTGATTGTATCACAGAAATTCGTTAAGATTGTAATTAAAAGATTCTTAGATGATTATAAATCTATTTATATATATTTAGTTTTGTGTAAAACAAGGCTTGTATAAGACTTGCAAAGATCTGCAAAAGTCTGTAAAACGAAATTTTCTGATTTAGAATAGATTTCTCTAATTGTTTTATATTTGACATGTTCAATAAGATATTCTGATCATTTAATGTTCAACATTAATTTGCACCTATTTCACATAATTGTTCAAAACTCAAAATGTGCCTTTGCAAGGTTTTGTAAAGTATGTCTTAAGAAAAGAAAATTTTTATAATCATTCAGTTTCAAAAAGAACATTGAATATTAAATAAAACATGAAATACATATTTTAAAGAATACATGATAATTAACAAACTATTTTAAAACATTAACAAAATTTAAGATATGATAAAATCTGTAAGTTTGAAATACCTGGAAAATCCTGTCGCAGATCACGTGAGCTTGTGCCGTGAAAAATAATAATTTATTTAACATTTTTTTAAAAAAACTAAAGCGCACAAAACTGTAACTTAACATGTTTAGAACAAACTGAGCTGTAAATTTTTGAGAACCAGAGAAAAAAAAGATTATATCAGACGGAGCTATGAAATGTAGAACATCGTGGGTTATTTCAGATAGACTGGCAAAGGGTATTAGATCGGCTCGCTAACCAGCCGTTGTACTTTGTACTTAGATAGAGACGGATATAGAGAGGGAAGATAAGGGGGACGGCGAGTGGACTGTCGATAACAAAATGCAGATTGATTTTACTGATTGCTACAGCTCTCCCCCCCCCCCCGAAAGACGGAGTTGGGGTGGAGTCAGAAAGGAGGCCAGAAGGGACTCCCACAAGATTTAAAAAAAAAAAAAGGGACAAAGGGCCAGAGGGGCCTCCAAGAAGATTCTAAAGAAGTGGCCAGAGGGGCCTCCAAAAGATTGAAGAAAGGGGCCAGAAGGGCCTCCTACAAAATTTAGAAACGGGGCACCTGATTGAAACAACGCTTCATAATGCTTTTATTCACCACTCTAGGGTGTAGCCTCCTTCGGCATTTACTTATTAAATTTTGAAATTTCTACAGCGTCTCAGCTCTTCCCACCTATAATTGGGATAAGCCCAGGAGAGAAAGAGCTGAAGGATGACGCAAAGGTCGACATTGCTGTGCATGAACTGACTTTGTACACTAAGGTACGTGGGGGAAAGGGGTGGAGTGGCACCTCGGGACACCAAGAGGAGGTGACCACTCCGGGGACCAGGGGAGGGAAAGTGCATAGCACTAAGGACTTCAGGAAAAGGCCGGACTCAGAGGAAGCTCGCAAGCGGGAGGAGAATCCTCTGAACCGACCATTAAAATATATATATCAAAAATAAATAAAAATAAAACAAAAACTCCTGAAGCCTTTTAGGTCAGATCATGCTCAGCGTCGTTATTTTTTTTTAAATTCCTCTTCTCCCATACGAAGAGAAATTTAAACTATTCACGGCTCTTAACAATTTCCGTGAGAAAAAGAATTTTGAAAGGGTCTAAACAAATAATCCATTTTAAAAAATAAACAAAGAAGCAGTATGAAACATTGGTGAGTCAAAATTGTTCTAGGGCACAAGGCAGGGCATGTGATGTTTGACTTAAGGTCTTATATGTGTATCATGTGCCCCCCAAAAAAAAAAGGAATTTAATTTAATCAAAAAAATTGTGTAAAAAAAAATTTCATCAAAATATGTTGTGATTATAAAAAGTGTGAAAGAAGTGTAGCAAAAAAAAGAGTGTGGCAAAAGGACAGTATAAAAAGGTGACCCACAATGTGAGAAAACCCAACTCCGGTTTTCTCAACCCTAATAAAAAAAACTAAATTAGGAAACAAACATGTTGACCTGCTAATAACAAACAACCAAATAATTTAAGAAAGGACAAACAGGCCAACCATGTTGTCCTACATAAAACTGGGCCCCTATAATTTGGAAAAGAGAAAAAAAAAATTGTACACAATGATATATTTTTTTAAAAAGGTGTTCAACATTTCAATTATCTATTAAGAAAGTGCCACCATCTGCATCAACCAGTCCCCCGCCATCTTGCCTATTGCTCATGATGATAAAATTTAAAAAAAAAATAAATAAAAATAATTTTCTTTCAAGATGACAAAAAAATTCAAAAGCAAGCTCAGTGTTCTTTAACGAGTCTACTAATCTCAGCAAATCCACTGCCATTTTAACTGTTGCTGATAATAAAAAAAAATAAACCAAGTGATTTAAAAAAAAAAATTTCTTTTAAGATGATACAAAATTGAAGTGAAAGAGCCAGAAGATGAATTGAGAATTATATGTTGTGTAGTTGTTGTGTATATGTGTGTGTGTAAGTATGAATTAATACAGACAAGCGAAAGAAAACTCGAGAAAATTTTTGAAGGAAATTTTGAATATTTTTTTTGTTTTTTTTTTTTGTTTCTAACTATTTTTGGGTTTTATTTGTTTATTTAAATTTTTTTTGGATTTCCCGAATGAGCCCGCTGTCTGGATCAAATTCAGTGAATGACTAGAGTGCAGTGTATGTAAATATATATATAAAAAAAAAAATATTTAAGCAGACAAAATAATAAAAAAAAAAAATTTTATCGAAATTGGTTTAGAAGTTTTGTGTAAGTGTTTATATGAAAAATAAATAATAAAAAAAAAAGAGACTATAGATTTATATAGATTTAAATATTTAAAATAAAAAAAAAATTTCATCAGCAATAGTTGTGCAGTATTTGAAAAAAGCTGCAAAACATAAAAATTGAGCCTTGTTTAACAAAAGAAGAATAATTTTAAGAATTTAAATTTATATGGTTCCAATACAAAATTTTGAAAATTAACTACGGTTCTAGAGTTTAAAATTAACCACTCTATAATTTAGAGATAACCACGCTCTGCTACCAGAAACATGTTACCAGGGGACTTAAATTTAAGAAAAGGCGGAACCAAAATGGTAACAATGTTTAGAAAATTTAAAAAAAGACAAAGACAAATTTAGTAATTAACAAGGCTCAAGTTTATTGAAACAAAAGAAATTTCGACGTTTCAGATTTTATCATTTACAACTGAGAAAGACATCCTGAGACAAATCATCATAAACACCTTATGATTAACAATATTGTAATTAATAAAAGTAATACGCCCTTAATGTAAAATATTATAATTTAAATAAAAAATTAATCAATGGATTCTGAAAATTTATCCCCCCCCTTTTAGTTTATATATTTTATAGTTACAAAATTTAACAAAAGACAATGAGCACAGCTTAACAATTAACAGGATTATAATTAATCCAAAAAAAAGATTATACGCCCTTAAATGTAAAAACTTACGAAATAAAAAAAAAGATGAAAAGATACTGATATTTATTCCCCCCTTTGACTTTATGAGATGATAGTTTTTTTTTAAAAACAGTTACATAATATTACTTATTTGATAAATTACTTAAATGCTATATTGGCCAATAAATATATATATTTTAGATAAAGAATTTATTATAAAATGAGAAGTTTATTTAAAAAAAGAAATGAAAATTTTGAAGATTGAAATTTTATTAATTGACGTCAATTATATTAATTTAGAAAATAACCTCTTGGAGGTTGTTAGGACCGAAAGTTTGCATGCAGGCTCCACCCAATAATTTTTTATATATTTTATAATTAACTACACAAGTCTACATCTAAAAGATAGCAAAAAAAGGAACATATTCGCTGAAACAATTTAGGCACATATACAATATGAGTTTAGTTAAAGTTCTGTAAAGTTAGTTTTTTTTTTTATTAACATCACTTCTGTGCACATGAAACTTTGAAGGTAGGTTGAACAAAACGTGTTTTGTTAACAGGACGAAACATGTCTAGATCTTTATGCAATATGATGCATGAATTGCTGTGTTTCTTCTACCAGCGTATTAGCTATAGCAAAAAAACATGTTTTTTAGCGTCTGTGCAAAATCAGACATGTTGTAGCATTAATGTTCATTATTAAAGCAAATATCTGGTTATTTGTCAAAATTAAAGAAAATTGATTGTATCACAGAAATTCGTTAAGATTGTAATTAAAAGATTCTTAGATGATTATAAATCTATTTATATATATTTAGTTTTGTGTAAAACAAGGCTTGTATAAGACTTGCAAAGATCTGCAAAAGTCTGTAAAACGAAATTTTCTGATTTAGAATAGATTTCTCTAATTGTTTTATATTTGACATGTTCAATAAGATATTCTGATCATTTAATGTTCAACATTAATTTGCACCTATTTCACATAATTGTTCAAAACTTAAAATGTGCCTTTGCAAGGTTTTGTAAAGTATGTCTTAAGAAAAGAAAATTTTTATAATCATTCAGTTTCAAAAAGAACATTGAATATTAAATAAAACATGAAATACATATTTTAAAGAATACATGATAATTAACAAACTATTTTAAAACATTAACAAAATTTAAGATATGATAAAATCTGTAAATTTGAAATACCTGGAAAATCCTGTCGCAGATCACGTGAGCTTGTGCCGTGAAAAATAATAATTTATTTAACATTTTTTAAAAAAAACTAAAGCGCACAAAACTGTAACTTAACATGTTTAGAACAAACTGAGCTGTAAATTTTTGAGAACCAGAGAAAAAAAAGATTATATCAGACGGAGCTATGAAATGTAGAACATCGTGGGTTATTTCAGATAGACTGGCAAAGGGTATTAGATCGGCTCGCTAACCAGCCGTTGTACTTTGTACTTAGATAGAGACGGATATAGAGAGGGAAGATAAGGGGGACGGCGAGTGGACTGTCGATAACAAAATGCAGATTGATTTTACTGATTGCTACAGCTCTCCCCCCCCCCCCCCGAAAGACGGAGTTGGGGTGGAGTCAGAAAGGAGGCCAGAAGGGACTCCCACAAGATTTAAAAAAAAAAAAAGGGACAAAGGGCCAGAGGGGCCTCCAAGAAGATTCTAAAGAAGTGGCCAGAGGGGCCTCCAAAAGATTGAAGAAAGGGGCCAGAAGGGCCTCCTACAAAATTTAGAAACGGGGCACCTGATTGAAACAACGCTTCATAATGCTTTTATTCACCACTCTAGGGTGTAGCCTCCTTCGGCATTTACTTATTAAATTTTGAAATTTCTACAGCGTCTCAGCTCTTCCCACCTATAATTGGGATAAGCCCAGGAGAGAAAGAGCTGAAGGATGACGCAAAGGTCGACATTGCTGTGCATGAACTGACTTTGTACACTAAGGTACGTGGGGAAAGGGGTGGAGTGGCACCTCGGGACACCAAGAGGAGGTGACCACTCCGGGGACCAGGGGAGGGAAAGTGCATAGCACTAAGGACTTCAGGAAAAGGCCGGACTCAGAGGAAGCTCGCAAGCGGGAGGAGAATCCTCTGAACCGACCATTAAAATATATATATCAAAAATAAATAAAAATAAAACAAAAACTCCTGAAGCCTTTTAGGTCAGATCATGCTCAGCGTCGTTATTTTTTTTTAAATTCCTCTTCTCCCATACGAAGAGAAATTTAAACTATTCACGGCTCTTAACAATTTCCGTGAGAAAAAGAATTTTGAAAGGGTCTAAACAAATAATCCATTTTAAAAAATAAACAAAGAAGCAGTATGAAACATTGGTGAGTCAAAATTGTTCTAGTGCACAAGGCAGGGCATGTGATGTTTGACTTAAGGTCTTATATGTGTATCATGTGCCCCCCCAAAAAAAAAGGAATTTAATTTAATCAAAAAAATTGTGTAAAAAAAAATTTCATCAAAATATGTTGTGATTATAAAAAGTGTGAAAGAAGTGTAGCAAAAAAAAGAGTGTGGCAAAAGGACAGTATAAAAAGGTGACCCACAATGTGAGAAAACCCAACTCCGGTTTTCTCAACCCTAATAAAAAAAACTAAATTAGGAAACAAACATGTTGACCTGCTAATAACAAACAACCAAATAATTTAAGAAAGGACAAACAGGCCAACCATGTTGTCCTACATAAAACTGGGCCCCTATAATTTGGAAAAGAGAAAAAATAAATTGTACACAATGATATATTTTTTTAAAAAGGTGTTCAACATTTCAATTATCTATTAAGAAAGTGCCACCATCTGCATCAACCAGTCCCCCGCCATCTTGCCTATTGCTCATGATGATAAAATTTAAAAAAAAAATAAATAAAAATAATTTTCTTTCAAGATGACAAAAAAATTCAAAAGCAAGCTCAGTGTTCTTTAACGAGTCTACTAATCTCAGCAAATCCACTGCCATTTTAACTGTTGCTGATAATAAAAAAAAATAAACCAAGTGATTTAAAAAAAAAAATTTCTTTTAAGATGATACAAAATTGAAGTGAAAGAGCCAGAAGATGAATTGAGAATTATATGTTGTGTAGTTGTTGTGTATATGTGTGTGTGTAAGTATGAATTAATACAGACAAGCGAAAGAAAACTCGAGAAAATTTTTGAAGGAAATTTTGAATATTTTTTTTGTTTTTTTTTTTTGTTTCTAACTATTTTTGGGTTTTATTTGTTTATTTAAATTTTTTTTGGATTTCCCGAATGTGCCCGCTGTCTGGATCAAATTCAGTGAATGACTAGAGTGCAGTGTATGTAAATATATATATAAAAAAAAAAATATTTAAGCAGACAAAATAATAAAAAAAAAATTTTTATCGAAATTGGTTTAGAAGTTTTGTGTAAGTGTTTATATGAAAAATAAATAATAAAAAAAAAAGAGACTATAGATTTATATAGATTTAAATATTTAAAATAAAAAAAAAATTTCATCAGCAATAGTTGTGCAGTATTTGAAAAAAGCTGCAAAACATAAAAATTGAGCCTTGTTTAACAAAAGAAGAATAATTTTAAGAATTTAAATTTATATGGTTCCAATACAAAATTTTGAAAATTAACTACGGTTCTAGAGTTTAAAATTAACCACTCTATAATTTAGAGATAACCACGCTCTGCTACCAGAAACATGTTACCAGGGGACTTAAATTTAAGAAAAGGCGGAACCAAAATGGTAACAATGTTTAGAAAATTTAAAAAAAGACAAAGACAAATTTAGTAATTAACAAGGCTCAAGTTTATTGAAACAAAAGAAATTTCGACGTTTCAGATTTTATCATTTACAACTGAGAAAGACATCCTGAGACAAATCATCATAAACACCTTATGATTAACAATATTGTAATTAATAAAAGTAATACGCCCTTAATGTAAAATATTATAATTTAAATAAAAAATTAATCAATGGATTCTGAAAATTTATCCCCCCCCCTTTTAGTTTATATATTTTATAGTTACAAAATTTAACAAAAGACAATGAGCACAGCTTAACAATTAACAGGATTATAATTAATCCAAAAAAAAGATTATACGCCCTTAAATGTAAAAACTTACGAAATAAAAAAAAAGATGAAAAGATACTGATATTTATTCCCCCCCTTTGACTTTATGAGATGATAGTTTTTTTTAAAAACAGTTACATAATATTACTTATTTGATAAATTACTTAAATGCTATATTGGCCAATAAATATATATATTTTAGATAAAGAATTTATTATAAAATGAGAAGTTTATTTAAAAAAAGAAATGAAAATTTTGAAGATTGAAATTTTATTAATTGACGTCAATTATATTAATTTAGAAAATAACCTCTTGGAGGTTGTTAGGACCGAAAGTTTGCATGCAGGCTCCACCCAATAATTTTTTATATATTTTATAATTAACTACACAAGTCTACATCTAAAAGATAGCAAAAAAAGGAACATATTCGCTGAAACAATTTAGGCACATATACAATATGAGTTTAGTTAAAGTTCTGTAAAGTTAGTTTTTTTTTTTATTAACATCACTTCTGTGCACATGAAACTTTGAAGGTAGGTTGAACAAAACGTGTTTTGTTAACAGGACGAAACATGTCTAGATCTTTATGCAATATGATGCAAGAATTGCTGTGTTTCTTCTACCAGCGTATTAGCTACAGCAAAAAACATGTTTTTTAGCGTCTGTGCAAAATCAGACATGTTGTAGCATTAATGTTCATTATTAAAGCAAATATCTGGTTATTTGTCAAAATTAAAGAAAATTGATTGTATCACAGAAATTCGTTAAGATTGTAATTAAAAGATTCTTAGATGATTATAAATCTATTTATATATATTTAGTTTTGTGTAAAACAAGGCTTGTATAAGACTTGCAAAGATCTGCAAAAGTCTGTAAAACGAAATTTTCTGATTTAGAATAGATTTCTCTAATTGTTTTATATTTGACATGTTCAATAAGATATTCTGATCATTTAATGTTCAACATTAATTTGCACCTATTTCACATAATTGTTCAAAACTCAAAATGTGCCTTTGCAAGGTTTTGTAAAGTATGTCTTAAGAAAAGAAAATTTTTATAATCATTCAGTTTCAAAAAGAACATTGAATATTAAATAAAACATGAAATACATATTTTAAAGAATACATGATAATTAACAAACTATTTTAAAACATTAACAAAATTTAAGATATGATAAAATCTGTAAATTTGAAATACCTGGAAAATCCTGTCGCAGATCACGTGAGCTTGTGCCGTGAAAAATAATAATTTATTTAACATTTTTTTAAAAAAACTAAAGCGCACAAAACTGTAACTTAACATGTTTAGAACAAACTGAGCTGTAAATTTTTGAGAACCAGAGAAAAAAAAAGATTATATCAGACGGAGCTATGAAATGTAGAACATCGTGGGTTATTTCAGATAGACTGGCAAAGGGTATTAGATCGGCTCGCTAACCAGCCGTTGTACTTTGTACTTAGATAGAGACGGATATAGAGAGGGAAGATAAGGGGGACGGCGAGTGGACTGTCGATAACAAAATGCAGATTGATTTTACTGATTGCTACAAGCTTATTACATTACTTCTGATTGATCCATATAAAAGCAAAGAACTCATTACATTTCTGCGATCCGGCCACAGGTAACGACAAAAAAAAACTCATTACATTACGGATTGAGCACAGATAACAACAAAATCGCATTAAATTACTGCGCATTGAGCACAGATAATGACAAAAAGCTCACTTCGTTCCTGCTGATTGAGCACATATAAAAACACATTACATTACTGCTCATTCAATCCAGATAATGTCAAAAAGCTCATTATGTTACTGCGGTTTGGGCACAGATAACGACATAGAGGTCAATACAATACTGTGGATTGAACACAGATAACGACATAATTTCATTTCATTACATCGAATTGGGGACAGATAACGACAAAAAAGCTCATTACATATCTGTGGATAGGACACCGTTAAAATCAACAAGTTTATTTCATTATTGAGGATTGAGCACAGATAACGACAAAGTGCTCATTATATTATTGTAAAAATTATACCTGATAGAATCTACATTATTATTTTGAGTACAATCTTCTGCCAATTCTAACATTTTCTTGTTATTAATATTAAATTTGTCGACTCGTTAAGGAGTTTCTCCATCTTCGTAATTAAATTAAAAATATGGAAGAACTCCGAAACGTGTTGATAAATATAAATAATAAAAAATGCTATGATTGGCAGAATAATGTGCTCATTATACTATTGTAGAATAAACACAGATGATAACTAAGCTAAAACTGTAGAGAAATTTTTAATTCATGGTTTTATGTCAATGTACTACTTGAGTTATTTTAACTGGTGTAAATTTCGAAAGCGACACTAAATTAATTTTTAAGAGTATAAACTAATGTCATCAAATAAAAAAACTAATTTTAAAATGAATAAGTCTTGTGGTATATAGTTCCCAAATAAATAAAAAAAGATTACATATGTAAATAAATATTTAGAAAAGAAAAAAATTTAAAACTATAGTTTGTTAATTTATTTTTTTACAATATATTAAAATACATAACATATTAAAAGTAGGCCTAATTATTAAATTAAAATTCATCTCAAATAAAATAACAAATTAAAAGAATTTCAATTACTATAATAAAACTAATTAAACATACAAAAGAAAAAGTTAAAATCAACATCAATTTCCTCAATAAAATAAACATCAATATCAAATTTTAAGTCTAATTAATGTGTCAACCGAATTTGCTAAAACACTAAATTACTTGCAATAAGTCATTTTAATCTGTCCTTCCTCCCTTCCCTCTCCCCTTAATAGACTATTTCAACAATGCCAGTTCTTTACCAATAAATTATACTTAATTACTCTAATGTAAGGGACTAACTGAGCAAATGTTGTCATAAATTGCAAAAATTATATTTATGGATAATTCTAATAAATGTTATCTCCTTTACAACAACCGGTGCCTAAATGTAGCTTTGAATTCAAATTGGTTTGAATACGCAATGCTAAAATAAATTACTAATAATACCAATATTAAAGTCTTTGATACACTTAAATTCTCCATTACACTAAACGACTAAGCCAGAAATATCACTCACAACAAGAACAAATTAAACCCCTATTAAACCAAGTGACGTCGTACTGATTAAATATAAAAATATTGTTTAACCAAAGCAAATGAAACCTCTATCACACTAAGCGATGCCGTATTTCTTAAATGGAATCGTAACTTTACTTTTAACAACAAAGGCAGCCTCCAATACACTACGTGGCACCGTAATGATTATGTAGAAATATATCTTTTTAAATGCAACAAATGAATTCTCCAATACATAAGTGACGCCGTACTACTTAATACGAATCGGCTTATAACAACAAAGGCAGCCTCCAATACACTACGTGGCACCGTAATGATTATGTAGAAATATATCTTTTTTAAATGCAACAAATGAATTCTCCAATACATAAGTGACGCCGTACTACTTAATACGAATCGGCTTATAACAACAAAGGCAGCCTCCAATACACTACGTGGCACCGTAATGATTATGTAGAAATATATCTTTTTTAAATGCAACAAATGAATCCTCCAATACATAAGTGACGCCGTACTACTTAATAGGAATCGGCTTACAACAACAAAGGCAGCCTCCAATACACTACGTGGACCCGTAATGATTATGTAGAAAATTTTTTTTTTAAATGCAACAAATGAATCCTCCAATACATAAGTGACGCCGTACTACTTAATACGAATCGGCTTATAACAACAAAGGCAGCCTCCAATACACTACGAAGCACCGTAATGATTATGAAAAATATATCTTTTTTTAACTGCAACAAATGAAGCCTCCAATACATAAGTGACGCCGTACTACTTAATACGAATCGGCTTATAACAACAAAGGCAGCCTCCAATACACTACGAAGCACCGTAATGATTATGAAAAATATATCTTTTTTTAACTGCAACAAATGAAGCCTCCAATACATAAGTGACGCCGTACTATTTATTAGGAATCGGCTTTTAACAACAAAGGCAGCCTCCAATACACTACGTGGCACCGTAATGATTATTTGGAAATAAATCTTTTTAACTCCAACAAATGAAGCCTCCAAATACATCGTGCCGCTTAAATGGGTTATAGATTTTAACCACACCAAATGCAACTTCCAATTGTCTAACTGTTTATTTACAAGCTTTATTTTATAACTTTGCTGGTGATGAATAAGCTGAGACTTTTTGTACAACAAAGTGTTTTTTACAGTCATATTTTGTGCCAAACATGGACACCCTCCATTAAATTTTATAGTGTTATGTGCTGTGGTGAGAAAACACTATCATTTTATCGATCATGCCAAAACACTGCCCTTAATAGCGTCCCTTGTGTTTGAACTCTGTAGACATAATAGACTTTTTTGTTATTACCGACGCCTATAAAGTTACAAAACAACGTAATGTTAGGGAGGTATATTACATTTGATTTCGCCGCTTATTTGCGATTATAACTAATTTGGCAGTATCTTCTTTCACCACGATGTTATTTATTTTGAAGGATTTTAATTTGTAAATACACGCCACGGATTATAACATGGAGGCCTATATGTATACTGGAATGATTTTACAACATTGTAACCAACTATTTTGTCATCAAAACAAAACAACCTACTATTAATGAATGCTCTAAGGCCTAATAGCCAGACAAATAGTTGCTACAAATTTACAACGAAACCTATCACTAACTGTACAAAGAATTGTTAAAGCGGAATGCAGTGTTCCTAAAATTATGAAAAGTTGAGATAAGACCCATCACAATATCTGGGTACGTTAGAACACTCAAAATGAGCCATCCATTCAACTATGGCGGTAAGAAACTTTAGCCAGTAGGTGCTTAAACACTCGAAGGAGAAAAATGGTTAAAATCTTCTATAAAATCTAATTCCCATTAGTGTTTTTTTTTCAGGTTATACTTTACTAATTTTAAGATATTGTTTATACTGATGACCAACGATACTTGATAGAATTCTATGTTATTCAAATAAAACACACATAAATTCTTTTGCAAATTCTACATTTATTAGGTCTAGCCGACCATGGTTTCGCTAGTACGGCATTGACGAGGCTTATACAAAATAAATAACCTAAGAACAAAATAGTGTGCATATTTTAAGACCAAGCCCACAAGTCCTGTTACGTGACAATGGAACCTATAGCCGGGAAACCCAGTAAGTCATAAACTATTTTAGAGGTGTTTTGTGCTTTGACGATGGTTGACGTAGTAGAGGAAAAGACAAGAATTCTGTTTGATCATTTAAGACTAATTTATAATATTTCTAAAATGTTTAATTTTTTAGCCTCAGTTAAAGGATGATTTTTAAATTATTGGAAAAACTAGAATCGTCATACCCTAACAGCCAACTCCATTCATATTCTCTTAGTCTACACCTAAACTACGGGCTGTTTGATCAACATAAGCAGCACAAATAATACCTGTCAATTTATAAATTCCACTTTTTTGCGTTTTTCTATTTTATCTTAAGAATTTATTAAAATCTTTTTTAAATTTCTATTACAGTAAATGGCTGATTTAAAGTTTTTTTTCCTCCAAAATATTCCCACTTTGTAGCTACTTTTCCATAATAATTAATGATCCTACGCCACTTTTATGTGGTTTTATTAGAATTGTCTACTGGGTAAATCAACAATTTTGTATTGTTTATATTTTTTATTTTGTTTTAAACATTTTTTTCAATGACGTTAGAGTCTTATCCATTGTAATTCGCCATTTGTTTTATACATGAAAGTTCTATACAAAAATCCTTAATATCCATGGGAACATTAATAAAGCGATGCAACAAACATACTATGGAAAGCAGCTAATTGGTGATTATACCGATTTTGAGAGGTAGGATGTATAATGTTATCACTAAACGTGATTTTCCTAAAACTGCTGAAATATTCCTACCATCACCTTTTTAATAGTAAGTTTGAGATTATGTAAACCTATTTCCATTGTAAATTGTGTAGCAAATTAATAGAATTTAAATAATTGGAATAGACAATATAGATGGGAGTCAATACATTCAAATAAACATGAGATCATCCACGTATCTATACCAATACATAATTCTAGATTTAAATTGGTTTTTATTGTCAAAAATTGTTGATTCAAAATAATCCATAAAGACCTCAGTGAACAATAGAGATAAAGGCCAAACTCTCCACTTGTGCGAAAACTTATTTTGAAATTGAAAATAATTTTGATTGATACATAATTTAATTATATTCATTAAATCAATATAAATACAGGGGTCAACTTTAGTCCGATCTAATAATTATTCAATACTAACCAAACAATCTTTTACAGTAGTAATACTTGTAAATAAACTTTTCACATCGAAGGATACAACTTTAGCCTAAAGGAGCACACTTAATATCATTAATCTTATTCACTAATTTTAATGAAATTTTTTAACCAAATTTAGGCTGTAACTTTATTTTATTTTTTATAAAGGTGTTGGTAAATTTAGCCAAATTATATGAAAGAAAATGTACTAAGGAAACAACAGGACGGATGGGACTATCTGGTTTATGTAATTTCAAGTCCATATAATCTAGGTGATAATCTATTCATGACCGGTAAAGTTTTTACATGAGCCTGACTAAAAATGCAATTGTTATGTGCAATCGATTTAACAATATTGTTGTTTTTCTCAGTTGGGTCCTTTTTTAACGCAACAAAAGAATTAGTTTTTAACAAGTCTTAAACTTTATTGTTATAGGCATCTAACGGTAAAACCACAATGGAATTACACTTTTCTGCTTTAGTAACAACTAGATTATTATCTAATAGCTTAATCTTATGTTTTTTATGACTAAATTTTCTTTATTAATAACCTTGGTATTACTACAAGAAATATTTTATTATATTAGCACAAATGTATTTAGTTGCAATATCTTTAAATATTGCTAATTCGGAATCTAAAGCCAGGTTTTCAAAATTAGATTCCTCTGGTTTTAATGTAGGAGCATATTTAAATCCTTTAAATGATAGCTCCATTTCAATATTATTAAACTGAACATCTGACAAATTGACCATCCTGAAATAAAACTTAATTCCTGAGGGGATATTTAACAAATCCCTATTTTTGTTTTTATTTACAAGTTGTTATTTAATTAATTCATCTAATTTTTTGACATATTTTAAATGTATAAATTCATTAACATACTCATGAATTTCTCTCTCCAGTAAATCGAATTCTAAAAAAATGTAACCTAAACACCAATTCACTGTGCACTACTTTTAAATGTTCACTAACGTTATCCCTATATATACCACACCTATTCTTAAGTTCATAATTTAACCAAACATTTTCAACACTACGTTTTGTCACTTACCCCTTCACTAATAGTTTTAAAATTTTTAATCTTTTTAGCATATTTGTTATTTCATATTTAAAACTATACAATTTGAGAACTATAATCTATAACTGCAATACTTCTTTCTTTTAAATAAACAACACCCTAATACACCAATTCGACGTTATTTATCAGTGTTAAGTTTTTCAGTTTTAAATTATTTTCCTCTGCGTTTTCTATTTAACATATCACTTTCCTATCCTGTCTATTTAAATGATCATTTTTAAAGTATTTTTTATAGGAAAATTTAGATATTCCTTTAGCTTGTACATATAAATAATATACCTTTGGGTTGTGAAGTGTACTAATCCTGTTAGATAGAAAATATTTTGTGCAATTTTCAAAATTTGTATACGTAAACTTGTAAATTAGCCTTGTCAGTCTAATGGTTATAACAACTGACTGATATTATTTAAATTTAATACACAAGTTTTTAACATTATGTTATTTATTTTATTGTAATTTTTTTGTTAAAATCAATTTATAAATATATTTCTATTAATTAATATAAAATAAAGTAAAGGACATAATCACCACTTAAACAAACGAAACCATTTAATGATTTCGCTTAACTGCGAGTAGAAAGTTTTCAATTTTTAACAAAACAAACTGTATAAAATATAACAAATAATTAACAGAATAATTAAATACATCCCTTAATTACAGACATCTGATTCAAATTAAAACAACAGTTTCAATATGTATGCAGTTACAAAATATTTCTTACATCTATGCTTTTAAAATATTTTAATTTGGATTAGACTATGCAACTCTTAATTCTGTACCTAATCATATCAACCCTAACCATTTTAAATAAATAAATAATGACCATTTAAATTTTTTTCGGTAATTTTCTTTTACTACAAATGTGGTTGGCATAATGGTTTGTTACCTTAATATTGATATTTCAACAAACTTTGGAGGAACTTGAAAGACAGATTTTGACAAAAACATTTTCCAACCGTTAAATGGTCGATTTTTTACATTTTACCGATAAATTTGTACGTGAATTTTCGTTGAATTGATAACCGATACTTTTTGTATATGTTCTTAGAGACTAGATTTTAACAAGCTTTTATAAAAACAATTAAACAGATTTTAAGAAATCTTCCCAAATGGTGTCTTCCAAGCTAACTTTTTGAAAGTTATCAATATTTATGTCATTTATAATTAAAGGTATGTGGATGTTATAAATATACACCAGAAATATGGATATAACACCAGAAAAAGAAAGAATCAACAAATGAGGTTGCAGAGGCTTGATAAGCTTATATCTTTGTTTTGAACAAAACCCTTAACAAATTAAAGCAAATTATGGACTGCTTTTAGACACAGTATGAAATGAAAAAGGAGGTTTTTTTCAGTGGAAGATTTTCTCAATCACAGCAGGTAGAAATGTAAAATACATCAAATATGTTACAAAAATTTATTTATATCGCATATTGTTTTAACTATTTCTGTGGAATGTTAGCACCTAACCACTAATTTAGGTTAAAATACACAAAATACCACAAAACCAGATCCACTGACGAGGACAAATGCAAAAAGGGAGGGATAGAAAAGAGCGGACGTGCATCGCATTCAAAGTCATTTCGATTTAAAGGAGAGCCTATTAAAACTCGGAAACACCAAATTTTATCAAAATCAGTCCATTCGTTTGGGTTTTAAAATACTGAACTTACGATAGAAAGACATTATTCTAAAAATCACTTTTTTAAACTTAGCTGACCTCAAAATAGATATTTCGGTTAAAGCTCAACATCAATTTTTCGATCCGTCACGCAACTTTCACTACACTACAATTACAGAGTTGCAACCCCTAGGTAATTTCTGAAAGAGTGGAGAAAACTTGTGAAATATTATTTTGAAGGGCATAAAAATAAAATTTTAGTCCTTTTAAAAGTCTCTACAATATTTCTAACTGGAATTATGTTGGCTAGAAGTTAAATTTTGAGAATTTCCATTTTTCATGGATATTAATTTTTTTTTAAATACCGATTAATGTTTTTTAACATTTTACTTATTTAACTAAATAAACAAACTTGTATGTATTTTTTTCTATTTTATCAAAGAAGCTCTAATTTTTAAAGGGTGGAACTAATGGGGAATTGTTTTTTGCCCCTAATATGACAAATAATCATTTTAAAGGTACTTGTAATAGGAAACATAAAGAATGAAGTATGATTACTTTGGTTGAAATAATGAACGAACCCAACAAGAAAAAAGGCATAAACAATAAGACCGAAATTATAACTAATTTATTTCAAAAAATTGTATACACTTATTCCATACGTCGACAATTTCCTTTAAAATAATATGTCATATAATGGATAATAAAAATTCCCCCTCCCCTTTTGGTCCCTCCTTTCAAAAATTGGTGTCGGTTTGTTAAAATAGGAAAAATACATTAAAAGTGTATTCGTTATAGTCCACTGTCAAAAACATTATTCTTCATTTTCTTTTGCTTTTATTTATTTGATTATTTATTAATATCCATGACAAATAGACAACTCAAAATTCAACTTCTAGCCCCCATAATTCCTGTAAGAGATATCGTTGGGACAGTAAAATTTGTCCAAGCACTAAAATTTGTCTTTTTTTATGCCCTTCAGAATAATATGTCACACGATGGGAGTTGCTATTTGAAAAATTAAGGTCCTCCCTTTTAACCCATCCTCTTAAAAAGGGGGAGGGGAATGTTTTAACCCCATAAAAAATAAAAAAAGGACTTACCATATAAGTTTTAGCAATTAGAAGTTTTCATCTTTACTCGTTCAGAAATTACCTAGGGGTTGCAAGAATTTTTCCACTCTGTATAAACAGAAAAGGTATAAATTAAGTACCTACTTCAAAACATGAACATTTTTCTGAATTTATTAATGCAACGTCTTATGTCTAAGTACAACTTTTTATCCGAAGGAGATGTTCAGTGATAAATATCAACTACTTAATAAATTGATATATATTATCGACGAAATCAAATCTCGGTAGCATAGCTAAAATATTGCCAACGTTTTAAGGTTAATTTAATTGAAACGCTAGGATACATAATGGTTCTACCACTGTACAACCCCACCTAGGCACGAGATGTCACGGAAATGTACGATGATTACCGATCATCAGTCGTCAAGGGGCTGCTTACTGGGCGTTTTCAGTATTTACTGAAATCCTGTTTGCTCGTTACATATAACCACTCTATCGGTAAACAAGTGATACTATTGTGACGATTAATTCATATTTAATGACAATTAAGTTAAAATTATATTATTGAAGTGACTTTTTACATTATATATATTTATTGGCTGCCCTATAATATGACTAGCCATTCAACTAGAAACCTGATAGCATGATGAAAAAATACCATAATTTCGAACTCAATTTGAAGTGATTTTTAAGCAGTTTATTTAAATTTGAACTCACTAAAATTACTCGATGTGTTATCAATTTATTTATTTTATTTTTTTATTCTTATAATCTAACCCTCATTTAAAGTATATAATGAACAATTCAAAGAAATTAAAACATTATAGATTAATTTTTAGAATCTTTGTTTATTATGGACAGTAAGTAATTTGGTTTCATTGATTTTGACTGATTTATTATTTGAATTGGTTTAGAGCAGTGAAAACGACAATTTATTTTAGGGTCTACTAAAATAAATGTGGTTGAAAAATGGAAAGTGAACATATTTTTAAATTCAATATAGAACATGAAATAGTGACTAATTATTTAAATTTCTATAGTAAAGTGTTATCCAAGAAATAGCAACCTATCAAAATGCTTCCTTTGAAGTCTGTACTAACCTGGCTAAACTGCATGTATATAGTGACATCCTCACCACCTCCCACTGGTAAGTTGTTAAACCTTTATTATTATTCATATTTATCGATAATATTCTGATGATACAGCCTAAAGCAAACGTTTACCATTTTAAAAATATCAATGTTACATTACAAAATCCTTATCTTATCGAATACAGCTGAAAAGATTTTTTTTTAAATGAATCCATATTTTTCCATATGCATAGCCGGCTTAACAGAAAACTATTTTAAATATCAAACTCAGTGCCTGTAAAAATAAGTTATATGAGGTTTTTTAGTAAATCGGACCATCTGTTCTTGAAAAATGTGTAACAAATATACACAGACCGATGTCATTTTAATGGTTTAACTATATTTCTATGGGTTAGAAACGTCACACACCATTGAATATTTAATTACAAACTTTTAGGTACATCGCAATACTTTACTTATTTTGTAATCGAAAAGTGAAAACTCTTCATTTAGATTCAAAGTAAGGGTCTTAAAAAATCATAATTATTATAAATTTAGTCAAAATAAACAATTTTGTTTTTAAGAAGGTTAGTTTATTATGGATTTTTCATAATATGAAACCGATGTCAAATTTGAACTATGTTCTGAAAAGTACAAAATTATTAAGAATATCATCAAAATTGCCTCAGTAAAAATATAAAAAATTTGTTAATAATAGTTATTTTTATCCTCCACGTTTAGACTGTTCACAGAACTGAATCATTCAATGAGTCACCTACCTCAAACCAATTGCATAAATTTGAATTATTAGGAAAATCTCGTTCTTAAGATAATGAGGACGATTACTTTAAAATTTCATTTGTCTACACTTTTTAAATTATTAGAGAAATAAAGTTTTCAAATTGCTGGTTTTTGTTGCCTTCTTTATTTAAAATCAAAATAATATTTTATATCCACATAAAAATTGGTAAACGTTTATAAAAAATTGCCCAAAAACTCTTTATTTTAAAATTTTGATTCCTGACCATATAACATAATTATATTGAGCACTCTTTTAAAATTCAATGTTTCAAAAATGTTTAGTAATATTATTTAGAAAACTTCACCACTAGATTCTAAAACCTTTAAAATATCGGCATGAAACCAGCAACCTATATTTTGCAAACTTATACACAGATTTTAATTTTTTTAAACTAACTTTGGTAAAAATCACTATTAAATATTTTTCACGTATACATGATTACACATATATACACACACACGCACACACACACACACACACACACACACACACACACACACACATATATATATATATATATATATATATATATATATATATATATATAAAATCATAAGGGTAAATTACTTACAAAATATACTTACAATGGTCAAAGGTGGACATACAAATAAAAACTGATAATAAATATATTTTGTAAGTAATTTACGCTTATGATTTTGTCAACCAAAATAAGTAGTACAGCTATTTATTTGTTGTGCATACATGTTATTGTGTGCAGCTAAACATCTGTACGGCTTCTTTTTTAGCAAGAGCAGAAAAATACAAACAAAGTTTATTTGTATTTATTAAATGTTCATCTTCTGATGAGATAGTTTATCTATATGGTGGTTAAAATACAAAATATAATATTTTAATAATATTTTCTAAATTATTCTTCAAAATAGAACGCAGTTAAAAATTAACTATATTAAATATCGTACTGCTTATTGAAATTACTATTTTAAATTAAATTTGTTTTTGTTACATACCTTTGTTTGTTGCAACTTGTTTTCTTTGTTCAAGACATAATTTAAATAACGTCCGATGATGGCGAAACTCACCATGTTCTGATCGGTGCACGTTTATGTTTCTAGGGTTATGTGTCACCATGAGGACGTCTATAATAGTTTTATTTCCAATATTAAAATTATATTAATTCTACACGAACATTTTGCGTCTTTCTTGTATCCGTTATCACGTGACGATTTCATCTACAAAAATTGTTCCTTTTGTAAACGTTATTTGTAATTTTGTTATATTAAAATCATTGAAAAACACAATTTCATCAAAATTGCTAAAAACTTTAAACTTGAAACTTTTGGCTATCGCCTTAAATAAAAATGTTTAAACGTGTGATTACGATATTTAAGTTTAGTACATATTACCGTCAATGTTTTAGAAAATCATCTGATAGTGAAATGCTTTTTTTTTAACAGATCAGAAATTAATTGATCCCTTTGTATAATCGACTTTAGTCAACAATTAAACAAGTCTGTAAAGAGGTTTAATCGCTGTATTGTAAAAGCTATGGGTAGATGACATTATTTGTTTAGATGGCAGTGAGAGGTTTTTATTAAAATATTAGAGGTACATTAAATAAAGTGATGCCAGGGGGGTTATGATATTTTTCTGTTGTTGGGGGTGGGGGGATAGAAGACATTTCACGGCTCAGAGTTCTTGACAGTTGGTGTAATGTATATATGTATATGTATGTGTGTTTTGGTTATTATTTAAAATATATAAGATAATATTTTGTGTGTATATATATATATACATCCGATACCTTTAACACACACATATACAAGTGAGTATATTATATTACTTTCATGATGGGTTACGTAATCACCATAGGCCAATGTAGGATAATAAATTTCTTCTTATTGTACTTGTTAAAGTTTCTACGTTTACAGATTAATAATTCATATATCTCAAACCAGTAATAAAATTAACTGTTAGATTATTAATTAAATTTATGTTAGTCATTTAAAAAAAAAAAATATTTTGAACACACACACACAATAAATTATTAAATATATTCAATTATATTCTAAATGATAAACTATAACAGTAATAATAAAGAAACTTTATAAAATTAACTGAAACTAATAATGTATATTTGGTTAGGTACCTCTTATTGCGAAACCAATAATAAAATAATCAAATAAATATGTCCAATAACAAAATAAAAAGTAAAAAAATATATAACATTCCATTATTACTCTATGACAATTCTGTTTAATAAAAATACTGTAAGAAAAGAAATAAATAAGTTAATTAATTCGGGTTTTTAATACTAATAAAAAAAATTTAAAAAAATAAACAATAAAAGGAATCAGTTGAAAAAACCTCAGCATCCTCTATAGTATAGTAAAAAACCAACACCTTAATTTCTTTAGAAAAGGTAGGTAATTTTCTAATTTTATATAGTTTTATATAGGAATTTAATTATATAAGTTAGAAACACAAAAATGAAGTAACGTTTAAATCTCTCATTTTTGTTAAAGATGTGGTCACAATCTTTCTAGATTCAAGCCTATTGAAAGGAACCTCTCCACTTTGTACCTCTAATGTAAACAATCCTTAAAATACATTATTTCACTTTTAACTATTTTAATTATAATTACGCAAACTCCTGGTTAAATTCCTGGTTTCAAAGAGTTATCTAAGAAGTGTATTTAGGTTGGTGTACTGACCTACTCGTTTGATTTACTTAAATTAATTGCTATGTAGTAATTTAATGTAATTTCTTAAATTATTAAAATAGAGGCAAAACACCAGAAATGATAATAATAATTAATTATGTTCGTGTCATTCTATGTATAGATCTAACAAAAAACTCAAAATTTCTAATGAGCCAGGGACCTTTCAACAAATCCCCCTCATTAATAACTTATGAAATTTATTTATGAATTCTCAAGTAAATTTCTAAATGAACCAACTGTTTTTGATACGAGAAGTGTTTGCTTTCGATTTTATAGATGCGTCAACTAACATAAACTGCAAAATCCATATGTCTCAACTAAACTGTAAAGACCATTTGTCTCAACTAAACTTCATCTACCACCTCTCTCAACTAAACTACAAAGACCATTTATTTGTCTCAACTAAACTGCAAATTCCATCTTGTCTAAACTAAAAAAATATTATCTGTCTCAACTAAACTGCAAAGACTATCTGTCTCAACTAAACTGCAAAGACCATCTGTCTCAAATAAATTGCAAGGACCATCAGTCTCAACTAAACTACAAAGACCATCTGACTCAACTTTCCTGCAAGGACCATCTGTCTCATGTAAACTGCAAGGACCATCTGTCTCAACTAAACTGCAAAGACCATCTGTCTCAACTAAACTGCAAAGACCATCTGTCTCAACTAAACTGCAAGGACCATCTGTCTCAACTAAAGTGCAAGGACCATTTGTCTCATCTAAACTGCAAGGACCATCTGTCTCAACTAAACTGCAAAGACCATCTGTCTCAACTAAAGTGGAAGGACCATTTGTCTCAACTAAACTGCAAAGACCATCTGTCTCAAATAAAGTGCAAAGATCATCTGTCTCAACTAAACTACAAAGACTATCTGTCTCAAATAAAGTGCAAAGACCATCTGTCTCAACTAAACTGCAAAGACCATCAGTCTCAACTAAACTACAAAGGCCATTTGTATCAACTAAACTGCAGGACCATTTGTCTCAACTAAACTGCAAGGACCATCTGTCTCAACTAAACTGCAAAGACCATCTGTCTCAACTAAACTGCAAGGACCATCTGTCTCAACTAAAGTGCAAGGACCATTTGTCTCATCTAAACTGCAAGGACCATCTGTCTCAACTAAACTGCAAAGACCATCTGTCTCAACTAAAGTGGAAGGACCATTTGTCTCAACTAATCTGCAAAGACCATCTGTCTCAAATAAAGTGCAAAGACCATCTGTCTCAACTAAACTGCAAAGACCATCTGTCTCAACTAAATTGAAAGGACCATTTGTCTCAACTAAACTGCAAAGACCATTTGTCTCAACTAAACTGCAAAGACCATTTGTCTCAACTCAACTGCAAAGACCATCAGTCTCAACCTAACTACAAAGACCATTTGTATCAACTAAACTGCAGGACCATTTGTCTCAACTAAACTGCAAGGACCATCTGTCTCAACTAAACTGCAAAGACCATCTGTCTCAACTAAACTGCAAGGACCATCTGTCTCAACTAAAGTGCAAGGACCATTTGTCTCAACTAAAGTGGAAGGACCATTTGTCTCAACTAAACTGCAAAGACCATCTGTCTCAACTAAAGTGCAAAGATCATCTGTCTCAACTAATCTACAAAGACCATCTGTCTCAACTAAATTGAAAGGACCATTTGTCTCAAATAAACTGCAAAGACCATCTGTCTCAACTAAACTGCAAGGACCATCTGTCTCAACTAAAGTGCAAGGACCATTTGTCTCAACTAAAGTGGAAGGACCATTTGTCTCAACTAAACTGCAAAGACCATCTGTCTCAACTAAAGTGCAAAGATCATCTGTCTCAACTAATCTACAAAGACCATCTGTCTCAACTAAATTGAAAGGACCATTTGTCTCAACTAAACTGCAAAGACCATCTGTCTCAACTAAACTGCAAAGACCATCTGTCTCAACTAAATTGAAAGGACCATTTGTCTCAACTAAACTGCAAAGACCATTTGTCTCAACTAAACTGCAAAGACCATCAGTCTCAACTAAACTACAAAGACCTTTTGAATCAACTAAACTGCAGGACCATATGTCTCAACTAAACTGCAAGGACCATCTGTCTCAACTAAACTGCAAAGACCATCTGTCTCAACTAAACTGCAAGGACCATCTGTCTCAACTAAAGTGCAAGGACCATTTGTCTCATCTAAACTGCAAGGACCATCTGTCTCAACTAAACTGCAAAGACCATCTGTCTCAACTAAAGTGGAAGGACCATTTGTCTCAACTAAACTGCAAAGACCATCTGTCTCAAATAAAGTGCAAAGATCATCTGTCTCAACTAAACTACAAAGACTATCTGTCTCAAATAAAGTGCAAAGACCATCTGTCTCAACTAAAGTGGAAGGACCATTTGTCTCAACTAAACTGCAAAGACCATCTGTCTCAAATAAAGTGCAAAGATCATCTGTCTCAACTAAACTACAAAGACTATCTGTCTCAAATAAAGTGCAAAGACCATCTGTCTCAACTAAACTGCAAAGACCATCAGTCTCAACTAAACTACAAAGACCATTTGTATCAACTAAACTGCAGGACCATTTGTCTCAACTAAACTGCAAGGACCATCTGTCTCAACTAAACTACAAAGACCATCTGTCTCAACTAAACTGCAAGGACCATCTGTCTCAACTAAAGTGCAAGGACCATTTGTCTCATCTAAACTGCAAGGACCATCTGTCTCAACTAAACTGCAAAGACCATCTGTCTCAACTAAAGTGGAAGGACCATTTGTCTCAACTAAACTGCAAAGACCATCTGTCTCAAATAAAGTGCAAAGACCATCTGTCTCAACTAAACTGCAAAGACCATCTGTCTCAACTAAATTGAAAGGACCATTTGTCTCAACTAAACTGCAAAGACCATTTGTCTCAACTAAACTGCAAAGACCATTTGTCTCAACTCAACTGCAAAGACCATCAGTCTCAACCTAACTACAAAGACCATTTGTATCAACTAAACTGCAGGACCATTTGTCTCAACTAAACTGCAAGGACCATCTGTCTCAACTAAACTGCAAAGACCATCTGTCTCAACTAAACTGCAAGGACCATCTGTCTCAACTAAAGTGCAAGGACCATTTGTCTCAACTAAAGTGGAAGGACCATTTGTCTCAACTAAACTGCAAAGACCATCTGTCTCAACTAAAGTGCAAAGATCATCTGTCTCAACTAATCTACAAAGACCATCTGTCTCAACTAAATTGAAAGGACCATTTGTCTCAACTAAACTGCAAAGACCATCTGTCTCAACTAAACTGCAAAGACCATCTGTCTCAACTAAATTGAAAGGACCATCAGTCTCAACTAAACTACAAAGACCATTTGTATCAACTAAACTGCAGGACCATTTGTATCAACTAAACTGTAAAGACCATCTGTCTCAACTAAACTGCAAAGACCATCTGTCTCAACTAAACTGCAAGGACCATCTGTCTCAACTAAAGTGCAAGGACCATTTGTCTCATCTAAACTGCAAGGACCATCTGTCTCAACTAAACTGCAAAGACCATCTGTCTCAACTAAAGTGGAAGGACCATTTGTCTCAACTAAACTGCAAAGACCATCTGTCTCAAATAAAGTGCAAAGACCATCTGTCTCAACTAAACTGCAAAGACCATCTGTCTCAACTAAATTGAAAGGACCATTTGTCTCAACTAAACTGCTAAGACCATTTGTCTCAACTAAACTGCAAAGACCATTTGTCTCAACTCAACTGCAAAGACCATCAGTCTCAACCTAACTACAAAGACCATTTGTATCAACTAAACTGCAGGACCATTTGTCTCAACTAAACTGCAAGGACCATCTGTCTCAACTAAACTGCAAAGACCATCTGTCTCAACTAAACTGCAAGGACCATCTGTCTCAACTAAAGTGCAAGGACCATTTGTCTCAACTAAAGTGGAAGGACCATTTGTCTCAACTAAACTGCAAAGACCATCTGTCTCAACTAAAGTGCAAAGATCATCTGTCTCAACTAATCTACAAAGACCATCTGTCTCAACTAAATTGAATTGACCATTTGTCTCAACTAAACTGCAAAGACCATCTGTCTCAAATAAATTGCAAGGACCATCAGTCTCAACTAAACTACAAAGACCATCTGACTCAACTTTCCTGCAAGGACCATCTGTCTCATGTAAACTGCAAGGACCATCTGTCTCAACTAAACTGCAAAGACCATCTGTCTCAACTAAACTGCAAAGACCATCTGTCTCAACTAAACTGCAAGGACCATCTGTCTCAACTAAAGTGCAAGGACCATTTGTCTCATCTGAACTGCAAGGACCATCTGTCTCAACTAAACTGCAAAGACCATCTGTCTCAACTAAAGTGGAAGGACCATTTGTCTCAACTAAACTGCAAAGACCATCTGTCTCAAATAAAGTGCAAAGACCATCTGTCTCAACTAAACTGCAAAGACCATCTGTCTCAACTAAATTGAAAGGACCATTTGTCTCAACTAAACTGCAAAGACCATTTGTCTCAACTAAACTGCAAAGACCATTTGTCTCAACTCAACTGCAAAGACCATCAGTCTCAACCTAACTACAAAGACCATTTGTATCAACTAAACTGCAGGACCATTTGTCTCAACTAAACTGCAAGGACCATCTGTCTCAACTAAACTGCAAAGACCATCTGTCTCAACTAAACTGTAAGGACCATCTGTCTCAACTAAAGTGCAAGGACCATTTGTCTCAACTAAAGTGGAAGGACCATTTGTCTCAACTAAACTGCAAAGACCATCTGTCTCAACTAAAGTGCAAAGATCATCTGTCTCAACTAATCTACAAAGACCATCTGTCTCAACTAAATTGAAAGGACCATTTGTCTCAACTAAACTGCAAAGACCATCTGTCTCAACTAAACTGCAAAGACCATCTGTCTCAACTAAATTGAAAGGACCATTTGTCTCAACTAAACTGCAAAGACCATTTGTCTCAACTAAACTGCAAAGACCATCAGTCTCAACTAAACTACAAAGACCTTTTGAATCAACTAAACTGCAGGACCATATGTCTCAACTAAACTGCAAGGACCATCTGTCTCAACTAAACTGCAAAGACCATCTGTCTCAACTAAACTGCAAGGACCATCTGTCTCAACTAAAGTGCAAGGACCATTTGTCTCATCTAAACTGCAAGGACCATCTGTCTCAACTAAACTGCAAAGACCATCTGTCTCAACTAAAGTGGAAGGACCATTTGTCTCAACTAAACTGCAAAGACCATCTGTCTCAAATAAAGTGCAAAGATCATCTGTCTCAACTAAACTACAAAGACTATCTGTCTCAAATAAAGTGCAAGGACCATCTGTCTCAACTAAAGTAGAAGGACCATTTGTCTCAACTAAACTGCAAAGACCATCTGTCTCAAATAAAGTGCAAAGATCATCTGTCTCAACTAAACTACAAAGACTGAGAAACTTATAAATTAGTTTATTTTGGTACATGGCAGCAACACATACATACATTAAAAATGATTTTAACTGAGAAAGTTATTGCTTGGTTTATTTTGGCACATCATTACAAAACAATTTCTTATTTCCATTAGACTTTTCCAATCCTCTCAATTCGATTTTACTCTACCACAAAATTTCTGTACCAGGTGTAAAGACGTATTCAGTTCAAAAATATTCATAACCATCTATCGAAAAAAGTTTCTACATTATTTGTATAAATATTTATTTATTGTTATTAACTTTGTACTGTACTTGTATATTTCGTATGAAAAATAAGTTGAAATAGAAGAGTCTACCAACTATTAAATTATTAAGTTTAATAAAATAATGTTTAAATATTTTTAATAAACTCTAAACTTGCTTCTCTTGGGCATATTTTCGTTTCTTGAGATAATTCCGTCGTAATTTACTTTCACGGCGTTTTGGAGTATTATTTTCACATTCTACCAACATTTGAATAAAATAAATAAAGCCGATTTCGAGGAAATAGTTTTTTTTTATAAAAGTAGCATGAACGGTTGATTTATCGATTTTAACGGCGACATTTTCAGGAAGATGGCAACAATCCTTTGTTCGAATCTATGGAAACTACAATTTAGTCAAATTGTATTATAATCGCTATTATATATATATATTGTATTATACTCTCAAATTTAAGTAATAAAATTATAAAGAAAAATCTTAACCGTTGCTAAATTACACCCACATATTAAAGTCGGTTCACTGTTTGGACTACAAGAACTGCACGGACGACAGACACTAGACAGAAAGACATAATTTAAAAAAGTTTTTTACCTTCATTTTTACTATTTTTATTTTTATTTCATATTAAATAATATTAACTGAAAAAAAGTATTTGTACACGATTTTTTAGTTTTTTTTTTTTATTATTATTATTATTTGGGGTCAGGAAACCTCAACAGATAATCTTGCGAAAACTCTACATCGATTTTTTTACTCCATCAAACTTCTTACTTTATATGATGTACATGTAAGGGCCAAGGCCTATTAGACTACTCTTTATCAGGTGATATGATCTCAGCTTAACAGTTAAATAAATAAAATGACTGAAGACTAGGTTCGATATCTAAAGTCGGCCTAAGCTGTTTCGATAACGTTAGTGAAGTACGAAGTTTATAACCCAAACCAACGAATCAAACCGTAAAAAAGAGAAAGTAGCGGTTCGTGACCAATCTGGGACGTCTTGAGAGGAAAATTGTAGTTCTGAATCTGCTTCGCTCTAATTCTGAGTTAGATATGTGTGGGAAATTTTTGTTAATGTTGGTGGACCGTTTATTTCAGTAACTAAGTCTTAAAATAATATTAAATTTGTATATGTACTTACAACAATAAAATGTATCCAAAATTATATAATCTTTTACAGTTATTATACAGATTCTGCCAAATTTTGGGACGTTATAGGAAATATCAAAAGAAACATCAAATTTTATATATAACATATATGTTAAAACGTTTCTTTTTTCCGCCTGTCCACCATTTTGTGTGTTTCCAATACCTATAATACCTATCGTATTGTAATCGCATTATAATTTATTATTCAAATATACTCAAATTATATTTACAAGTATAATTTATAATAAAATACATTACTAAAACCAGACTGTCATAACATAAATGTTTCAGACTATAGAGGAGGTTATAAGGACGTGTTACGCTATTTTGAAAGACAAAATGAACAGTATAAATTAAAATTAGTCAACAAAAAATAAGGTTAAAGTATATCAACAATCTTCGGTATTAGCCAGAACTTTGTGACTATCATTGTATTGTGATCTAAGGTCTACTAGAGTAAATGTTCATACTATGTTTGGTATCATTTTTCATGAAATGTTATGTAGAATCTGTATAAATGATTAATTTTTAAATAAAATTAAGTATAACAAAAATTAATGTTCGATAGACTGAAGTACACTAGGTGACTCATGGGGTTGGAAGGAAGGGCGGTCCAAATCCATTGCGCGCGTGAGTGTAAGGGTGCGTGCGTTCGAGGGGTCTTGACCTGGCCTCCATCGGTGCTCCCGCTTTGCTATTACTATATATATATATATATATATATATATATATATATATATATATATATATATATATATATATATATATATGTGTGTGTAACTCCAGAACGAATATAGATAACGATACCGAATTTTCAGAACATTTTACATCATCAATTTGTAGTTTTCAAAGAATATTATAAATTTTCATTTAACGGTTTCAAAATGTTGGTTATCAAAATGTTTAAGTTAAATTACAGATAATCGAAAAATTAAACGACTGCCGTTTTGAAACCATTAAAAAACTTCAAATTAATAAGTCGTTCTGAAAAATTTTGTATCGATATATCTTGTTATTGATAAAACACAAATTGCTGAAAGACGGAAATTTAAGCCTTTTAGGACATCTACTACATAAACTTTTTTTATATTTGATGATCACTATCACCACCCAAAGTTTGGGAAAACATTTTATGAACACTCTGTATATGTGGTTGTTCTTAAGAAAATAATAATAAATAACTGATACGGAATAAAATCTTTGTTTTAATCAATAAACTACCGTAGTGTTTACTTAACAACGATGTTTGGTTAAATAGAACACGCTGAGTCTACAATAGTTGTTAAGTGTGTTACATACAACTCAAGTTATAAACAAGAGTAAACGGTACTGCTAATTTCTCTTATTTTACTTTATCATATATATAGCCTATATGTAGGAAGAGTTATGTATCACTTTTTGCAAAAATATCAGTTTTGAGGTTCCTAGAACAATTGTTGTTTATTCGGGGGGGGGGGGGTGAGTTGTTCTTATGTGCTTCACAGCTCAATAAGTGGACCGATTGTGATATGTAGACATACTATAGGCATCTCCAAGCGTTATTCCCTATAACTCAATGTTTTGAAGTAATTTTGCTATAAGATGAAAACTCAAAATCATCTCTAACAATATTGATATAATTTTGCTAAAATGTAGTCTTAACGACTCACACATATTAGTCGCACCTTAATGCAACTCTCATAAAATTAAAATTAACTGAAAAATAATGAAAAAACAGTTTGTCAAATAAAATAAAATCGTATTTCGAGAGTAATGTTCAAAAAAAATGAAACAAATTATAAACGCCGTAATTTCAACACGATTTAATCAAATATGACTTACGTAGTCTCATGGCAGAAGCGAAACAAGTTTTATTTCAATATGTGAGTATTGTTTTCAACATATTTTGTTTAAATCTAAAACGACATCATTGTCTGCTAATTTCCACTTTTTCCTTTTTACAGACAATTACTGAACTAACATTTTTGCTGAGGGATGTTTTATGTAATTTATGTTTTGTGATTTAAAATGTTTTTACACCCTTTCTTTAACTAAATTTCTAACAACAACATTTTTAATTTTTTTTTTTTTTTTTTTTTTATCATTGCTTTGTAAAGACTAGATATTGATATTCTTAAAACTATAGTCGAAAGTGATTATAAATGCCAATTTTACCACAATCTAAGTAATCATCTGCCAACTCACGAATGATCTTATCTCATAAAAAAACTAATTTTGAGGTACGTCAACCTGTAGGCTCTGCTAAGTGAGATCCACATTCTCACAAATCGTCGTACCTCTATATTAAACTGTTTACAAGATATGGCAGCTTTTTATTTTCGCTCATCTCATTTCGATTTGCTCTATATTCTCACAAAAGGTCATAACTAAAGATACATTTCGCGAAAATTACATGTAGTCCTTTCAAAAGGACACGATATATAACACAAATCATTGTTTCTCAAAATTGATAGTTGGTATGATCAGACAAGTCAAAACATGCATAGTGAAATGCATAATGTGTATTTAATGTTAAAAGTGAAACTAGTTCTATAAGTTCGAGTTAAATATTTGTACCTGTACAAATTCAGAAATTAGTGTCAGCGAGGAGTAATCTACTGAATCTCAAGTTTTAAAAAATTACATGGACAGTTTTGTACAACTAATAATTAAGAAGTTGATGATAACGAAAAAGAAGAAGTTTGTGCCAGGCAAAAGAAAAAATAAACAAAAGGAAACTAAAGTGAACAAAACTAATGACAAGGAATACAAGTGTTGGAACAAATCAAAATTGTATCAGCTGAGAAAATGGGAATCGATGTTGAAAACTGTAACAAAATTGGGCGGCTGTTACAGAATGTCTTATCATCGAATTGAATCAACATTCAAAATCTCTTATGGATTAGGTAATATTGACAGAAAAAGAAGTTTTTCGAGACATATGGAACAAATCAAAAAACTTGTAAACCGAAGATGTTTAAAGGAGGACAAATATTATACGATGTCATCTAACTGCATACAAAAGGAAGTAACTTTACGATATACACTCATACTGTCATTTCAAAACTTACTAATGAATCAGTTGAAAGAGACAAGAAAGAATGTAAACCATAATAAAGCATAATCAATCAAGATTGGCTTTCCGACAGCAAATTAGCAGAACACAATAATAATTTCTCCAAAATGGAATTGCATTACTGGGTCAAGCAGTTCCAAAAAGTACCTTCATTCCGATTTGAAACTTCCATAAATTTATCTGAACTTGGAGATGCCCATCACAAACCGAATTATTTCTCTTGTACAAGACGTTTTAAAATAATTTATTTTTTACCACCCAAATAGAAAATTGTACCATATGTTTATCTTATACAGAGCGGAATGACGAAATTAAGACAAAATTGCAAGAAAAGTATGATAATCATATGGTGCAATAAAATAATCTGTTATGGAAATCCAAGAAAAATGCTAAAAGTTAGCACAAGAAGATAATACCCATCTTTCCGCAGTGTTTCAATTACAAGTAATTCCAAATTTATAAGGAAATACAATTTTTTACAAACCTAGATTTTCATACAATAATAATTTTACATTTCATATTTTAGCCACCAAAGATTGATTTTCCATGTGTGGTTAAAGTATCTATTAAATGAGGGTCTTCTGAGATATCGACTGCCATTTACCCCGTTTATGAAGGCACTATGGGGTGCCTAATAAACAAGGTGTATTATTTTACACCTAATAAACAAGGTGTAAAAAATGTAACATTGTATTGATATGAAACTTCTGCCCAAAATAAAAACACTATTGTTCTTGTATACAGAAAATATAACTAAAAATATTCAGGACATATCCTTACTTGTATTAAACTATTCGCGGACAAAACGAAGAGGATTCATGCATACCACAATACCACGTGGTTTAGGGAAAACGGTGGATATTTTTGTTCCTGCACAAAATGTATCCAATCTTTAAGCTTGTTAGAAAGAAACAGCCATATTCTGTGCACCCTCTAGAGTTTTCTGATTTCTTAGACTTTAAACCACTCTTAAAAGATATTATAAATCAAAAACATTAGCTTCAGAAAATCAAAAAAGAAGAAAATAATGAAAAAAGGTGACAAAAACGAAGAAGGAAAAAAAGAAAATTTAACTGCATCCAAGTTAAGGAATTTGAAGTGACCAAAAAACATCAAAATATTATATATTTTTAACTGATCACGCGCACACAACTTTCAAGGGACATTCACTTACGCGGATAAAGCAAACTGTAAAAGAAATCCTTCGTTTCATTTCCTCAAAAAAAGTAATCTTGAACTAATCTGTTAAAAATTTTAATTAAAATCTGAAGAGTTTAGTTTAGTTTAGTTTAGTTTAGTAAGTAAAAACAAAAATATTTAACTTTTCTTATTTTAAAAAAAATACATTATTAAACATGGACTTCACGTTTCAATATTATTTTTTTGACTGTTTATCAAGTAGGCTATTATTAAGTTGAGTGAATATATGTATATACTATTTTTACAGTTTAACTAATTATTTATAACTTTCAAGGAGTTTATTGGAAAATTCTAGTAATTATTCTAATTTTTATCTGTCTTATAATAGCAAATATCTGCACTTTTTGTCTCACGAAGCGTCGTATCTCAATTTTTGAAGAAAATTAACACTTAGAGATTTTAGCTGAAAATTTATAATTTACACACAAAATGGCGTTTAATACAATACATCTACAAAAGTTTAATGAAGGAACAAAATCAAACATGCAGGGTTTAGCGCTTGAAATAACTGCAAAAACTTCAATTTGGTCTTCTGAAAAATCAAGAAAGATATGAAATACGACACTTCTTGAAATGGCTGACAAAATGTTCCCATCAGTATAAAAGTGCAGAAACACAAATAAAATTAATTGTTAGACACTCTGCCACGTGGTAGCCACTTCTTTGTCATTCTTTAAATAAAATTTGTTTTTATTTGAAGGACGGAATCGCGAATCCGTGTGACAACTGTCCTCTATTTTATACTTAAATAAAAATCACACTGGTTTCGCTCTAGTGCTTCACTTGATTGATTTAATGATAAGTGTGGAGGCTCATTATAGATTTTTTTCCAATTACTTCCAATCCTTAATTTACATTTTCTTACAGTTTACCACAATAGCTTGAATAATCAACCCTCTTTTCCGTATTTTAACAAAATTGTATTAAAACTGTTAACAACCAATTTTGAGGAATTTTTTTTTTTTATTTATTTGTTTATTAAGTAGGTCAGAACCGATATTTTTTTATATAGCGTCAGGAGCCCTAATTTTATGTTAGGAGCTAAATTACAGTAAAATTATAACAAATAGTTTCAGCCTGTTTTGAACAAATCCAATTTTGTGTTATTTCTTACGGCAGATACCCAGAAATTTTGAGTTACTACGATTTTATTTTAGTGCAAAGTTATGAGCCCAAAACCCTAAAATGTAAGTTTTAAACTTACTCTGGTCAATAGTTTCCGAGACATCAATGAATACGATACCATGATACATTTCGTAAAACATACGTCTTAACTATGCAGTATAATAAACAGTTCAAAAATATTAAAATAAGATTCTCTTGCACAGCAGCAAAGTCAAATACTAATCAAAAATAATATTTATTTCCATCTCCCCAAAAATTTCTCTACACTACTATAAAAAAGTACATACTAGACATGTTTTTAAATCTTATTTTATCCTCGTGTATTTTTTATTTAGATGATAAATTGTTATAGAAAGGTCTTATCAGCTTTTCAAGAAATTTTGGAAGATGTATATTTTTTTGAATAGAACATAAACATGCTTCGTGTGTTACAAACTCGTCCTTAGGTTAAATTAAAGGTGGATTACAAGGATTTTATGATAGTGAAAAACATACTAGACTTCCCTGAATCCATACAAACGGAACCTATTCCCACACACAGCTTTACCCATGAAGGAATGATTTCGTTTATTGAAAAATGTCTTTCTTTAGACATACTAGATTTATCTCATTGTGTCTTCTATATAAATAAAATTCTTTATTTATACTCTTCAGCTTCGTAAAATTCCTTTTAATGAGTTCAGAATTGATAAGATCATAACAATCTCAATATTCGATTTTTGTCCCATTTTAATATATAACATCTATGTACTTTAAATGATGTTCTTAAGATCTTAACACCTTCGACACACGATATTTATTAATTTTCTTGGTACAGAATTCTGCATTCAGTTTTGTCTCCTACCATTTGATAAGGTCTTTGCATACTAACTAAAAATCCGTTGCTCTTATCATTTCTTGTATGTCAATGCCAGTGTTCAAACTTAGATATACCTTGTGTCAGCAGAATTTTAAATACATAGAGTTTCGGCAAGGTAAATTTCTTTTCTTGAGAGCATAAGAGAAAATTATAGTAAATAATATACACTGTCAGTTATTTATATTTCTATGATTTTTGTTTGGGTAGGCTTCTTTGAAGACTGGCGTCATATATGTTGGAAAGTTTTATTTCGGGAGGCTTCATTGCTTACTGGCGTCAAATATGTATAGTAGAGTTTTGTTTGGACAGTCTTCATTGAATAATAAGGTCACATAGATAGGAAAGTCTTGTTTCGGCAGACTTCATTGCTTACTAGTGATATATGTGTTAGAGAATTTTATTTAATCAGGCTTCCATGCTTACTGAAGACTTTTGTTTGGTCTCACTTCATTGCTTACTGGCGTTATATATGTAGAAGAGGTTTGTATGGGCATATTCTGTTGCTTATTGGCGTCAAATATATAGGACAGTTTTTCTAACATGATTCAACGTCATATATATATATATATATATATATATATATATATAATGGATCGTTTCGGTAGGCTCCGTTGTGCAGAAGTTTTGTTTGTAGCTTCATTACTTACTCGCGTCATTTATGTAGAAGAGTTTTGTTTGGCCAGGCTTGATTGAATAATAGCATCGTATATTTTGGAGCGCTTTGTTTGGGCATTGGTCACTCTCACGTAAAGTTTGGCGAGTTTTGCTTCTGTAGGATTCAACGAGCAGATCCATTTGTTGTTGCAGTTGTGTGTGGGCACGAACAAGTTGTAGTGACCTAATTGTTCCATCACCTAAAGATAAATAAAGTTAAAAACTGAAACATCATTAATAATAGAGGACTTTTTATTATTTTTTAAATGGTTAAACTTTTTCTGAATGCCAAAAAAGGTGAAATCTGCTAAAAATCCGATTCCTAAAGTATATCGTAAATACTCGTATACTTCAACTACAAATTTAGATGTAAAAAAAATGTACAGAATACGGTAGTAAGTTTGAAATAAGTTGTTCTTACGATAAATAAATATTGAGCTTGACTTATGAGATAATATTATGTAGAATAAAAACTTGAACACAAGATCTCACAAAAACTACGTTTATTCAATCAAACGCGTTTCAATGACCAAGTTGCCTTCCTCAGTGATACATGAGCTACAATAACAAAACTATAACTCATAACTAACTGAATTATAGTTTTGTTATTATAGCTCATGTATCACTGAGGATGGCAACTTGGTCGTTGAAACAAGTTTGATTGAATAAACGTAGTTTTTGTAAGATCTTGTGTTCGAGATTTTGTTCTACATGTTCTTACGATGCTTATTATGTCTCGTTCAAACCATTATATTTATGCTTCACGTGCGCTGTTTTTTTTTTTTTTTTTTTTTAATGACAGCACTCGTTTTCGTGCACTACTATTTTTACTAACCGCTATTTTAAAACAAAAATTCAAATAAGACACCTATTACGCTAGCTACTCGGATCCTTTAGTGTAGTTTTAAGAACTATATTTCTTAATTTAATAACTATTATTGGCCGTAATACTAACACAAAAATGTAATGCAAAATGGACGAGTTAAAACAAGTCCACGCTCCTCTCAGCCAATAAAAATGTTGTATACTGAATATACTATAACCCCTTAGGTGTCAATTTATGGGGGGGGGGGGGTATTTGACCTACTTCTTTAACTTTGACCGAACAATGTTTTTAGAAAAAAGTTGTAACTGCATTTTCTTCCTGTTTTCATCCTTAGATGTCAAATCACCATTGATAAAATGACAATCAACATTTATTTATTTATTTTTGAAAATTCAGATTATTCAGCTTTTCCTGCTTTGTTTGTATATTCAATAAATTAATGTGTAAGGACTGTGCAAGAAACATCAAAAGTTGTAGGCAACTATAGAATAAAACAATTAACGTCTATTCGTCTGTCTGTAAGCCAGTTCATTTTTTTTCTCGGATTCTACTAGTTCTCTTGCATTGAAACCCTCTACATATTTCAATAGCTAATGGCACGAATTAATTATTTACCCGCATGTAACGTTGTACCCAAAAGTCTTGAATGGCCTAACTAGATCAATTTATGTATTTAGGTTGCCATATCAATCTTCTGTACCCAATGATATCATCAGGAACTATATACACAATTATTTATTTATTTTTATTAGTATGTTGAATTAAATCTCTGTTTAACGTATAATAAACATTTTTATAATTGTTTTGGGAATCTGATAATTTTTTACTGTACTGGACCTATCAAAAGTTGACATTTGCAGGGAATTTCAGAATAAAAACAAATAACTGTTCAAAACAATTAAAAACAATTTTGCTATGTGATATATATATATAAGCCTATCTTGGTATTATTATTGGACATTTAAATCTGTAAATGTAGTTTATTATTAAAATTAAAATTTTAGATTATAAAATGTATATCACCTTAAAGAGCGAAACTAGTTGATAATTACCCTAAGACTAAATACAATATAGACAATGAAGTTGTAACAAACTTTTCGCACTTGGGCCAATTTCTCATCAATTTAAGTAGTGAACCGTGAGCACATCGCCTGGCCGAAGGCATGGCAGCCTTAATGAAGAAAATAGCTGCGTGTTATAAAGGCGAAATCAACGACTCCGATTTTGGAATAAATATATCTGTGTAAATCACATGCTCTGAATTAAAACTATACACTTCTATTAATCTCTCTGTAGGTCAGTTCATTTTCTGTGGACCCCACTAGATCTCTTTCATTAAAACTCTCGACATATTCCAATGAGTAATGGAATAAATTAATTCTATTTTATTTTTATTTGCTGAAAAAAAAATGACAGACATTAGTAATTATTTTTGCATGCGGTTTTGAAATTGTCCAGCTGTAGCTCAATTTTTGTTGATTGATTTCCTGTATCCAATGATAGCCTACAATCAGAAACTGTATACATATTTGAATGAAAATTATTCAGGTAAACTATTATACGAGCACTAGACACGTGAATAATATGGAACCTAAAGTATTGGTTGACCATATTACAGTTCGCGAAAATTGCAGTTCGCGAGTATCAGCAAAGTGACGAAATCTGTCTTTGACTCTATTGTAAAAGACATGGAATAATTCGGTTCAAAGTAAAATTTAAGATTTTAGTTCAGATTTTCAGAAAGTATGAAGACTAATAACACACACTAATGTGATAAAATACCATTAAATGAATATTACAGCTCCAAAGCAACCGGGAAAAAATAAAGATAATTTAACAGCCTTGTATTTTAATCAATAAAAATTAGTTAACTTACGCCAAGCCATACGAATGAAAGATCTTTCTTACCTATGGTGAAGGATTAAAACGACAGAATTATATCCCACCTTAAGTTACCCTATTTAGAATATCGCTTTCAAGCACTTTTGACCGTACTTCTTTCAATTTTAAAATTTGATAGTAAATTTTGAAGAAAAGATAATTTTAATTCCTAAAATATCAAAAATGATTACGTTCTGCTGTTTCCAATTTGTTGAGATTTAAATAGTGTTTTCCTAACTGTTCACTAGTCAGTATAATTATATAATTTAAAATTTATATTTCCTACAATTTTTATGAGCAATCTCCCATCTATTGATCAGTTAATGTTTATATTTTGATAAGAAAGTGAGAAGACTGTAGGGATTACTTTCGTCTTGAGAGCTATGAGAACTATTACGTCCGAGAACTCGGTATGATGCAACTCTATATCATTTCGCCCCGCTAAATATATGTCACAATAAGTGTTGTCATTCTGGCTTCTTGAAAAGAGCTTAAACTATATATCTAACTAAAACTATCCTAATTCCCAACTCAAGTTTTTTCCATATATCCTCCAAAATCTAATACAATTTGGTCAAAACAAATACGTTATCTTCCAGTTTCCGGTTCACTATCATTATCTATTACAACGAATCCACGGGTTGTACAAATGTTCTTAAAATCCCTAAACATAATATCAGTGTTCACGTGATCATTGTAAATTTGCCGTAAGCTTAGATCGTTCTGCTTGAAAAGTACCAAGAGATTGACATTGTCCCTAATCAATTGTTTGGGAATCCTGCTGTAAGTCTGTCCTAAAAAGAACTAATATTTACTATTATGATGTCCCATGATGAAACAATTACGTATATTGTCGTGTTTCTAGATAGCTATATCGTTAAAATGTATTACCCAATTCGGTTCTGCTCCACTGGGATGGATGACACTTTCGTTCTCCGTGAATTCGTAATAACCAATTGCTTCGGTATTTCCCAGTATATTTTTCAAAATTTTGTATTTTGGCTGCTGGAAGGAATTGGAAAATACGAAAACGATGGCAAATTTCAGCCCGTTTTGGATTGAAGAACAGATTAAATAGCACATTAGTCTTGCCTCTGCTTGACGGGCCGCACACAATAAATCGAACTATGTTTGGCATTAAAGAGCTGTGACGTTGCATTGTTGATCCGGCTCCTACAACAACGTCAAAGTTTGTTACACGTAGCTTATCCGATGAGTTTTTAATGAGAATTACGCTCAACGTTTGTCTTGATAGTGTGAAATAGCTTACTGTTTGTATTAAATAGAATAGGCAACAAACTTGGTTTTATCAATCAAACTATCGCGTTCTCCGTCAAACCCAACCATTACTGTGTTACCCTTTTTACGCAGCGCTTTTTCAACGAGATATATGTTCCCGATTTTCGACTTATTTAATTCTTCGCCGCCTTTCATAATGTCACCTTTCCAGTGTTGTTAAACTTACCTTACATAATTTGTTGGCACCACTGTGCACACCGTAAACACTTCGTTTGTCCAGTTCGGTAGATATTCTTTTAACGAACGTCTTTTCGTATTTATTTGGTAATCCTACCTTTGTTGTCCACTTAAATTTAGGTATAACTTTGTAGTTTTACGAGTTATTTTTTCCAAAATCCTACCTAACCTTACCCCATGTTTGACTTTAACTTTCCTTTGCTTTGCTTTGTCTTTAAGCGGTTTTCATGCCGGTTGTACTGTGCACATTATTGTTGTACGCTTTTCATCACCTCCAACACTCGTAATAACAGCATTCACGGCCACATTCGATTTTTCAAATTAAGATTTTCTTTCCACCACCGACGCTTTCTTGTGAGAATAACTGATGTATGATTTATAATTTAGTTTTTAATTAATTTTTTCACCTACGTATTGAAAAACCTTTCCCCCTGTACGGTCTGGAATTGTTTCATCCTTTTGATGGTCAAATCATTGCCTTTTATTGAAAGTTTTGGACCACTACTTAAATCAATTTTATTTCCTAGTCTTTTACTACTAACATTCGCACTACTTTTCTTACCTTATGACTCCTTACAGTTACTATCAATAAAAGTGTATACATTCGGGCAAAAGCCCGAAGGTTGTCTTTTATAGTATACAATATTAATGCTGATGTTGGTATACATAAATTTTCCCCAAAGTCAATAAAAATGGCCACATAGGACTCAGTTTTGTCGCTGCAAACCGTGCTTTTCTTTTTAAATCATACAAATTTTGAATTTTTAATTTGTGGATTTTCATTTCTCTTTTAAGTTTCTTTATAAAATCTTCAATTGAAAATTACTTTTCGTCTTGAGTTAAAGCGTATTTTTTATGTTATTTCTAAGCAATTCCAGTTTAGCATGAGTTTCATTACAATAACTACATCTATCCGTCCTCTGATAACCTTTCTGAATGAATCTTGAAAAACAGTGATATCTGGAAGAATCTATTTGAAAAGCTTGTGCATTTTTGTGCAAACGTTCAGATCTTCTGGCAAGTAATTTTTTCCGTGAGTACCCAAGGCAATAATGAGCTTCACTGCCCTTAAAAGAGTTTATATAATTTTTGATCATTTATAACTTTTATCCAGATAAAACATGCTTTCTATTTAAGTGCTTCCCTCTTTGGTCTTTCGAAGAAAATAGTAATTTTCAAGGGATTAATAAATACTCAACTTTCTACTTTGATATAATATGAAAATGATTTTCGACAAACTAGTACTCAAAAGCTATTCCATAAATAACAACTCTAACTTTATATTTATAAGTTATGTCTATCAAATTCACACTGACTGGGGTCTACTCTACTGTCGGTTCTACGTTCACCTCTCAGTATTTGAAGTTCATAAGGAATGTAAATCAAATGGGAATTTCAGCGCAACTAGCCATCATGAAAATATCATATCAAAGCGTTCTTAACCATATTTTTACCCATTTCTACTTCTGTGTTCATTTTGGTTTTGATTACTATTGCAACTCTTATGGTTACTTCAAATGATCAGGGAAATATTTTTTAAATATTAATTAATACATTTTATTTTTGCACAAGCCAAAGCCAAACTTATTCTTTCACTAAGAGAGTTTTACTTAACGTAGATTACTTGTTTATAATTTCCTTTTTTCAGTCAGAGATAATTAACTTGGATTTTAATTTAGCGCGTTCCATGTCGTAACGAAAATCTTATGTTTATTTTGTAAACTATTGTTACCAAAATACAAAAACTGCGATAATTAATAAGGTTAGCTAGAATCCGGATAAGGTTCAAACTTTTAAAATTCAATGATTAAAGAAGAAAGAACTAGGCCTATACATTCCTCACCCAATCCTTTCTAATTTTACTAATATTTGTAATATCTTACAAATACATTTAGTAATTTTAAATTGATTACCTTTTATTTACGTTGAACCAAATTCAAAGTAAATCTATCGAAAATTTGAGGATACTATACATTTTTAGATTGCAATGCTTCCTCTCTTGCCTACTACAAATGCTATGCCGTAAAAGTAAATATAAATACAGTACTTTGATTTTTTAAATATATTGTAATTTTTTTTTGTATTTGTAAAACAAAGATGATAACGCAAAACGTATACATACATAAGTAAAAAAAAAGTATATGTATGTCTATACATAACTGAAGAGAGTAAAATTTTATTGTAACTTTTAAAAGATTATTTATTTTAAGCACTAGAGCATAGCAAGTAGTTACTGAAGATGATGGCATCATAATGAAACGCGTTTATAACTGTATTGTTCAATTTGTATTTTATTATAATTTTTTGTTATAATTAATGTTTTGGAAAAGATTTCAAAAAAGAATTATCTGTGATTTACACAAATCATATACTTCTTAATAGTTATAATGGAAATCTTTTCTTTAATACTCCTCTTCTCCGTCTTGTTCTGGATACCAAAAGATCCAGCAATGTTACTGGCTGGGTTGGCCCCTTCAATTATTCTGTTTAACACCCGCTTGACACCGTAGCGTATCAAGCGTTAGGTTGAGTGGTAGTTCGGCTATCTCACATCTGGCATATACTGGTGAATGTGGAACCCAGAGTAAGCCTAAACGTTGTACAACCACAACAGAAATTAATCCAAGAAAGAAAATTTTTGTTCATTAATATATTCCATCGGATTAAATTTCTTGTATACTACAAGAGGTATTTTTTTTCAAAGCACTGTTTTTTGCTCTTATTGTTTACTCCTTACTCATGACTTTCCACTTTAATCTTCTTTAGAACGTCACTCATACGACCAAAACCTTTTTGGATTTTCGATACTTTTCCCACCATATTCTTGGTATTACTCATTGTGCACTATTTAAATAAATCAACTTTTTAAAAGCTCTAAAACAGCCTAAACTCAAGCATAAACAACAAGCATATGATAGTGTTGTTGTCTTGTATGTTGAAGGGACTCAACAGTTAGTTAAATCATCAACTTACTATAATAATGATAAGGATTGAAATCAAACCCAATACCACAATTTAATAAAACAAACTTTTATTTCCTGATGTACATTTCAGTAACATCCTCAGAGGTTGAGTATTAAGCAAACACTAAATCTATAGATTTTATAAAAAGTTGTACAAATGAGGTTTCTTCCCACAGGATGAAATAACCACAGGAAGAAGTGGGGAAGAAACCTCAATTGTACAACTTTTTATAAAATTTATAGATTTAGTGTTTGCTTACACTCAACCTCTGAGGATGGTCCCTATGTTACTGAAATATACATCAGGAAATAAAAGTTTGTTTTATTCAATTGTGGTATTGGGTTTGAATTAAATCTTTAAGTTCGCCAGTGTGCTCATAATTGTATTATAATATTGATAATTTAAAAAATAACAAAACTCCTTTTAATATTGAAATCAATATTTGTGGAAACTTATTAAAGCAAGTTTTTCGAAAATTATATCACCATAGATTAGCAACTTTTATGGATATAACACTTTGCAGTGTTATAAAAGACATTTACCCCTACTTTCCTAGCATGTTCTGGACTTTACTCCTTGTTCCTCATTTGCCCATATCTTTCAATCCTTATTTTACGGTGACAATATCTTTTTTCTACAAATACATATACCATATGAAAGTACTCCAAAGATCTACGTTAATCTACCAATAACTCATTTTGTGAAGAAGAAGAAAAAAATGTACTTAACTCCTCTTTTCCTCCGGCCCTTCATATAAAAGACTGATTTTTGTAAGATTTTCTTACAATTTGTTACAACCTTGTTACAATCGTTTGAACAGGATGGTCAGTCCAAAATTAATTATTAATTTTAAAATGGTAACCTATTTAAACAGATTTTTTCGCTCATGACCTTTCAGATATGTATATCATAGTCGTAAAATTTGATCAATAATATTGGAGGAAAGCTTAGTCACGCAATTATGCACGTATCTTGGGAATTCTTTGTCTTTGAGCCCTAAGACAAAGTATGTGATATTTAATACCTCTAGGAAGATTTTCTTTTCAAACCAATTGAAGTATCACAATCCAGCGTGCGGAAAGGTTGGGGATTGTAAATGCCCAGAAATTGAGCAGGTAAGGGACATTAAATATTTGGGTTTGTTTTGGATTCTGGATTAACATGGAAGGTACACATTCATTATTTGAAGAGTAAGCTAATCATATATATCAGAACCTTTTATCTATTAAAATCAGTATGTAAACTTCAATTTTTGAAATCTATTTATTTTGCTCTAATAAACTCCAAGCTGGGATATGGTATTGCGGTTTGGGGAGGTGCATATCACACTACTCTAAGGCCAGTTATTACTTTGCAGAAACATTTTATCCGCATTATGCTAAACAAGTCCAGAATGATACATGCTGCACCCTTATTCAGAACTTTAAATATTTTACCACTTAAAAGTTTATACATTTATAAAGTTTTAAGAATTTTTTTTTGATAAAAGTGGGGAAAGCAAAAATCATTTAGGACCAAAAAGAGGAAAATTACGTAATTACTTAAATGTGTTTATACCTAAACCGAATCTAACAGTTTTTAAGAAATTTTACTCATATCTCGCTCCTAAGTTTTTTAACGCAATGCCAGATTATATTAAAGGTTGTAGGAATAAAAAGAGATTCTGTAGGTTCGTTAGGGAAATTCTGATTAACCAAGTTGATGTGTTGCTGTAATGTAGCACATTACAATGAAGTATAATTTTGGAAATGTATTGCATTGTTTTGTGGTTGAAGAGGAGAAATGTATGTATGTATGATGTGTATGTGTGCATGTATGTGTGTATGTATGTATTGCGACGGTTTGGAAAAAGCCAAACGTCTCAAGTCAATTTAAAACAAGTTAAATTCCCGCGATAAAGCATAGTGGATAAGGGACGAGGGGGAGCGATGACGTCACGGCAACAGGTGTCGAACACTGCATGTTGAATCGTGTACAATCGTTCTGTCTGGTTTCTTATTTTATTAAAATATTAAATTATTAAAATAAATTAATGTACAGTAGAATTAACCGATTAAGAATATCAAAGAATAAATTTAAAAGTATTTAAAACAAAAAAGTTATTCAAGTTTTTATAGGGGCTCAAAAACCTAAAATTTGGAAAAAACGTAAATTCAAAATTCAAAAAACGTAGAGTCATAACTCAGAGGGGAACTAATAATAATCATAAATAAAAAATATGAATTAATAATAATTAACAGGTGAGAATGGACTTAGAAAGTCATTCTTGAGGAGTTTTTTGGAATTTTTTAGTTAAAGGGGGGATCATTTAAAAAATAATAATAAGTACTATTGTAGAGACCACAATAGGGCACAATAATAGGTACTTAGAATCAAATTTGAAAATAAAATAAGGGAGATATAATAATTACAAAACTTAAAACTTCAAAGCCCAAAAGCGGGTAAAATAAACGTTAAAGGGGTAAAGTAACATGATAATTATATGTATTTAGTATGTAAAATTGTAACACACCAAAGCAGAAGTAATAATATATAATGGGGGGGTTTCTATGAACATAAACTCATACGACACAAACTTAAGGACTTCAAAGGCGAATAACTCGACAACCAAACGAGTTATGTAAAAAATAAAAACATAGTTTTTCGTCGTAGTAGAAGTGGAACAAGATTTCGTCAAAAGAATTTTGAGAAAGGACTTATCTCAAAATTTGAAAAGAGGAAAAATCAAATTTCGGGAAAAGGGCGATAACTCGCGAACGAAGCGTAGTAGAGCGATGAATCAAGTTCCACAAGACCCACAAGATGGAAAGGAAGAAGAATCCGAAAGGAACTTTAAAATCGGTTCGAGCGTTCGAAAGTTATAGCGAGTTGAACGAAAAAACGTCAAAAGTAGAGATTTTCATGCAAAAACATGAAAAGTTGCGTGCGCATCTTCAAGCAGAGTCTAAAGTCAGAATCATCATGTTGCCAACTTGGATCACAGATAACGTACAGAAAAAATACTATAAATTATTAATTAAAAGGTGTTTTAATTAATAATTAAGGAAGAAAACTATTCATTAGTCAAGAAATATGACTAATAAAATATATAGTGTAAATATTTCAGACCAAAAGGGCCTGAAAACACATAATATAAGGAAAATACCTTTTTCCCAAAAAGGGAGGAAAATTGGCTCCAGAAAAGTGGATTAATTCCCACTGACAGGGAGACCGAGATTTAACCGTCGAGAGACGGTTACTTTTGATTTGGAATCGACGCTGAAAGGACGTTTCTTCTGCAACCGACTCTGAGCTGAGAGGAAGAATCAACTGTCACTCTACTAAATGGACTTAGAATAATTTCAACTTTAATCGATCTTCAAGGCGACTTAGAAGAATTCGATACCAGCATTCAACTACATAGCAGCTTACAGACTCTGGATAGAAAACATCAAATCACCATCATCCTAATAATACAACAAATTCCAAATCCAACTAGAACTTCTATTAAAGTGTGAAGGTATCTTATACTTAAGGAATAATTCGCATATATTAACTTCTTTTCAAATATAACGTCATTGGGGGAATTATTAAAAATTAAATTCATTTTTAAACCTCTGCTTTGGTGTTGAAAATTATTAATAATTTAAATACGACTTTTTCAGTACAGGAAAAACTGTTTGTGGTTCTGTCTGGAAAGTCAAGCGCTTTTATTTTGTTTAATATATAGATAAAATTACATTAATTAATTTTGTCAAATAAATAAATAGTTGTGTTATTGTTCAATTAAATTGTTTGGTGTGATTAAAAAAGTTTTGAATATAAAATTTTTCTGTGCAAAAGAGAAAATAATATACAAATAATTCATTTCTAAATTTTGTTGTGTTTTTAATATATATCCATTCTGTGTATGCTATTAACCTTGTTTTAACATAAATTTTATATATGTGCTCTGGTAATATAATTTGAAAATTTTAAAAGTTATCATCAGAACTTAAGAGCCGATTTCTCCCAAAAGGCACGACCTTGGAGAGAGAGAGAGAGTTAATCTTAAAAGAGTTAAATATTCGAGCATTGAGATAAAATTCAGGGAATTTTGCGTTAATTAAAATTTAGTAAGTTTATGAGGACAAGCTCATACTTATTAGAGCCAAGAGTTGCAAAATCTTTGATTTAAAAAAGTAAAAGTGAGCACTTTGGCCTTGCCCGCGCTTGCTCTGAAAAGAAAGGTGGTTCGCCCAGTCGGTGGTGATCGTACAGCGAGTTTAAGAGTTCGTGATAATAGTGTTCCAAAAAAGGGAACAAGAATCTTAAATTCGTGAAGTCAAAAAGAGGCGCAGCGTGGCAAGTGGCGTTCCAACGTGGGGCAAGAAGAACCCTACTCGAACCCACTACCGGAGAGAGGCGCAGAGCGCGGCAGTATGTATATGTATATGTATGTGTATGTATGTATGTGTATATGTATATGTGTATGCATGTATGTGTATGTGTGTGTGTGTGTGTGTGTGTATGGGTATATATGTGCATGTATATGTTTATATATGTACATGTAGTGGTTGGTGTATGTATGTGTTTGCATGGATATATATGGCTTTATTTCAAATTCCATTCCTTATTAGATTGTTTAAGTTAAAGCTGGAAATGTATATATAAAACTGATGTAATGTGTGATTTCTATTCAAATTTCTTGTGGTAGTTTGTAAGTTTATATTTGTATTTAATTTGGAAGCCATTATTGTAACTTCACGCTAAGACTGATGTAGTGTGTAAGATTCGGAGGAGTGCGGTTGGTTGCCGGGTTTTTCTTTCATTCCGAGTATTTTAAGTTGTTATGTTTAAGTGCTTTTCTTTTTTTATATACATCCCAAACAGGTTTTAACCTAGGGATGTTATTATTGTTTCCCTTATATGTAAGGTTGTATATATATTTGTATGTATAAAGATAAGGAGCAATAAATATCATTTCATTTCATTTCATTCGCTACATTTCACTATTCCACCAACTTCACTATCAACTGATGATGTGTTAAACTTAATTTCAAAGGCTCATTCCGACGACAGAAGAACGTCCCCCCTCTCTATATAAAGTTTTCTTACGGACATCGGATGTCATTAATTGGCCCTTTCTGTGGATGATAGCTTTAGCTGTAATCGATGTTATAAATCAAAAGTTTCCCAATCAATGTAGCTCAATATAAAATTGTTACTTACGGCGAATAAATTAAGGTTAATAAATAAGTTGATTTAGATTGTGCACGTTATATATGTGTATGTGATGTTTTGTGCATTTTTTTTCAGGAGAGTCAGCTATCGTCGTAATGGAAGAGATTTTTCAACTCGCTAGACCACCACCACGACCTATCCCTCAATCGAGTGGCAGCAGATACGTAGATATTCCTAAAGTTACTGAAAGGCCTTATTTTGATGACGTATTTCCAAGAAACGTGACTGCAATTGTAGGACAGTCTTCTGTATTAAACTGTAGAATTAAACATCTAGGTGACAGAACGGTATGTTTGTATTATTTTGTATTATACCAGTAGTTCGAGTTTTATATAGTACTGAAGTAATATTAGTTTTTATATTAAAATTTCTTTCATTAATATTGAAATATAAAGTTTTCAATTATAAAAGTACTTAAGTAAGTACTTTTGGTTGTGATCAGTGGTATGTAGACCTAAGCATCTCAAATCACTATTTCACATCGAGACCATTTTTGTATAAAGACCTGGGTCAAATCTACTTGTTTCATTGTTTCTTCAGTAGGCCCTACCCATCTGTGCTGTTTTGCGACAGTCACGACTGTCTGGACATAATTAAAGTTGTTTCAAATCACAGTGACAATTTAAAAACACATATTTCATTTGTTGGAAGGCAGCCACACTTGATAATCGCTGATTGGCCGAAGCTCACCCTCTCCATCCAATTCTAAATCTTCCATTCTCCGGTTCACTGTCCTTATCTATTACAATGAATCCATGTTTATCTTTCCACGCGGTTGCTCAAATATTTTTAAAAACACTAAACACCATATCAGTGTTTACGTGAACATTATAAATGTGTCGTAAAGTGAGATCATCCTGCTTGAAAAGGACCAAGAGATTGGCATTGTCTCGAATCAATTGTTTGGGAATCCTGCTGTACGTCTGTCCTAAGTAGAAGGAATCTATATTATTGTGACGTCCCATGGTGAAATAGTTACGTGTATTGTCGTGTTTCTCGCAAGCTATGTCGTCAAAAATTATTATCGAATTTGGCTCTGCTTCACTAGGATGGATGCCATTTTCGTTGTCCATGAATGAGTAAAAACCAATTTCTTTGGTATTTCCAAGTATAGTTTCCAAAAACTTGTACTTTGGCTGCTGGAGTGATTTAGAAAATACACAGACGTTGGCAAATTTCAGTCCATTTGGATTGAAGAGCAGATTAAATAGCACATTAGTCTTGCCACTGTTTGATGGGCCGCACACTATAGATCTGTGTGTAATAAAGAACTGTGCCGATGCATTGTTGAGCCGCCTCGTGCAACAACGTCAAAGTTTCTTACACGTAGTGTATCCGCTGTGTTTTTTAAACTCATTACGCTGCTCAACGTTTGTCTGAATACTGTGGAAAACTAACAGTGCTATCCTATTAAATACAAAACCTAAACTACAAGCTTGGTTTTATCAATCCAACTATCGCGTTCCTTGTCAAACCCTAACCACCACACCAGTACTTTGTTACCCTTTTTGGGTAGTACTTTTTCAACAAGATATACATTGCCGATCTTTGACTTGCCTAATTCTTCGGCATAGAATCCTCCATTATGTTTGCCTCTAACCCAACTGGATTGTTAATAATTAATTACTTTTTAATTACCTTGTTTGAGGTGTTACCGTCGATTAATCGTGTTTTTTAATGTGAATTAATAAGTGTTGTTAAGTGTTTATATGTGTTTTTATATTTGAAAATGACTGACAAAAAGTCGAAACGCGTCATATAAGATAGTGCAAACTACAATTAATGATTGTTCAACGGTAACACCTCAAACAAGGTAATTAAATAGTAATAGAATCCTCCTTTCAGAATGTCTCCTTTCGAGTCTTGTAGAATATACGTTACAGGATTGGTCGGTACAACAGCGTAGACGGTAAACACTTCGTTTGTCCAGTTGGGGAGATATCCTTTAGCAAAAGTCTTTTAAAAATTCCATATTCTATCTTTGTCGTCCATTTTAAATCGCACCAGTGCTTTTGTACTCTTGCGTGCTATTTTGTCCAGTAACATTTTCTCATGCTTTTTCAGCTTTTGAGCGGGTTTCATGCCGATAGTACAGTGTTATTGTATGTCTTTACTACGTTTTTCAGCAGCTCCAACCACTCGTAACTACCGCGTGCAGTAAATTCACGCCACATAATATTTTTCAAAGTACGGTTCAGGCGCTCCACCATAGACGCTTTCTTGTCTGAAAAATTGGCGTAGTGATTTATATTGTATTTTTTCATTAATCTCTTCACGTGCATATTGAAAAACTCCTTCCCCTGATCGGTCTGAAAGTTATTCATAAGATGTTTTTTCAGTATCGGTTTTAACGCTATAGATACGTCTAGAGCAGGCTTGTCTTCAATGGTTCTGGAATCGCAAATTTCGTCAGACAATTTATCATTGTCAGTATATATTTGTAGCCTTGGTTTTCTTTAGCATATGGAATCATTTCCACTAGATCGGTTTGATAAAGGTCATTAACTCATTTCAGTACCACACTACGTGTTTTGAAATTTCTTCGTGCAGGCTTGTGGAGCTACGCCGCAATGGCTCGCCTTACATCCATTATGTAAATGAGTGTGTTTATGGCTTGGTAGCACTATTTATTTCGTGGAGATACTCTGGTGCACGTAACCTCGAAATTATCACTGCTTGTTCCCGCCTCACCGTTGCTTTGGATTAATCCGCCGAAAATTGTCCATAAAAGATCGACAGAGATGTCGGAAGCTTTACGAAAAGCTACGTATCCAGGCGTCTTTGTTTTAAAATTGAGACTAGTAAACGTAAAGCCTAACAGATCACCATCAGCTGTTCCATTTTTCATCTTGTCCATCAAACATTCAAAGCCTCTTTTTATCCAATCAATTTCCATGACATTCTCGGGTGGTTGATGAAATTTAAACTGAATTTTAGTCCTTAGAGTACAAAATTTTTTCCCCTCCCTACTTTGGGAGGAAACAATGTAAATTGGCTCCATAGCTCTTTACACGGCAAGTAGCTGTAACCGTGTGAGTCACCTTGTCATACATTATAATACCAAGTGTGGTTGACCGGTGCTACACCCTGGTAGTCGACGGAGGAACCTCATATAAATATATAATACATAACTTTTGGTGGTTGACCGATGATAGACAACAGAGGAATCTCATAATTAACACATTAAATGTACCAGCTGTGGACATTCCTCTGTATTTTGAATAAAAGTAGGAACATAAACTTTTCATACATTATAATAGACATAAGTTAGAGATAGGTTAGGTTAACTATCTTTGGTCATAGGTTTTAGGTGTAACACGTATATGATACAAGTAGGCTGTGGTGAACATAAGTTTAGGCAAAAGTAGGAATATAAACTTTTCATACATTATAATAGACATAGAGATAGGTTAGGTTAACTATCTTTGATCATTTTAGATGCAATAAGTATATGATACAAGTAGGCTGTGGTGAGCATAGATTTGTCTGTGCATAGATTGACCGGTGCTACACCCTGGTAGCCAACCAAGGAACCTTATACACATTATATAAATATATAACATATTAATGTACCAGCTGTGGACACTACTTTTGAATATTGATTTGTTGTATACATCGGAGTAACCCTAACCTACAGCGAAAAACTCAGGACGTCTTATGGTAAGGGGTATGTGTCCAAACTTCTACGAAATGTACAGGCATATAATTCAATGTAAAACCTACGGTAGTGCGCTCTGGTGGGAGGTGGTGGGGGTCCATGGAGGGACTACTAGGCTAGTACACGAATACTCAGTCGGTAGTGTGTTCGCCTGTGGGTAACACGGTCTCACGTCACTATCATCAATGTATACATGTCGCATCTCACCACTCCCACTACACCTCCCACCATCCCCCAACAGCCCAGCCACTCCCACAACACCTCCTACCATCTCTCACAACACCTCCAACCATCTTCCACCACACCTCCCACTATCTCCCACCACACCTCCCACCATCCACAACCACGCCCAACCACACCTCCCAACATTCTCCCCACACCCCCACCATACCTCCCACCATCCACAACCACGCCCAACCATACCTCCCACCATCCTCAACCACGCCCAAACCCACCTCCCACCATCCCCCACTACACCCCCACCCGAATCTGGGTCTCAAGTGGAACACACTCTACTGTTATAAAACCTAAAATAAAAGACAGTGTTAAAATTACTATATTATTTTATTAATTTTTAAAATTACTCTCATTTTGAATTTTTCTAGTTAACAAAGTAAACCAATGGTATTCAGTTTAAATACCAAAATTTCAACAAATTGTGATCAAAATTATTTGCTCAAAATTATAATACTCACACACATATTTATAAATCTTCAGCGAGTAAAAAATGGTGGCAAATCACTCGTATTGATTTTATCAGTAGATAATTAATTCATAGTCTTGGTTTTGAGGAAGATCACAATAACTGAAATTTCTGTGTTAGAAAGTCACTTATACAAAATATATATTATATCCAGGTTTATTATATCTATAATCTTAGATATAGATATACAATGTAAAAACATACCTGCTAAAACTCATATAGTCCAAATAGACATATTTATGTTTTTAGTAGTACTAAGAGCCTATTAAACCGATCAAATGATTGCGCTAGTTCTGTAGACATGTGGTCAAAGCCACAAAGTCAAAAAAACTCATAAGCATTTCACATGACCTACTGAACCTAATGATGCCATGAAGTTTGTATTACATTTTTATTCAAATAATGTAATTTTAAGTAAAAAACTGACTTACTATGTAGGCAAAATAAGCTTTTCATAATATATCTATTTTATACATTCAGATGATTTTCATAAAGATTGTGCTAGTTAAGTGAATTTTCATTAAAATTTGTGGTAAATTGTTAAGCCTAATTCTCAACATAAATATCTAAACATTTCATAACAGGCTTCGATGTACTAAATATTCATTTTATATTTAATCTTAGTTTTGAGGATCTAATAAACTGATTTCCATGAAATTCATAATAACTTATTAATCTGTCACTAAATTTATGACATGAAATCTTAAAATTCTCTAAAAGATATGCAGAAGGTATAAATATTGACCCAGAGATTACTAAATACATAGCTCCTATTACAATTTAAATTGGTTTTTTAGGTATCTTGGATGCGAAAACGTGATTTACATATTCTCACAAGCAACATATTCACATACACAGGTGATGGTAGATTTGCAGTTATCCATCCTGAATCAAGCGATGAATGGAATCTTAGGATAGAATATGTTCAAAAGAGGGATGCTGGAATTTATGAATGTCAAGTGAACACAGAACCTAAGATTAACATGGCTCTCATGCTCAATGTAGAAGGTAAATACACTTTACTAGTATCTGATTAATGAACAAAAGATTCTCAACCCATCACATTGTTTTATTTCTTAGTTTAGATTCTACTGTACTTCTTCCACCCCTATCAATGTTGTTATATTTATTTATGGTTTTCGTCTGTTCAGACTCATACCCTGGATCCTCTGCATTGAATCTGAGCCCCGCAAACTCCACACAAGGTTACCATTTCTTTCTTTCTCTCTCACACACACTTATTTTCTAAAATTCACTTTTCTGATACTCAAAGCTCAGCATGGCTTATTGTATTGTATACCCACCAAGCAAAATGTATTCACTTGCTTATAATATAATACATTAATTGCAAAGTAGAATTTATTTATAGAATAAATTAATTTGATTTAACTTACAATCTGTTTATTTTGTAGCTTGAGATAATTCATATGACATATACTTTTTTGATTTTGATTTTACTAATTAAATCAAATGAATGTCTTTTTTTTCTTTTCCTAAATTGTATTATATATACTCATAATTTATAATGTTGAAGAATAGAGATTTGTTATATATATATATATATATATATATATATATATATATATATATATATATATATATATATATATTAAACGTACATCACTGTTATGGAAGTTACTTCATACAATTTTTTTAAGTATATCAGTTCCTTATTTTTAGATTAGTTTTAATTAGTTATGCACTCTTTACAGGAAATGTGCATTCGGTCTACTTCTATACTTTAATATTTTCTGATATAAATATATTTATCATTTATAATCATACAAATATTAAGGTATATATTTGCGGTTTGATTTTATAAACCCTCCTGTGTAGGCCTACTTCATAGTCATAATTAAGTAAAGACCAAAAATATAACCATTCAATAAAAGTAGTAATGGTGTTTATTTATGGTACTACCCTTATGGAAATTACAACAATATGATTAACAGAGTCATTTCAAGAGAGTAGCAATTCAACAATCTACTGATAACAATAATTTTCTTTAAATCTAAGTAATTTTGTATGTAAGATTCATGTATGGACCGTAACTGCATAAGTAGAAGATGAGACCAGTTTCAGGTGAGGCGTTATCTAAAATAATATTTCCCAAAAGGTGGTCCACGAGCCGTTTCTAAGGGTTCAGCGACAAGGACCAAAATTAACTGAATAAAAAGTTTAAATGAAAAAATAAATGTACTTAAATGAAGGAAAATGAGTTATTGTTTTACACTTTGTTGTATAATGCAGGCCTAATCTGAAACAATAATGTGTATTGCTATTGTATGAGTTTAGCTTCAAAGCATGTTATTTTAATTAATCAATATTAAAGAATAGCAGCGAATGTGTAAATGAAGCTGCTCAATACTTACTGCACATCCAAAGGCCACTCTTGTGTTCTCGGACTAACCAGTCTTGTTGAGTCACTCCATCACTCATCATATTAGATTGCTGAATCAGGCATTGCAGATTTATTCTTATTGATTTATTATGTTTTATTATATCTGCATGACTATTTTCAAGTTTGAACCATGGCATTGGGAAGTGATTAATTTAACCCTAGAACACTACTCATTCGTAAAAATTACGACCTGCCCTTTGTAAAATTCGGAGAACTCGTAGACAAAAGACGGACACGCTCTGTCTTTTTGTTTACCTTCCTGCCATTGTGAATAGAGGTCAGTGTCTCTTCGGCCAAGCTCAAAGTTGAACCGTTATTACCGTACTCAAGCTCGCGTCATATATTTTACGAAAGAATAGTGTTTGTGAAAGTTTTAACTATTAAGTGTTTGAATATTTTTTTTGTAAATTATTGTTTTTATATTGTTAGTTTTTAGTGTTGTAAATAGTGATTTTAGAGTTCAAAGTGTTTGATTTAGCTACTAAGTGTATATTATTCACTGCACGGAATGTGATTCTCAGTGAAGATAGGACTATAATTTTGGCATTTTTGGCATTCTACCTAATGACCTTATTGTAAATAATTTTTCTCTTTTTATATAAATTAAACACTTATAAATGATGTATTTTATAAATATCCCATTAATTTTTCCAATAAAATAATATTTATATTTTTTTCGATTTTTTTCCCAGATTAATTATTTTTTTAAAACGTACTTGTAGTGGTGGTAAAAGACATTTTTTTACAGTTAAAATATGTAGGAGTTTATTGTTAAATATTTTTAAAAACACTAAAAACAATAAAGGATTTAATATAAAAAATAGTCAACACTAAAGTAAAGTTTAAAAAATAATAATAAAAATAAAACAGAAAGTAGTAAAATTTACGAATGAATAGTGATCATGTAACAATGAACTAAGAGTAGTAATCTAAGGTTAAAAAAAAAACAAGTGAATTTGAAGAGGAAGAATTGGTAGAAAAAACTTTATGTAATTCTGATAAATAGGCCTACCTCCAACCTAACCTTTAAAATGAGCAATTTGAATAGTAGTGCAAGTGCAAAATTAAGTAAATATGATAGTATTTACAACTAAGCTTTATATTTGTAGGCTCTGAAGATGATCCAAGGCCACAGTGTGTTATTTATTTCCAACTTTTGTCAAACAAATGTATGAAACAAGTTAAATTCAGCCTCTTGAAACTACAGTATCCTCAAGGTAGGAATGTGTCTGGGGTGGAGAGGAAAAGAGGACCCCGCACACTTTGTTTGTTGCGTTTACTTTCAGCAACACAACCCCAATAAAAATATATAGACCTCAAATGCTTCTGTGTAAACGTGAACCCTAATTTCGTTTCTTTTATAGGTGTAAATATGAATAAAATGTTTACAAAAATCTGTCACGAAGTTGTAACTTTAGGAATTAAATGTAGCTATGCAGTAATTTGTGTACCTAGTTTTCTTGGAATGGGTTGCACCGTCAAGTCAGGCTAGGAAACCAAGTAGAAGGGAGGACACGCCCCTTACAACAGACATAATCCTGGTCTGAGGCTACTGTAAACATCAAGAATACTTATATAAGTCTTTGGAATTCTTTAAAATTAAGCTAGGAGAATTTAACTTCACAAAATGCTATTAAATTCACAATGTGAATCAGAATGCTACCTTAGCTTTATATGAAGTTACTCAGCTCATCGCCTAATCTGACAAAGCTCATAGAATGGTTAAAGAGCTCATTCTCCCCGATGGTAGTTGCTATTTGTAAAAGTTGACTCAGCATCTAAGTTTGTTAGTACCTCTTTCAAATAACACAAATCAAAGAATAATTTCTAATTTATCTGAAAATATAGAAAATACTTTATTTGTTGGACTTTGTATGAATAACATATTTGTTCATCAGTTAGATAGATGAAAGTATAATTTATCAAAAAGCTACTATACTGGTTTTTTATTGAAAATTTTTTTGTTCTATTGTGAATTGATGCATACCCAAAGAGAAGACTTTTCAATACAATCAACCAGTTTGTTATTAAACATGGTATCAAGTGGTAATGGTGCCCATGTCCATGTTGGGTTAGAAAACTAGGCTTTGGGGGAGTGTTAGAAAGTTACTCTCTTGAACTATCAGGCTCTCTCAACTCTTACTCCATTTTTCGTCAATTTCTGACTTTAGCCATTGTTTTAGACTATATTTTCCTATGGCTTTAGTTATTCCGCATACAGGATCTAGACCAATGAAAGTCTCTTGGTCCCATTTTTTGCCACTTTATCCATATTTTTGTTTCCTTTGTATGTTCTGTGACCTGGTATCCAGCTAAATTTTACCTGGTTTTGGGTCTAAAGTTTGTTTAGGTTATGTGACAATCCCACACTAGTAATGAGTAGCTATCACATGACCTTATTAAGACTTTATAGCTGCCTGACTATCCGAGCTTGATACTTATTGGTATGGTATTTTTCCCTTAGCTATGTACAGTTTTATGCAATACAACTTTTGCTTGGAAACAGTTCCCACAACTTTCCATATTTAAAAGAAATAAATATTTCTTATAATTTATGAAGAAAGTGTATAATTTACAAGGTGTATAATTACAATCTTAACAATCTTTATTATTTTTATTACACTTTTCACAATCAGATATTTTAGGACAAAACAAAACCATTCACTAAATATAATAATATTATTTTCAGACAATTATGTACTTTCGTATATGTTACTCCAATGTGAAGCTTTTCACCAAACAATATACTAAACAAATAGTGTAATAATTATTATTTTCACCAATTTATGTCTATATTATATAACTGCAATTTTTTAGATACTTTTACGCATGGGCGTACCCAGCGAGGGGCAGGGGGGCAGCTGCCCCCCCCCTGGAAGCAAAAAAAATCTTTATTATACATTTTCTTGCTGGAATTTAATACAATTCTTCAAATAACTATTTTAATAATCAATTGTATATTGAATGACCATGGCTTGCCCCCCCCCCCTAGTTTTGATCCTGGGTACGCCCTTGCTTTTACGGGAACCTATTTCATTTCACTGTCAACAGACTTTAAATGGGGTATCTAAGAATATATCAGCTCTAATTAGAAACTACACAAATCCCAAAACATTTCGGCCAATATGTTTATCCTCCTATGTTCTTAAAACAATGGAAAAAATAATACATACAAACATTCAAACTGGAATTCTTATTAAAAAAAAAAAAAACTATTCACCTTTAAGCAACACACATATACCAATCAGGTAAGTCAGGTGAAACAGCCTTGATCAACTGTTGAGTAGGAATCGAGGAACCAATACATGATAAAGAATTTGCATTATGTGTATTTTTCAATATAAAAGAGGCCTTTGATAATACTGCATATCAATCAAAAGTAACAGCAGTTAACAATTGAGGGGTAGAAACACTGTTTGTAATTGGCTAGAATTAATGTTAATAAATAGAATAATCCATGAAAGTCATTAATTAGAGAAATTAGATGTGATAGCCATGAGAAGTACTCCACAAGAAGGATTTCTCTCACCTATACTATGGAACATGGTATTTTTTTACCCCTATTAAGTATATTAGTTTTTTTACACACAATGTAAAGCAAAAGACATAGTAGTGTTGATACGAGGTAAATTCTTAAGTGTTCTTCCACAATTAATGAATAGAGCATTACAGAAGCTCAAAGACTGGTGGAGGAGCGAGGGTCTTTCCATTAACCCATATAAGACTAACATCATACCCTACACGAGAAACATTAAAATAAACAAAGTTAAGGTAAGTATAGTAAATACTAACATAGAGCTTTCAGATGATGTTAAATATCTAGGGTCATTCTGGATAGATCACTCACCTGGAGTAAACATGAAACTTACATTTTGCACGAATCAATCAGATCACTTATAGGTTGTAAGCAACTTCTTGGTAAGACCTGGGGTGTCTGTCGGGCTATTACTAAATGGCTTTATGGTATTGTAATTAAACCTCAGATACAGTATGGCGGCCTAGTTTGCTATAGAAGAACAATTCATGATGTCACTTTATGTAGGTTGATTACACTACAAAGGTTGGTGTACCTATATATCTCAGGAACTTTTAGAAATACACCTACAGAAGTAATAGAAGTTGTGTTAGGAATAGCTTCACTAGACCTCAGTATAATAGCTGAGGCAAGTTCAGTGGCATACAGAAAGGAATATTATGGTATAACGATCTCAAAGGATCAACAATTGATAAATAATTAATTAATGTCTAGTATAAAATATTAAAATAATAATAATCGATAAAAAGGTTAAAATTAATAAATAATTGTAAGAATAAGTAAATTGGGACAAAACACAGTCATGTTACCAAGCAAACTATACCGACAATAGCAGCTGCAAAGTTAAGTTGGGGAGATAACGGTACCAATTTGAAGAACGTGACAAATACAAGGAAAGAAAACATTCTGTTTTCTTTGAGGGAAGAAAGTTCGCCGACATACATAAAAAAAGGCACAGTAAAAGTAAAAACATAACGGAGTTTTGCTACTCGAAGCAGCTGCGTATCATAAACAGGGAACCTAGAAAAATGAGAAAGTAAATACCTAACGGTATCTCTGAGGGGAAAAGTCAACGTACGTTAAAAAAAAATAACGTTTTAGAAAGTTGGATGTCCAATCAGAAGAGACCTGAGTTTCAAAAAATTAGATATAGACCAATAGGCGAGGAAGACGCGGAACTTGGAAATCGGGAGAGGCAAATCCAACGGGAAGAAGAGTCAGTCTAAAACTGGGGGTGAGAGTGTGTAGGTCTTGGCCTGGAGCTGGGAATCAGAGTAAGGAGGTGTTAAGAGTCTTAAACTGAGAACCTGAGGGTTTAATTCAAAGTCGTCAAATAACTTAAAGGCAGAGTTGCCACAAAAGTTAGTAGTTTTTGTTGTTTTGCAATAATAATTAAAGTCAAGGAGTAATAAAGTTGTAAAGGAAGAGGAGAGAATCATCGCGTCGAATTAAGAGTTAAATTGAGAACGAGTTAAGAGACCAAGCAGCGTTTAGCGGAAGTAATACAAGGGATGCACCATTCGTCAAGGAACCAGGATTGCAGCATCCGACCTCCCAGGATAAGGATATACATGTGTTTAGTGCGTCGTTAGTGAAGAAAGAGAAATTAAATAAATAAAAGCAGTGGGTGATTGTGTTTGTGTACAAGTGCCAAAAGGGGACGAGGCGTAACTGTTGATAAGTACCAAAATTTATAATTGATAATCATTTAGAATCTAGTATTTCACTTTGATGAGTCATAAAAGTTCCCGTGCCCGAGATTAAGAGTAAAGTTTTTTTATAAATTAAATTAAGAGAAAGTAATTGAGCTAGCCGGAAAAATAAAAGTAATTTGAAAATAATATAATTAAATTAAAGAAAATTGTTTTGTAATAGATTTGCTATAAATTAATAAGAACATTAAGACAAAATCTGTAGAGACATTCGTAGAGTTTTATGTAATTTGAATAATAAATTAAGATTTTTAAATTGTCAACAATTAAATATTGTGTATTAGCATAAATTAGTTTTTTTTTTTTTAAATGAAAGTGTGAAAGAATGAGTAGTCTTAAGATTGATATGAATATTTAATTGAATGTGATTCTTGTTATATAAATAACTAGATGAGAATAAATCCAGAAGATGGTTAAAAAGTAGAAGTTGTTTGTGGAATTAATTTAATTCAACCATCCTAGTTTTGGTAAGATTTCGATAGAAATCAAATAAAATTAATTGTCAGAAATAGATTAGCGCAAAATAAGTGTGGCTAATAAAGATTAAGTTTAAAAGTAAATTCATAAATGCAAATTAATTCAAAACAAATTAATGCAATTCAAATTAAAGTAAAAGTAAATAAACGGTAAAATATATAAATAAAGGTAACGTAGGTGAAGTTACAATGGAATGTGGAAAGGAAGTTGTTGGCAAAAAGGACAAGGGGCTTTTCACCACTTTTGTTACTGCCTACTTCATTATACTTTCACTATCTTATAGCCTTTAGTGAACTTAGTGCAACAAATTTCATCAAAATCGATCAAGTATTTTTTTGATATCATATAACTCACAAAGTTAGAGATAGTTCTTTATAATATAAGTGAAGAGTATATATATATATATAGATAGTATATGTAATATATATATACTATATACAATAGTAGAGACTCGTTAACACATACTCCCACAGAGCTGCACCTGCTACGTTCAGGTTTTTCTTAAATCCTAAAATGAAATATTGTCTATAATTGAACCCATCTGTATTAAATATTATTCTAAAATGACAATATGCATTAAGTTTTATTAACTATTTTATGAAGCAATTAACTACATGTAACAATAGAAAGTCCATTATACATTTTTTGTTCTACATGTTAATAACATTTTAATAGTTTTTAACAGCTTAATTAATTATTATAAAATAAATTGTAGCATGTTAACAAAGGAAGTTGTTTTTATTTGTTTCATCATCAATGTGTTAGATCAACAAGAGCAGGAGTTAATAATTATTAAAACTTGACGGAATAGCTTTAATAAATAAATAATTAGGTAGATCGGTAATCAGAAGAAATATCGTTACGTTGACTATTTTCTGAGTTAATGAACCTGTGATACCTAAAAAAGGTTAATTTAATTTGAATAATAAACGTAGCGGGGAATCGTTTAGAATTAATTTGGGAGGGGGTAAATGAGTCGAAAACATGACTTGTATTATAATTTAAAATAAAGGAAATTAAATTAACTAGATTTCCAAACTAAAATAAATAAGAATGTATAAAATATTAGTTATAATTAATAAATAAACTAAATAGATAGTGTGTGTTAAAAAACATAGACAAAAGAAAGTTGTCAAGTGAGAAATATTGAATAGTGTATGCAACGAGTTGCGAGAGATATTATCACTGACGTTGCGGGAATTGAAGGACTATCTGTGGAGCAACGACTGTGAACCCTGTAAGAAAACAGGATATTAGATTTCCACTATGAGGCCGGCAGTCTTAGTAGAAGTGTTGAGGAGGTGAGATGTGTTTTAGAGTCTTAGTTGGGAAGTGGCAGGAACAAGGTGTGTTCTTTTTGAGTCTAGAAAGGAGCTTTGAGGTGGTAAGATGTGTTAAGGGTGGTACAGTACCATACCTGCAGCTGGACAAGTAAGACCTTATAATGTGGCCACAAACAATTTTATTATTTATGTAGTCATACTCTGATTTTATATGTGTTAGTGTTGTGTTGTGTTACGTGTTTATGTGTTAGTACGGGCCTGACGAAGCCGACAGTGTTCGGCGAAACAGCGCTGTAGCAATAACTATTATACGACTGAGGACAACCTCTAAGGTAATTAACTATATTGTAGAAAAAGTGCTGAGGAAACACCCAACGATTTCAACTCCTGAAGAATATAAGCAAATTTATTCAACCTTTGGAACTGTGAGATCCCTCGGAGCAGACTGGGTAATTAAAGATGTCCAATCTCTTTCCAAACTGTATAAGAACTTGCCTGGTATCAAGGACAGGAAGAAAATCATTCTGACTAAAAACGGAACTTCAATTCAAGTGGTTGGTCAACATTTCTATAGGTTTGAACAAGAAGTAGTCCCAACCAATCTTCGGAAAAAAGGGGTAACTGCAATATCCATAAAAAACTTCGAAATGCAGTTATTGCCTTTGGAACATGGCATTTCAGCTGCTAAAAAAATGTAGATTGCCTTCTCAAGGAAATTTATGGAGAAACGATACCGACTTTGAAGGAAGAAATTGGTACACTCAAATCATCGATGGGATCACTGTGGACGATGATGAATTTGAGACGACCCCACAGGCTGAAGATGATGAAAATGATTGTGATTGCCTGGAAGATGATTGCGGTCTTCACATTTGAAAAATAATATTGGAAGTGTTTTTATATTTTACAGTTTTTATTATGTTTGAACTTAGGTATGATTTTATCTTTTTTTAATGAGTTTTTGTCTTCAATAAAGTTTGAGTTTAAAGTAAAATATACCAATATTACTCTCGAAACTTGTTTTCCCTTTTCCAGTTGGTCCAGTCAAAAACAAACATGTCACAGTAGGTTCAGTCAAAAACAAACATGTCCAAACTAAAACTTGAATTATTTTCAATTCTAGGAATTATTAATCTGGAAGACCGTATTAGGACACTTCCAAAGGCCCAAAGGAAGAGATTAATAAGTTGAGTTGTAAGAAAGGCGTAAAAAATGATCAAAAAACAGTTTTTCTTCAATACTGAAAAATCTGATCTGTGTGACATGTTTGCTTTTGATCGGGCGCTTCTCAATTTTAGGACCAATACTATTTTTAATTTATATTAATGATTTAGCTTTCAACATTAGTATACTGATGATGCTACTGAAATTGTTTGGGCAGACAATTTTAAAGAACTTCAGATCTTAACTCAAAACACTATGTTTGAACTTTTTGATTAATTTAAAATTGTATAGTAAAAATACCCAATTTATTATATTTCAAACCTGTTACAGAACAGGCAACCAAGAGAGCTAAATTTTGATTTTGATGGTTAAAAACATATTTCTGTATAAACAACCAAATTTTTGGTGCTCCATATAGACATGAATATAAACTGGAAACATATTTAAACATGCTCCATAAGAAACTCAATACAGTATGTTTCCAAATGTTCATACTAAGTAGTGCAGTAGATGTAGTACCGTATCTAAATTAATAATTTATCGTGGAAGCTTTTACTCAATAATGAAAAATGATATTTTACAGTGGGGTTGTGCAATCCAGTTGTGTTTTAGTCGATTGATATAGCGTAGGACCCCACACCATCCCATATGTCAAGAAGAATTTTGAGTTGTTAATGCCATACGAACACAATTTGGGGAATGAGGATGACAGTGTTCATGTTAAAAAAAACAAAGTATGACGCCATGGACAAAGGTGTTTACACATGATTCATACAGAAACAAGGAAGCGGTCAACTAATATCTATCCTTCTGTTATGTGCAAAAGCATTGGAATTTTAAAATACTCGGCGAATATTCTTCTTTTTTATCAAGTGCTGGGTGGATATGCAAGTTTAAACAATGACACAGATTTCGGGTGGTAACATTAAAGATGAAAAAATTAGTGTATTCACCACTGTATTCCTGTCGTCTAGTGTAATATCCATTCTTTAGGCAATAGATCAAAGTGAATTGCATCTTTAAACAAATGTTATAGATACAACCTTATACATCAAATTCTCTTTATTAAAAACAATGATGTTGATAGTGTTTTAGATTTTTATAAAAATATGAATTTCAAAGACGCTTGCTATATGATCGTGGATGCTTGGGATATAATTAGGACTTCCAATTTAAAATCATTTTAAATAAGTTGTTGAAAGAAGTCAAAAATTATAAGAAAATCAAAATGATAATTTGATGTAACAATATACAACAGAAGAAGATGCAGGAAATCAGATTGTAGTAAATGACATTTCAATGTCTCTAGGTCACTCTAAATATTAATGAAGAGTGTAATGTGAATGACATAATAGAGTAGTTGAATAGTAATGCTAACGATACAAATTTTCAATTGATAACAGAAAAAAATATTGAAAGAAATATGATGAAAACCCCAGGATGAAAATGAACACTCCAACATTATTGGACCAGATCCTAAACCATCTCATAAAGAAGACTTTGAAGTAGCATTTAAATGGTTTAATAGGCAAAAGGAATCTGACAGAATTAAATTGCCACAATGCAAGAGCAGCGGAGCAAAATTGATCATTTTTTTCAAGTCAAAATGTGTAAGAATGATATTTATTTTTGTATTGTAAAGACACAGGAATTTTTTTAAACTTATTATTTGATTTTTATAAAATTTTATTGTGTGTTACTTGTCTTCTTTTTGTCGCATGTATGTTTTTAATAGTTACGTAATTTTACCTTGTTTGCACATACAGGTATCTTCTTTTTTTCTAGCATGTGATTTCTTGAATAAATGTAAAAGTAATGAACAGCTTTGATCTTTTGAACTTCCTTTGTTGTTCCTTTATCTGGATTTCCTCGTATTCAGACTACGCTTAGTCTCTATTGATCAGTATAAGGTAATTTCTATTATATGTGATGTTTATCAATAGAGTTTCTTGTAGTATACAGTTTATGAAACTTATCACTTTGGATGAACTAAAGTCAAATATTCAGTGTTACCTAAGCCAACGACTGTACTATTTGCTTCAGGAGTTTCTCGTTATAATTAGTCAGGCATAGATATGTATTGCTCCACACGACTTCCATTTCTAACATTTTTGTTAAAGATTTTTGTTTGTATTTTTATATCTTTATTTCATTCACGTATTGTGTCATGAATGTATTGCTGGTGTGGCCCCTCTTCAGCAGATCAGTTTTAAAATGTGATACCAGTACGAAGTTGTATCATTCCAGTCGATATTAGCTTCAAATGATTTCACTTATGTGCCACCTCATTTGTGATGAAAAAAAGAAAAAAAAGACGCATGGTGGACCGTTTTTTGGGTGGCACGTGTCAGCCTAAATATCCAAAGTAAAAAAAAGGCAAAAATCTGAGTAAACCATTTACAATCAAATTAAACACAGATATACAAATTTCTAGTTCAATGGTTTATTTTTTTTTTAATTCTTAACAGTTTTTTTGATATGCCCTTAAATAAAAATTACATATAAGAAAACTTGAATTAACAAACAAATCCCTCTCCAAAAGAAATAAACTAACCCTCCCCTTTATACAAAAAATTACAATAATTATTTGACTTACATACCCAAAAAATATTACTTAATTTATTTAAGTTTAAATACAAAATTGAACTATGATAGAGTAAGAATTAAATTTTTTTTTTTTAATTAATAGAAAATTATTATTATCGATTGAGACGTCTCTTGAAAAAAAAATTATTAAATTTTGAAATGACCCCTTGGGGGTTGAAAGGTCAAAAAAATTGCTAGCATATCCCATCCTAAAATATATATATATATATATAGAAAACATTACGTATGATTTGCCTTATTATACATTAGACTAGATACAAGTAACAAGTATATTTTGTTTAAAGTCTATAAGTCCTGCTAATCCTCAGATGCAGACATATATATATATATATATATATATATATATATATATATATATATATAAGATTTTGTTCATTGTCACTTAATATCACTTGATTATCATTAAGGCTGTAGTTGAAGAAAGAAAATTGTGCCCTGATTCTTGGACCAGTATTAGAACTGTATTTAAAAAAAAAACAAGAGGCATTAGTAGGGCAAAAAAAACTTAGTTGTTCATGTTAGGTTTGCAAACTTCAAGTAACATAAAGTTACGTTAGAAAAGATTTCACATCAAGCTATATTGCACAAATATTTGTAAATGGGGTATAAGTTTAAACAGTAATAATATTTTTTTAAGTTAATTACAGACAATTAATTTTAATAACTAAAACAGACAATAATTTTTAAACAGTAATAAAACTAATTATTTAACAGACTTTAATCGTTGAAAGAAAAGAATGCTTACATAGTGAACTCAGACTAGAGATATTTCTCTCTTTGAAATTTATCTTACTAAATGAAATGTTTTTTTTTTATTAACTGGATCACAGAGAATGGCAGCCTTTAAATTTTGTTCTGTGAAGCTAGGACGGCATGTAACTTTTCACTTTCAAGATGTTTCTTTTTTTCTAACAGAGGTTAGCCGAAAAGCACGCATGTAGGAGCTACTTTGGCATTGTTAATGGATGATTTCCTTTTAAATACTTTTCACAAGACATTTTAAATTTTTAACAAAGGTTTCAAGAAACAAGAAAAACGTATATCTCACTACATGACTCATATTGCAAGACCGAGCACACTGGAATTATGTCCCGAAGAGAGACTAACGACGCCTGCGCTAGGCTTGATCATCTGGCAGTTCTGTAGATTGCCCCAGCCCGTGTTTTTATCTACATGTCTCAGGCTCGAGGAATGTTTAAGCTATGTGCATGATTAGGATTTGTTTTTTTGGTTATTTTAAATAAAATGTGTGGCGGATTTAATAAACGCTACACATCCTTACTACTGCTTTTATTGTTTTGTTTTATATATTTCAATTTGCCAACTAACTGTAGTGATATATTGTACAAACTGTGAGATGAACACAGAACATGAATGTATGAGTTTTTATGTTATGTATTTAATATTTTATTGAACATTAAATTTTGTTGCTTATAATATTGAAGCTTTAACTGCTATGTATTTCATAACTAATAAATGAAGAAGAATTTTTGTAATATAACAAAATATTAAAAAATTTTCATAGATATTCTTTCTCATAGGTAGACTACACCAACGCCCAAACCTATAAAATGTCTAACAATCCTATCCATTTTAATTGTAGTATTAATAATCACTCTAGTGGTCACAATATTTTTTCCTGATATTTTAAATTAAATTTAGTTGTAGGCTCAAATTTGAATTTGAGTTTACAATTTAGTAGTTATTTTATAATATAAGGATTTATAAATCATTGAATAAATTTATAAATCAGAAAAAGAGTAAATAAATTATTTAATGGCATCCATTTTAAATAGTTTTTTTTTTGTATAACTTCTCACTTGTCGATCCTACAATAAAGCAACCCAATTCAAATTGCTCAAGCACATTTAAAATGACAGTAGGTTCTTTTTTTTAATGATATAACATAAAAGAAGTATGACTAAAGAGACACTAATTTTTAGTCTTCTCAACACAAAATCAGAAATACTTGCTTCAGGAGGTGGCATTTTATTTGTTTTTTCAATCACATTTGGTACATAGTCTAGTTTTACTACTTGTTGAATATGTTTGTTATTAAAATAAAAAACTTCAAAATGACAGCTTTTATAAAGTTTTCTAAGATTTCTACTTATGTATAAACAGGATATTCCAGATTAGTTTATTTTGTTTATCTTAGAGGTCTGCATATATTAATAAACAAAGTCAAGTACAGAACACTAGTGGATCCACAAACACCAATGGAAAAATTCAAATCCTTATAGCTGTGTGGGTGTATGTTTTTGGATTGATGCCTCTCAAAGTACATAGATTAGAGGATTACAAAATTCCAAAGTTGGCATTATTGCAAAATGTATCATACAAAATTCTGTAGATGTAATGATAGGAAAATCAAATTAAAAAATGTACCTAATTCTAACTCTAATGTTTGATGTTTGAGAAATACAAGCTTTTGTGACTTCATTTTAAATTAATAGTGGGACTATTTATATAATGTAATACATATGTAGATACTATATATTATATAATTACTATTACAATAAAATTTTTAAATATTAATTCTGTATATCTTAAATAATAAACTTTCTAGCTATAGTTTCATTAGATATATTTTTGATCACAGCTGCTCAAGCTGACATTTGGGGCCCTGAAGATGTATATGTAAAGAAAGGCAGCACAATCAGTTTGACATGTTCAGTAAACGTACATTCATCACCACCTGGCTCCGTCCTATGGTACCTAGACACAAATGTTGTTGATTTTGACTCTTCCAGAGGAGGGATCTCCTTAGAGACGGAGAAAACAGAATCAGGAACTACAAGTAAGCTGTTGGTAACCAAAGCTGTCCTTGGAGACTCTGGTAATTACACTTGTGTCCCATCAAATGCTAACCCTGCCAGTGTTTACGTACATGTGCTTAATGGTAAGTCTGCTTCTGCTTGTAGTTGGTTTGTTATATTTTTATTCACAGAATGAAGCTATAGATAGACATTACTTTTAATTTAACACCACACTTGTTAAATATAATAAACAGATTTTATTTCAATTTTAATGAATTTTATTCCAAAACACAAAACATTTGTTGATGTAAAACTTAACCTCTAAAATAATAACATTATTATATAATTATGGCTTAAACATGTAATGATGTGATCCGGAAAATTTAAACTGTGATAAGTTTAAAATACAGCTAACATAGTGATACTTAATTAACAAAGCACCAGATTTATATAAAAGGAAAACCAATAAAACAGGTAATTTTAAAAATTGAATCTTTTTTTATTACTACACTTAAAAAGGAACTGATATTACAAATTGACAAGTTACTTAATATCAATTAGTTGCATTGTAAAACATTTTAGGTTCTAAACACTTCTGAAAATGGCCACCATTTTGAATCACACATTCTTGGAAGACGAAATCTTATGTTTCCCATTACCACATATAACCACAGGAAATAAGGCAACTTTGTAATGAATTCTTTCATTGAAATCACAGAAGTAGGTGTTTAAATGCCATACTCTTCAAATAATATATAATAACAAACATTAGTTGTAAGTTCTAATGATTTGGTCGGCTAAGGAATATCATCACATCTGGGGATAAAACTCTGGAAAACATAGTAGTATCTATGATACTATGTGTCTATTGGACATCTAAGGGTACGATACCAAATAGAGCTCTCTCTAATTATTTTTTCCTCTGGCTGCAATGCTCATGAATATTCTGTAGTTTAATTTAAAAAGCGTTAATAGATCTAGCACTGCAACACTCTCTGATGCTTGTCATGTCTCTATCTCTAAATATTCAGGATGAAAATGTTTTCAGTGGTCTTTAAGATTACTTGTGTAGCCACTATTCTTATATTCTTTACTATACATTATCTTTAAACATTATCCCATTTTTATCTTTGTCTTTTTTAATGCCAAACATTCTATAATTTTTGCTTTGCCATTTTGATTTGATCTAATTCACACTGTTTATAAACTACATAATATACTAAATTTAATAAAACTCTGTATACACTATAAACAAATCTTCACTACACTATCAACTCAACTTATCCTAACCTCAAAACAACGCCTTAAAAACTACAACTTTCCATTAACAACACAACTCAAACTAAAGAAAAGAAACACAGCTACAGCTCGAGCCAGGCAGTGTGAAACACGGCTGGCGTATGCACACACTGGCCCTACCCTCAGGCGCTCATACGTTGTCATTGTACTGTAGTCACATCCAAACAATTGCCAGTGTTTACTAGCCTACCATTTACTACTAATCATTTTGCTATTTTGCTGTGTAATATTTGTAATTAGTGTTATTAGTATGAAAGTGAGTATTTATCTTTGGTCTGTGTTTGTAACATCAGTTTTTTGTGAACTCGTTTGTGATGGAAAACCCTAGCAAGATAGGCAACCCTGTTTAATTCTAAGCTTCAAGGGAAAGTTTACAAAAATCAGTCAAGGGAAGGTATTTCCAAAGTAATGTATTTTATGGAAGCTGAAGCAAGAGCTGATAAATTTTTGATAGCTTGTGAAAAACTACATGAAAGGATAACAGCTACAACTAGTTAGTCAAAAAGTACGCAAATATGAATAAATGCTTAGAAAATAAAAATTATGCAGGCCAGAGAAGGTGAATCAATTTCTTTTGAAACTTCTAACAAAAAATAAATCCCACAAAACTAATGAAAATATTAGATGCTTTTAATTTAGGCATTGTAATATGTTCAGTAAACGATTTCTATTTAGTAGACAAATGTTTACCTACAATTAGAAAACTTCATGCTAAAATGCAATAGGATTTAAATTTTATTGGATCAAAAAACATGTATGAGAAGGATTCTAAGAATCATTTGCTATAAATGGTAAAAACTAAAACAATAAATACATCCTTACGGAGAAACAATCATGATGTGTACAAAAGATTTGTGTTCATACATAAATCAGGCAATGTTGTTTAGAAAACCAAGCAATTGTTTAAACATTCATCTCACATCAGTTTGAAAGGGTGGTCTCATGTTTCAAACTCTGGCATTGCATCTCCCATTAATCAAGGAAATATACTATTTTTTTTTTACACAAAGTGGATGAAATGGGTTTATCAACGACTGTAATATGGCTGGCTAACCACAAGACTGGGGATTATCATGACAACATGAACCACAATTGGTAACTGACAATGCTCCTTACCATAATGTACAAATTGGTAAAACACCCAAAAAAGAGGAAAATATAATAAATTTACTGAAAGTTTAAAATATTCCCTTTTCACAGGAAATGTTAAAAATAAAGCTCTATGAGTTGATTAAAGCTTATAAACCCGCTTACATTATATATGCAATTGACGAGATCCTGAGCATGCATAGTCATGACGTTTTGAGACTGCACCCCTACCATCCAGAATTAAATCTCGTTGATCTCATATGGGTGCAGGTTTAACACGTTCGCTACCACAATGTTTTAAAAAAATCGTAACCACAGACTGCCGCCGCAATTTTGCTGCGGGCGTGTCCTACTCCTAGCCCAACGCCGCAGATCTGCGGCAGCTGGGCTCATTAAAATAGACTGCCGCCGCAGATCTGCGGCGTTGGTTTCTTGATACTAAATGAGAAATTTCTTCGCAACAGTCTATTTTAAAGGTTAGATCGTTTAGGCACGGTCTACAGGATAGTCCGCCACATATATGCGGCGCTTGGTCTGTAGCTAGGACCATCGCTAACGTCACTGGACAGTTGGTAACACTGACATACAACATCATCTCAGCTGCACGTTTCTGTCTGATATATATATATTTTTTCATTTAAATAAGGATATTTTGAAGCATAAAAACTAATTTTGAACAAATTTTATTCGTGGTCTGTGGCGAAGGTCACAACCATTAGGACCAGTCTACAGGGAAGTTCATGAATTTTTTCGTGGGCTGTGGGAGTGACCCGGCCGCCGCATATATGCGGCAGCTGATAGCGAACCTGTTAAACAGTGTTATAGCTAAAAATGTCACTTTTAATATATCAGGTGTTTTAAAACAAACAAGAGAAAAGTTTCCAACGGTTACAGTTGATGTTGGAAGAAGACATGTGAAAATGTTTGAAAATTAATTATTGGAACACCAAAAACCTTTAGAAGATACCATTGAATCATTTGTAGTAAACTTAGGAGCAGACTATAGTGATGATGAAGATTCGCCCATTACAAATAACAGCAAGATGTCTGATAAGAATGTTTTAAAAAATCGATATGATTCACTAATTTAAGGTAGGCCTCTTATTTCATAACACCTCTTTATTTTGTAAGATTCACAATATTAGCTTATAATTAATTGTTCTTTATACAGATGACATTTCATTTATTTATAAATACATTTAGAAGTGGTAGTAATTATACAGCCTATACAGTAATGGGTGTAACCAGTATATCGGTAGGAAAATGCTAGGGCTATAGTGTCTAACCCAATTTTACTCAAAACGGCTGGCCAGCATGAAGGAATTATAGTGGGTGACCCTTTCCGTCTGACTTATACTCACCTTGCCACACTTCATCCAAATTGGCTTGACTGTACAACTACCAACTTATCAACTACCATATAATATAAATGTAAACAACATTAAGAACAAAACAAAGCAGAGAGATCCCAAATTGATTCAAGCTCTCACTAGTGTATCGAAGAGTCGAAATGAATACAAAACAAAAAAAATTGGTAAGGCAAGGAAAAACAATACTGCCAATAGTAATGAGTATCATTGGTAACCAATACTCAATACTATTGATCTGATAGACAAAACTATCAATAAGTATTGATAATTCTCTACCACTAGAAGAAGGAATATGTTCTTAAACTGCCGATTCTATCTTTCATATATTACCTGTCAATTTATATTAAATAATCTACAAACTACAGTTATATAATTATTTATGTCCTTTTTCTAATATTTCGTCAAAATAAAATTGTTCATAACTTATTCATCTTTATTAATTTATAAAGTTAGACTTGAAAATTGCTTCAGAGTATGGAAAACCTTTTCTCTTAACCATGTCAGCAATACTTCTTTTCTAGAATTAGAATTTGGCATTGGGTGTAATTTCTTGTTGTGTTACAGAGCGATATCAACAGCTAATATTGAATTAGGAGAAAGATTGATAAACAATTGGGTTTTAATCTATTTTCCCTAATTTTTCAGCATTCATTTCATTTTCATAATCTCATGTTTTCTGGCCTGACTTAAAAACCAGAGGGTTTTTGTTTCCTCCCTCTTCATGTCCGATTAAATTATTAGTTGTTTGGAATTTTTTGTTTTAATCGCTAGATCTGTCGGTATATCCTTTGATATGGTTAGGCTATATGATTTGAATGGCTATATGGTTCATCCGAAAAAATGATCGGTCTTTTTTCTCCCCCGAATTGTTGAATTTTGTTAAGGTTAAATATTTATTTGTTTGTAGCATGTATCATGTTTTTTCCACTAAAATTTTACTGCCGTCTTTAGTTTTTTCCTCTTTGATTCCATGCTCCTTAAATTGTTGCTCTTTAATATTGAACTGCTTTAATAGGTACTGGGTGTTCCTGCTGCAAAACTTTTAAAACGTTTCTTAATGTACCTACATTAGTAGTCAATCGGTTTTATGAAAATTATAAATTATTTTCTTCAATGCACATTTTTGAAAATCATCTATAGTTACTTTTTTCTTTATTCGTGGATGAATTTTTTGCCGGAGTACTAAAAGTTTCATTTTCTCCCATGTTTCTTTCTTCTGTAATAATTTCCTTAACGTATGAACAGATATTCCATAAAGATTAACAAAGCAATCTTTAATTTCTGATCGGGAAATTCCATTGGATATATTTTGTTGTACATCATAATAATGCAATTGTTTGACTTCTTAGTGCTATTCCTTTGTCTAATGTGCCTACTATTTTTGGTTGAGGTATAATTGTTAAATTAGTATTAAAAAACACTGTTTGGTACCTTTTGAGTATCATAGTTTTATTTTTTTACTAGTTATGTGAAATCTAATGGCAGTTAAAGAAATAAGACCAAACTCAAATTATATTAATATGTATTGGGCAAAGGTAGGGGCAGAACTCAAGTATCAGTTTTTAGTATCGGTATTTTTTGTTCTGATACTATTGGTATCTGATACCATAGTATCAGCCATTTCCGATACTGTGTATTGTGTATCCTCACACAATACTAATAATCCTTACTAAACTAATAATTTAATATTCTAGTTTATAACTAATAATAAGCTTCTTTGGAGACTCATTTCATGCAACTAGAAACCCTTGTCCTCCTTAATCTAAGATCTTTAATGATATTTGTTAAAGAACTTCCCAGGAAGACCTCTTATCCCAATCTGAACAGCATAAAAGTGACATGGATATCCCTTGATAGGTGCAACAGGATATAATTATTTATATTTATTGCACTTGAACTCAAACTACTAAGAAATTAGTTTCCAAAAAGTTTATTTTCCTTGATATTTTATCAGTTTACTTTGGTATTTAGTTTACATATTATTCAATCTAAGCAATTCTCTATCAATAAATTTATGTAATTTATTCAAAATGACCTATAAAATACTTAAAACAATCATAAAGCATACATGTCAAGAAAAGATTACAGTATTAGACAAGTCAAATATTGTACATTTAGCCTGTATAAGAATAATAAAAAACAGATTTATGTTAATGACTTGCTAGAAGGTCTCAATTTTTCTGATGTATTAGACATTTCTATAACATTACATTATTGTCTGATATTTCTATAAAAATGTTTTTCTTTATACGTATGTTTAAAATTTGTGTTTCAAAAATAACAGAGATGCTTATTTTAAATTAAAAAAAAAATGTTATATGTTTTCTACAGATGTGTAGGCCTATATATTTGATCAAAATCCCTTGAACAGAATTTTAAGATAATATAAAATTAAGCTGCATCTTGCAAATTGAAGGATTCAATACGCAGATTTTCATCAGAGGACATGTTCCATTTCATCCACACATTGTGCCTTGGTAAGGCTTTTTTTACTGTGAGCTGTAAGTTGTGTTTACTTAAATACTTTGTTTTTTTAATTACATTAAGTGACTTTGGTTTGCAAGTCTGCGTTCTTACAAACTTAACATTAAATTTATTACTACTTCACCTGAAGGGCAAGCTATCATTCTCAATCGTACTCAACAGTTACTTCTACAACATGGCACATGGTTTTCACAATGAAATTAGCCAGACATATTTAGTAAAACAGAAATCTCCCTTTTATTATATTCAAAAAACAACTTTATCATGTCTCTCCACAGAAGAATTAATAAAAACTAAAATTTATCATTATGAAATAAGAATCAAACTTATATATAGTTCAAAAAATGGAGTTTTTCACCATTCCTTCTAATTCAGTTTATATCATGATTACTAATTTTTTACTTGTTCCACTTTACTCACGAATTACTAGTCCAGATATTTAAGTTTGGTTCAACATCACAAACACTAGAAATCCGCCATGATCGTGTTGAATTTGAGTCTCCACAGTCATCTCATAACGCGACTGCTCGATGCTGAATCCTGACAAAGACTTTTTTAACTACATCCTAACGAAGACTGCTTGCTTCAACCGCTGAATTAAGACTGAAAAAGTCACGCTTCTAGAAGACGCTTGGCAAAGCTAACGCTGAGGCTTCTGGGAAATCTCTCGTTTTCCGTTTCATGGGGTTCGGCTTTCGAATTGCTTTCACCATACGCTGCATTAACTTTGAAAGTTACAAGTCCATATACTTCACGCGCACAGTTTGAAATTATATTTTAACTTGCAATGTTTTACACTGTCTATTAGTAATAATTTGGCTACTCTTATGTTGAAATGAGGATTGTTCAATTACACTTTACAATTACTTATTTCTATTATACAATGCTTATTATTTCTATTATTAGTATATATTTATTATTAATTAAATGTTTAATTATTTTTTATTAATTCTTGGTTGGAGATTACCCCATGCTTACAGAGCTCCCGAAAACTCTGTAACATGATACTTTATTCACCCCAAATATAGGTTTCCAAAATACTGATGTTATGTGTAAAATATTAATTATAAGTTGTAATAAATATTTAGGTAGTATTTGTATTGTGTTAGGCAAAATAATTTGAACCTTGTCATTGTTGCTATGTGAGAATAATTCTCGCATACGTTGCAAGAAAAGGGAGGTAACGGTAAAGGAAGTGAAAAATACCCATGCGGTTTGTCAGTCTTAGTTGGAGTGTTGAGGTGGTAAGGTGTGTTTAAGAGCAGTCTTAATAAGAAGTTTGGAGAGGAAAGATTTGTTTTAGAAAGTCTTAGAGTTTCGAAAATGTAGTCAAGTGTTAAAAAAACAGTATTAGTTTGAATAGAAGAGGGAGTTTTTAGAACAGTTTAGTGACAATAACGTGTTATGAAAATAGAGATAACAGAGATAATCACGTTTTCCTGTACAAAACAGAACAATGCGTATTGTGCCTAAATACACTTAGTATTGAAAGTGGGTTATGTCTTGTGAGCGTGGACAATCGTGAGGTGTTAAAATGGACTAAAAGATCAATAAACATTCTTAATACGGACATTTGTCGAATAATGGAAGGCTCGAAATGCACGATTGATACAACGTCGACGGACAACTTAGCATGTGCACATAATCAAGGAACTTCTTTCAACAAAAGACGGTAACCAGTGTTAATTAACACTGAAACTCAAATTGTGAAACCATGTAAAACTTATTATATTTAACGTACTATTTTTTATAAATTTAATATTTTTAAATAATTAATTTGTTTTAAGAATCATAAAAGTCTACTGACACAAATTTTTTTACAAAGTAATTTCAAAACAATACAAACAGATAACTTTAATCTGTTCATTTAATAAATAAATTTCCAAGTTGCAACGTAAAAAAGTAAATTCAGGATTCAAATTTTGACCTTCTTAAAAGGTAATAATAATAATTAATGTTAGGATGTATAATTTAGAAAATTTATGAATTTTAAGTTAATAATTGTCAATGTACTAATTCTTTGTTTTAATAAATCTATGTTCAATTTCAGCACAACAAAATAAGATTTTCTTTATTTCACCGAGAACCACTGTAAGTACACTTTTAAAAGGATTTGCGACCCTGAGAAATTTCAATAGTAACAATTAACTTATTTCTTAAAAATTGGTAAGCTAACGCTACCTGGCGCCCATAAAGCTTGGCATATCTTTATAAATAATAATAATTAAAATTTATTTTCATTTTTTTTGTAACAAAAAATATATAAGACTCTTCAAGTTCAACAAGCTCACATATTTTATAACAATTACATAAACAGTTGATAAGAGTAGATCAAGAAACATATAGGCCTACACAGGATTATGAAGTAGTCCAGGTCACAAGAAAAAAACCCCAAGACAACATGAAATTTAGAGATCTGAAGAGGCAGTTTATAGTCGATACCCGCTCTACAATTGGATTACCAACAACCTACACCTTAATTATATCATGATACATGTTGATTTTTTTAATGTTCAGTTTAAAGTTGATATCTCAAAGTGTCTCTACAGGTTTGATAAAATATTAGGAAAATATGAAGGTTAGTCAAATAAAGCAATATATGAAAACTTAATTAAAATAATAAGACTTGAAAAAAAGATTTTCAAAAACTAAATTAAACCTTGATCTTATCATTGGAAACTCAACACAATGTATTTAATGGTCACTCCAAGCAGATTTTTGTTCTTCATTTGTGAATATGGAAGGAAGGTTGTGAGTATTTATTAGTTTGCTTATCATTTTTTTTCAGGTGAGCACCCAGCAGCAATGCAACATGGTGATCACGGTGGAGGAAGACAACTGGTTGCATGGTCTTGGACTATCATGACAGCTTTTTTAGTGATGGCAACTAGATGATTGAAACCACATGCAAATTCAACACTCAATGCAGAAGAAAGCAACTTGCAGTATGATCTTCAATGTTGTGGTAGCTCTCTTGGTGTTTGTGACTAGATAATTGCATATTTTAAAAGTGAACAGACTTTGAAAATAGGAGGTAAATGCTCTATTTTTATGTGTATAATTATGTACTCCAACTTTTGCACATTGTACACTAAATTTTTTTTTTTTTACTTTACTTTATTTCTCAGGTTTAATCGAAATGTGATAGTTTTACAACAGTTTTAACAATGACAGTTGTAAGCTGTTGGAAGTCTGTAATTTACCATTATATAATTTGTGATTGGAAACATGTGGTTAATTAAATACACATAATCTGGAGAAGTAACTCCACAGTCATGACTTAAATGTAGGTAGTTGCGGCTATGTGATTGTAAACACTTGTAAATAAAATAATGTCATGTATTATAGTTGTTATAATGAAGTAAATTAAATTTATTTATATGCTATCATATTATTCAGATTACAATTTCATGGTGTGCTAATAATATATTTTTTTTAATGTGCTATATAATATATCAAGCTAAAACATATTTATTTACAATATAAATTTTCCTTTTATAATAAAATTAAAGTAGCTATTATTTAAAATTTGAAATTTTAAACTATAAAATTACATTACTTTTTACTGTTCCTTGGGTACTTACATACTATATGGATTATTTAAATATGTTAGGTTAGGCCAGGTTATTATTATAGTTAAATAACTAATTGAATACATAAGTACAAGTTTTACTATAGATGTTAGACAAACTTTGAGGCTCAAGATTTTATTTAACTACAAAAATTACAAAAGGATGTTTGCTTAGACAGCGGGATGAATTTTGTGATGTCAGGTTGAAGTAATGTAAAATTAATAGGTTTGATGTTACATTATTAAATTAAATTTTAAATTATAATGATTTGCACAGAATAATGTGCACCAGGAAGCTTTATGCTTACCAATTTAGAAAAGTTTAAAGTTTGATTATTGTTTACTAAAAAATCAGGGTCGTGTTTCTTTTAAATGTGTACTCCCAAATGGTATAGTGGTAAATAAGAAGTCCTTTTTGTGTTTCTGAAATTGAACATATTATTTATTCAAAAATACATTATTAACACACATACATAAATTTGTCATTTACAATTATATTATAAGCAAATTTAAAATTTTTTGTCTTGAAGAAAAAAAGTTTTTGTGAATGACTCTACTTCAAAATAGTTGCAAATTTGCTTAATCAACTTTTATATGAGCATCTTTGTCTCACATTTTTAAATTATAATGCTTTATTATTAAATTAAAATTTTTTTATTGAAACTTTAGATTAGACATTCTTGAAATATTTATGACATTTAAATTTACTTATCAAACAAAATTTTAACATATCTTAATCAAAATTAATTAAAATTTTATCATTAGTCCTTTTTTACAAAAAAGATAAAATAAGATTGTCTGTTATTTGTGTTACCACTTTGTAGTCCTCTCTTTGGTAGACTTTCCTTGTAACATGAAGCCGCCTTCCTGCTAACTAAAGTTCGCCATGGTCCACGTAGCATCTAAGTTGTCTCAGATTTCAATCTAATATTCATGATTTTCGAACATTTTTGTCTCTACTAATAAAACAAAGTTCATGTTTTAACATTCAGAGTCTTTCAAATTACAATATCGTTTAAAATTGTCTATATAACGAACTAAGTTCAATTCATGCCATGTGCTCCGTGTGCACTCTCAAACGACTAATTGCTTCACAATCGAAAATATGTCTGTCCATCTCTGATTCCACTTTCCACGCTTTTCACAAACATCTACAACTGTTTTTATTATTGTCTTTCTTTTGTTTATTCACTTTGTTCTTTAAACTATTCCCTATCTGCCTTGATGATACATTAAAGACATTTTTATATAACTACATTGTTCTCAAAAAATACTTATTACATTTACAAGTATGACTGTCTCTTTCAGACGTTCCTTTCCAACTTATACAAGACGACTCTTACTCGTTCAACCACTGATCCTAGACTGACTCCACGCGTGCTTGCAGTTCCGAATATCACATCATATAATCACGTGATTATAGTCTCAAACCCATAATCACATAGTAACAAGCAAATTTACTTCATTTACATACTATTTCACTCAAATACCAAGCTAATCTTAAGACTACACATTATTATAAATACATTTTTGCAAATTTATTTTAATCTATCTCGTCATTTTAGAAACAGCAATAAAGACCATTTTCGCTTGACCTTATTAACTTCCGTTTGCTTTTGATCCAATTACATCAAGCATGAATTTCACCACGAGTTTTATCTCATGTGAAAAAATTCAAAATATGCACATTACAAGAAATCGATTTCTGGCCAAACCTGCAGTATCAACTGGGCCACAGATTCTTGCTCTGAGCTCAGCGAGAGAAGCCGATAAGGGTAGTTTATAAACTTTATCCTTTATAAATCTCAAGAAATAAAAATCGAGAGGTGTCAGATCCAATGTATGCAATCGGCCCACCTTTACCTATCTATCGACCTGTAGAGTGGTCATTGTGAGAAAACCCCAAGCGTAGTTTGGCGGTGCTCCATCTAGTAGTATGTGGTGTACTTGAAACCAAGTAATTCTGCAATTCTAATGGTCGAATTCATAAATGTGTAGAATAAAAGAGTTTTCTAGAATATCTAGATACACTATCAATACACAATTGATTGTTTTCTGTTGAAAAAAGAAAGAACCTTAAACTTTGCTCTTGCTTAAGGCACAGAGAAGTTAACTTTTGGAATATTATGAACATGCTCCGAGGATTGTCAGGGATTTTGACTTCTCCAAATCCGACAGTTTTGTGTATTCACATTACCACTTACATGGAAAGTCGACTCATCATTGAAGATTATATTTGGAAAGAAATTCTGGTCTTTATCCAATTGATGTAACATTTTTGCACAAAACTCCTTTCTAGCAACCCTATCCGTGTCTTTAAGTCCTTGCACCATTGTTAATATATATGGTTTGAGATGCTAACGTTCGTTTTTCAACACATGCCAAAGAGTTGCATGTCTAATGCCCTAGTAGTTGGATTTTGTAGGACGATAACAAAGATTTACTTTACTTGTTCTCAGGGCCGTCCCGAGGGTAGGGCGACCGGGGCGCCGCAGTCAGAGTGGCGCCGTGGCTGAAAAAAGACAACTATACCACCTTTAAATTCAGGTTTTATAACACTACACACAACAATTTATATTAAAATATCAAAATTTTGATTTTTTTTAAATCCTGTTTTGCGTGACATAGGAGACAATTAGCTGTAATATTAAGAATATCATAATACAAAATTTACTGTAAGCTTTGACTGCAATGGGGAACTAGCCTTTAATAATAGGAATGGGAACACAGAAATTGCGGCTACCCTGCATATGTTCGCATAATATTTTTATCATTTTATATTAGTGGTGAACAACACAACGGAAAAACACACCGCACTGGCACCGAACACTATGACTCACTCCTTCCCCTTTCTTTCGCCCCTCCTGCCTATCCCACAATACTACAATGATTACCTCCACTTGTTTTGTTTTCAGTCACAGCAAACCTTACTAGTCGTCCACGCTATATTTTCTGCTTTGTTTACATGCCATATTGATGTTTTTATAATAAGTAAATAGTGTATTGTGGTGTTTAAGTTCAACAGTGTTATGTGTTATTGTTTTTTCATGAGCAAGTAGCTGTAAAATAGTAATTTTATTTATACTTCAAAAATGTCAAAAAAGCTCTCAGGTGCCCAAAGACGTAAACTGTTCAAAGAAGGCGAAGCTTCACATGAAACTTTATTGTCAAAAGTACCAAAATTTCCTAGTTTATTTATACTATCAAGTGAATCGACTTCATCTCAGGAGCCTAAAAACAACTGCTCAAAAAGAACAAAACGTAAGTGAGCCTACACCTACTAATATTACAGAACTTGCTCCATTGTATACTACAACTTTCAATACGACTATAGAAACAGAATGTCACAGCAGATGAACAAAATGTAAAATACAACAATAGAACACCTGAATTGACATTCGATCTGTAAAATTGGCCTGAGCATATCACAAAACAACAGTGGGATGAATTGGTACTAAAAGCCCCCTCTCAAAAATGGATTGTGAGTACCCAATCAACTCTCAAAAAAGACATTTTTTGTACCGATTACAAATTCCGATGTGCAGAATGGAGAAAGGGTTAAACAAAAAATAGTTGGTTTATTCAGTTAAAAGCGACTCAGCCTTTTGTTGTCACCTTTATGACCCGGTTTAAAAATCAAATTTTGGACTTAAATCTGGCTATAATGAATGGAAACACATTGGTGAATGCCTGACAAAACATGAAACCAGTCCTGATCATTTTAAGTATGTGCAGCACGAAGGTGAATACTTTCACTAACATATGTGAACAATTTAAATATGGTTGTGTTTGAGTGTAAGCATGAGGGTAGGTTGTGGTTCTTTTTGAAAGTGGTCTGGAAGTGTGACAGACTCAGTGAGCCAGCACTGATGCATGATTAAATGCTAAATTATTATAGACATCGATTTAACTTACCAAAAAATTTAGCAACTAATATTTAATGTACATTTTTATATTAAGAAGGAATGGGAGGAAATTATCATATTACGATGTAAAAGACCACTCCTGATTATAAATTTGGAAGAAGGATAAGAAGAGAGAGAAAAAATATATGGAAATATTTACTAAATTTTAAGGTAGGGGGAATTTAATTTTAAAATAATCTAAATCTATAAAAGGCAAAGCACTGGCTGACTGACTCACTGACTGACTGACTCACTCATCACTAATTCTTCACCTTCCCATGTAGATAGAGAGCTGAAATTGTGTACACTGATTCTTTATATCTTAAATAGGAAACTAAGCAGTTTAAACGCCGGTATCTCCATAGGGCTCCGCCCCACAGGCCTTCATAGTTACCATATTATGCATATGGTATTAAATTAAATGAAAGAATTAAATACAAAAATTAAACAGCTGTTGATAATAACAAACCACATTGTTGCACCAAAGATCTGTTTTTAACTATATCAAGGTTAACAAAAAAGAATCTTGAAATGAAAAGTCGGTAGTCTTATGAAATCATTTGTTTTTTATGTTTCTGCATTTCCTTGAAACAAACGCGAAATTATTGAAAATACGGAAAATGTTTCTGTGTATTGACAAACGCGAAATTATTAATTCCAAGCTGACTCCACCACTTCAAACCCACAATTCACACTCTACTCTGCTACCATTTGAGGCCCGAAGAGGGATACTTTCACTAACACATGTGAACATGTAAATATGGTTGGGTTTGAGTGTGACGGATCTTTTGAATGGGGTCTGGAAGTAGTGAATGCCAGGCTAGACCGGGAACTACGCAATTTGACAAACAAAGCAAAGGAGGTCAAACAATCAATCATTGTAAAGTTAAGAATGCAAAATTTTTCCTTAATCATAGATTGCACACCTGACTTGAGCCATAAGGAACAGGTATACATCACAGTACGTTATGTATACGAGAACAATAAAACCAATGAAGTAACAGTAGAAGTAAGTTTTATCAGTTACAGCATTGCTATTGACAGCACTGGCAAACCTCTACTGATCTGCTAATGAAGGAATTGGTAGAACGGTGTAGGCTTGACATAGATTACCGCAGAGACCAAGGGTATGATAATAGAGCAACTATGGTAGAAGTAAATAAAAGTGTACAGACACGAGATTTAAAAGAATTCTAAAGATCTATATTCAATCCTTGTGGCTGTCATAGCCTAAACTTGGTTATTTCAGATGGCACCAAGTCTTCAGTGAAATCTACATCGCTTTTTGGATTACTATAACGAGTTTATATGATTTTTGCAAGTTCTACTAAACATTGGTGTATTATCAGTGAGAACATACAAACCCTGTCATTGAAAAAGTTTGTGAAACACGGTGGGAAGCGCGCTTTAACTCTGTGAAGGCTGTTCCCAGAGAGTGTTAATGATACCACAACTTCTTCTGAAGCCCAGACATTATTTAATCATATGGAGGATTTTTGATTTCTTGTTTGCTTAGTAGCTAGGTAGAGATAAAGTTTCAAATAAATTTTGTGAGCAAAACACTTCAAGGAACTTTTTCAGACATCCCGATGGTACTGATTCAGTTTCACAAATGTGACAAATTCTTAAAAACATTCAGAGAAAGAGGGCTCATGGATGTAATCATAACAGCTAAAGAAATAGCTGAAGAAGCAGACATTGAACCTCTTTTCAAAGAAAATTGTCACAGCATAAAGAAGAGTCTATTTGATTATGAGGCATGTGATGCACTTCAAGCTTCTCCAGAAGAAACATTTGAAAGTGACATTTTCATGCCGTTAGTAGACAATACAACGGTTTCATTGAGAGAACGATCATATAACCTTATGACCCATAAAAAACAATGGCGATATTTATTTGATCTCTAAAAAAATCCTCCAAAAGAAAAACCCAAAGATAGTTGTGAATAACTCCAAACTCTTCTTACTGACAAAGGAGTTAGTGGTAATGATGTCTACAACATGTTAAGTGCCAAGCCAGTTGTGCCACTTTTATCATACAGTGCCAACTTAAATAAGCAATTTTAATGACATTTTAATGATTTGCATATATGTGGTATTATGGTTATATGGAGAACTAATTTTTTGAGAAACTGTTTTACAAACATTCAAAAAAATAATCAGCCGATCGGCCCGGCATGTCATTTTGAATACCACATTTTGTTTGGAATTTGACATGTCGGCCGATTGGCCTACCGCACTTTTGATTGATTTCTTAGGATAATTTTGGTCTGTGATGTTGTTAACACATGACTCAGTGGTAGGAAACGCGTTGAGTAACTGCGCGTAAACATCAAGTCGACATGGTTCAAACTGGAAAGCAGGATCGAAGAGGAAATATCATTTTCAAGTCTCTTGCAATAACAGAGTATAATGAGCAAAAATCCGTCATCGATGTTGCTGATCAAATGTCGTCGTACAACTCTCAGCAGTACGAAAGACACTAAGATGGTACCATAAAGTTGCAGAACAATAATTTACTATTTGCACCTGCATTTGTAAATGCTTGGCTCGCTTACAAAAGCAATGTAGGACCACGACCGCAACACCAATTAATACTTGTCAATAACAGATTTTAAATGCTTTCATTTTGCTTTCAAAATGCTTTTATCTTACAGTTTAGACAGTAATAATATAAATAAATGATTTTTAAAAACTTAATTGTAAATAAATGACACTGTTAAACAGTTTTCAAAAATTGCTTTCCAATTTTGTAATTGTTCAATGTTTTATACAAAAATATGCAAAATTTATTGTTTGCTTAACGTAATAGTTAACTTTTATACGTTTATTTTTTACAAAATATAACAACTGTAGAATGTTCAAACGGTGTATTAATAAAATTGTTTTAATGCATTAATCCATAATTGCAACTGAAAATTTCGCTGCCGTACCGATCTTTAACACTATTTAAAGATAATAAAATGAAATATCTACAGCTATTAGCTACAATCTTCTACATTTCACTTAGTGTATGTGTTTTCCGCTTGGTTGCAACACTTACTGGTAAAAGACTCTAAAATAAAACCTTGCATTAATGGCAGTGTCGTACCGATCGGCCGACACACCACTTTAACTATGAGCTTGCTGTCGTACCAATCGGCCCCCCATGGCATTTAACGTGTAAATGAGTTGCTACATGGTGGATCAGTTCTTAAGAATGGCAAAGAACAGTCGACACCAATTCAAAATGTGTCCTGATAGGTCATATAGATTTAAGGTATAACATATTTTGTTCTCAACAAAAACGTTTTCCTGAGGAAGGGGGCACTTGTTGAAATCATACCCCAGACACCTTATAACCTCGGGATTGCCCTCCTTTTTCTACAACATCATCATTCACAAGGGGATGCACTGAGGATTTCTTATAGCTTACTGTATGCCCGGTTTGATCAAAACACTTAACCCTTAGCACGTGTATGATGGGATTTGACTGGTAATGCGTATGACGGGATATCTCGATTCAACACTACTTGACTTCTGCAGGTATTTTTAATTCGTTTAAAGTCCAATACAGTGCAGGGAAATGTCCTATTGGTGTAACGTGACACTCGCACTACGGCCTTTGTTCTTGATCACCTGTCGTTGGTCTTTATTTGGTTGTTATAGCAACCAGGCACCATTTTGTGTTCTGCCCCAGTGCGTATAACGTGATTTCTCGTTCTAGTAAGCTACGACTGTCAGTTGTGAAATGTTTTGTGTCAGCGTTATAACTGCTATAGCTGTTCATTGTTGATTTGTTTAGGCCATATTATTTATATTTTAGGTTATAGTATACAATTTATTTTGTATAAAATAAGCTAGTTATAAAAATGGCAAACCCTGACGACCATGGATTTGATCAATTTATCGATGAAATAATGAATGCATCTTTTTCAACTACAGAATACATTTTGAAATATAGACAGTTTCTATGGACACGGTATTATCGTCAAATATTGTTTGTGTGTTTATATGTATATTTAGTCTATATCAGTAATTTTTTTTGATGTCCTGAATGTAGGTATTTATTATGTGCAGTAAAAAGATATTTTTGATATGGTACGGTAAGTTGATTTTTCTCAAAATCTTTTTTTAGTAAAATTTATTTGTTTGATGAAATTCAAGTTATTTTGAATTAAATAGTAGGCCTACTTTTATATAAAAAAAATTAATATGATTTGTTTGTAAATATAAAAAATATATATAATCTGTTTCATAGGGCGGTCAAAAATGTGAAATTAAGTATTTTTTTCTTGTTTTAGGCAAATCTGTAAAAAAAATTTTTTTTTAATATTTTAAAGCCAATCTACATTTTTTTTTTACCAAATATATCTGTAAGAACCCAAAGTCAAAAAGAACTTTAAATAATTACAAAACTTTTTTTTTCCTAATAGCACGTTATGAGTAAATATAATTGTTATTCAGCGTGCTAAGGGTTAAGCCAATTATAAATGGTAGGCCAACTGGGAGGATCTTTGCCATACTGTAAAAAATTCTGTTGCACAATTGCTACAGACTTTGATTCTTCGAACCAAAATAACTAGCAAGCTCGAGATCAGTGAAGGAAGCCATCTTTGTTACAACTGTCAATAGTGCTTGCGGTGGTAGTATTCAGTACTATTCATTATGTGAGTCAAAACTTGATTTATTTTGCTACAAAATGACACCAAAAGCAGCTTTGTAAAAAGTCTGAATTAGTTTATATCAATTTTCAAACTTGTAATGTCCTTTCTTGAAGCACCCTGGATACTAATTTTGATCGAACTATCTATCATAACATATGTTTTAGATACCATGATCAGAACACATTTCATCTTCTTATTTTTAAACATTGATAGTTATATTTTCAATATGGAAATGGCTGAAATATGGTACAAGAGTGTCCATTTATATCTGACGTATTGTTTTTGTTACACTCCATATATGACTTTATTCAAACTGGGTACAGCCTTCCTAAATCGTTGATGTTAGCATTGATAGTTGAACCATTTCAAAATACCAGCAATTTTCTCCTTCACATATATTTTGAATTAAATTTAATAAAAGTGTTAAAATTTGAATTCATCATGTACGAGGGGGGACCCAAAATGGAGAAGCTACTTTAAATAAAACACATGTCTACAAGTGGTTTCAACATTTTAAAAATGGAGAAATGTCGACTGAAGACCAGCCTCGTTCTGGGTGCCTTTCAACGTCAAGAACTGACGGCAATGTTGAGAAAATCAACACTCTGGTTCGTGAAGACCGTCGTCGAATCATCGATCAATTAATTGCGATGTCTGGGTTGACTTGTAGTTCAACCCAGAGAATTTTATCGGAAGATTTTTTGCATGAGAAGAGTTGCAGCCAAACTTGTTCCACGCCTTCTCACAGACGAGCACAGGAAGGGCCGACTTCACGAATGTTTTGACCTGCAAAATCAGCTGCAAGAGGATCTAGAATTTTTTTCTAAGGTCATAACTGGTGATGAATCATGGTGTTATGGATATGACCCTGAAACAAAAGAACAACCAAACCAGTCTCCTCAGCTCAGTCTCCTCGTTCAAAAAAATGTCGCATAGTGAAGTCAAACATTAAGACAATGCTCATTTGTTTCATTGATTGCCGAAGTGTTGTACATTCAGAATTCGTTCCTCCGAGCCAAACGGTTAACCAAAATTTCTACTTGGAGGTTTTGAAGAGACTGAGGGAGAGCGTTCAAAGAAAAAGGGCAGATTTGTGGCGCACAGGGGATTAGTTCTTCCATCATGGCAACCCACCTGCCCACACCGCCCTGTCTGTGAAGCAGTTTTTGACGAAAAACAATATGACACCAATTGAGTCAATGGTAATTACTCTGAAGATGACCAAAATTTGGTGTTAAAATACTGAATAATAAAGGAGTTATGACCAAATTTCCGTTTTTTTTTGGGTCCCCCCTCATAGTATAATTAACTTGAACTCTCCTATAAAAATATAACAAGTGTGAAAATCAAAAATTTAAAATAAAGCAGAAATGAAAAATGTTGTCAAAAGGTACAAAAAAGTTAATTATAAAATAAAACTACAGAAAAATATGTATGTTAAATTTATCCAATTTGCTTTGCCTGGCACACCAGTATTGGTTAGCTTAATATAATTTATCACTAGTAAATTTTTAACAAATTGAACATACAATTAATTACAGTACTTAGCTGTTTAATAATAAACAAAAAATGACTGCTACATGTATATTTCAGTAAATATTGTTGTTTCCATCACTTCTAACCAAGGCAACATTTGAGCTCCTGTTAAATTTACCTTAACCCTTTAAATTACAATGTCCTTGTATCCGGCCATTCAGGGATACATATTTATTTATTTATATAAGGTACTGGCACACAATAGATGAAACCACATAGAGTGAATCAATTGTAAATATAAATATCTTCTTATGATAAAGAGATCAATGAAAAGGATGTTTGTATAAAAATTCTATTAATGAGATGTGCATCACTGATCTGAAGGACATCTTAAACATGTTTGTAAATAAATATTATTAGAGAGAATAACATTTGTAACTTGCTGTATGTAAATATCTCTTATAAAAAAAGACATCAATATAAAGTACATTTGTACATAAATAATTAATGAAATGTACATCGTTGTTGTGAAAGACATCTGAAGCTTGCTGTAAATAAATATTATCATTGAAAATAATGTCAGGAACTCGCTGTATGTAAATATCAGTTTTGTCTATTTTAAGTACTTTAATGAAATGTGTATCACTGTTGTGAAATACATCTAATCTGAAGCATGCTATAAATAAATATTATTAATGAGAATATTATATTGATAACACTGATGACCGACGGTACTTGATAGAATTCCATTTTAACAAATAAAACACAATTTTTCTTTTGTAAAATTCTATAATTTATTTGGTCTAGCCGACCATGGTTTCGCCAGTTGATTAATTGATGCCGTAACTGGCGAAACCATGGTCGGCTAGACCAAATAAATTATAGAATTTTACAAAAGAAAAATTGTGTTTTATTTGTTAATGAGAATATTGTCTCTAACTTGCTGTATGTAAATATCTATTACGAGAAAGACATTAATTGTTTTAAAATAAATACTGATAATGAAATACCTAGATTTTGTATGAATAGGAGACACAGACATACCTTGGAAAGTGGTCCTTGGTGTTACCTAGTAGTTATCAAATACAAAAACCAAGGACCACTTTCCATGGTAAGCCTGTGTCTCCTATCAATACAAAATTTAAAGGTAATAGGTTAAGTGCTCTATTAAACTCTAACCTGATAATGGAATGTGTATCACTACTGTAAAAGACAAAGCATACTGTAAATAAATATTATTACTGAGAATAATATCTGTAACTCGCTGAATAAATATTACCAATTAGAAGGATATCATAATATATAAATATTATTGATGAAAATCATGTGTGTATCACATTATATATGGGGTGTTAAAAAAGTGTGGAACCACAGAAATATCTTTTGGATGGGTACAGACAAAAATATGAGATTTAGTATATGTTTATTCAATGTTTTTACCTATCTTTTGGTGTGTGAAGTAGTTTTTTTCAATATCAGGGGATGACCTGTGTAGGGTGCAGTAAAAATATCTTATGGAAGCCTATGTTGAGAGGCACTACATTTTAAAGTCCATTTTTTTCCCTGAGTAAGTACCCACTGGTATCATCTCAAAAATACCACCCTATCAAAAATGGTGACTAGTCAAAGTTTCAAAAAACATTCGTATTTGAGTTATCAGGATCTTTTTATGTTTAAACGCCAGTTGTAAAGTTGTATTTGATTAGCAAACTGAAAAATGGTGGTAAAAAGCGTTAAATCAGATTATTTAAATAACAATAAGTCTATCAATTATAAAAATATATAAATAGTGCAAATTAAAACAATAACTTATAGATTTTTTAATGTAGACATGGGAATCCATTATCCAAATTAAATACAAAGTTATAAAAAATGTTCAAAATGTTTTCCATCCACAGTCTGTCGGTGTACAATCCAATTAATTGTAAAAAGCTGATATAGTTTTGTATAATCCTTCTTGAGAAATTTGGCTTGGTTCTAGAACAATTCTTTGCCTCAGTTCATCTATAACACAAGGTTTTATTTTGTAAACATTATATTTCAAATGTCCCCAAAAGAAATAGTCTAGGGGAGCAGTAGAATGCCCCCAATGATCTGATTTGTCCCCACTAAACTATTTCTTTTGGAAAAATTTGAAATATAATGTTTATAAAATAAAAACTCGTGATATAGATGACTGAGGCAAAGAATTATGCAAGAACCAAGCCAAATTTCTGAAGAAGGATTATACTAAGCTATATCAGGTTTCTACAATCGGATTGTACATTGACAGACTATGGGTGGAAAACATTTTGAACTTTTATTATAATTTTGTATTTATTTTGGATAATGGATTCCCAAGTCTACATTTAAAATCTTTAAGTTATTGTTATAACTTGCACTGTATTTTTTCCAATTGATAGACTTATTGGTATTTAAATAATCATATCTAACACTTTTTACGACCATTTTCCAGTTTGCTAATCAAATATAACTTTAAAACTGACGTTTAAACATAAAAAGATTCTGACAACTCAAATATAATGTTTTGAAACATTGACTATTCACCATTTTTGATAGGGTGGTCCTTTTGAAATGAAACCTGTGGGTCCTTATTCAAAAAAAAATGGACTTTAAAATGGAGTGCCAATCAACATAGGCTTCCATAAGACATTTTTACTGCACCCTACAAAGGCCATTCCCTGATATTAAAAAAAAACTACATTTAAACACCAAAAGATAGGTAAAAATGTTGTATAAATGTATACCAAATCTCAATTTATAATCATAAGAAATTTCTTAATCATAAGAAATCTATAACTTTCTGTAGGTACTTAAGTATTCTGATAAAGACTTGTCTAACATACTGTATATAAATACTGTATTAAAAGAGATTGCCATATTATATATTTTACTGTAAATTTTTGTGTAAGGTTTTGTTTCACTGAAAATTAAAGATAATCAGGTGTAAATAAAATGATGATAATATAATAAGGAAACATATTAAACATGTGTAAATATAATTAGGTTTAAGACATGATATTAAAGTATGTTGTTGTGAAGAAATGTGAATATTGTGATAATTGGAGCAGTTTAAATTTATTCTAGATTAGCAGATACAAATAAAGAAATAAAACCTCATCATCTTATTTGATTTACAATGTGTTTATTGTGAATTTTGGACAAAGGCCTAGAGATATATTGAAAACAAAAATTAGATATATGATGATACTTTTTGCTTTGTATAAATAGGAAAGACCTAAATCTCTGACTGTCCGTTTGCTTAAAAGCACTCATTTCTCAGAAACTGTTAGACTTATTTTATTAAAAATTTGCTTTAAGGATTTTTTGGTGTCTAGTAATAAGTGTAAAATATATAATCGTGGAGTATCTGTCAAGAGCAATACACAAAAATTTGATTTTTTACAAAATCTCAAACCACTTAAATTTGATTTTGCTCAAATGTAATTCTAGGGTCTCTAATAAAAATATTTTTTTGGCCTCAAAGTACCCCAAAAAATGCTGGATAGAATTACTAGTAAAAGTATTCTTATCATACTGTTAAAAAATATGTAATTTCTCATTATATTCTCTATCAGTTTCAATTAACTTTTGGAGAAAAATATGAAACCAAGGAGGTCCATAGTTATTGCAAAACAACACAAAACTTCGATCCCTATCATTAAAAATTAAAAAAATGTAAAGTTTTTTAAAATTACAAGTATTAATAAATAAATAAATCAATTCATAAATTACCAATTTGCATTTTTTCTTCAATTGTATTTTTTGAATTTTTTATTATTAATTATTCAAATTATGTAACAGTTACAATTCAAAAAATTCAAAATACAATTATAAAATAAAATCCAAAACGATGTTAACAATTAAAATAATTAACCTTATTCGGGTATCGAAAAGTTTACACTATTTTACAGTATCCTCAAGGTATATAGTCTGGAATATGTCTGGGGTGGAGAGGAAAAGAGGGACCCCACACTTCATTTGTTGTGCTTCCTTTCAGCGGTACAATGCCAATAAAAAAATATAGACCTCAAATGCTTCTGTGTAAACGCTTACCCTACTTTCGTTTCTTTTAACGGTGTAAATAAGAATAAAACTTTTACAAAATTAAAATTTTAAGAATCAACTTGTACTTAAACTTTAAGAATTAAATGTAGCTAAGCAGTAATTTGTGTACCTAGTTTTCTTGGAATGGGTTGTACTGTCAAGTCAGGCTTGGGAAACAAGTAGACAGAAGGACATACCCATTACACCAGACACACTCCTAGTCTGAGGGTACTGTAATTACCTTGATTTTTATCCGTCTACAGTCTCCTTTATTATTTACCTAAATTACCGGTTTCAACAGGAACAGATAAGTACTGTAATCATCAGATTTATATACTTAAAAAAACACACATATATAACATATACAGCGTGTCCCACGAAGATATTTACATTTTTAAACAACCACCAAGTACATATGTGTCTACCAAATTGTAAGATTTCTTTCATACCTATTAGAAACATATCCAAAATGTACTAACAAATTTTTACGCTGGTATCTGCAATAGAAATAAAATGGCGGCTGTTGGCAGTGATTTATGGTTTAAATGATAGCAAGCAATACTAGTATATTTCATCACTATGACTAAAAGTGAAGCTTTTTGTTACAAGTTCAAGTTTAACTTCTTGAAAATGAGTGAGGATCGAAACGCTTCTTTTGGTCCAAGTGATAAACTATATTTTTCGTTTATTGAAAATAATATAAGAAAACAATTTCACAAAAACTAAAATGTTATCTTCAAATCGATGGTAACAGCTGTTTTAACGGTTATTTACAATCGAGAGTATCAGTTGTTTATTATAGATCCTTTACAATCGTTAATTAATTCGTATAAACAAAGTAACAGCTGATGACCTCAACTTCAGCTGATGTTTTTAGGTCTTAGGACTAAAAAGAACAACTTTACTATCGCAATGCATGTATTGAAAACGGCTATTTTTGAAGCAGTATGACTAAAAATAACTTTTTATTCATTTATATATACTTTAGCAATTTATTACCGCAATATAACAAATAATAACATTTCTTTTTATGATAAAACATGTTTCTTAACCAAAAAAAATCATTCAAATTGAACCCTGTCTACTGATACTACTTATTCACTGGTAGCATCAATGAACCACAAAGGCATTTCTGAAATATTACCTAGAGATGTTAAGCGTTTCTTCGTCGACTAGCCTTTTTAAATCCTCATCGGTTTCTATGTTGTGCGAGTAGACCTTTTCTTTTAGATACCCCCACAGAAAAAAGTCACAAACTTTTAAGTCCGGTGATCTAGGCAGCCAGTCCATAAAATCGTTTCCTCTTCCAATTCAATGGCCTGTTTCATAGAATTTAAAACTGAAATATCTTTTTAATGGGTACAAACAAAAAATTGAGATTTATTATACATTTATACAACATTTTAATCTGAGTTTTGTCCACTAGGCCTTTGAATCCAGTAGGCTTTTTAATAAAGTCTACAGAAGAGTATACACAAACAATGAGGGAACCGTTGGTTCTTCTATTAGAAACTCACTTTCCCAATTGTATTGTGCATAATGAAGCTGAGGAAGGGTGCCAATCGACAATCAAGAATAGTTCTTGGCCAATGCCGGCTCGAGGAAACTGGATGCTGGCCAGCTGTAATGTTACAGTTTCAAACATTAAATGGGTGATACAGAGATTCAGCTCTTTTAAATCATCTGCTAGTTGGGTTATCAATGCCTTTACAGTGTTGTATGTTAAATTTGAAGTCTTGTATGGCTAATATCCGTCTTGTTAATCTAGCCGTCATCAATTTAAAAGTTTCTATGAAAGTTAAGGCAAGATTTATGTTATAATAGTTTGATCAGTGCCAAAAAATTGATACCTAGTTTTTTTACTATAAAACGTTTTTCAGCTGCTTGTAAAGCCCTGGATATAAATGCTATGTCATGCTTCTGCCCACGGTCATCTATTTAATAGAATTGTCCTCTAATAGCATAGTCTGACAACAGAATGGTTTTTGACTGTCCGGATGATGTAATATTTTGTATTTTTATGAATGAGTCCTTGATTTGATTCAAAATTTCAGTGTCTTGAGCCGTCCAATTAATTTTAGTTTTCTTCAATGTTAAACGCAATAATGGTTGAATTTGTTGTGCATATTTATTATAATAATTTATTCCTCTTACAAATGATTTAAAATGCTTCCTTGATTTGTTCTTAAAATCATTTCTGATCAATCCCATCGAATTTATAACAATATTTTGGAGCTGGAAATCTTCTCTCTTTGAGAAGATTCATTACATTTTAACTTGGAGGAAATAGAACTTCTCTCTTCTCTATTCTTCAGTTTGATAAACTTATACTACTAATGCTCTATACAAATTTTACTGCTGAGGAGACAGATGGAATCTTTTTTTAAAAAAAATGCTGCTCACAACAAATAACCCAATATGTTAGATGTATTCTACTGTTAATACCTATTCAAGTAACGATCACTCAATTTATGTAGATAGTTTCAGGATGGGAAAACTTGTGAGATTACGGGGATTACTCACATGGAATCCTGTACTTAAATTAAGTACATGGCATGTCATTCAAATTAAGCCCCTTCATAATATGAATTCTAAGTACAGAATTGTATGTTTACATAAAGAAGTACAGTATGCTGTAACAACCAAATATAGCTAAGTCCTTTGTAATTTTCACAGATTCTAAAACTAGCTTACATACCTAATATATTAAATAGTTTAATGAAAATGCAACAATGTAAAAAATCTCTCATTATAGGCATAATAACATTGATTCTAAATAACCCCAGTAAAGTGATAGGGTTCTAATGGATTAGCTGGTCATATAAGGCTTGCAAGCAACGAATATGCAGATAGGCCTACTATGGCTAAAAGGGCAGCTAAGGAAGACAACTGTATGATTGTGTAATACCTATCAGGGACATTTTAGTTCTACTAAGGTATCCTTAAAATAACATGTTAAAATCACTTTTGACAATGTTAATAAAGCACACTGGTATGCATCCTGATATGACTAAAGTGCTATAGTTTAACACTCTAGACTAGAGAGGTAAGCATATACAGTACTAACAATCCTGTGTAGGGTTTATTTGGCCATGCTTAGACAGAAATATATTTATTTCTTATAGGGAAAAGACCAACCTCAAATTCTTGAGTATGTTTACCTGATGTACCGGAAAGCTTACAACACATCATTTTTAATTGTAAGAGATACAACACAGGAAGAACCAGTTTCTTAACATATTTTAAGAAATGATGATTGACACCAGCTTTTTAAACTACTGGTGTAGATGTATTGAACACAGGGGAATTTAAATATGAAAGAGATGATATTTCTTTTAGAGATTATAAAATCAGAAATATAAAAAAAAGGCTAATTTTCTTCTTGAATCTTTACTGTTATCCCAGGTTTGAGGGTACCAGGGTCCCACATTTTTATGTTTCCATGATTCATCATTTTTTGATAGGGTTGTTGGACCTCTGACAGAAAAGACTTCCCTTTGTAAGCCCTTCTATTTGAAATTTTATATTATGTAATTTATATTAAATGGTTATAGGAGTTATTGTGTTATAACATTATATAACTTGTATATTTGTAGTTTATTGTAACAACTAACTATGATGATTCATTTTTGTAGAATAATCTGGGTATACTCAAACTTAATTTGATGTAACATCCTGGCAGGAGCAACAGTTAAAAGAAGGTGAATTAATACACAGATTACAGTGATTTTCACAATACAAATTTATAAAAGTGCTATACAAAGTGAAATAGGCTTCATGCTCATAGGTAAAACCTTTTGGAGATAAAGCCTTCCTAAAGGCAAAGATAATTTATTTATTTTTAAATCACCCCATTAGGGTACATTAAAACTAACATATTTTATGTTTATACACTAACTATTTCAAATAAGCAAATCAATTTTAAAAAATAATAAAAAGGAGTATATTAAAAAAAGTGAAAGTGAATCATACATAACAAAGGAGAAAAATAAATAAATAAAAACATATTATAGAGAAAGTGAATAACGAGCTTTAAGGTTACCCAATCGCCTATATCATAGGCAAAAAACTATTTCCCGAAAACAAGCTGACATCATTTCCAGAACAGCACAAACAGTAATAATTTATTTGCTACATCTTCCTATAAAGTTAGGAAAATGGAAACACTTTAATCATTTTTACTCGAAAATATTTCCTTTTCTTCGAAAAACTTTTAGATTTTTATCAAGGAATGTGTAATTTTTTTTAATGTAAGCTAAGATTATTAGTAGAATACAAGTTGCAAAGTCTTTTTAACGCGATTTTTAGTCAAAGTATATCAGCCAAGTCCACTAACCTGTTCTGTAATAGTAAAATATACAATCGTACTACTTTTAATTAACCGAGAAATCGTGATGGACTTGATGATAATCCCTAGTTAAGATCTCAGATTTAGATTGTGCTAATACTGTATTATTATGTCCGTATTCCATATTTTTCTGTTTATGACTCAAGTTAGGTCCAAAAATTCATATGCTTCTGTCAAATTTTTTAAGGTTTATCCAGCAAGAAGTACAGTTTGCATACCATGCGATAAGACCAACAGTTTTAAGTGACTGAATTAAAATAATTACTTAACTGTAGTAATAAATTAATAACTACTATTAAGTAGTTCACGCGCGTATTTAAAAGCACGTCCTGGAAGAACAAAGAGTTTTTCATTGTGTCATGTCCTGGTTGCACTAGACCCAAAAAGGAATTTAAAAGTAGTGAACTGTGAACTGTACCGAATGTAAATTCGTACCTATCTTGAATGATGTATTAAATTTATAAAGGGTTAAGTGCGGTAAGTGAGGAATCGGTTACATGAATAATTAATTGGAAACCTGGAGGGAAAGGCAAAATATATCAAATTTAGAAGATATCATGAAGTAAAGTATGTTTCATCCTACTAATTTAGTTCTAAATTAGTTAGTTTTTGGTAACAATCTGATATTTTAAATTCTGGGCAGAATTTAGACATACATTTTAAGGTTAAGTGCTCTAAAAAATAACTAACAATTGTATGGATAGAAGGTGAGTAACCACACCTCAATAAATACATATTTCTTTGTTACACTTTATACTCAGGTTGGTTCAAATAAGATTCTCAATATAACCTACAATCATTTCTCATTAGTTTAATGCCTCTTTGCTATTTCAGTTAAAAAAAAAAAGTTTTCATGGTATTATTTACAAAGAAAGTATTTTTGGTAATAAAAAATAAAAAAATTCTACATATACCTTGTTTATTTGTTAATAATAAAATAAGTTTTCCTGAAGTACCTTACAACAATGTAGCCTATAATCAAACAATTAATGGTAAATATGCAAAAGAGTTGTCAGATTGATTTAAGTGTGAGGTCTTTAAAATAGCATTTTTTTCGATAATTTCTATCGTTCTTAACAAATCTAGTCACTTTTATATTTCCCAATTCATTATTTCTGCCCGAAAACTGCGATTTAAAATGACTGTTTAATGGCATTTTAAGGTTATTTCGACACATATTTCATCACTTTTAACCCGGGAGGGGTCGCGTGAGTAAAAGTTACGTGAGTGGTCGCGCTGGGTTGTTTAGACCAGGAATAATAAATTGCAGAGTTTTCTAATAACAAACGAAGTTTTATTTTGTATAATATGATTATAATTAATTATATTAAACAATATCATGTATATTTCTTATGAAATATTATTAGTAAATAAGATCAATTAATAAAAAAAATTATACTAAAAATATAACAAACAACATTTTAATAGTTTAGTCGTATTTCTTTTGAAATATTGGCAAGTAAGATTAATTATTTCTAAAAATACATAAGAAATATGACTAAAAATCAAACAGGGTTAGGTGTATCTCTTACGAAATATAAATGAACAAGATAAATTAATAACAAAAATGAAGATATAACATCACCAAACAATAAACAGTATAAGGTATATATTGCTTATGAAATTTTTGTAAATAAGATCAATTAGTTCAAAAATTATACACAGAGCGATAAAATAAAAATTATCAGAATTAGGTGTTATTCTCATGAAATATTATGGCAATTAAATCCAATATCAATCACAAAAATGCAAAAATTATGTAGGCCCTACATAAAAACATAACTTACATACTAGATATGTGTAAGCATGGGACATTCTCCAACCAGTAATAAAATATAAATAACCAATAATTAATAACAAGTAATAAATAATAAATAATCAATAATTAATAATAAGTTAGTAATAATAAATAATAAATATAAATATGTAAAATGTATTGAAACAATGAAATTGACAATTGAACTTTATGATTACTCATAGACAATAATAGGCTATGTCAACAGTGAAAAGGATTAAATCAAAATGTGCGTGTCAATCGAATAGATGATACCCCTCTAGGTTAATGCAGAATAATGAAATAGCAATTCGAAACACGAAACCCCGTTGAACGGAAAAGTAGAATGTATCCCATGATGCCTTGCGGTATCGTCACCTAAGGAAGAAGGAAGCTTGATCAGTCTCAGTCTTGGTAAAGGAGACTTGAGGGATAGTCCTTGAAGTAAGTCATGTTGGTGCGATGCAAGTTGGCGTCGATTATGGAGCGTTTAAAGAAATAGTTTTTGAAAGTGACAATGAGGGGAGAGTGGTTAAGTATTAAAGTGACTATAGGATATTCTCACGTGAGAGTAAAGTGAAATAAATATTAATGTACCAAGAGTAATCATAATTGGATCATTGAAGTATGAATTAATAAACCAGAGAACTTTTATTCACACGTGTATAGGTTAAGAGAAACTTGTTTTTTATAAATAAAATGTAGATTAAGTAATTTCAGGAACAGTACCTAATAATAGTGTCATTGTTTTTAACAGTTAAAATAATAAAAAAGAGAGATTTCTTTAAATTTAAAATGACTGGCTAGTTTTCTTTGTGTATGAACCACTATCACGTGTCACTGAAACAATTTGTAACTACCGACCAGAGTTTGAACCCTACCTTAGGTAAGAAATAAAATCATTTCTTTTTCTTTTAAATTAAATTCAATTAGGTAAGTGCAAGCATCTTACAAAATAGCGCCCGAACATAGGGTTAGCTATAAAAGCATCTTACATATGGAGGAAATAAACAAAATAAGGTAGGTATATTTCATATGAAATATTCGTAAATATGACTAAATAGGCTAAATTCAACAATTATACATAATCTACATAAAAATAATAAAACATAACTTACATAGCCTATTGAATTATAGATAAACTGTATTTAGTCATCTTCAGACTGAACCCCAGTGTCGGCTGCACAGTTGAATCATGTTGTGATAGTATGTTCTTTGCAGATGCAAATGTGGTAAGTCTGACACCTTGTTTTCGACTTACGGTGCTTCCGCCAATCACACAATCCGTATCTTCCTGGTCCTTCAGCAGTCTCAGGTGCTTGTTGTACATCGTCTTCTTCTAGGCCAAGCATTTGATGGATGTTTCTTTCCTGCTGTCCGTGGCGTTCCATCAAATAGGGACGGCAAAGTCCATGGGCTATATCCTTGAGGTAATTTCGCCTGACGACATTGAAATTCCCCATTTGATGTTTGTAAACTACAAAGCTATTCAGACCAGCAATATTTAGGAGGCTGAAAAATACTGTAAGAGGCCAACGATTACTAGTTCTAGCAACCGAATACCTTGCCTTGTATTCATCGGCAACATCGACTCCGCCTTTGGTTGAGTTATAAAAGGTTAGTATGTATGGCTTGTTGGCGTCACCAGATTCGGGGTCAATTTCGTTAGTGCTGTGCATAGTTGAGAGTAACATCACGACTTTGCTTTTCTTTGGACAGTAAGATAGTAGCGTTGTATTTCCTCTGAAAGCAAACATACTGGTATTTGGTGACTGTATTTTAGTATTTACAAACTCTGGCGGAATTTCCCACTTGTTTTTGCGTAACGTCCCTACAAGTGTCAACTTGTGGTCTCTTAGGAGTGATTCTGAAGTGGAATAGACGTATACCAATTATCCGTCGTAACGTTTCTTCCTGTTCCGCTTACTGGCTGGACTAGTCTGGACACAATAGCCTGAGCAGAGTTTTCAACTTTGAATGGGCCGTCAGGCTGTTTCCCAGCATACACTTCCATGTTCATCGTATAAAAGGTTTTCGCGCAAGTCATGGCAAATATTTTTATACCATACTTGGCTGGCTTGTTTGGTATGTATTGTTTGAAACCGTACCGTCCTCTGAAGGATTCTAAAATTTCATCTATGGTGAGATACTCGCTTGCGGAGAAGTTTGTTTTGCACTTTTCAACAATTTTTTCAAAAACATCACGTATGGGTGAAAGTTTATCATGTTCCATTCGCTGCCTCCTGGTTCCAGCATCATCAAACCTAACAGCTCTGATGAGAAATTTAAACGTCCGTAAGTTCATACAATTGCGAAAGAACTCCACTCCTGTTCCGTCAGTCAACCACAAATCATAAAGATTTAGGTGAGAAGCAGGGAGAACACCCGCCATATAAAGAAGGCCTATAAATGCTTCAATTTCTACTTTTGAGGTATCTCTGGGTCGGGTATAGCCTTGCCTTTTTTTTTTTTCAATACGTTGATTTGGGTATTTTACTATGTAGTCTATTATGTCATCTGTGAAAAACAGCCTCCAGGATTGAACAGGTGAATTGTAATAATGTGAAAAGTCAGATTCTAATATTAACTAATTTAAAAGACGCGGTTAGACTTGAGAGATAAGAATTCAAATAATAATTGTATTTAATAAATTCATTTAAAGGAACAAAATAGATTTTCAAGACGAAAAAATAAATAACTATGTTTAATATTAGTATAATATAAGAATTACAAGTGTTTATTTTTCTTTACATGTATTTAATAATTTGTGCGAAAAGGTAGGGGTGTGTGAACTATTGATAACAGCCAAAATGTGACCGGAAAGAACACTTTTGGAAGTGAGACATTCTCGTGGCGAGGATTCATTCTAAGTCGAACATCTAAGGAGGCCAGACGTATATAGTTAGAGTCCACCGCTTTGTTGGACAAATCATGTTTTTTTTAAAAAAGAATCTTAGTTAGGGATTTGGACTGAGAAGATGTATTGTATAGTTAAAGTCGAGGATTAGAACTTTTCAAAATAGTACATGTTCGAAAGTGAGAGACGATATTTTAGTAAGAGATATCTTAGAACAATTTAGTGAGTATAGCGTGTCGCAAATAAGACAATAGACTATCGCGCGCGCGCAATGTTATAATGGTCGAATAATGAACAGTTAAGGAGTGCGGAAATGAACTATCGAACTAATAAACATTTTGAAACACGGTCACATGTTCGAGGGCAAATAAGAAACTCTAATTGTGCGGATGATGCGATATGGACGGACGGACATCATTTGTGCTTCGAGAAGGAAAATCCACAACAAAAAAGACGGTAAAACAGCGTAATATAACGCTGAAACAAAAAATTCATGTATTTATGTAAAATTTTATATCTAATTTTATTTGTTCTTAAAAGATTTTGTGATTTAAAGTGTCATTTATGTTTTTTTTTTGAGAAATAACAAAGTAAATCAAGTAAATTTAATGCTAAAGGACAGAATATCATAATCTGTTTTTTATTTAATAAAATACTTAACAAGTTGCAACTTAAAAATAAATTCATGTTTGAAAAAAGTAGACCTTCTTCAAAGGTAACAATAATAATTTTGATTAAGATATATATATTGAATGTATATGTATAATTTAAATGATTTTATGTTTAATAAACCTTTATGTTAATTTCAGCTACAAGTGTTTTCATTGATCAAATCCAAAGTCACTGTGAGTACACTTTTAAAAGAGCTTAGCCTACCACCCCTGAGATTAATAAATTCATTAAATTCATTTTTTCTATGTTAAATAACGACGAAAGTCTGGCTCCCAATATTAATCAATTAACAATAATTAAATACAATTTCAATAAATAAATAACGTAGGAACTCTTCAAGTTCAAAAATAATTTTTTTATTATTTTTTAAATAGCTTCACTATTCTGATAAAAGTCATATTTTTAAATCATCGCAATTGTCGCTCAACGTGTGGCATTTTTTAATGAATAAAAGTAACTTTCAATTCCATGTTAACTAACTCCTTATTTTTAAATCATCACAGAATCAATGTTCACATTAAACCTCACACCTGGAAGTTGCCAAACCAAATTGTGTTCGCCTGTTCGTCTAGTAACAGGTGGGCAGTGAATGCACTACTTAGTAACTTTATCTTTACCGGTATACTCAGGCCCTGTCGCAGCAGTAACTTCATCATCATCTCCAGACTGTTCTGATTGGCTGTCATCTCCTTGAATCTCTAACTGATCCTGATCGTCAACATCTGAAGCTGGTTCATCAATTGACTGGATAATTGCTTCATCTAAGAATAATTGCCGCCTTATTGTTCCTGGGTTCACGATTCTTTCTTCTTCACGTCGTTCCTCTTTTTCAACACTGTCTAAAAGTCGTAATAGTCTTTCCTCATCACCCCCACCATCCATGGCAAAAAATAAAACTTCAATAAACACTATAATCTAACAAAAACAATATAACAACAACGACAAATATAGTAAACACTTTGTTTTCGTGGTCACACAATTGGCACACACGAGGGGCGCGCTGGGTGTTTTCGACACAGGCGCCATTAGAAGCGTGAATAGGACTGACTTGTAAACAAAAGGGAAGGACACAACTGCGAGAATGTGTTGTGGACGAGTTCATTTGAAGGTACTGGGGGGGGGGGGAACCACCCGCTTTCACAGTTGCAGCGTTGTGACTTTGAAAACACATATGAGTGCGTCGAAAAGACCAAGCTTTTTTTTTTATTCCGCTAAAATTGTTCTGTTTTAAGAACTGTCAAACTACATAGGCTATCATTAAGTATCAATCATGTCATTTATAAGGTTACCTAACCACAGCTAGTTAAAAAACTACAGGTCAAGGAAGGTCATTATATATATTCCGTTCAGTTTATTAGGAACATTTTTAGCACGAGTTTTTTCCACTAAAATTGTTCTGTTTTAAGAACTGTCAAACTACATAGGCTATCATTAAGTATCAATCATGTCATTTATAAGGTTACCTAACCACAGCTAGTTAAAAAACTACAGGTCAAGGAAGGTCATTATATATATTCCGTTCAGTTTATTAGGAACACTTTTAGCACGAGTTTTATTACTATGGTGTTGTGATTTTTAGTAGATGTACTGTGTATTTGTTTTTGTTTTTTCAATATTTCTATTATGCTAATAAATATGTTTAAGTGGCTTTTTAAAACCAATTTAACTGTCTATATAAAGTACTGAACTTAGCAAATGAATATTTGAACATAACTATGTTAAACTACTAATTTACAAAGTAGTGGCTACTTAGTTAAATATAGGCTACTGTAATTATGGAAACATTTCAGAAAGAGAAAAAAGGATTAGACAGTATTTTATAGATATTGAAGATATCAGTGAAGGATATGAGCCCATTTCTGAATCTGAAGATGACAAAGCGGACCATCTAAGTTAGTCAGATCACAACACTGCATCTAGTTTTGATAACTGAGATAATGACCAACATTTTCTTCTTGGCAGTGATCCCACATCAGTAGTTGAGGATAGTGACAGTGATGGTAACGGAGTGGACCCTAGTCGAATGGACATACAAAGTGAGCAGTAATGTGCATACCACAATGGATGTCATTATAGGAACAAGATGAGAAGAAAGTGTAAAATAGTAATATTAGGAAATATAAATGGCAAAGACAAAATTAACATTATAAAAAAACTAGTGTAATAATGAATGTTCGTACCAGATCTGTAAATATTGTTACTTATCTCCCTGTACCAGTTAGAAATGCAAAACAAGCTAAATCTCCTTTATAGTGCTTCCAGCTTTTTATGGATGACCAAATTCTACAAGTAGTAGTAACAAATACAAATGTTTCTATAAATGAAATATCGGGACAATTTAGTAGGGATAGAGATTGTAGAAATACTGATGTGATTGAAATGAAAGCTTTATTAGGCTTTTTTTGCTGGATCAATAAGATCAGGTCACCAAAACATCCAGGAGTTATGGGAATGAGATGAAACTGGGTTAGAAATATTTTATGGTACCTTGAACCTTAACAGATTTTTTTTTCACTGGAACTTTCAAATTAATTTGACAACATCACAAATAGGGCAGAGAGACGCCAAATGGACAAAATTGCACACTTTAGAGATCTTTTTAAACTATTTGTTAATAACTGTGAAAATACTTCTCATTAAGTGAATTTACAACAATAGATGAACAACTGGTTCCGTTTTGATGAATTTGTAATTTTTAGACAGTATTTAAAAAGCAAACCTGCCAAATATGGCATCACTTTGACAGATTCTAAAAAAAATTATGTGAAAACTATGGAAGTGTATGTTTGTGTTCAGCCTGAAGGAAGCCCATATGAACTATCTAATATGACAAACGATATAGTTCTGCATTTGGTAAGGACCATTGAAGGTACAGGACGAAACGTCACAGCCAACAACTGGTTCACGAACATTCCTCTAGTGAAGTAGTTAGTCAACAAAAAACTATCATACGTTGGCACAATTAGGAAAAATAATGTAGAAATACCTCCTGTTATGACACAGAAAGTAAGTGTGGCCTATAGGAGTCATTTTGGTTACAAAGAAAATATGTTATTGGTATGTTATGGCCTCAAAAATAAAACTGTAGGGCTATTTTGGTGTCTAGTATGCACTGTGATGCCTCTATTGATCCTTCCACTGGCATTCAGATGAAACCTCAAATTATAACAGTTTATAACGCCACAAAATCAGTTGTCGACATAGTTGACGAGAAGTGTGCTATATACTCTAATTCTAGAAGGTGTAAAAGATGGCCACTAGTAATCTTTTACAGGCTTTTAGACATTGCCAGTATTAATGCTCAGATAATATTTTTGTTTTAACAATGTAGAGAACACACATGCAAGGAGAATATTCTTCAAAGAAATTGGAGTGACACTAGTTCGACCTCATGCTCAAAGAAAGACAACGATTCAATGTCTATCGAAGGCTATATGACAATCTGCATCAAGGGTTGCTGCGGTGCAAGACAATCAACCCATTGATCCAATACCAGCCAATCCAAGAAACCAACAATGTTCAATATTTCCCAGGAGTAAAGACATAAAAACCAAGATGTTTTGTGTCATGTGCATAAAACCTATCTGCGGGAAGCATGTGAACCTTGTTTGATTCGAGGAAATGAACTGTCAGATTAGGTTTATAGGGTTCTTGAAACCAAATAATTATTTTTACTGTAGGTATTATTTTATTTTTGATTTAGTTATAAGTACTATAATTACAATGTTTCTTGTGTAGAAAAAAGTTTTAACTTGGATTCTAATTATTTTAACTTTTATCAGGAAGAACTTTGTCTTATAATATAACTATACAGTAGAACGTCGATAATTCGGAGGTCAAAAATCCGGACCGTCAATAATCCGGATTCGTCTCTAGCAAGAAATAAAATTGCGTACATTCTGCCCTTGGCACTAAGAAGCTCCTTACTTTAGAGTGGGTGATGGGAGAATGGTGTGAAGTGAGGAGAAGGGAGAGGGGCGTGGCCAAGCTCACTGAACCTCCTACGTGACAATCGTCTTGCCACCCGCCAGTCGCGTCAGTCTGCTGACCCTGAGCGGTACTCTGTGTGTTCACGTTATAGTTTTTGAGCGTTCCATTTGTGATTGTGTTTTCACGTTTTAGTTTTTGAGCGTTCCATTTGTGATTGTGTATACTGTATTTTTTAATTCATTGTTCTACATCCGTGATGGCATCGAGTTCAAAGAAAAAGCATAACTTTTTGACTGTAGAGACCAAGCTAGAAATTTTAGCGAGGTTAAACAAAGGTGAAAGTGGGGTGTCACTTGCTAAGATTTATAATGTAGGCACATCCACTATTAGTGATATTAAGGCAAAAACAATTCAGCTGGAACAATTTGCATCGAAACTCGATTCTGAAGAGGGTACACTGAAAAGAAAAACTGCACGTCCAGCAAATAACAAAGCCTTAGAAGACGCAATGTATAGGCTATCTGGTTCACTCAAAGGAGAAGCTTAGGAGAACCAATTTCAGGCCCTTTAATTTGTGAAAAAGCCTTGCAATTTAATGAACAGCTTAACGGACCGAAAGATTTCAAAGCTAGTTCAGGCTGGCTTAAGAACTTCAAAAATAGGCATGGCATTCGACAGTTGGACGTTCAAGGAGAAAAACTTTCCTCTGATTTAGCGGCTGGAATTGCATACAAAGAGAAATTTATTAAAGAAGCAGAAGAAAATGGTTACTCAAGGGATGACATATACAATGCTGATGAAACTGGGATAAACTGGCGAGCCCTTCCACGAAAATCACTAGCATCAAGACGTGAAAAATCTGCTCCTAGTTTTAAAGTGAGTAAGGAGAGAATTACGGCAGTGGTATGTGCTTATGTCAGTGGAACGCACAAGATAAAATTGTTGTGTATTGGAAAGAGCAAAAAGCCACGATCATTTAAAAATGTGAAAACCTTTCCTGTGGCCTACAAAAATCAAAAAAGTGCATGGATGGATTCAGCATTTTTTCTGGAATGGTTTAAAGAAGAATTTATCCCTAGTGTGAAAACGTTCCGTAAGCAGACAAGTAAGAGTGGGAAAGTTTTGTTGATTATTGATAATGCTCCTACACACCCTCCTATTGATGTATTAAATGAAATCGACAAGAATTTTGAAGTGCAATTTCTCCCACCTAATGTCACTGCAACTCTGCAGCCAATGGACCAGAGAGTGATTGAGAAGATGAAAAGAAGTTACAGAAAACAACTGCTCCGCCGCCTTTTATTGGCCGAAAAGAAAGAGGAGAGTGTCATCCAGTTTATAAAGAAGGTGAACCTTAAAGATTGCATTAACATGTTTGCCGATGCATGGGAAAGCCTCACAGAAACCAATTTAAAAAGAGCCTGGAGAAAGTTATGGCCTTACAATGACGGCAAAGATAATAATCAAGAAGAAGATGGAGATATTGATGGTGCTGTGAATGAAATGACAGACATATTCAGCAAGGTTCCTGGATTTGAAGAGTGTGACAAAGATGACGCCATGGAGTGGTTGGCTGTTGATAGCAACGATCCTGGGTACCGGATTTTGACCGACGAAGAAATAGCTGACATGCTAATAAATGAAGGTATGTACTGTATGTAGCATTTCTTAAACATGTACATTGTACATTCAACATATTTTTACCTTGATATTTTTGTCAAATATCTGAGCTTGTTCTGGTTTGATACTGTAGTCATTTTTAAATTTTCAGTTACAGTATACAGTATAACTTTACAGAACTGTCCAGTAGGCCTACATATGTTTTTTGCTAACATTCTGCTTGTTCCTTTTTTGTACGTACAGTACATACTTAATGTGTAAATGCAACAAACGAGAGCATTTATTTTTTGTTTTTAATCTAAGCAATTCCTTTCAGAGGATGAGGATACAGAAATAATGGGATCTGATGGTGACGACACAGAAAATGAGACTGAAGAAACCGGGCCAACACATTCTGAAGCGTTTGTGGCAGCAGAGACATTGATGTCATGGCTGGAGAAACAAAACGAGAGCTCACCCACCCAGTTAATGCTCTTAAAACGGATTAAGGACTTAGCTGCAAAAAAACGAACCACTACCGCAGTTCAAAAGCCAATCACTGATTTTTTTATAACTCAAATATGTAGTGTCTGATGTTTTTACTGTACGTTGTACCATGTTGCTATAAATAAAATACGATACAGTGCTTGAAAAACATGTTTTTAATTTATAGACCTTATACTCTACCTACCAATAATAGAAAATAATGCAATTTTAAAAACTTTTTTTCTCAAATAGTGTGTGCTGGCCGTTTTTTAATGTAATTTCGATAATCCGGATAATTTGATAATCCGGATGGGTCCGGTCCCAATTAATCCGGATTATCGACGTTCTACTGTATTTTAAATAGGTTAAAATGAACATTAACATATACAAATAATAATTACCTTGTAGAATAAACCTGATTATGATGGTATAAGTACGAACCTTGTTGAGCTTGTAGCAGTTGCACCAATACTCATTTACATTTACCATATTAGCTCTGAGACAGGTGTTTTTTCTACTAAATTGAAATTTTTACTGTTGTTGTTCCAATTTTTAAGAACGGTAATAGAGGCGACCCAAACAACTATAAACCTATCTCACTACTTTCCATATTCGCAAAAATATTAGAAAACTTATGTATTTTTGTTTGCTTAACTTTCTGAACTTCTCTAAACTCCAAGTGAGAATCAATTTGGTTTCAGGGTGGATAGGAACAGTGGAGGTGCTTTACTAAATTTTCTTTCTCACATTTATGAAAATATTAATAGAGGAAGGAGGGTTGGAGGTATGTTTTTGAATCTCAGGAAGGCATTTTACACTGTGGATCACTCTTTTCTGCTCGCCAAATTACATAGATATGTAATAAGAGGAGTGGTGTAAGAATGATTTAAGAGTTATTTTGGTCTAAATGTAGATAATTTTGGAGTTCCGCAGGAATCTTTTTTAGGTGCTTCACTTTTTATAATATAGGTTAATGACTTATGCAATGCTCCCTTTAAAAGTAAAATTACCTCATATGCAGACGACACAGCGTTGTCTTATTGTGGTGAGTCTTATAATGAAATTAGAATCTCGATGGAACATGATTTAAAATAATTGCAACTGTAGTTTTCAAAAAAACAGGTTCTTATATGTATCCAAGACCAGCTATATATACGTTTTAATTTATTGAGGAGGGAAAGTTTAATAAATCTGTGAAGTATCATAACACGGGATGTAGTTTTATAAATGAATGTGTGAGTGACTGTGATTGTGAAATTAATAAGAATGTAGAATCCATAAAGTACTTAGGTTTGTTTATAGAACAGAGGTTTAACTGGAAAGTGCATGTTGTTAAATTAAAACAAGAGTTATTTGTCAGTCTTTGTAGTTTCTACCTATTAAGGAATGTGTGTTCTTTGTGGATGACTAAAAAAAAATTACCATGCCTTAGTAGAATCTAGGATTCAGTACGGTATTGGTTGTTGGGGTGGGATTTACTTTCAAAATTTACTTATAAAAATATTGTCCTTTATAAAAATGAGCTCAGTCAAGCTAAACTGTATATGAATGGAAATAAATTTTAAAATATTAAAAAACATGATTAATTCACAATTTTGTAAGAATTAATTCTTCTTTGTCAATGAGTTCAGTAGAAATTAGTACAGTCTAGACTTTACATGAAATGTATATGCATTCCTCTACACTAGATAATCTAATTATCATGCTTGGATTATGTTCATAGGGGAGAGGCAATTTTTCCTTTTAGTTGTGGAATCGTATAGTGTGAAGTGAATGATATCCTAAAGGCATTCAACCAAAAGGCATACGCAGGGGTATGCAGATGACATTCTAATAATAGTAGAAGGCAAATACAGATTACAGTATGTACTTATCATTTTGTTAAATTAAAGATACACTATTTTTGTTGCAGGGATAGCATTTAGAATGAAGTTGCTACACCAAAAATGGCAGTGCAGTTACTGCATAAATGTTACAGTATTTTGTATGTTTCTTTTTATGTTGGGTTTCTTTCCCATGAAACAAAGAAGTGGTTCCTTTGCTACTGAGCAAGATATGCCAACTAGTCTGAAAGAGATAAGGTAAAATACTTTATATATGAAGGAAGTTATTACAAAGATTTTTTGATTTTGTTTTTTGCAGTAAGATATTTGTTTTTCTTTTACAAGTAGAGAAACTATTGTTTATCTTTTACCAATAATTAAAATGTTGTCTGACATGATTTGTGGGAAATATTTGGTGCCAACACAGATTTTTCATTTAATGATAACAAACTTTCTTCGATTAAAAATAATATAAGCATAACCAAAATTGAAATTTCTGATCTTGAATTCCCAATTTGAATCTGAACAGGAATATACAAAATTCATGAAACAAATAAATTCTTGTATTGTATATTTTTCCAAGTGTTGTGACTTTTTTTTAAATGGGAATATATTGTGTTAAGCATAAGTTATGTTACCTTTTTTTGGGGATCAGAAGGGTTTTACATTGAAAATTTAGAAAGAAAAAATTATTGATTTTTAGAGAGTCTATACAGCAAGTGGACAATATAGTTCCATGCTAATATCAATATTACTTTTCTTGTGATATAATTGGGTTTAATAAGAGTCTGAAGTCCAAAATTTAAAGTCTGTGATATTTCAGTAGTATAAGAACTGATTATTTGATAAACAAGTTTAATATACAAACTGTGTACAAGATAGTACTATGGTGTTCAAACAAAGTATCATACTATTATACTAACATTATTTTAAAGTCATATATACAGTAAATATTGTAACAAATTTTTGAAATAACGTTATTTACAGGTTGCGTAAGGAAAAGTTATACATTCCAAGTGTAAGCAAGACTGTTTTCATAGTAATTGATGCTTTGAGATATGACTTCGTGGAAGGAGTCAAGGGCTCAACAAATATGCCTTTCATAAGCCAACTTCTGAACATGAACAAGGCTTGTCTCCTTAAAACTAGAGCCAATCCACCCACTGTCACCATGCCAAGGATAAAGGTAATTCACACCTGTAATCTATGATAATGTGATGCATTGTATAATAATAAACTACCTGACTGATTAATAAAGTCACATTGTAATAATTGTTATCTCACTCTGCCTGTCCGTGTAATTGTTTCCGTTGTATATTGTATTACAGTAGAACCTCTGTTAACCGGCCTCGGATTAACCGGTCCTCGGATTAACCGGCCTATATCATAGTGTACTGGTTGGATGAGAGTTTCCGAAAATAAATTGTAATTGAGACACCAAAGCTGCGGCGAGTCAAACGACTTTGTCGATAGCGGTATCCCATTGTCGGCGGCACCAAAGCAGCGGCAAGTCAAACGACTTTGTCGATAGCAGTATCCTATTGTCGGCGGCATTGGCACCCGTTGGTATAGCAGACATACACAGACAAAAACGTTTGATGGGCCGCTTTTTTTCCACGAATCAATTTAGTATATGCTACATTTTATTTTATTATTTTTTTTTCTGGTTCTGGGCTGTGAAAGCCTCCTTCAGAGCCTACATTATGGAAAATATAACATTTCTTTTCAGTTTTCTTGGAAGCGTGTGTTGGTTTCGTTTGAGACGTGGTTAAATGTGTCAAAAGACTTGACAGAGGGGAATCTGTAAAAAAGCTTTGTAGTGTATAATTTTTTCATGTTTGATGTATAATATACTCGGATTAACCGGTCAAACGGGCAAACGGCCCGGGTGTCAGTCCCGACTAGACCGGTTAAGAGGGGTTCTACTGTATATCTAATTAGAAAACGCTCTCTTTTAGTTGGCCCCCAGTTATTTGTTTTGTATATTTGCCAAAATAACCTTTTAGGTTCTAGAGCTTATGGGTCTAGATTATTGTCGGTTGTTAAGTAAAGTGAAACCATTTTCAAGAATAACAAAGAAGCAGGGACTATTTGTATAAGTAGATTGGATAACATATTAACTAAGCTGAAGGCCAGGGACTTAGATGAGAAACAATAGTTCAGTTGAATAAAAATAGACCTGAACTTGTGAGAAAAATACTAAGCTTACCAAAAAAAAGTAAGTTGTAGTCAAAAAACTAGCAGATTAACTTTGATCAAAATAAATAAAAGTTGTAGACAGTAATTTGTTTGCTCTTTAAATACATAGCATGACATAACAATATACATAAATTAAGGATCTTCTTAAATTTATTGTATAAAGTTCCAAATGATATTACATTCATAACTGGTTAAAGCCAGTCTTGCACTATTTGTGCTAAGGTGGTCGTATGTTTCCATCAAACATTCAATCAAAAGATTGCTTAAATTCAGTCAGAATATGTCAATTAATCGTATACTAATATTCCTTACACATTTCTTACAAATGTAAGAAATTTTAGTGCCAAATATTTAAGTTTCCTGAGAATCTTAAAATGGTCCTATTTTAGCAGGTTTCCCAGTTTACCTACCAATATTTTTGGTATTGTGATGGTTAGTCCCCCATTGCCTAAGAGCACCATTGTATGCACTGCACACCTTTTCACCTATAGGTTCAAAGGCAGCAAGTCCAGAGCCACTTGCATGGCAGCGGTTGGACAGGTATTCATAGCACCTGTAATACCTAGGCAAACCTGCCTTTGAAGCTTTTGAAGCTTTTTTGTTATGGATTTTTGTTCTGTCTGGCCACCGTATTTCTGAAGTATAGGTGACCATGGGTCTAATTATATCCAGATATGACCAGTAGACCATCTCTGGCTTAAGTCTCCAAGTTTTCATGCACACATAGCCATGCTCGCTCTTTTAATGGTTTTATTAATGTGTTTATTCCAGGCGAGTCTTTGATTCAGAACTACACCCAGATATTTTGTTTCCCTTGAGGAAGTGATTTCTACACCATCTATCATCAAAGGCTGAAGAGTAAACTTCCACCTTCTTGTAAAAGGAATAATGGTTGTCTTATTAGGGCTAATACTAAGACGCTCTTTTTGACACCACCTCCAGATCAATAGAAGAGCACTCTGCATGAGATCAGACATTGTCATTAACATAGTTCTGATCCTTTAAATTATCTGGGGTTCACTTTCTTTAGCCCTAGAGACTCTTTCAATAGAGTTATAGGAGGTATTATCAAAAGCTTCTTCAGTCTCCAAAAAGGCACATAGAGCTATATCTTTATCTTCTATTGACTTACCAACCTCTACAACCAGATGTTGTAGTGAATTAGAAATTGATTTGCTCATTTGGTAGGTATACTGAGCAACATGGAGTGGGTCCTTTTCAAGGGTTTCACTTCGAATGACCTAGGCTCCGCAGTGTCCCTCCTGCCAGCCTTAGGTATGAAAACCATCTTTACCTCCCTCCATCTTTTTGGAATATACGCTAGGGAAAAGCTAGCCCTAAACAGTGATACCAGTAGTGACTCCAAGCCCTGCTGCAACAGGGCTGGAAAAACCCCATCTCTAACTGGCGATTTGTATGGTTTGTGGCTCCTTCTACCCCACTTAAACCTTGTTATTATTAAAGATCATGGATGCTAACCTCCTTCTCTAACTAAGGGAGCAAGACACAAGATGATCTTCAATAGTAGTTTGTTTAGGATAGAACACGGTAGAGCCGGGGAATTGAGTGTCTAATAATAGACTCATAGTCTCCCCCACACTCTTCATATACAATCCATCTACTTTCTTTAAGAAATCTATAGAGTTTGAGTGATTATTGATTAAGGCCTTTTGGAGTCGAGCCGCTGTTAGAATATTTATCCCTTCACAGTAGCCCTTACTTGTCCTTCTTTTAGACTTTCTCTACTCCTAACTATAATCTGTGAGAGCTGTTTTATAAGCCTCCCGGTTCTCATAAGCTTTGCCTGGTTAACCCTTTTAGTGCCAACATCCGTATATACGGACGGCGAAAATAGTGTTGAAAAATACCAACGTCCGTATATACGGACGGTTTCGGTAATGTTGAAAAATGCCAACGTCCGTATATACGAACGTCTCGAAAAAAATTATTACACTTTTATTTTCTGTCAAATTTAAATAATATTACACCAAAATATTCTTAAAGAAACGTAGATTCCAAAAAATAATTGTTATGAGCAAAGAATTTTTTTCAAGTGTGATTTATCATGACAATTTTTTTTTAAAATTGGAAAATATTGGTGAGTAGAATTATATTTATATTTTTAAGTACTTTACAATTAACAAATAAACGCAATTTTTCTTTTGTACAAGACTAAATACAATACACACCATAACTATTATAAAAGATGGAGAAAGGCAGGAAATTACCATTAACAAACAAAGCACAAAGACCCGGGGGAAAAACCCCACAGGTCATTCACACAGCTGTATTAACCAACCTTGAATAGAGGTTGAAGTAAAGGAGAAAATGACAAAAATTCTGTTTGGTCATTTAAAACTAGTTTAGCATCATTACACAAAAGTCTCTTAATTTCTAAAATTTCCAAAACATTTAATTTTCTACTTTTTACGTTCACATGTAGAATTTCAAAATTAACATAAGAATAAAAATCTGTCAATGCATGATTTTTTAAATGGTTAGAAAAACTAGAATCATTATAACCTAACCGCCAACTCCTTTCATGCTCACCTAACCTACACTTAAAACTACGGCCTGTTTGGCCAACATAAGCAGCATTACAAATACTACATGTCAGTTTGTACACACCACTTTTTTGCAATTTTTCTATTTTATCTTTGGAACATACTAACATCTTTTATGTTACTTACTAACATTAGCCGCAATACCTCTCCTAGAATCTCTTTTTGCACCAATTTTATTGGCTCTCTGTGAGCAGAGTATCAGGGAAATCTTCAGCTAGAAAGCCTACCCTTATCCCTGCCGTCACTTGGCCATAAGTTGTTGGACCTAAGTCACTCTAGGTTTGGACCTCAACGGATCGGATTCGTTTTACATTTTGTTTAGGAGGTAGCTTATGTACTGCCTTTACCTGTGCTTGAGCTGCACTGTAGACTGGCGCAATTAGCCACTTCATTCACTCATAATACTAATTTAATTATCTCTTATCTCTGGGTTCTATCGGTTGCTAAAGGAAACTCAATACCATTTTGATAAGTTCCTTAAATCTATAACTTAAATCTCAACATTTGAAAATTCAAAATTATGATTATTAGCTACAAAACATTTTTACATAATTTTTTAATAATTCGTAGTCTTTAATTTCATTTAATTTCAATTTTCATAAATTTTACTTATATTTAAATTTCATAATTAACTTTATTTGTGCGGGGCATTTTTATTTAACGCTCTATATGAGCTTTTAATATACTTTGAACTCATTATATAGTTCTATTTTTTTAAATGCTGAACATAAAATATAAAGTTACCTTATTCTTATAATTTTTAATGTAATGATATTTGAGCTATCAATCATATCTCACGTTACTTTTAATTGACTCCCGCACATCTTATAAGTTTATTCTGTACATAACAACTGTAAATCTGAATTCATGTTTTTTTACTAAACTTTTAATGAACTTTTTTACTAAAAATTCATGTTTTTTTAAATCGATCGACTAAGGTTTGTTTTCTGATAAAGTTACTAACGCTTCTTCTCGTTCATATTTCCCCCACTTTCCAAAAAATCTCGAGTTTTATTTCACCATCTTCTTTGTTTTACCTTTCCTGTTGCAAATATTTTTTTTGTACTGTACCTTTAAAGTCATACTTCCCAGATTGAATCATGTTTGTTTTTGCCTTTGACAGAGATAGTCATTTTGTATGCTGGACTTCCTGGCGCTAAGCCAAGTTTAGTGCATTTCAGGTTATTGTTTTTTGAGTTTATTATTATTTAATTTCTAGTGATTTATTTATTGTTTTGTTGATACAGATTTATCTTCACAAATATTTACTACAACTAGTTGTAAGTGTTTGAATAGTGTAATGAAAAATATAATTTTAAAAAAATAATAATAAAAATAAAAAATAAAATACTGCTATTTAATAAAATTTTGTTGGTGATTTTTTTGTTCAAGTTTTAGTGAAGACAGTTTTTCTCATTTTTTTTATTACCTGACTCTTAAATATATGTTCCTTAAAAATTTATAAATTCACAGTTCAATTCTATTAATTTTTATCTGAATAACAAGTTGGCATATGGTATATAAGAAGTTGAGTTTTGGATAAAATAAATTTTTTTGGTGAATTTTGAAAATAACTTTTTAGCTTTTGTGTACTTTTTCATAAAAATTTATTGTTTCTAAATTGATATCTTTTTTACTAAATTTTATTCACAACTAAGTTACAATACTTTAGTATATCTTGAAAAAATATATATATGCATTTTGTGGCATTTTGGCTCAAGTCATTGCAATTTTTTTCATTCCTGACATACTAATTCCAAAATTTGTTTTCATTACATAGATGAATTTTATGCCCCTTAAAAAAAATTATTTATAACAACTTTAGTTTCGGATTACAATTTTTGATAAATTTTTCAAAATAAGCTTAAGTTTTTCCCTATTATTTTTCACTTTTCCCATGAAAATTAATTTTTTAAAAGGTAACTTTTCATAAAATGATATATTTTTTTACCAACTTTTATTCATAAATAAATTTCAAAACTTTTTAAATCTTGAATAATCTTGTTGTATTATGTATAAAGGCTTTTTTTGGACATTTTGGCTTTGTTTACTGCAATTTCTTTCATTCCTGACATACTAGCTCAAACATTTTTCCTTATAAACTTTTTGTTCATTATATAGATGAAGTCTATAGATCGTTCTGAGAAAAATGATATTTAACAAGTTGGATTTTGGATAATATTATAATTTTTGGTGAATTTAAAAAAAATGATTAAAAAAGGTGCAAAACGGTGTACTATACTAGGAGTTTCTAATTGCCATTTTTAGAGTTTTCCCGATTTAAGATGTATAGGTGGTTTTGGTTTTGGTAAGTAATAAAGTTTGTGCAATGCTTTTGCACTGTTTATTTCTATTTGTTTCAGGCATTGACAACAGGGACTGTACCAAATTTTATTGATGTAGTATTAAACTTGGGCAGTAGTAAAATACAAGATGATAGTATTATACACCAAGCAGCAAGAATAAAGAAGATAGTATTTTATGGAGATGACACTTGGCTCAAATTGTATCCTGAAATGTTTACTAGAAGTGAAGGCACAACATCGTTTTATGTGTCTGATTATACTGAGGTGATGTAAAGATTGTATGAGGATGTCATTTATTTGTGTATCTTAGATTGCCTTCAATATTAATTCTCAATCATGTGAGTTTATTTTATAAACTTTCAACCACTTTGCATATGGATATGTTTGATTGTTTAGATTATATAAATGTATCATTTTATTAAATTATAGCCAAAATTTACTATAGATTAGTACTGGTCTGATGTGCAAGAACTCTTCACTGTTTACTTTCTGTTGAAATGTTCCGTAGGAATAAAATATTGAACTGTATCATTAATATTACATAAAGACATTAGGAGTCATTTCAATCATATCTAAGAACAAATAGAAACAATTACGATATTTCTTGATGCATGTATGGAGAGTCTTCAAACCCAAACAACAAAATACATTTTCACTAATTTTTTGTCTCTGTTGATCTATTTTTGGATAATCCCCAATTTTGCTTTTAAACTCAAAAAATGTTTCCAAAATTCTTTATGAAGAAGTCTATATTGTTACCATAAAAAAAGTACTATTCAAAAAGTACACGAAAAGGTTCAGACATTTAAAATAACTATACAGTTTGCCATTATTTTTTTCAATATTGATTATATGGAGAGTAATGTGGTCATCTTTCCTGGAAGTGTGAAGACTGACTAAAGTTAAAAACTTAATTTCATAAATTGTTATTCCACAATCATGTGCTCTTCATATAATAAACAAAATATAAATGAAGTAAAAACCAATGATAGGTTATTGTAAAATAAATAGCCTTCCACTTCTACTAAAATATATTAAATTCTTAATATTAGAAATAATATAAAATACTTTAAGGTTTTCTACAGAATACACACATTTAATACATTAGCATTGTTTTAAATAAGTATTATACTCAATACACAGTATTATTTCATACAGTATCACTAAAAATCTCTATTTTAGACAGATAAAACAACTTATTTCCACAAAACATTAGTATACTACTTATACAGAGTGTAGATAAACGAGAGTTTACTGATGACTAACAAAGGCCATCATAAAAATAATAAGTAGAAAAATACCATTAGGAAAAGGGACTGGGTATTTCCCTTTTCCAATATTTTTCAACAACTTTTTGCTTACATTATATGTACAACATAGGCACAACCTTCTTATGTTATTTATTAAATAGTTTAATATATAAATTGTACACTAAAAGATCTTGAAACACACTTAAGGGAAGCTTGATTAAACCTAGTTTTAATGAAATAACAATAATAAATAAATACTAAACATAATCTCACAAACTAAACTTTTAGTCCTAAGGCAAGCCAGTCAAGTTGTAATAGAGACCTTTCTAGTAAATAATAATCTAGTAACGATACGAAGATAAATAACATGTAAGTAAGAATACAAACAAATAATAAAAGACAGAAATCATAACCATGTAGATGTCATAAAAGTTGTCCAAATGAGATGATAACATTTTGAATACAATCACACTTCCCACAATTCATTTAATTATCCACACAAGCAGTTATCAAATCAATCATCTAAATTGTTCATTTGTTTTATGTCATTACCATCATTGTAGAGTCAAATGGGAATATGTTTTAAATTTGTAAATGAGAACAACAAATTTTGAGTTTTGACTAGAGGCGATTTTGCAAATTCCAATGACGTCATAGAAAACACGCTAATCCAACCACGATCTGTTTTATTATAACAGCTGAGATAATACAATTAGATCAAATGCAATTACTTAATGTATACCATGAATGTAGAATTTTGCATATTAAAAAAACCCAAATTAGTTTGGAATAAATAATATAAAGGATAGATTAGGAAATTTAATACAAAATTTAAATAACTAGAAAGGAGATGCAGTATTAATTATTGTAAAATTTAAGACATTATGTAAATAGGCTATCTAGATAGGTAGGGCCTACTATGGTAAAATAAGAAGTAAAAGAAAGATGGTTTTTTGCTGGACAACAATTGGGATCCCCATTCTTTCTCTCATTAAAGACAGCTGCTGTAAGAAAATTAAAATTAGATTTTGGGTCGATAAAGTAATACACAACATATGCAGTGAAAAATAATAATTGTTAGAAGAAAAGAAAGAAAGCAAAAAAATTACTGTGTGTGCTTAAGACCACACGTTAGAAGTGAAAACTTAAGTTTGTGCAATATTTTTTTGCATTGATTTTAGTTTGACTATGTATATGAGTTTGAGAATGTTAGTGCTATATTTTTCGTAGATTTTTAGTTTTAATATATATGGGTATGTGAGAAAGTTTGTGCTATATTTTTTCATTTATACTAGTTTAACTATGTATGCGAATTTTGAGAAAGTTAGTGCAATATTTTTCTTAGATTTTTGTTTTAATATATATGGGTATGTGAGAAATTTTGTGCAATATTTTTGCATTGATTTTAGTTTGACTATGTATATGAGTTTGAGAAAGTTAGTGCAATATTAGATTTTTAGTTTTAATATATATGGGTATGTGAGAAAGTTTGTGCGATATTTTTGCATTGATTTTAGTTTGACTATGTATATGAGTTTGAGAAAGTTAGTGCAATATTTTTCGTAGATTTTTAGTTTTAATACGTATGGGTATGTGAGAAAGTTTGTGCAATATTTTTGCATTGATTTTAGTTTGACTATGTATATGAGTTTGAGAAAGTTAATGCAATATTTTTCGTAGATTTTTAGTTTTAATACGTATGGGTATGTGAGAAAGTTAGTGCCATATTTTTCATAGATTTTTGTTTTAATATATATGGGTATGTGAGAAAGTTTGTGCAATATTTTTCGTAGATATATGAGTTTATATATACGATGTGCGCGCGTATCCGTTTTCTATATATATATAATAATGTTGCATACGGTACGGTGCGTGGCGCGGTTTCTATTGAAAAAGTCCATCCCAAAAGTTGCATTACGCTACTGTGCGTGACGTGATTTCTATTGAAAAAGTCCATCCCAAAAGTTGCATAACAGTACTGTGCGTGACACGGTTTCTATTGAAAAAGTCCATCCCAAAAGGTACCCAACGCGCCAATAGAAGTTTTCACTTCAAAAACTGATAAGTATTCCATTATGTTAGAAATAGAATTTGTATTGACTACAAGGTAACACCTAAGAAATTTAAATTGAGTTTCCAAATTTAAATTTCATCAAGAAACTAAAATATTTCGTTGGCTTTTGATAATAATATTTATGAATTGAGCAAATCCTCCAATACTGATGAATCACTCTCTGAAGAATATAACACATTAATTAGTGAACTTATAGAAAAGTGCAATATTTCAACCAAAGAGGAAAAAGTAAAAATTATAAGTGTTGTCCTAAAATTGCCCTAAGTGGAAAATAGCAACAGAATTTGGTGTATCTGAACATTTAGTTAAAGTAATTCATAAATTGATAAAAGAGCAAATAAATTTTCCCAAGTCTAGGTAAAAGAACAGGAGTAAGTACAAGTGACCTGTCAATAAAAAAATACTTCAGTTTGATAAGGATGATAATAACAGTAAATTATGTACAGGGAAAAAAGAGTAAATGTCAGTATTGTCATAGATGGTGTGAAGACACCTAAGCAAAAACATCTTATTCTGGGGAATCTAAATGAATTATTTGTATCTTTCAAAAATGAACATCAGGATATCAAAATTGGTTGCTTTAAATTTTGCAAGTTGCATCCAAATTGGTGCAGTCTTGCTGGTGCACCCGGAACACATAATGTGTGCATTTCCCCACAAAATATCAAGCTGATGGAGTAAAATTATCTGTTAAATATAAAGATTGTAACAGCAAAAATTATTTCTGTATGATGGAATCTGTCAGGAATGCACAGGTATGAATGCTCTAATTAATATGTTTTATTCGTCAGAATAATAGGAATCGATACCGGATGTAGTAAATTACAAAAAATGGATCATGGCTGACAAAACTGACATAATTATTATAATAAAGCTGAATGATGAATTTTTGAAAATATAACTGAAAAAATTAATTCTTTTAAGTCGCACCATTTTGTTACAAAAACATAAGGAAATTGCTTTAAGGAGAAAAAAGTGAACTTGAATAGTAATGAATGCCTAATGCTAGCAAATATCTCGGAAAATATTTCATTTTTGATCCAGACGAGATTCAGAGTTTCCACTGGTCCCTCACCGAGTATAATAAAAAGCAGGATGTGAATCCTGGAGGAAGTTCTGTGGAGAAATAGTAATAACCAAGGAGCAAGATTTCATAAAATACTTGCCTCAGGCCCTCTAAACCCAATGGGGGGGGGGTCTTCTAAGCCCAAATGGTAAATTTACAGAAAACTGTGGAGAACCTACTCAGGGCACACCTTCCAGACTCGATTATCAAGAGAATGGATGTAGAGTGAGGGTCAGACATTCCCTCCATGGTCCCAACTAGGGAGAACTGGCATGTGCTGGCAATAGTTAATATTGATAAAATCAGATGGGCTAATAATTCTTTTCACCCATTCAATCACCGGGCCCAGATGAGATTTTTCCGGCTCCACTGCAGAAAAGGGAAACATACATTAACAGATTGTTCTGGGTTAGTCTAGCCACTAGGTACGTACCTCAAGTGTGAAAAGCAGCCAGAGCAGTGTTCATACTAAGCCAGGACATACCTCCTATGCTGAGGCTAAGACCGATCAGTTTAACTTTCTTTATTTTAAAAGCTAGAAAAACTGGTAGAGAAACATATACACAGGGCCTATGATCCCTTTGCACATAAGTCAACATGTGTACCAGTCAGGTAAAGGGTGCGAGACTGTACTTCATAGTTTAGTTCAAAGACTGGAAGAGACGCTCAGTAACCATGAATATGCCCTCAGTGTTCAGTGTCTTTATCGACCTCGAGGGAGCTTTTGACAATGCCTCCCAAGAGTTGATTGTCCAGGCCATATATATATATTTATATATATATATATATAGTCATATTGAGCACCATTTTTAATTTCAATGTTTACAAACTGCTAACTAAGAATTGCAGCCAACTTATTGTGTTTTTGTACCAGAAGATCGTCAATCTTTCATTTTATTTATTTGATTGAGAACAAATCCTTGGTTTAATATCCTGAAATTTACTATTTAATTAAGAATAAGTGTTTATTTTGTTTTAATACTTAGACTTTTCATGACAAATGTAAAAATGAATTTCCATAATGAAAAAAATGTGTTTTAATAATTTTGTATGTTCTTGACAATTACCAGTTTCTTTTTCATTTTTGGTTTTTTGACGATAACTTGATTGTTTTTCAAGCTACAGAAAAAATAAAAAAACCCATTTTTTTTAACATTAAAAAATATAAATATTTTGTCTCATAAAATTTTAGTAAAATTTATGATTTCCAAGATATTTGACTTTAAACATTTTAAACAGTTGCCATTTTGAATATTTAATAGTAAAGTTCTGGAACTTGGTATACTGATACAAAATAGCATATATAATGTGTATACCAAATATAAACTCATAATCTTAACCCTTAACTACTATACTGACGTCTCACAGACGGTGCCAATTTTTACTTTCAATTCTCTCCCCCTCCCCCATCCCCTAAGAACCGGTCCGGCCGTTTACCTCTAAGTTGAGTCAAGGTCTTTGACCAAAGAAAGTCGGTCCACTCTGCTTATCTTTGTTTGTTCGTTATAGTGAATTTCCGTCTGACAGACGTGGTTTAGCAGTTAGGTTATTTTGCACTTGTAATGGTGACGTCTGGTTGACGTGGTATAGTAAGCGCCAGACCCGATATCCATGCCATACTAGAAACCCTCTTATAACTAAATTTTAATAATTCTATTGGTTTACTGTTTAATTTATCTAAGTAAAATAATTTTTGTTCATAATTTAAATGTATTAGTACTTACTTTCCCTATTTCTGGTGATCAAAAGCAGCAAAAAAGAGATATATTTTTTTTTTGTTCATAATGAACAAGACCAAAGCCAAAAGCGTTCATATTCACTATAAAACTTATCTTCCTCAATGTAAAAATATTTTAGCATTATATATTACAACCTTTATAATTTCAAATTAAAATTAAAAAATCCAACCCAATATTTTGTAACTTTTTTTTAATATAGGGCAGTGATGGGCCATTTTTAATCAAAACGAAACAGTTTTGATTTTTTGTTTGTTTTCATATTACCATTTAACTAAAATAAGGTAAAGAAACTTTTTTTTAAAAAACTTAAACTTAAAAAAAAAAATTAAAAAATGACGTCTGACAGATGTTGTATAGTATTTAAGTGAGTATTTGAGCATATAGTAGTTAAGGGTTAACCCTTAGCACGCTGAATAACAATTTAGGCTATTTACTCATAACGTGCTATTAGGAAAAAAAAAATTTGTAATTGCTTAAAGTTCTATTTGATTTTGGGTTCTTACAGATATATTTGATAAAAAAAATAAAAAAAATGTAGATTGGCTTTACAATTATTTTTTTTTATTTTTTTTTTACAGATTAAAACAAGAAAATTACTTAATTTCACATTTTTGACTGCCCTATGAAACAGATTATTTATTTATTTTTTTTTTATATTTACAAATAATTTTTTATATATATATATATATATATATATATATATATATATATATATATATAAAAGTAGGCCTACTATTTAATTCAAAATAACCTGAATTTCATCAAGCAAATAAATTTTACTAAAAAAAGATTTTGAGAAAAATCAACATACCGTATCAAAAATATCTTTCTTCTCCTCATAATAATTACCTACATTCAGGACATCAAAAAAATTACTGATATAGACTAAATCTACACATAAACACACAAACAATATTTGCCGATAATACTGTGTCCATAGAAACTGTCTATATTTCAAAATGTATTCTGTAGTTGAAAAAGATGCATTCATTTTTCATCGATAAATTGATCAAATCCATGGTAGTCAGGGTTTGCCATTTTTATAACTAGCCTATTTTACACAAAATAAAAATGTATACTATAACCTAAAATATAAATAATACGGCCTAAACAAATCAACAATGAACAGCTATAGCAGTGATAATGTTGACAAAACATTTTACAACTGAAAGTCGTAGCTTACTGAGACGAGAAATCACGTTATACGCGCTGGGGCAGAACACAAAATGGCGCCTGGTTGCTATAACAACCAAATAAAGTCCTATGACAGGTGATTGAGAACAAAGTCCATAGTGGGAGTGTCACTTTACACCAATAGGACATTTCCCTGCTCTCTATTAGACTTTAAATGAATTAAAAATACCTACAGAAGTCAAATAGCGGTGAATCGAGATATCCCGTCATACGCATTACCAGTCAAGTTGAGGGTTACGTGAAATCCCGTCATACGCGTGCTAAGGGTTAATAATTTGTAAAGTTATTATTTATTTTATTTTTTTAACACGAAATGGCCGACAACGAAAAAACTCTACCTTTTTTAGAGTCAGACTAATTACGCCCCCTATCTTTATTAATACGTGACAGTCTCGAATCCTGAGATTTTTAGCCTACAGGATTCGTTCTCGCGTGACAAAAAGAATAAATTATCCAATCCACTGGAAGTTTTTGGCTTACTATTTTGCTGGCCTGGATTGAATAACTTCTTCGATAATTTGAGTTGCCCCAAATTACCGGTACCCCCCGTTTTATTTACGACTTCCAGTAACTGTATTTAAGATTACCCTATTTCTCAGGGAGAACACGAATTTACTTTATTTTCGAATTTTAATCTCGCAGGTGTGTGTCCTTAGGAATACCTTTTTGATACAATATATTTTACCCTTTTTTATAATAACAAACCTGAAAATACATCATATAATTGTGTGACCAATTCTAAATAAAACACAGATTTAGAGAATAAATAAAAAAATGAATTCTTTTAATTAATTGAAACAAAACAACTGAAATAATAAGCTTGACACAAGTCAACAAAATAAAATTCAAAACAATTTCTCTAATAAAGTTAATGGATAACAACTAAATATTTTTTCTTTTGAGCAGAAGGCAATCACTTAAAACTTTCTTAAAATTGATATATATAAAAATTTCTATTTATTTCTGAATTTAAATTATTTAATTTATCAAATTTATTTAACGAAAAAGATTTTTATCCACACATGAGTTTGACATTATCTATTTTAATACATTTATTTAATTACACACAAAAAAAATTTATCTCAGGAAAATCAGTGAGACTCTAAAATCGGGCCAATTTTGCCCTTTAAAAAAGGAAATTTGGATTTTCTCAGACCTTGTCCGCCGTGTTGAAGATCCTGAGTCCTGAGATGCTGATGGTCCTCTGGTGTCTGGTTGGTTGAGTTTAGCGATTAAAGTTGTCTTATTTTCTCCATGGAGTTTAGAAGGCTGGCTGGTTGTTCGAATCTATCACCTTCTATCGCTCTCGCTGACGCTGTTTTAATACTTTGGCATCGTAACACTTAAACTTCTTTATTGAGAATCTTGAGTCGGCAAACTGGCATAGCCACCCCTAGCACTTGTTCAACTATTTTTTAAAAGAGACGTTCGGGCATAGTCACCCCTAGCACCTGTTCTGCAACTTTTTTACAAGAGACCTCTATGAGATTCGTGCGGCTCTTTTTATAGCCAAAAACTATCGTATATCGATACCAATTTTTTTCCCTCACTGGACCGATACGATAGTTCCATTTATGGTGTATTTCTATGCAATTTCTTGATTATTTTTGGTGTAGGTGGTTCAGTTATTTATTATTAATTTATTTATTACGTTTACCGTTTTTAAATTGTCCTTTTTAATCACTTTGTTCTAATTAATCCTTTAATCTATTTTTGCTGTAAGTTGGTATTTTAGCTCCGCCTCCAACTACGTCACTTATCCTTGAACATTTAAACCCTGCAACTTGTAACTGGCCGATGAAAAAATCTTCATTGTTTTCCTTTTAATTGTCTATAACACTTTTCCTAACAGTTTTTGCGTTTTTACGTAACCGGTGTATTGTAGCTCTCGACCGCGGCAATTTCCCGCACTTCGAATGACATTTCTCGGACTATTCATTCGCCTTCAATAGCTTACGTAAGAATTTGCGTAATTTACAGTTTTTAATTCTTACACCTTTTAAAGTTCTTGCTTTCAAACTTTGTCCCTTTGTTTATTTCGTGATTTAAACGCACTAGCTGTGATAACATAATTCTACGACTTCTGGTAGTGATGTAATCCAGTGCGTATTTTCACACCTTTGGGTTTGGGGTTTATTTATTAACTGATTTTCCTGAAATTTACACAACTTTTAGATATTAGGTTTTAACCTCTTTTTGCAAAATTTCCACTTCTTATCTTTTTTCCTTTTCATAATATAGCGTGAAAACCATAACTCTTTTGTTCTAATCAAATTTAAATTTTTAATCATTAATTATAATATAACTTTATTTATTTAATTACTTCTATACAATCCTTTTCTCAAAATTTATTTTTATTTACTTTTATTAGCTTTTATACCTAACCTTTTCTGCTAACTTTTTAAATATCAATTTTTTCCAAATTTTATCAAGAATACTTTTATCTTAAAATTACATTTTATTTTCAGAAATACCAAGGTTTTTTAATTTTTATTAATTTTGAAAAATTTTAAATTCTTCATTCAAATATGCCGTAACGTCTGTTAGTTAATATGAAATAACAGTACTAGATATGTATTGCATACAACTTGTATTACAACTACATATCCTTATACATTATTATTTCACATTTTCAAAATTCATAAAAAATGATTTTTCAATTCAAAATCCGCCGACATAGGAATTTACTGTTAGAACAAGCCGGTAAGAGTTGACCTTGGACCATTTCATAGTTCAATCTCACCGACCGGCTATAAGCAGTAAAAAGTTCTACAAAACATCCAAACCTTGCATTGGGATTATTTTTTGATATTTTTCTTTTTTGACCAAAACATAACCCCATACAACGAATTTCCGTTGTAGCTCCCTCCTTATGTCAGCCACGTTGAAATATTTTCAATATTTCATGAGTTATGACATAACATACGATACCCCATATTTAAACTTCAACAATCTTCAAAATTAATCTCACCTTGTTACCCTGTTCTGCCTTTTCTGCTCCTAGATTTCTAACATAATACATGACATATCTTTATATTATACATTAATTCATGACATTTATTTATAATATTAATTGATTGTTTATAATTGTTTTTTAATTGTTTTTCTTATAATTATTCAGTTCACTTCACTTTTCACACTATATTGGGACCTAACACTTTCCTGAGATAACTTGACATTATATAATCTCCATACCTTAACTTCTGGCTAGTCTCTATTAATAACAAAGTTACCCCAGTCAAAACGCTTTAATTTCAATTTTAATTTTAATTAATTTACTGTTTTCCCTTAGTCAACTTACCCCTTTATTTTTTACTTTAAAATTTCCCCTTTGATTTTTTATTAGTTATTATTATTAAAATTTTTTATTTTAAATTATTTACTTTTTCTAAAAATTTTTTGTTAGGCTTTTTCGTCTGAACTTGCTGAATCCAATGATGTAACACTTAATCTGGTCCTGATTTTAATTACAAATTTTCTCTGTTGTAATTTAGTATAATTGTCGACATGCCATTCCCTTTGTATTCTTGCGACTTTGTTCCGTTAGCCGACTGACAGCAGACATCCTAAGTCAATATTGTCTTCCTTGACCTAGTCAACACAACCTTGCTTCCGTTACTCATTGAATCTAAATATTATGTTTTTAATCTGCTTACGGTTTCATTCATTAGGGCTGGTTTCCCGTTATGACATCAAACCTGTTTTTAGTATGCATCTGGATATTTAATTGAGTCTTGCAGCATGTTAAATCCATCAACCTATTATTCTCATTTATTATTCAGCTTAATTATACTATATCTTGAATTTGCTTATAACTATTAGTCATTTTCTTTTAAACGTTGTATGCTTATATTTCTTTTTACATTTATACAGGGTTTTCATAATTCATGTCCTATCCCAAACACTTGTTTATTTTAATTTTAAATTTTAATTCATGCTCCATAATAGATTCGTAAATCCTTTATATCATATTTCCCTTTAATTTTATTATTGTTTATATTTTTTACTATGAAAGTCTTACTACCTACTTTATTTACAATTTCAAATGGACCTGTATCTTATAATTTCTATTATTTTTCCAAAATAAATCCTTACAGCTAAACATATTTTTCATTATACAGTATAATTTGTTCCTTCCCAGGTGTCCATAAGCTTTATGTATCTCCATTATTAACTCCGTCTCTATTTCTGCTAGAATCCCTAATTTCCATCTGTTTGTTCCATATTTATATAACAATTCATTTTCAACTCTGTAACTTCTATTATAATTATTTATATTACGTTTAATCTTACTACATTTTAAATTTTCGTCTTGTTTAAGCCCAAAGTGTTGTATTTAATATTATAATCTTAACTTTTTTCTTGGCAAAATAAAGTTTTCTTCGGTTTCATGATAAGGCCGCCATCTTGAAACTTCTGAAATATTTCTTCCCTTACTTGCTCTCTATAATTTTAATGGAATTGGATAGTTCCTATTTACAAATGTTTTATCTGATCCTAATTTAAGCTCATGTTCATATTTATTGGACAAACCTGGAATTTCTGAAAAAATACTTTGGTATTTATTTATTAAATTTTGTAACTGTATTTCCTCTTGCGCTGTAAGAATAATATTATGTGAATAGTCGACTGAAACATTTCTTATTTACAACCCTTTGTTAGAGTTCGGTTGTTTGTTATCGCTCGACCGTCTACTCTGGACTCTAACCACTTTCTCTTTTCCTAACGGTATGGGCTGAATACCGTCGTAAATTTGTCTTCAGTTTCACGTGTGTTCTGTGATAATTCGGACTAAACTTAACACTATAATTTTGCTTGTTTTTATGCGAAGTACTCTTATTACTATTATTCAAATTACTTTTATTGTTTCTTCCTTTGTTTAATTTAATTTCATTACGCGATTTATTATTACTTATTGAATTTTTAACATGTATGTGGAACTCTTCTTTGTGACGTAGATTTTCTTGTCCGTCCGTCGTGGTGTGTCGTCTTCGGGTTTCGTCAACATCGGTTGTGTCTTTTTCCTTAGAAACAGATAATTCTGGATTACAATTACCTGTTTCGTTTATTTTAGTGGATAGTGTTTTTAGTGATTTTGTGTTACAAGTGTGGTTTTTGGATCTAGTTTTATTTTCACGCGCGTCGATAGACATTCCAGGCAGTACCTTTATCCTACTCTGCATGTCCTTATTATTATATTTTTTATTTAATTGCTTATTCGTCGATTTATTTTTATTTAATTCCTTATTCGTCGATTTATATTTATTTAATTTATTTTTCTTTTCCTCCTCCGATAAGTATTCAATTCCTTTGAATATCTTATCCCCTTCTTTACTAACTAAGACCCTGACCGACTCCTGCATACACTGTTCGGGGTTGTCACGTTCTGGTAGTCTCATCCGGTTTTCTATCCACATTTTATCTCTCTCCCTCCCTCTTATCAAAGTTTGTTGATTTTTATTGTTAACCAACACTTTGTTATTTCCTGTAATTTTTAATATGCCTTCGGGTTGAATCCTTTTGTCCACATTTATCCCCTTAACATTATTTTTAGAATATACAGAATCCTTTTTAAAAATTTTTTCTTTTACTTGACCTTTTGTTTCTACTAATTTTTCATAATATATTATTACTTCCTCCTTTTCCACATACAGTTTTATATATCGCTCTTCCATATTAATTTTAGCTTTTAATTCGTACAATACATCACATCCTATTATTATTCTGGACCTTAAATTTTTTACAATTAATAATTTTAATTCGATTTCTACTTCTTTTATTTTAATTGATATCATAATTTGTTTATTTATTTTATATGGTTTACTTTTAACTGCAGTTACGATTTCCACCCCAGTTACAGGGAGTTCCAAAATTTCAAGCCCTTCTTTCTTTAACATTAAATATAATTCTTCACTAATTAGTGAAATTTCGGCTCCTGTATCTATTTCTACCATAACTACATTGTTTCCTAGATTTACGGGTATTTTAGGAGTTTCCTCAATCGGTTTTTCTTTTAAGAAATATTTTTTATCTTTTTCTAATAAATCCCCTCGTAAATCTAAATGCAATCCTCCGACACACAGTTTAGATGTTTCCTGCGGACTCGGGATTAGTTTTTCCTCTACAATTTGTTTTGTAGAGACCGAAGCGCCCCTATCTCGCACTCCGTAGTGGAAGCCGCCTTTATCTTTCGTTATTTTCGAATTAAAATTAGAGTTCGTGGGCTGTTTGTAAACTGGTGGTTCAACATTATGACGCAGATTGTCTCCTGACGTTACATAACTCGATTGTTTACATTCATTTTCTGATTGATTTTCCCTAGAATCACATCTGTTTTTAATTTTTGACTCGAATGTTAACGATTGACATTTATTATTTTGTTTACTCCCCCCTAATCTATTAGTAGAGTCGTAAACACGATAATTTGGTTTCTTGCTTCCTCCTATCATATTATTTTTATTATGATGAATGGTTTGTTTATTTTGTAAATTTTCTTTATTAATTTTTTCATTGTTTATTAAATTTCTACTTTGTTTATTATTTATTATTTTATCCGCAGCCTTAGTGTAATCCGATGGTCTATTAGGTGTCAAAAAGGCCTCTTTTATCCGTTTAAATTCCTAGGCGAGTTAGGATGGTTTTTTGATGGACCAGGTTTCGAAAGGTTTGGAGGTCGAGGTTTATTTTGGGTGTCACCATAGGATCTCTGGTTAGGGTTATTAGGAAAGGTTTTGGTTTGCCTATTATCCCTCTCCGGATTGGAATTCCAGTTTCCCCTACGCGATTCCTCCATCGTATCGACACTAGTTAGAAACGTGAGTGCTTCTTGAATATTTTCCATGGGTTTCCCCATACTAGTCATCCTAATATTCTCCCTAAAATGCTGCATAATCGTGAAAATTAAATATTTTTCCGGGATCGGTGGTTCTAAATCGCTTGCTTTATTTATAAGTAAACAAAAATATTCGGCTTTGGTCATATTTCCGTTTTCAAAAAATTTCCCATATTCAATTTTATTTCGAACAATTTTTTGAGATTGCAAGTTCCAATAGTGATCTATAAACAGTTTCTTAAAGTCACTATAACCCATATCCGCGGTTTTCACTACATTCCACCATAACTCAGCATTTGATCTTAAATGTCGTTCAACAACCTTTAACTTTTCCTTATCTTCCATTCCCACTTGAATTTCTTCTAATAAATTTTCTATCTGCCTAATAAATTGCATGGGCCTTTCCTTAGGATTACCCCAAAACTCAACTTTTACATTTTCGTTATCAATTCTATTTATTATTATATTTCTGCTACTAATTCCCCCTAAATTTATTTCCCCTATTTTTTTATCGATAATTCTAACTTTATTTTCCAACAATTTATTATCTTTTTCCAATTTATCTACTTTAGCATTTACTACTTTACTATTCTCAGCTAATGATTCAATTTTCCCATTAACTTCTCTAAACTCCCCCTCCACTTCAGCTTTAAAAACCTCTTGTTGAGCCGCATTATTAGCTACTTCTAATTCTATTCCCTGAACTCTCCCTTCTATTTTATTCCAGAGTGCCCTTCTTTCTTCTCTTTCCTTCTCCCTTTCTCTGCTCTCCTTCTCCCTCCATTCCTTATCTCTCTTATCCCTCATTTCATTTTCCTTTTCTCTTAACGCCCTTTCTTCTTTGTCTCTCTTATCCCTTATTTCATTTTCCTTTTCTCTTAACGCCCTTTCTTCTAGTCTTTCTTTTTCTCTTAACGCCCTTTCCTCTTGTTTCTCTTTTTCTCTTAACGCCCTTTCATCTTTTTCTCTCTTTTCTAAGTAGGCCATTAACGATTTAGTTTCTTGAGACTTTTCCGCCATTTTGTTTTTATTTATTTTATTTAATATTTAATATTAAGAGACTTATTAATTATTATTTAATTGATTCTATCTTTATTTAATTTATTTATTTTAATCTTTCTATTTTTTATACCCGAATTTAATTATTTAATTATGTTTTATTATTATTATTTTTTATTTATTTCACTCCCTCCCAAATTATACAACCAACACAGATCACCAGAATTTAAGGTATGTAGTATACTTATAAACTATACATCTTATACTAAGCATACACATTTAGGTAAAATATACTGTATTTGTATTCTTTGAAGCCTAGCCTAATTTTCCCAAATAGCAGCTACACTATACAATGCAAACAACCAGTCCGTATTACTTGTCAATAGCACGTACTAATCGCTTACCCTGTACTTTTTATAACTACTAATTTAAAAACAATTATTCGGGCTTCACCGTATGGGCGCCATCTTCTATCTACAACGAAAAAACTCTACCTTTTTTAGAGTCAGACTAATTACGCCCCCTATCTTTATTAATACGTAACAGTCTCGAATCCTGAGATTTTTAGCCTACAGGATTCGTTCTCGCGTGACAAAAAGAATAAATTATCCAATCCACTGGAAGTTTTTGGCTTACTATTTTGCTGGCCTGGATTGAATAACTTCTTCGATAATTTGAGTTGCCCCAAATTACCGGTACCCCCCGTTTTATTTACGACTTCCAGTAACTGTATTTAAGATTACCCTATTTCTCAGGGAGAACACGAATTTACTTTATTTTCGAATTTTAATCTCGCAGGTGTGTGTCCTTAGGAATACCTTTTTGATACAATATATTTTACCCTTTTTTATAATAACAAACCTGAAAATACATCATATAATTGTGTGACCAATTCTAAATAAAACACAGATTTAGAGAATAAATAAAAAAATGAATTCTTTTAATTAATTGAAACAAAACAACTGAAATAATAAGCTTGACACAAGTCAACAAAATAAAATTCAAAACAATTTCTCTAATAAAGTTAATGGATAACAACTAAATATTTTTTTCTTTTGAGCAGAAGGCAATCACTTAAAACTTTCTTAAAATTGATATATATAAAAATTTCTATTTATTTCTGAATTTAAATTATTTAATTTATCAAATTTATTTAACGAAAAAGATTTTTATCCACACATGAGTTTGACATTATCTATTTTAATACATTTATTAAATTACACACAAAAAAAAATTTATCTCAGGAAAATCAGTGAGACTCTAAAATCGGGCCAATTTTGCCCTTTAAAAAAGGAAATTTGGATTTTCTCAGACCTTGTCCGCCGTGTTGAAGATCCTGAGTCCTGAGATGCTGATGGTCCTCTGGTGTCTGGTTGGTTGAGTTTAGCGATTAAAGTTGTCTTATTTTCTCCATGGAGTTTAGAAGGCTGGCTGGTTGTTCGAATCTATCACCTTCTATCGCTCTCGCTGACGCTGTTTTAATACTTTGGCATCGTAACACTTAAACTTCTTTATTGAGAATCTTGAGTCGGCAAACTGGCATAGCCACCCCTAGCACTTGTTCAACTATTTTTTAAAAGAGACGTTCGGGCATAGTCACCCCTAGCACCTGTTCTGCAACTTTTTTACAAGAGACCTCTATGAGATTCGTGCGGCTCTTTTTATAGCCAAAAACTATCGTATATCGATACCAATTTTTTTCCCTCACTGGACCGATACGATAGTTCCATTTATGGTGTATTTCTATGCAATTTCTTGATTATTTTTGGTGTAGGTGGTTCAGTTATTTATTATTAATTTATTTATTACGTTTACCGTTTTTAAATTGTCCTTTTTAATCACTTTGTTCTAATTAATCCTTTAATCTATTTTTGCTGTAAGTTGGTATTTTAGCTCCGCCTCCAACTACGTCACTTATCCTTGAACATTTAAACCCTGCAACTTGTAACTGGCCGATGAAAAAATCTTCATTGTTTTCCTTTTAATTGTCTATAACACTTTTCCTAACAGTTTTTGCGTTTTTACGTAACCGGTGTATTGTAGCTCTCGACCGCGGCAATTTCCCGCACTTCGAATGACATTTCTCGGACTATTCATTCGCCTTCAATAGCTTACGTAAGAATTTGCGTAATTTACAGTTTTTAATTCTTACACCTTTTAAAGTTCTTGCTTTCAAACTTTGTCCCTTTGTTTATTTCGTGATTTAAACGCACTAGCCGTGATAACATAATTCTACGACTTCTGGTAGTGATGTAATCCAGTGCGTATTTTCACACCTTTGGGTTTGGGGTTTATTTATTAACTGATTTTCCTGAAATTTACACAACTTTTAGATATTAGGTTTTAACCTCTTTTTGCAAAATTTCCACTTCTTATCTTTTTTCCTTTTCATAATATAGCGTGAAAACCATAACTCTTTTGTTCTAATCAAATTAAAATTTTTAATCATTAATTATAATATAACTTTATTTATTTAATTACTTCTATACAATCCTTTTCTCAAAATTTATTTTTATTTACTTTTATTAGCTTTTATACCTAACCTTTTCTGCTAACTTTTTAAATATCAATTTTTTCCAAATTTTATCAAGAATACTTTTATCTTAAAATTACATTTTATTTTCAGAAATACCAAGGTTTTTTAATTTTTATTAATTTTGAAAAATTTTAAATTCTTCATTCAAATATGCCGTAACGTCTGTTAGTTAATATGAAATAACAGTACTAGATATGTATTGCATACAACTTGTATTACAACTACATATCCTTATACATTATTATTTCACATTTTCAAAATTCATAAAAAATGATTTTTCAATTCAAAATCCGCCGACATAGGAATTTACTGTTAGAACAAGCCGGTAAGAGTTGACCTTGGACCATTTCATAGTTCAATCTCACCGACCGGCTATAAGCAGTAAAAAGTTCTACAAAACATCCAAACCTTGCATTGGGATTATTTTTTGATATTTTTCTTTTTTGACCAAAACATAACCCCATACAACGAATTTCCGTTGTAGTTCATATGAACAATTTTGCTTTTTCTAGGTCCCCTATCATCTCCTGCAGTTGTGCCAACCTCTCACAAAACACCCTGTATATTTTTTAAATTATTTGCTAATTTATTTTCAAAAAGGTGGATTCATGGTATGGTGATTTATGATATGGTACCCTGAATAAATTTGATTTTTTAATTATTTGATTTTTCCGCTTATACGTTCTTACTAGCAAGTATTGAATATACAATAATATTTCAAGTGAAAAATATACGACCTAGACTGGGAATCGAACCCAGGACCTTTGGCTTTACGCGCCAATGTTCTACCAACTGAGCTTATCCTAGTCGCTTCCCAGTACAGGGCGTAGACTTCTCACTTGACTTTACGTTTAATTGCTGCAATTTTGAGTTTCCAAATTAATTACCTTGCATATGCGACATTGAAATTAATTTTTACTCATTATATGCGAGAGTAAGCCAACTTTATTAAACAAATCTCATCATTAAGGCAGTTGTCTGAAAAAAACTTGAGCTTTCAACTTTCCTTCTGCTTGCAATTGTGATAAGAACAACTGTACCTCATCACGAAGCTCAAACAACCTGGCCAGAACATTTACTCTGGATAGCCAACTGACTTCACAATGCAGGAGTAGTTGTTTATGCTCACTCCCCATTTCATCGCACAACACACCAAAGACTCTTGAGTTTTTAGCTTGGGACTTGATTAAATTTACGATTTTAACAGAATCGTCAAGTTAGTTTTTGAGGTTTTTTCCATTCCTTTCACCGCTAAAGCATCTCTGTGAATACTACAGTGAACCCATTCAACTAATAGAGAAACTGCCTTAACTTTAGCTGCTACTCCTGAGTAAATGACAGACATGCCACGGGCTCCATTGGTTGTTACTTCGACACACTTAGACCAATCAATTTAGTTTTCTTTCATAAAACCATCCAAACAGTTCAAAATATCAGCCCCAGTCGTTCTGGTTGGTAAAGGTCTGCAAAATAACATTTCTTCTTCTACTGATTCATATGATGTTGGTATATGTTATACCGAAACAGCTGTAATGAAGTATTAATAAATACTAAGCATAAGATTGCTACTAGACGTAAGTAATTTAGTAATAGACTTATTGTAAAGCATTCATAAGGCATTATAGAATTTAGTAAATTTATTTCATATGCTGTTTTATTTAAAACCGTAACAATACTTAAATAAACTTTATGTTTGACTTTTTGTAGGTTGACAACAATGTAACAAAGAAAGTAAAACAAGAATTATCTGGCAAAGACTGGGACATAATGATCCTTCATTACTTAGGCTTAGATCACATTGGTCATTTAGAAGGACCAAGAAGTCCATTGGTACAGCCCAAACTTCAAGAAATGGATAATATCATAAAAATGATATACAATCATTTGCAAAAATATGTGAGTACTTGCTTCTAGTTTATTTAGATACAAAATTTAATAATTGATTGATTACAGGAAAGATTATTTTTTATGTTGTAGAATTAGTGCAGGAGTGGTTCAAATCCTTTGATAATAACAACCATAATGTTGAAATATACAACAATTCTTACTTGAGGGTAGTAATTAAACAACATTACTATTTTAATTATTACTAATTTAAAATTAAAGTATTAATTTAATTCTATTTGTGTAATATGTGTAGCTAATGTAACTTAATTTTGTTTAGAGGATAATTTAAATAAAACATTACTATGTGTACTTTTAAAATGAGCATTCTGATTAGTACCTTTTTTAAGCATTTTGTCTACTCATACAGAAAAACATAAAAAAATAATTTTGTCAACCCGTCATTTGTAACATTTCACATTTTCCTGTGGATTAAAATTCAGTTCGGTTGAGAGATGCAGGTAATCAGAAGATTAAACTTGTTATAAGGTTGTCAGCGATTAGCAGAGTAGTTGATTGATAATTTGGTTTGGACAGCCGATTGTATGATGTGGAGTGTTATAAATTCAAACCAAAGAAATAATGATTATGTTAACCATCTTTTATAACGAGCAGAAAAATGCATTGAAGTTGATGGAGACACTTTTGATAATTTACTGTAATTTTATTGAATAAAAAATTAAAGTTTTTCTGTTTGATTTTACTTTGCACTGTTTTATATAAAAATTAATTTAATCGAACATCTATTCACTTTCTGTATTCCTTATTTGCACCGTTTTGTTCAGAATTAAATTTTCTATAATTTTTATTGTAAAATTTGATCGAGACTAACTGACATTTTTACAAAAGTTGACAAATAAAAGATGAAAAACGTTTGTTGTGTAAAATTAAAAAACTTTTACTAAGAAAAAAGGCAATAATTGCATTTAATAATTAGGAGATGTTAATACACAATAATTCTAGAATATAAACACTTTGTGTTATAATAGTCAAGTAACTAATGCTAAGTTATAACATTGTTATTTAAACAAAAAGCTATTTGAAAATAATTGTTTTATTCTATTGGAGTAAAAAAAGGAGAATAGGATAAAGATTAAAAATAAGATTATTAAAGTTAATGTAGATGGGAATTTTTTTATACAGGCCCCCGCAGGGGGATACAGTCTAGTTGCACCTAATAAGAGGGGGTTGGCATCCCTCGTGGTCCCCAGTCAAGCACTCACAACTCAAAGACTATCACCCATATAAACTTACACCCAGTTCACCTATATACATTTTATTACTTCCATTATCTTTACTTGCAGTTTTATCGCAGGGGGTAGAGACAATTATTGAGAGGGGTTTAGCGTCCCTCGCTAAACCCAAGCTATACAAGGGTGGTACAATAAAACATCTCCAAATATACAGTATCCTCAAGGTAGGAATATGTCTGGGGTGGAGAAGAAAAGAGAGGCCTTCACACTTTGTTTGTTGCTTTTGCTTTCAGCGGTACAGCCCCGATAAAAAAATATAGACCTCAGGAGCTTCTGTATAAATGCGTCTCCTACTTTTAATTATTATTTATAATTTATCGTAAATTGTACTTGTTAACTTGTTGCAGAGTCATTTTACAGCCTTGTAATATATTATGTTGTTGATTATTTTGTTTGTTATCTAGTTTTTGTATTGTTATTGTTTTTAATGCTTTATTTCTATGATTTTAAGGTAAAGCATCTTCTTGCCAAATTTTTGAAGGCGATAATAACCGAAATGATTTTTTGCCTTAAAACTCCAAAAAATAAAATATTTATACAGGCTATATTTGCTGATGTGTACAAATGCCCACCCTGAATTCATTTGGCAATGAAATAACAACTGATGTGTATACCTTAGTCAAAACTAGTTTAAAGCTCTCTGCCTAGAGATTTATTTGAACCCTGATACTGAGACTATTATTTATTAAAATCTGCAAACTGAGTTTTTTGGGTGACCTAATCAGATCAAAGTATTAGTAAAACATAAGTACCGAAAATTAATATAGAAGTTTGTATTAAAAATAAATTTTCTGATTTTTTAAATTTTCTCACATAAAATGAGCCTAAAACTGCTTCTTTTTTGTATTATTATGATAATGTATCCTGTGATATCTACCAATTTACCAAATGAAATAACAACTTTGTTAATTATTATAAAAATGTGTTTGAAATCTTATCACACAATGTCTAATTCTTAGGAAATTAAAGGAAATGATTCTTCATTAATAGTTATTTGTGGAGATCATGGAATGAAAGACACAGGGAGTCATGGTGGAGCATCTCTAGGTGAAGTTTTGACTCCTGTTGTAACCCTTGGATTGAACTGCCCTGAATATAATAAGTAAGTAAAATATTATTGAAGTTATATCAAACAATGTCTAATTCTTATAATAAAAATGGAAATGATTTTTCCCTACATCTTACACGTTTCAAAGTTATATATTTGGTGCAATAGGTACTAAGTTATAAAAAAAATTTGCTCCGAATTGAGATGGAATTCATATTTTTCCAATATATTGTTTACATTTCAACAACAACAAACATTAAATCAATAACAAAGTTGGTACAAAATTAAAACGTTATTTATAATTGAAAGCATTATTAAAATTGTATTATAGGTTTCAAAGTTATAGGTACTTATAGTTGCCCCCATGTAACGCTACTTGTGAGAGTACATTATGTGAGATGTAGCTGTAACCTTTAGATATCCTTAGGTACTGAGTCTATTGAATTGGTGAATGAAAAACAGTTAGTTTTTTGACTATTCTTTGACGAAGCGTATATACAAATACCTTGACGCTCTGTTTTTGAAATATATTTTGAAAATGGGGGAAAAAAATTAATGTTTGAAAATTAAGTGGCAACAAAGTTGTAATACCAAAATGGTAATTTTAACTTGGATAACCAAAAATGGTTATACTAAGATTTGAATCATAAGAATAAACCGGGAAAGTTGTAATTGAATTGGTGGGGGGACTACTGAAGTCAAAGGTATAACTGAAAGTAAATGTTAAAACAAGGATAATGAAATTAATATAGATTTCCAAAATACTGATGTGATGTATAAAATGTTAATTATAAGTTCTAATGAATATTTAAATAAAATTTGTGTTGTGAATATAGACAAAGCTTGTTGTCAAGCAGATGTTTTGAACAGTGTCCGTGTTAATAGGTGTGTGAATAATTTTGAGCTGACTTTGCATATTGAAATAAGACGCTTAGGTTGAAGCTAGACAAAGCAGGACATGTGGTTTGCCAGTTGGGAGAAGGTCTCTGACCTGGAGAGACCTTCTTTTTTATGTAGAGGAAATTTTAGATAAATGTGATGAAAATGTTAAAAACAGTCTTAAGATCAATGTAGTATTGATCAAAGTTATTTTCGATCTAATTTAAAGCGTGAACTTTTAATTCAAAAATGTGAAATTTGTTAAATGTGTAAAGATAAAATCTTGCACGTGTTCGAGATAAGTAAGACGATTGAAGCGCGAGTTCTGAACTAAGCCGTAAAAATGTTAAAATGGAACAGTATAAAACGTAACACAAACAGTTATTTTGTAAAGTGAATAAAAAATAAACTTTATAGAACGGTAAGCTGAACATAGCATGTCAACATCTGAACTTAGAACAATGGACGTCTTCCATGTTGCAGGAACGCATTTCTGGGGAACGAGACGAGAAATCACCATGAAATTGTGTTTTTAACTCTGCATGTGATATTCGACCCAGAATCGACCTAAGCGCTTCGTCCATAACTAGTCTGATTTCTATAAAACACGTATTTTGCCATTCAACGTTACGCCCACTTAAAATTGTCCGATCGCAATAAATAAAATACCGTTAGAAAGCTAATGTTCCGTAGATGCATAATCATGCAAAAAAAATACCACAAAACGTTATAAATAATATTCCAAAAATTGGTGAAGTTCGCATATTTTTGATGCGTAAAATCGTAGATTTGAACTCTGCGCCTTATCGTTAGCGCGACGCCATTTTTCCCGATATTATTCCAACTCTATTTATCTGTCATTGAAGTCAACTAAAACACTGTTCTATAGATCACATGTTTCTCTTTCCAACCATAGATTACAAATTTTTCTGCGTCTCATAGATCCAGAGATATTCCTACTTGAACGTAGAACAAACTTGACAAGACGAAATACAGTTGGCAGTGTTAGGAATACACGTATTCGTTTCTCTTTGGTTTTAAAATTATTTTTCTTTACACTAAGTTGTAGGGGAAATTCCATTCTATAAGTTGGTACCACTTGAGTTGAGATATTGCTTACTTACAATTTGTTGTTTTGAAGTGAAGTCCAACGTCCAAACGTAGAAAATGTCTGACGTGAACACTAATATTTGGTGTGGCAAATATTGGTTTTGGGATTAGATTTTTGTTATTTTGAAGGTTTGTGTATACAAATTGTATATAAATTGTGTATACAAGTTACAATATATGTGTTTTAATATCTAAAGCTTATGTTTTTCAGTGATAGTTTAGTTTTTGAACGGTTCATATTTGGGATAACCTAGGCCAATATTGTAAGTGTAGCCTATATGCATATTTTCTTATATTTAGTGTTTTATATGATTATAAAAGTGAATATATGTGTTATTCTTTGTAAAGTATATATTTTCTTAGTTAAATCTATAAGTTTTGTCTTTGATCTATCTTCAAATTGGTACTAGTGAGTCTAATATGTGGAGGTTACAAACCTAACCTCACTTGTAAAAGTTACCTTTTTAGGGAAAATCGGTATTTTTATTTAGAAAATGTAACATATTATTATTTTTTTCCCCTAAATATATTCACAAATATATGACAAATCTCAAGAAATGGTTGAAAAAAATCCTAAAAATCTATTAGTATGTTATTCATTACCATTTCTGTGAAATTTCTGCTCCGTTACTCTTTGATTTTTTGGTATTTGACCAAAAAACACCAAATGTGATACATCTAACATTTTTTTTCACTACACACCTACATTCTATGCACCTTTCTGAACATAATGAGATATAGAACTTTTGTATAAGATAAATATTACTATTTTTTGTGATTTTTTGAAAAAAAAATTATCATTTTACATTTTTTCGTAAACTATTTTTTGTTTTTTTGATAATATAACAAATTTTATTTTTTTTCCCCCTAAATATATTCAAAAATATTACACAAAACTTTTGTATATCTTAGAAAAAGGTAGTAAGCTATTGATTTTGGAATATACAGGTTTTTCCTGAAAATTGGTAACTTCGTTTTTGACATGTAACATACTTACTCCAAAACCGTTTCAAAAAAATTTTTTTTTATTGCATAGATGGATTCTATGCATCTTTCTGAGAAAAATGATATCTTATAAGTTAGGTTTTGTATAGAAATAATATATTTAATTAATTTTTTAACAAACGAAGAAAGTTAACATGCAGCAGTGCTAGGGTTAATTAACAGAATGTGACTGGTATACACGCTAAGACTTTTTTTATGAAAATATATTTTAATAATATGATATAAAACATGTAAATTTTTAAATATAAGTTTTGATTGAAAGGTTGAAGAAATTGTTGAAGGTTGAAGAAATTGTGTTTTTAATTAACAGAATGTGACTGGTATACACGTTAAGACTTTTTTTATGAAAATATATTTTAATAATATGATATAAAACATGTAAATTTTTAAATATAAGTTTTGATTGAAAGGTTGAAGTATAATATTTGAGACTATGTCTTATATTATAAAAATTGAGAGTATTAAAGTAAAATTTTCCTTTTTTTAATAAATAAACTAATGAGATCTGATCTATTTTCAAAAATAAAATAATTAATTACGTAAATTCAAATAAATAAATTAAATCCATTAAAATTTAATTTGATTTATCAGAAAATACTAAGATGCATTAAGTTAAGATTTTGAATATCAACATTAATAATAGAAAATTGATGATAATTTATGTAAATGTGTTAATCTTTTGATTTAACCCTAGAACGGGTAGGCGAACCGTCTTTGCCTAAAAAACGGGTTGCGACATTAGTCATGGCTCACTTCACCAACTATAAAACACGTATTTGGCAATTCAACATTACGCCCACTTAGAATAATCGAATCGCAATAAATAAAATACCGTTGGAAAGCTAATGTTCCGTAGATATTGATTTTTTTTTATTCATGCAAAAAAAAAATACCACAAAACATTATAAATAATATTCCAAAAATTGGTGAATTTCGCATATTTTTGATGCGTAAAATCGTAAATTTCAACTCTGCGGCTTTTCGTAAACGCGACACCATTTTCCCCCCATATGATTACAAATCCATTTTTCTGTCAATTAAGTCAACCAAAACACTGTTCTATAGATCACATGTTTCTCTTTCTAACCGTAGATTACAAATTTTTCTGCGACTCACAGATTCAGAGATATTTCTACTTGACGATAGTACAAACTTGACACGACAAAATTCATTTGGCATTCGGTGCAGTTTACGAAATGACATACCATACAATACATTTGATATTTTGTATTCGTTCTTTATAGTATGTTGTAGAGGAAATTTCATTCTACAAATTGGTACCACTTGATATAGGCAAATACTTACTTAGAAGGTTTTGTTTTGATCTCGAAACATAGCAATTGTGACGTAAATACTATAATATTAGGCGTGGTGCATATAGTTTTGGGGTTAGATATTTGTTATTTTGAAGGTTTGTGTATACAAATTGTATATAAATTGTGTATACAAGTTACAATATATGTGTTTTTATTCCTAAAGTTTATGTTTTTGAGTGAATTTCTAGTTTGTGAATGGTTTATATTTGGGATAACCTAGAGGAATTTGAAAATGTAACAACTTTTTTTTTCCTAAATATATTCACAAATAATACACAAAACTATTGTATATCTTAGAAAAGGTAGTAAGCTATTGATTTTGGATGATACAGGTTTTTTTGAAAAATGATAACATCATTTTTTGACATGTAACATACTTAATCAATAACCGTTTCAAAAAAATGTTTTTTTATTATATAGATGAATTCTATGCATCTTTCTGAGAAAAATGATATCTTATAAGTTAGATTTTGTATAAAAACAATATATTTTATTAATTTTTAAACAAACGAAGAATTGTAAAAACAAATTAACATACACCAATTGGACGGTTAAATAAACTATGTTAAGTTTCAGCACAACAAATAAGATTTCTTTATTTTACCAAGAACCACTGTGCGTACACTTTTAAAAGAATCTGTGACCCTGAGAAATATTATATAATAATAATTAATTAACTTCTTTTTTTCAAAATTGGTAAGCTGACGCTACCTGGCGCCCATCATAAAGCTGAGCAATTTTCATTAAATAAATAACTTAAGATTAAAAAAGTGCCAATTTAAGATTTTAGATTCAAATTAATTCATAAATTCTAAACCCCCGTTTTTTAATATTACAAAATTAATTGAATAACTTATCGGTTAGGGACAGGCGTGATAGGAGAATTATGTTAACCCTTTTAGGTCATAATAATTCTGCTCAATAGTCGGATGACCTACTAATGACTACGTAACACCTGGGGATCGATCAGACCCCGCCATTACGGTTTAGGTAGCCATTTAGGTTTATTACCAAAAGGTTAAGTTGCTAACAATGCGCAACTCACGTCCACTGAATTCGGCACACTGTGAACGACTGTGTCTCGTCTTTTGACTGTGATTCGCACTGTCTAGCCTACGTTGCGTGCGCATCGCATATCTTATACGGTGATCGCCAATTCCCGTTGGAATCACCACGGTATACATATCTTAGTTGAACATCATACTAACTAAAGTCGAATATTGATTTATAATATGTTGTCCTGAGCGAAAAACTATATAATGAAAATCATGTAGTCCACACAGGCAGAATCCAGGCTAATAATTATAGATATGCATACAAAACTATAATAGTGTACATTCAGTTTGGTGATCTTAAATAGAATGGGGTATATGTTTGACTCAATGCAACAAACAGGAAACGTATTTTGTTTTTTGAATAAAATGAATAAAGTAAATAAAGAAAATAATTAGTACAAAATGATCAGAGAAATTTATTATGTGTATGTTAATATTTAAAAAACGGTATAAATTTAGTTGTAAGAAAATTGCTACTTAAACAATTTGAACATAAAGGACGAAAGCTGTTACTAACCGGGACAAGTCAGTCCAAGGTTAACTTTTAGAGAGAGATGGTCAGAAAATAAGTATGTTTGCCGAGACAATGTGGAAATGTCGGAAGAAAGTGTTTTTCTAAGGAACTAAAAGTTATTTTAAAAGTATTATTATGTAATAAAGTGAGTTAGTTTCAATCGACAAAAAATAAACTTTTAAAAGTAAAAAGACATGATTGTGTAACGTGGTGCAATAGACAAAATATTACGTAAGCAGGAAAACGCGTATAAAAAGAACAAGTAACTGTGTTTTAAAGAAAAACTAAATAACTTGAATAGAATATTTTGAACTAACGACAAAGTAATCAATTGTGACTGTCATAAAAGTGAAAAATAAATCTAAAAAAGTTAATTTTAAAACGAGAGACAAGATTTTGGTAAAACGACACCATGCGGCTTCAACCCGGAAAAGAAGTGATTTTAATTAAAAATTTATGTAAAACATTCAATTTAACTTTTGCGAGTGAATGCATGTCTGGTATAACAAGCCTAAACTGTTTGCTAAACTGAAACTAAAAAATATAATAATTAAAATATTTTATAAATAAAAGATTTTCTTTGTTTATCTTTTTCAATTTGATGTTTTAAATTTAAAAAAGGAAAGAAATGAACTTTTATGAAAGTAATTATGTAATGAGACGACTCACAATTTATTCAAATTATTTAAATAAATCAGTGCAGCATGGAATGCGATTCATTAAAGACAACCGACAGTTTACGACTCCAAGCGTCAAAAATGTCAACATACCTAGGCCTAGTCAGGACTACGATTTCAGAAAAATACAACTAAATTAAAGTATTATAAGACGTAAAACATGAACAGAACCATTCTAAATTACATCCCATAATTTATTTTCAAAACCCCGAGGAGAAACTCAAAATATAACAAAAGTTATCAGCATTTTAAGACCAACTAAATACGATCCCATTCATAAAGCTAAATAGTTTAACATAACATTACTACGACAAGGTTATAAATTAACGAGACCTAATATCCATATTTAATCAATACCAGTGGATTCTACCATATACTTCCTTTCAAATTCATCATTCGTTTTAATACATAAACTCTTATTAATTTAATAATAGCTTCGTAAAGTTTTCAAGTGAACAAACAGTTCATTGACCGGTATAGGCATGCTACTTAATAGATAAGCCACACCCCTTCGACGTCATACAGATGCATCTCAATCACAGTTTCAAACCTTGACCGACACGGAATAAAAGCATATGCAATTAAATTAATCTCAGTTAATAAATGAATATGGTAAGGTAAACCAAAATACCAGTTAAATAAATATAAAATGTAAACTGTGAAAACAATGTAAATTTACATAGTTATTAGTTAGATCAAAAATTGTTTAGCAATAAAATCACTAATTGAGCTATTATAAATACTTGGGAAGTGCAGTGCAATTAAATGTAAAGTGCAACGATTTAGACGTGTACCACGGTATATTCCTAGAGGGGTCTTATGAATTGCAATTGTAGATCAAAATTGTTACAAACTAATTGTTAATTAGTTGTGATCCAGACTCCAGACGCAGCAGACTTGTTTTTCATCAGCTCTAAATTTTAAGAAGAGGTCCAGAGACAAATTCTAAACCAGGAGAGTCATTCAACCAAATATTATCTTAAAAGAAGAAGATGTTATTATGAAAAAAAGACAGGCCTATTATGATCAGACGATATATGGGTGAGACAATTCCATTTAATTAACTTGCTGTGAACGTTACTAATATCAATTGAACATATATATTTTTTAATGAACAATTAAGTAAACAAAAACATTGACAATTAATTATAAACAGTATTCAAAGATTTAAATATTTTACAAGAAAAGACTTATATATTGAATTTGAAATTAACCATAGGGTTAACATGAAATTATACTTGAACTTGTTGTAATATTTTTTAAAAACATAAAGTGAACATTTGTTTGATACTAATTTCTGATAACTAGTTCAAATTAATAATTTGACGTTATAAACTTGAGCATTGAACAAACTATAATTGATATTTCATGTCCTTGTACCATAATTTTAGGATGTATGTAAATAATTGTATATATATATATATATATATATATATATATATATATATATATGTGTGTGTGTGTGTGTGTCTTGCTCAAAGTGTGAGGTATCTGGATTGTGCCGACGACAACCTTATAACCCCGAGATTTAAGAATCAATAATTCAAAGACATATAATAACCAAATTAAATTATTTAATTTCTGAAATTTAATTCATTCTGTTAATGAAGTACCTAATCATTAAAGAGAATTTCAATTGTTATCATTATAACCAAGAGTTTCTTTATTAATCAGCTAGCTTAACCTTTAAATAGTTTTCATATACCACATTGTGGCATATTATAATTCGAATGATAGGAAGATTATAAAGATTTATTATAGCATTTCATTTTGGCTCCCCAACCAAGAGCTTTAAGTTATTAATGAGAAGGTGTATTTTTCAGTAAGATAAATAAATATTAGCTTCTGAATACGAAGAAATGTCAATTTAAAAGTAGGTTGCAACCATAAAAAAATAATAATAAACAAAATTTTAATTAACGTAATTTTTTATTAATTTAGTATGTAAGATGTTATATATAATTCTATCTTTTCAGGTGATATTTGATTTGTATGAATTTTGATGATATATGATGTTTATTAATAATAAAATTTCAGAAAAAAGGATTCTGTATTTTATTTAATGTTCTACAAAGTACACTGTTTCAAAAGAACTTGCGATCTCAGAGAAACATAACTCTCTTCAAGAGTAATAATTTTTTATAATTAATTTTCATTTATATTTTTGTAATAAATATTACAAAATAGCGTCCAACTTTTATTAAATCAACTTTAAATAACTAAAAAGAACATTATTTAAATAATTGAATTGCTTCAAATAGCGCACTAACGTGAGGCGTTTCAAATAACCTCTAATAAAAATTAAATTGTTTCAATACCCAATTTCCACGAGTCATAGTCAATATCTGAGTGATATTGGAACATAGTTTCATTGACTTAAACTTACAAATGTATCATCTTTATTATATAAAAACTATAATTTTATTTTGTATAAATTTGTGTAATAATAGTTTTAATATTCCATTAATTGCAGAGAAGAGTTACTACAGATTAATGTGGCATCAACACTAAGTGTATTATGGGGTCTACCATTACCTGCTGATAATGTGGGACATGTTATTATTCCTCTTCTACATAAATACAGCTTGAATCAAAAACTTTATGTTTTGTATTATAATGCACAACAGCTGTTAAAGATGTTTCTCCGCAATGGTGGAAACAGTGACCATGGTAAGTTATTATACAATAAGTTTGTTATGCAGTCTACTCTTATACCTGCTGATAATATTGGACATGTTATTTATTCTTCTTCTATATAAATACAGCTTGAAGCTTGACAAAAAGTCTTTATATGTTGTTATTGTTCAGACATTTGCCATCATTATTATATATATATATATATATATATATATATATATATATATATATATATATATATATGACATTAATGCATGACATCTCAAGAGTGTGAATCACCTCTCGTTATTGATTGCACTTTTATGAGATATTTTTGTACACTAGTTTAGTTTAGAGATTTCATAAAAAATAGACTCTCACGCCACACTCATACAACATTTTTTACCCCTCAAGGGTTCAGCTATAGTAAGTATGGGCATGACAATCACGAGGTCTAACTGGATCTATACCTTTTTTCATGTAGACTTGGGTTAGATCCTTCTTTTACATCTTTCCTTATCATGTCTTTCTTGACCCACTCTTGTTCTCTTCTCACCCTGATGCTATTGAGTATTTGATGGCTAGGGGTCTTTATTTTGTTTCTTTCTTCCTTTTTTTCATTTAAACAACAAGAAAGAAAAACCACTCAAGTATTTTTTAATCCTTACAATCCACCCTGTGAAGTAATTCTAAATAAAAGCTGAAGTTAACATGAAATTGTAAGTTATTTAAAAATAAAAAAAGTTATCTTTTGAACTTGAAGAGTTCCTACGTTGTTTATTTAATTTTGAAAATGAATTTAATTATTGTTAATTGGTTAATATTGGGCGCCAGACCTAGTGGTCATTATTTATTAAAAAATGAATTTATTAAATTTATTTATCTCAAGGGTCGTAAGCTCTTTTAACAGTGTACTCCACAGTGATATTGGTTTTGATCAATGAAAACATTTGTAGCTGTAATTTAACAAAAAAAACATTTATTAATTAAAATCATACACATACATGAATAATTCAAATATAAAATTATAAATTATACATCCTATTTTAAATTTGTTATATTTCCCTTTGAGGAAGGTTTTAAATTCTGACAAAAAAATTTCTTGACTCTACTTTAATTTGTATGTTGCAACTTTTGAAAATTATTTAGTGAAGCAAACAATTTAGTATCATCTGTAAATCTTTCATTGAAATTACTTCATCCAACCAAATGTTGAATTCATGAAATATCTTTGATTTCAAAGATATGAGATAATGATTTAAAAGTTATTAAAATTATAAATTCATACATAAAATCATAGAATAAATAGTTATTATAAATAATTTAACAATACTTGATATTTTTAGTGTTTTTTAACACTGAGTTTAGGTCCTTTTTTGAATTTTCATCCAGTACTCCGGTCCGCTGAGACGTAGGCTTTTGTGATGGTATCTGCTTGTTATCTACACATGTTGAGAGATTAGTTGTCATAATTTTGGTCACACACGTCGATAATACCAAAAAAACGTCTTTTGACACAAAGTATACAGTTCTTTACTTTCATAAAAACTTATGTCTATCTCGAAAATTGATTGTTCGTTTTATTGAACACGTGCAAATATTGCATCATCCATATAAAATGTGCATTTCTTAGTCACTTCGAATGCTCAAACTAGACTGTCCCCAACTAAAACTGTTTTTTATGCAAAATACCATAGGTCTGATCACTACAGTTCCCAGGATGAGACTCTAAATTAAATAAATCACATTTTTAACAAAACGTCCCTATACAAACTTTCATAGGTCTGACTTACTCAGCTCCCAAACTAAGACTGTCTATAATATTTAAACTACATTTTGAAAATATTTGTCCACACTGAAAACACGTCTCACTTCCTTGAAAGTTCTACTAAGACTCTTCTAGCTATTCGCCACGAGATCTCTTGTCCTATAACTGGAAACCGTTCCTCACTCCTCTGTTATTTCCGCTGTTATAAACAGTTCACACACCCTCAATATTTTCTCACAATTTATCAATAATTGTAACAAAAAAACAAACACTTGTACTTAATTATGTTATACTAAAAATAAACACTTGTAATTAATTATGTCATACTAATATTAAACATGGTTATTTTATTTTTTAATCTTGAAAATCCATCTTGTTTCTATATATGAATTTACCGAAGACTGCATCGTTTCAATGGCTTCCCCCTCCCTCTGTATTTTCATCACACGCTTTTAAATATATGATAAACTCCAAATTCTAATTTTCACATTATTACAAAAACCCCACAAGATTTGTATTACAATACACGTATTGTAGTTCAAATCTTTCTATATATATATATATAAAACTCAATTCGAAAGAAAAAATCAAAAAAAATCTTCAATAGATTTTCAAGACTCTTCATTTCATAAGCTAAGGACACAAAGAAAAAATAAATACCTCTAGTGTATTTATTGTGGGAAAGATTCTCTTTTCACATAAAAATAAAAAAATTTACTTACTAAAGATCCTACTTTACTATCCTAACTATTTATTTAGTTATCATAACTCATCAATATTAAACATAAATCCATTAGCGCTAAATTTTATCTTTATTTACATAAAGAAAACCCATCATCCGCTTTCATTTCAATATCCGTTGACAAAAAGCTTTCCCATCAATATTTTTTGTTGACAGGATCTGTCACTCAAAGCTTATCTCGTAGACATCCTTCTGTATATTTTTCTCACGTATCACCCTTTGCCAAGACGCAATTTTCTACACCTCTATTGAAAATCTACATTTATCTCTCACTATTCATCTGAATATTTCTTTCAACTCAATACAATCAAAAATTAAAACTTCTCATTATTATTTAACATCATTACAAAATTATTTACTTATTACTCAAAATCACTTCAATTTACATTAAAACTTTTCAATTATAATCTTACATTATTATTTATTTTAACTTGAATTCTCAATTACTCTTTGTTTTGCTGGGATAATGTTCACTACTGATTCTAATAATTACTAAAAACTCTTCACTTCTACAAAAAAATATATGACATCATCATCTTCAAAAAATTTAACTTACAAACTCATCTTATTTATTTTAAAATTACTTCTTCACAATTGTATTATCTCTTAGTACCTTATCTTAAAAATCCCTTCCATCTTAAATCTTTCATATTTCAATAATTAAAGTTGTATTAATCCTCAAAAAAAAAAATTCTTCATTATTTATATATGCAGTCCCGTGGGTTACCTACATATCATTTTATAAATAATCTCTTCATTTCATCATAGCTTCCTTTAAAAATCATAATAATCGTCGTATTTCGTAGAATTCCCTAAATCTCCTCTTATTTCATTAAAATCGTCGTATTCTCCATCATATCATCGCAGTACTCAAAAAACCTCTTAAAAACTAAAAATTACCATCAATGCAACTAACTATCCTCTTTATAAAAGCTTCTCAACAGAACCATTTCATATTTTAAATACTACTTTACTTAACACTTCTGTAAAGTCATCATCTTCATATAAAAACTCAAAACTCTCTCATTTAAACTACTTCACATTAAAATCTCCTTAATCATCTATTACTTAAATACAAAAACTTCTAAATAAAAAAAAAATTTTACATTGTTTCCCAGCTAGACACCTTATTTCATCAAAATCATCAAACACCTTTATCAAATAACTTCTTAAAATCATCTATTATTCCAAATTCCATTATTATTTATTTAAAAAACATTACTTATTTATCTTTTCTATAAAATTCATTAAAATCTCTCTCATTATCATTATTTTGCTACTTTTTTCCTTTAAAAACAAAAACTTAACATCCTTTTATTCATTATTTAAAATCAAAAAACATAAAAATTCTATTATTGTTTGTCTTGGCAAATTCTTACATAGATTCTCAAACTTTTACAAACTATCCTTCATATTCCAAACCATAAATCACTTAAAACTAACAATTCTTCATATCATATTATCAACTAATCCTTATTATTTATAAACATCAAACATTCAAATTATCATTTTACAACTTAACCTCTAGTTACATATTCTAATCAGCTAATATATTTACTTTTTTACAAAATTCTTCATTTTATTATATAAAAACTCCTTTTCTGTTACGTCCGGTTTATTCCTAAGTTTTGTTTTCAACAAATCCCCACCTTTCACCATGAAAGAATTGTCCTATTGTTCCTTGACTACTTCCCTCAACATCTGTTAATACTTGTTAGAATAGATAAAAAAAAAAAAAAAAAAAAAAAAGAAGCTTTTCCTATCTATGAAAGTTTATGACACTTACAAACAGAAATCATTGTTTACGTTCTTTGCCCAAAATTACATGTGACAACTTTAAACAACTACGTTGGATTTTTTGATAGGTTTTCCAATTAACCCCAAGTCACTACATTCTCGAAATGATAATTTAGGTCCTTCGTCGTATCATTTTTTGAACATAGCTACATCTTGTCCCGAAAGACAGTTCGCCTACCAAATCTTATATTTCATAATATAATCAAGAACTCTTTGTTCTCTCTTGAACTCCTTCTACTAAATTGCTGTATTTCTCAATACAAACAAGAACTCTTTGTTCTTAAATCTCTCTAAATTGTCAAAGTTTTAACTATATTTCATTTACATGTGTCATATGACAATTTTTTGTTTTTGTTTTTTGTATTTTTATTTTTATTTTTTCTTATTTTATTTTTCAAAACTCGGCCGGGGTTCTTAATAGTTACAGCAATTGAATAATACTCCTCTATCCCTATTATGAAGCCCTGCCGAACGTCGATCAATAAAACCCTCCACGTTCCATTTTCTATTTTATTTTATTGTTATACCTTTTTTATTTAATTTTTTATGAATTTTCTATATTTTTATGCATTTCTACCCCTTTTCACCCCTACAGTTCTTCTAACTGCCTACTTTTTACCGTGCATACTTCTAATTGCTCTATAGACTCTTACACAAAGTAACATGTTGTGACTTTGAAATGTGCAATGGTTGAATGCAATATCCCTACTAAATTCAAGATAAGCCCACTACTTACTCCAACTCCACAAAACGCCCTCCATGCAGTCTCGAAATAGCCTCATTCTTGCGAATAAAACAATTTCTTTCTACTACACAAACTCCTGCCTTCCTCCCAAAATGTTCATGTTTTTTAAATGCATATATTTGAAAAAAAAATTTAAATTCATAAAAAATTTCATTAAAATCGGTTCACCGGAAGTTGAAATATTGTCCTCTTTATCGATTGTATTCCTAGCATCGCAGATTTACTGCTTGTATGTTCTTTTCTACCTACTATTATCCTTATTTAAAAAAAAAATTATTTTAAATCATTCTAAGTTCTTTATTCAGGAATTTACATTTTTATTCTGGAAAAGTTATTCAAGTAATCAATCTTTTATTCTAGATAATCTCCTTTAATACCAACTATCTTTCATTTAATCATTTTTTATTTAAGAACACTAGTTATTTCATAATTACGAATCAAAAGTTTTTATTTTCTAGAACAGTATTTTTGTAACACACTGTATCTCAGTCTCAATGTTATACGCAAAGGAATTTTAAGCCTGGTCATTAGAAGTAAACAACTCTCCCCTCGGTATATGAGACAATCCTTATCTGTCTACTGATAAGGAATCGACTGTGAAAATCTTTTGGCTTGCAACTAGACTCCAACTTCCGTCACATTATTAAATATTTAATATTGACGTCCTCATTTAATATTAAATATTATTTCTTCAATATGCTGCACTGAATCTTTGCTTCTAACAGCTAGCTTATCTTAGTCACGTTCTATAATTATTTATATTGGAATAAACAACATCCAAAGTTATCTACTGATATAAACCTAGTGTCTTTAACTTAGCAAATATCTAAACGTTTCTTGAACTAAAACTCTTAACATTTTAAGCTTGGCCTATATTATTATTTACTAATACACATATTATTATCATTTCAAATTATAAACTATACATTATTCAATTTCAAAACTATTTATTCACAAGAATCTTAACTACTTTTATTAACATTATTTCCAAAATCTAGTCCGTGTGTTTTTATTAAATATTTTTACATAGTTACTTAGTCATTCCAAAAAACTTTACAATAAACCCAGTTTTATTATTCACTTTCTTTCGGTGATTCCCGAATTGGTGAAAAATTTTAAAATACATGATTACTTTTCTGAAAACCTTTCCTACACTGATTGCTTCTGTCAACATAGACAGTTTTTCTAGGCTAGTCGATACATCTAATATGTTTTCAACCAAGGCATTTCCCTTGCTGAAATTACTTCTACATTTCATTTTCAAAGAGCGTTCTACACCCCTCTTATTTACAAACATTCCTACACTATCTTCTCTCCTAAACATATCAGAATCTATTGACCTAAATTTGTCAGCTGTCAGTTTCGAATCTCTTACCCCACCAGTTCTGTATCCTATTATAAAGTCTTCTTTTGTACATATGTTTTCATACTTATATTCAAAACTACTCTTTTCACATAAACTCTTATTTGTCTGTTCTTGGACTTGAAAGATACTCTTAAATTTTAGCATTACATATTTTTTAAATTCTACATTGTTATGACACACTTGTTTTTTAAAATAAACAGCTGATTCCTTTGTTATCAGATTATTTACTCCTACATTGTTTTTTAAATCATTTATACTATATCTAACCCCACCAGACACATTAATTTCAACATTTTTCTTAATTCCTAACTTTTCCTTGTTACAAATCCTATTGTTTATTTGTTTAAAAATATAATCATTTACATAATTATCTTCTATTATTATTAAGTCATCTGAAATCTCTTCTACTTCATTAAAATTATTAATTTCAACTTCAGCTACTGCTTGATCTAAATAATTGTTATCTATATTATCAATATTTTCTATCAAAACACCTTCTACACTATTTATCTGTTCAAATTCTACTTTATTATTATTTTCAACAGCATAGATACTCATACCTACATCACTCGTTATTTCTTTCTGTACTTGACCTAACCTGTCCACTACATTAATTCCCATTTGCTTCTTTTCCCATTTCAAATTGTATTCTAATTTTACACAATCTGGTTTTAATTCAAACCTAATTTCTTCAAATTTTTTACACATTACTTCCTTTAAATTTAAATTATCTTGTCTTAACTCTAACTTGCTTTGTTTTAAGTCATTGTCTATTTTATCCAATTTAACATTATTTTGTTCAAGTTTAACATTTAAATTTTCCAGTTTAGCATTAATTTCTAGCTTATTTTGATCAAATTTGGTATTTAACTCTAAACTACTCTGTTCCAATTTATTATTAAAGTCTTCAAACTTATTATTTATTTCTTTTAATTCTAAATTATTTCGTTCAAATTTAGTATTAAATTCTTGTTTTAACTCTAAACTATTTTGATCAAACTTATTATTTAATTCTACATTATTTTTATCAAGCCTAGCATTAGTTTCTAAACTACTTTGATTAATTTCTTTTTTTGTTTCTAAACTACTTTGCTCAAATTTATTTATCAAAATCTCAAACATTTTCTTAATTTCTTCATTTTGATCATTTGTTTCTACACTCTTGTTTAACCTAACCTGTTTAGTTACCCTAACCTGTTCAGACCTTAGATTATTATTATTAGTATCCTCCATTTTTAGTTATTATTATTATTTACCTTTAGTTTTAAATTTAAATTGTAATTACCAACATCATTACCCTAACCTGTTTACTATTACTAACATTTATTATTTCTGAATCCATCTTAGTTTATTATATTTAACACAAAAGAAAATTTTAAAGAGAATCTTTCTGATTTTACAAAGAATGTCCTTACCTTGTTAAATATTTTCATTTTACCAAAATCACTGCTTTTTCGACTATAATCGCCCCAAGGTTGGGAGACAATTGAAGTAATTCTAAATAAAAGCTGAAGTTAACATGAAATTGTAAGTTATTTAAAAATAAAAAAAAGTTATCTTTTGAACTTGAAGAGTTCCTACGTTGTTTATTTAATTTTGAAAATGAATTTAATTATTGTTAATTGGTTAATATTGGGCGCCAGACCTAGTGGTCATTATTTATTAAAAAATGAATTTATTAAATTTATTTATCTCAAGGGTCGTAAGCTCTTTTAACAGTGTACTCCACAGTGATATTGGTTTTGATCAATGAAAACATTTGTAGCTGTAATTTAACAAAAAAACATTTATTAATTAAAATCATACACATACATGAATAATTCAAATATAAAATTATAAATTATACATCCTATTTTAAATTTGTTATATTTCCCTTTGAGGAAGGTTTTAAATTCTGACAAAAAAATTTCTTGACTCTACTTTAATTTGTATGTTGCAACTTTTGAAAATTATTTAGTGAAGCAAACAATTTAGTATCATCTGTAAATCTTTCATTGAAATTACTTCATCCAACCAAATGTTGAATTCATGAAATATCTTTGATTTCAAAGATATGAGATAATGATTTAAAAGTTATTAAAATTATAAATTCATACATAAAATCATAGAATAAATAGTTATTATAAATAATTTAACAATACTTGATATTTTTAGTGTTTTTTAACACTGAGTTTAGGTCCTTTTTTGAATTTTCATCCAGTACTCCGGTCCGCTGAGACGTAGGCTTTTGTGATGGTATCTGCTTGTTATCTACACATGTTGAGAGATTAGTTGTCATAATTTTGGTCACACACGTCGATAATACCAAAAAAACGTCTTTTGACACAAAGTATACAGTTCTTTACTTTCATAAAAACTTATGTCTATCTCGAAAATTGATTGTTCGTTTTATTGAACACGTGCAAATATTGCATCATCCATATAAAATGTGCATTTCTTAGTCACTTCGAATGCTCAAACTAGACTGTCCCCAACTAAAACTGTTTTTTATGCAAAATACCATAGGTCTGATCACTACAGTTCCCAGGATGAGACTCTAAATTAAATAAATCACATTTTTAACAAAACGTCCCTATACAAACTTTCATAGGTCTGACTTACTCAGCTCCCAAACTAAGACTGTCTATAATATTTAAACTACATTTTGAAAATATTTGTCCACACTGAAAACACGTCTCACTTCCTTGAAAGTTCTACTAAGACTCTTCTAGCTATTCGCCATGAGATCTCTTGTCCTATAACTGGAAACCGTTCCTCACTCCTCTGTTATTTCCGCTGTTATAAACAGTTCACACACCCTCAATATTTTCGCACAATTTATCAATAATTGTAACAAAAAAACAAACACTTGTACTTAATTATGTTATACTAAAAATAAACACTTGTAATTAATTATGTCATACTAATATTAAACATGGTTATTTTATTTTTTAATCTTGAAAATCCATCTTGTTTCTATAAATGAATTTACCGAAGACTGCATCGATTCAATGGCTTCCCCCTCCCTCTGTATTTTCATCACGCGCTTTTAAATATATGATAAACTCCAAATTCTAATTTTCACATTATTACACCTGTAATCATCACTGTCTGATTTCAGTATCAACTAAATGATTTAAATTAGTAATATGTTAGGGCTATTTCATATTTGCAAATATTTTGATTAGATGTTTAATTTTTTTTTTAATTGTTTTTTAGTCAATTTTTTTTTTATGGGGGGAGGCAGTACAGACATCCATTGTTTCACACTTTATTGGTGCTGACAAAATTCATTGCCAATTTGTAGTTTTATGTCTGTTGCAGATGGATACAAGATGTATCATAAAGCTGTAGAAATGCACTATAAATGGCTTTTGAATTCGTCAAACTTGATAACAGAACAACACATAATTTCATTTTATCAAGAAACCCTTTGTAGTATGTCCACATATCTTGCTGAACTGATGGTTCGGTATGACGTTCCTGTCTTAACTGTGGCTATAATTATACAAGTTCAGGTAAGATAAAGGATTTTTATTGTTTCTTTTTATAATAAAGTTCAATTTGTGTAAATGATTAGGGGAAGAAGAGAGGGTAAAAGAATAAAATAAAATACTCTGCAAGGAAATAATATGGTAATGTGAAAGGACTTGGTGATTTTTATATACAGTTTTCGCAAGTTTGCTGACTTTCCATGTCATCAAGCTACACAAAATGAACATATGAGTATAAAACCCAATCTAAAGAAGAGCTATTAAAAAACAGTTTCGATAGGCCACCATTTTAAAATTTCTGCCCATTTATTTAAAATTCAGTTTCTCATTAAGTGCTTATTCTGCCACCATATTGACATTGGAGTCAATATAATCCTTCATTTATGTCAGTCACATTCATTTAAGGAAATAGTAGATTAATTATCAGCAGGTAGACCTGATAACTATAGAAATTATAATCAATGAATATTGTGGTGACTAAAGTTCCCACAAGTTTTAATATCGTTTTTTTTGGAAGCCGAAATTGGATTATATCAGTTTGCCCCCACCCCTCACAACAGATTCTTAAACAACGAAACCAAGCAAGATTACAGAGAGTAACCTCCAAGGAAGCGAGACGTATTCTGAGGACATGACTTCACCCACAGATGGACCAGATGTGGACACATTTGCTTTAACACATAGAGTGCAGCTAGGTCGCCGGCGCCATATTTCTTGCACCTCCTGCATTTTTTTAAATGTCTTCTACTGTGCCAAGACGATGATCTTTCATGTGAATTTTCACTTTTGCTAAATATGGTGAATATAGAGAGTGTGGGATGGTGGCAATATTGTTTTTGGTCCAAAATTGTATTGTTCTCATTGAAGTGTGAGCAGGTGCATTGTTGTGATGCAACAACCAGTTTTGGTATTTACATAATTTGGGCCTTTATCGTCACACATTTTCTCTCAGCCGCTTCAAAAGTCACAATAAAAAACTGAGTTCACTGTAACTCCAGTTGCCACGAACCTTCAATGGACAATGCTTTTGATATGCGTGGATTTTATTGCACTTCAGAGTAGACAAATCAAAGATTGTTTCACGACGGTCTTCGTGAATGAATTGTCTCGAATTTTTTCAACTTTTCATCCGTTTTGCTCATACAAGGTCGCCCTGAATGATGATCATCTTCAAGAGAAGTTCTACTAGCCTTAAAATGAGTGTACCCCTCAAAAACCTGTGTTCTGTAGCTAATGTTCTTCAAAAGCTTCTCGAAGTATTGCAAAAGTTATAGTAGGTGATTTACCAAGTTTAAAACAAAATTTGATGCAAACTCGTTGCTTAAATTTAGTAGCCATCATAAAATTTGCAAATTGACGTTAACACACGATTACAAAACACAACTCGTAGACCAAACAAAACCACAATGCAGCGAAACTGGCATACTATAGATACTACATAATCAGACACTGGGGAGCTAGCTTGTACAGTCATGTACAACAGTCGTGATGAGTAACATTCCGGGAACTTTCTGATAGACCCTCACACAGATATTTTCCTCATTAAACCTACTATAGTTACAAGGATGTTAGGCGATGTTGACTGAAAGGTTTTTTTGCTTTTAAACAACAACGAAAATCAAAAATCTTTAGAGACCAAATATTAAACCACAATATTAGACATCTAAAAAACAATATTTCAAATAACACAAAATATTAACAAAAGCTTATTAGACAGTGACATTTAAATGTTTATCCAAACTAAAACTTATAGTGTTGTTTTATATTTTTTAAACATTATCTACTTTCTCACTTATAGGCCCCTATTTAATATAGAAAAAGTTATGTGATCGGTCGAAAGTCGATGTCAAGTTTTTTGCTTGATATATCTGTTTTGAGATCCTGAAAATCCAAAATAATAGTTTTGGAATGATGTCTGTTTTCATATATCATATTATGTGTAGTGCTTTACAGCCCAAATGCGTGAACTGATTTTAATTATGACGTGGATATATGTTGGCCTTATCTCGGAATTTTGTTTTATTTTTAAGACTAAAAATTTAGGGTCAACTGCCATAAACACAAATTATGATTTTTCTCAAAATCGGCTCTAACAATTTTTATCAAGTGTTATTGGAAAAATCCTAAAATTGGCCATGAGGCTGATGTAAAATACATAGTTTCACAAAAATGCCATTTTTTTCCAAATTTTAGTGAGGTGTGAAGATTAATGTTTTAAACCTGTGTGCAAATTTACAAATAAAACAATGCTACAGTTCAGGAACAAATTATAATAAAACAAAAATGAACCTTGACCACCGTCATTAAAAGCTCAATTTTAATCAAACACAATTTACGCTAAGGATATATTTATATAACAGGTGAAACAAGTTTAGGCTTTTTAAATATACAGTGGAACTTGGTTATAACGTCATCAAAGGGACCGGAAGTTTTTTAACGTTATATCCGAGTGACGTTATAAAAAAGCAGCCTTAAATCTGAGTGAAAGGACAAAGTAAAAACGCAAATGTTCTTCGTCTTTGTAACCTTCACTTAGAGTTGGCCACGTCTTCTGCACCCATTCACTCGTAACGTTCTGATCAACACTTTTTGCTTCGCCACAAATCTTCGCAAAGGAGATTGAATGTCTCGCTTTGAAACGATCAAGCCAGCCGTTTGAACATGTAAAATTAGAACCGAATATTTGTCCAAACTCAGTCGCTTTTTCTTTAAGAATTGGTCCACTAATAGGAATGTTGGCGCTGCGGCATTGCTTAAACCATTTAAGCAACGCCTCATCCACATCACTATGTTGGCACTTTCTTATTTTTTTTACGTTTTCTCCGTCTTCCTTAAACGCGGTTAAAATTTTGTCTTTATTCTTTAAAATTGAACCTACTGTAGAATTTACCAGACCAAACTCACGACACACATCAGCAATTTTTCTTCCACTTTCCACCGCTCTGATCAACCGCACTTTTTCCTTGATAGGAAGCACCTTCCGTTTGACACCACAACTTGACATTGCACAAACAAAACACAACTAACGACGTATAAAACAACTGTCAACACACGCGATGCTCACACGGAGGTAGGTAGTGATGTGACTGATGATTTACCGTAACTAATGAAACAAACAATACAGTACAGTGTGCCTGTGTCACCACAGTCATTGACCTTGTAGAATGTAGGGGTGGGAAGGGATAAGACCCAGGTATGCGGGACAGCCCCCGCCCCCTCGAGACACCAATTACACAAAAGAGTTTTATCCCGTCACCAGCTCAACGTCCGGCTTGTGACCTGTTTTTGCTTTTGTTGTTTCTACACATTGTTTCTATGAATTTTGGGACATAATACAAGCACACTACCACTTTTGCAACCTAAGAATCGCAAAATGTTTGACGCTATAGCCGAGTGCCGCGATATTTGTTGACGATATAAACGGGTTTTCGTATAACATAAAATGTTCAATTTTGGCCGGTCTGTATAAAATGTGACGTTAAACCCGAGTTGACGTTACAGCCGATGCTGTTATAACCAAGTTCCACTGTATAAATATTTTTTCAAAGACTGTGTCTACGGGTTCATTTTCACTTTTTTATTGACAACTATGCAACTAACATTTTCAGTGATGTTTAGTTTTAGTTAGTTTTTATTTTGATTTGGAGATAATTAAATGAGAAATTTTGCAATGTTTTTCACCATTTATTTCAATATGTTAGCTACTAAATATTTATTTTAAATTAATGTATGTTTGGTTCCAATAATTTGTATAAAAATTAAGCAATATATCTTTTATTTTAGAACACTTTTAATCAGGTATATAATTTCCAATATTCTAAAGGAATTGCATTAACCCAATAATAAATTACTGCTTACTCAGTCCTGAATAGAATGTAAATTAATGTTTTACTAAATTACCAATTATTAACACACCTCAATTTATTTATTTAAAATTTGAGGCTTTATAACTATGTGGAAGTCAAACATTATGTCATGTAAAAAAGAAACACACAGTTCTGTTATAAATCCGCAATGGTTGTTTATTGCACAATTGTTAAACAACCATTGTGGATTATAACAGTGTTTTTCTTTTCCCTCATACCATAACTCTGCTGTTATTAAATATAAATTCATTTAATCTTATATTCATCTGCCAGAATATCTAAAAATAATGATGTATTTTTTCATTGCATATTTCATCTTCTTTTTTTTAAACATCCTGTACTATCCCTTTGTACTGCCATAGCCCACACTGTTGTATTAAGGGCTTTGAAATTAAGATTCAAATATCTTTCTACATAAAATATAAATCCACTTTCATTTTTTCCTGTCAGTTATCTGCATTTTTTTAGAATGGAATAGCTAGATCTTCTATGTTAAAAAATTTATAATAATAAACATGGTTAATTTTGTTTCATATTTTAAACAAAAACACATTTTATTATCAACATGAAGAAATTAGGAATAATAAAAATACCTAATTAACTAGTTTTAAATGCTGATTAAATTAAACAAATACCTTCATAGTTAAATATCCTTGTGATAAGGAAAACAAAGATTTCCCAAACCACAAAATCAAAGAACAAAATTAAGACTGCAATAAGTCTAGTTATGTTTGTTATATTACCCTAATTATTCTTATTTTTGTGTTTCGGGTAATCCTTGTTTTTTTTTGTTTTTTTTTATTCTCATTGCTACAGTACTACTTGGACATTTAAAATACTTGCTGTGTTAAGATTTTTTAAAATTATTTCAATAAGGAAATAATATGTTTTATTCAGTTTATTTTTACTAAATAGATAAACTACTTTAAATTTAAAGGAACATCAGGAAAAATAGGTCATTATTTCATTAAATATTTTGTGATGTATATATAAGTTAGTAATATGTCTACTAAACAATTTTGAAAAAAGAAAGAACACAGAAGTAAAAATGTAACTTCATTTTAAATTCATGTTTATATGGTACCATAAGGTTTATATTATGACTTATTATTAATTTACTTACTTAGTTAAACAAGTACTAGGCTCAGGACAAAAATGTACTAAACACAATTTTGAAGATATCGGTTGAAACATGAAATTTGAAAGATTGATTTCCTCAACTTTAACATTAAACTAAAGTACAGTGCTCTCTCGGTAATCCGGCAGATATCGGACCGGAGCACTGCCGGATTACCGAAAACGCCGGATTACTGGAAAATATTGAGAAAAACGCAGATATCATTTGAAAATCAGTTTTAATTGCATTGTACTATACAAAGTAAAAAAAGTACAAAAATACATCATATAACTCACACTATTCCTTGGAAGTAGACGGCTGGAAATATGCATCAATTGTCTGTTGCTTTTTACGGTTAAGAGACACTTTGAGAACTTGTTCCTGTAACCTTCTTAAAACTAAGACATCGTTAGCAGAGACGCCATTTTCCTCCGCCCAGGCAATTGACGTGGCAAACGAGGCGATGGCCGCATCGTGAGAGATTGATTGTACAGCCGCTGTTACTTCTCCTTCGACCAGTTCCTCGTCCTCTTCCTCTCTTGCCACTTCCTCTATGATGTCATCTTCTGTCATAAACTGGTTGTTTTCATCACCTTCACCGGTAAGCCACACGCCTACGTCATCAGTTGTCAATGCGTTATCCTGTGAATCCACGAGTTGTTCGTTTACCACGTCTCGCAGTAGATTAATCTCTCTCTCTTCACTGGCTTTCTTGTTCGGTTCATCTTTTTTGTACTGATCCAGTAGTGTCATGTCCGGCCATAGGGGTTTCCAAGAGCAAATGATGACTTTCTCGTCAAGATTTTCCCAAGCATTAGCAAGCGAGTATACCACGTCTTTCAGGTTTATTTCTTTCAAGGATTCAATAACACTTTCATCCTTAGACAACACTTTGTACAATAAGCTCTTTTTGTATTGCATTTTAATCGCCTGGATAACGTTCTGGTCCATTGGTTGTAAGAGGGGGGTCACATTCGGCGGTAAGAACATCACACGAATAAAACTGTCGGCTGAATTCAACTCATCTTCATCGGGGTGGCCAGGGCAGTTGTCTAAGATAAGCAAAGCTTTTTCTGGTAGTTTCCGCTCCTTCAAAAATCTTTTCACTGAGGGTTTAAAATGTTCATTAAACCATTCAGTGAATACGGACTTATTCATCCACCCTTTGCTCTGGCTCATGTAATCAACAGGAAGTTTGATGTTTTTAAATGCCCTAGGACTCTTCGCCTTTCCTATGACTAGCATTGTCACCTTATGTGCACCGCTTGCGTTTGAGCAAGGCATGAAAGTGACCCTATCCTTAGCCAATTTTCGTCCAGGAGCACTAGCTTCTCTACGATGCACAAATGTTTTTTTTGGCAACAACCGCCAAAATAAACCACTCTCGTCCGCATTGTAAACTTGGTCAGGAGTTAAATCACTTTCTTGGATAACCTGTTTGAACCTTTCTTTATATGGCTCAACAGCGCTTTCGTCACATGAAAGTTTCTCACCCGTTGTACTTAGCAGTCTAATTCCATAACGTTGTTTGAATTTCTGCAGCCATCCCTCGCTGGCTTGGAAATCATCCTTTTTTGTAATTTTCCGGTAAAATTCTCTAGCCTTTCCTTTAAGGATTTCACCAGAAATTGGTGTATGCCTACCACGTTCTTGTAAAAACCAAGCATATAGGCTATCGTCAACTTTAGGATTTTCACCAGTTTTCAATGTCTGTCGATTACTTTTTAAATTTTCATTCGTCTTAAAAAACGATTTTATTTTATCACTGTTTTTTCTTATGTCATGAACTGTAGCTCGACCAACACCGTATTCGTTAGCAACACTAGTTAACGTTTCGCCCTTTTCAAGCCGCTTTAGGATTTCATGTTTATCTAACAAAGATAGAGTTTTATGTTTACGTTTTTTCTGCACGGATGCCATCGTCAATACAACACTACTACAACTGTCCTACACTAAGCAGGTAACACACGCGGGACAGATTGAGGAGCACTAAACGCGGTGCGATCGTGACTAAGACTGACGGAGTGAGTGAGGGGGGCATGCGTGAGTCATCACTTTTGGCGCCAATGCATTGTTTACTCAGACACTAGTGTCTTGTTACTGCGTGGGAAACATTGTACTGTACTGTATTGGGGACGCATTATTCGAATACAAAACGCCGGATTACTGGATGTGCCGGAGAGCTGAGATGCCGGATTACAGAGGGAGTACTGTATATACCTTTCTTTTTTATACAGAAAATTATCTGAAATTACATTGGAAAAAAGAATAAATATGGGGTAAAGTAATCCATATGTTGATTTTTTCTTTTTTTATAGTTTTCCTTTTTTTCTGTTAATACAAATTCTGTAGTTTTTAGATCATTGGAGAAAGTTGTTCTTCCAATACTTTTACCAGGTTAACAGTATAAAAAAAAGGAATTCTTCTCTTTGCTTGCTTAAACAAGTTATAACCACAAACCACATGTCATGATATTTGTAATTAAAAGTTTTATTTTCAGAACCTTGTTTGCTGTGAAGCTTAGAAAATGTGCATTTAAAAGTTTCTGATCATTGCACATTAATTGCATGAAGTTTACAAACTTAACTGAATAAAATTAGTTTTGGTATGGTAAGATAAATAAAGATTGTAATATTTTTTGGTTAATTTAATCAAAACTTACAGTTATTCCAAATTATAATTTCATGAAATTTCTATATTTTTGAATCAGTTCAGATTCCATCTCCATGACATTTTTTTATTAAATTTTAAAAAAAAAGTTTTAACATATAATATTACTATAAGATTTTGTTACGCAATTGACTAATATAATTAGTTTTTAGAAATACCTGGTTACAAGAGAGATACTTCTCCTTCGATTTCAGCTGAGAGAATAGAGACTAGCAAGTTCTCTTGAATTAGAATAATCTCAATATAGCAAAAGTGGCCCACAACACTATCTAGGAGATAACAAGTAGAACTTCATCTGCTTGACATAGCTTATTCAGTATATTTGTAGTTTTGAAACTCCCACAGTTTAAACTGCTGTGTATAGTTTATTTTAAAACTATCACAAGTTATAATACACTTATTATTCTAATAGTTATATTCTTTGTTTTTAATGGGGTTACTAAAATAAATATTAAAACACATAATATCCTCCTTTCCTAGCTATGTAACATCACTTTTTCCACTGCCTGATACAATTTTTTAATTTGATATGATTCTTAACTTTAAACACAGACTGTCCCATACCTTCTTATTAACAAACTGGTAGTCCTATTAGGCCTAATCTATGTACTAAGATATTTACTGTACTCTCTTCCTTATTGGTTGACAAAAGAAGCCATATTAGACCTTCAATACTAACAAAGATATTTAGATTATTCTCCTTCTCGTAGAAAAACTGTAACTCCACTAGACCAACCTATAAGTTGCAAAATATATATAGCTCTCGTCTTGACAAAGTGGTAGCTGGATCCAATAGGGCACTACTACTTTAAAAAATGTTTACTGCTTTCCACTTTTTTGAAAAAAAAAGAAAAAAGAAAAAAAAAGTTAGCCCCATTAGACCAACTAGAGTTACAAATATATTAGGTGATCATGACCGAAAGGTTTTTGTTTTAAAACAACATGAAAATAAAAATAAGGAAAGATGTTTATAGCTCCACTAACCCAAATCTACATTTAACGAGATATTAAACTAATTGATTTCACTATTCTAGATAAAGTGCTGGCCCTGTTAGGCCTAATCTACAAACAAAGATGTTACCACACTCTCCTTCTTATTAACTAAGTAGTAGTACTTATTAGACCTACTATAATTATAAAGATGTTTACATTATTTTCATTCTTAGAGAAACTATAACTCCACTAGGCCAAACCTATAAGTAGGAAAATATTGATTGTACTCTTTCAGAAAGTGGTAGCTCCATTAAGTTTAATCTACTTACAGAATTATTTTTCTGTACTCTCCTTATTGATAAAGTTGTATTATTATTGTATTAGCCTCATTAACCCTAATAGATACAAAGATATTTACAAAATGTGATAAACCTAAAAATAAAATGTACTAAATTTTATAGACTCATTATTTTAAATATGTAAAGATCTTATGTTTTAATATAGAATTAGAATTATTATTAATAACATGTTTATGTTATTTATAGATATTTTTCATCATGGTGATCAGTATTTCTGATCAAATGATAACCAGAAAGACAATTGTAACAGTTATTTCACTCTTTATTATGTTGATATCATCCGAGCGTTTATACTGCCAAGTTACTTCTACTGAGACTCTCATGTGCAGTTCTATTCTCATTACAGCGAATTGCTGCTTCATAACTTCTCTGAATATAACACTGGTTATATACAATAGATTTATTTTCAGATATATTCAACAAGTAAGTGTGTTTTTTTTTATTATTTTCAAATGTGTTTAATTATTTCTAAGATATAAATTAAAAGTAATATGATTTTATTTCAAAATTTTAGAGGAAAAGTCTCCCACAACTTGTTTTTTTTTTTTCAAAAATGTATCATTAAATTTTCTCTAATTTGTTGATGTCGTATAAAATATGATTTGTTCAAAATCATACATAAACACCTGCAGATAATGGGAAAGAGGAGCATACCTTAGTAGTTTTAGTAAATTATTTTTAAATTTCAGAAATCCTGAGTTATTTGTATACTACTGAAATAAAAGTACAATTACCAAACATTATTTTAAATAGAGAAAAAAAAATAATGTAATTTTGAAAACTACAAGAGGGATATGACTACTTTATATTAGGATGAAATCTAGCCTCTTTCATATTGTATAAGTTAAAAATACTGTCAATTTATTCTAAATATTGTTAAATGACATTGATAATATATTGGCAATAATAACTAATAAAAGCAGCTATTATTTAATACCAGCCACAAATTTATTTATTAACTAGCCACTGTCTAGTTCAATGTATAAAAAGTTATATAGTGTAAAAATAATGTCAGAACTGCTGAAAACAGTGCAAAATTAAGAAAACCAAATTCCATTTCTAATTTCATAGAATATAACTTATGAAAATAAAATGAATACCACTAAAACATGTTGAACATGTTGTAAAATGCCAGAAAACATAAACATATTAAGGCAAGAGTTTCACTTCATCATATTCTGTAACACATGAAGTACCATGTATACAACATCACATTTCTCGATCTGAATGTCAATTTGATTTATTAATACGAGGGCTATCCAGAAAATAGATTATGTTTTCGTCTGTGCCCGCAAGGGGCTAGCGCGGCCATCTTGGTGTCAGGTCGTTACGCCGCTCAGTCAGCATCTAGTTGTGCTAGTGAGAGGTTCGTGCTGTACTCCGTCAGTTACTATGACAGTTTGAAATGTCTGCCTTGAAAATGACGTGAACTGTTAGATGCGTGCAGTAATAAGGTTTCTGACTGCAAAAAACTGTAAACCGATAGACATCTATCGGCAGCTTTGTGATGTGTATGGGGACAACATTATCACTGAAGGTGGAGTGCATCAGTGGGTCATAAAATTTTTAAATGGCCGTCACAACGAAGAGTGCAGTGGAAGATCCAGCATAGAGACTGCCGAACTTGTCGAAAAAGTTGATGCCGAAGTCCATAAAAACCAAAGATTCTCACTAACAAAATTCTCTATGAGTTTTCCACAAATTTTGCATAGTTTGTTGCACAAAATCATCATCAAAAAGCTTGGTTACCACAAGTTTTGTGCAAGATGGATACCAAAAAACTTGACCGAGATCCACAAAAATCACCGAATGGCTGCAGCGTTAACGTTTTTGGACGCTTACGATAAAGATGGTGACTCATTACTCGATTGCATCGTTACTGGTGATGAAACATGTGAACTACGAGACGAAATTGCAGTCAATGCAGTGGGGGGGCTCACAAATTCCCCCCAAAAACCAAAGAAATGCATGCAAACGATGTCAGCAAGGTAGGTGATGGCGACTGTTTTTTGCTACTGGAAAGATATGATTTTTGTGTACTTCCTGGAAAGAGGCACTACAATAAACTCTCAAAGGTATTGCCAAACTCTGCAAAACCTCAGAAGAGCAATACAAAACAAGCGCAGTGGAAAGTTGAGCTCAAAGATCTTGCTGATTCACGACAACGCCCGACCCCACACGGCAAATGTCACTCGTGAAGTTCTTGAATCTTTTAAGTGGGAGTTGTTTCCTCATCCCCCGTTCAGTCCCAACCTGGCACCAATCGACTTCCACTTATTCCCAGCAATGGAGAAGTGGCTGGTTATGCAGCATTTTGATGACAACATACAGCTGCAAGAAGAGGTAACCAAGTGGTTGAAGGCGCAGGCAGCCGAATTCTACGACGAAGGAATTTCCAAGCTCGTCCATCGCTACGATAAGTGCCTTAATTTGAATGGTGACTATGTAGAAAAGTAGTATTTAAGTGTGGCTTTCATCTATATATAATAAATTTTTATTCCAATACTTTGTTTATTTTTAATTCCAAAATGTAATCTACTTTCTGGATAGCCCTCGTATTATTTCTGGAATTTTGCACAAATGTACTTCATAGATTATTAACAAATATATTCTAAAATGACTCTCATTTAATAATCTATTTTGAAATATATATATATATATATATATATATATATATATATATATATATATATAATAATATGTAGCCCCAAGTTCGAGGCGTCATATACAGCAACACCATAATGTTAAAAGATATTTGTATAATATATTAAGCAATTTAACTACACAAATTATCTGGTAGTTTATAGTTCTGAAGTATGGTTATTTATAAAATAATAGAAATGGTATTAAAAAAACAGTTCCAGATTTACATATTAGCCATACAAAATTCAATTTTATTTCCAAAAAAAAAAGAATTATTCGAACAATATAGATTTTAACAACAAAACTTTAAAATTACTGAATAAATGCTTGTACAAATATAAATTAAGGAAAAAGGAAATCATAAAGAGTCGTATGATAAAATTGTTCATATGCTTTTGGCGTAATATCTTTATAATTCATAAGATGGATTCACACTAATAATTGTATTAAAATAAATTAAATTGACTCTATTGTTGATAGTTCTAGATTGCCATCTGATTAAACACAAGTTAAAATTCAAAGTTTAGATCATATAAGATCCGAAAAAAATACCCTAGCTATTGAGGTTGTTGTATGGTTATAATTCGACTAGTTACAAATTACACACTTTTATGTTCAGTTATAGTCCACAGCTGAGCTCAGTATTTCTTCAAAATATTATAATATATACAAGTTTATGAAAGTTATACAATTAACAATTTATAAACGAAATTCCTAAATCGGATGAAGGTGGTGTGGCAACTTTTATCAAGTGGTGGTAGGAAACATACACAACTCTTTAAAATTGAGCTTAAATCAAATTAAAATGTTTTAGTTAGGATGAGAAAGTGTTATTGGATAAAAGAAATGATTTTAAATGGAAAAATTGTGAATGAAAAGTGAACTGGTGGATTAATCTGAGATAGGTTATATAGGCCTTTTTTATTAAGTAATCAACCATAAATCATAAAATAATTGTTCTAGTTCATAGAAATATTAAGTTCTTTTTGGCGAATTTATAAACTTAGTTCAAAGTAGGAAATAATTTTAGATAAGATAAATTGGTTCAGCTTTGCCCATCTAACAAGATTTATTTGCTTTGAATATATAGTAGAAGTGGGTTCACACTTGAAAAACATTACTTTCTGAAACCGCACTGTAGGTATTTTCATTTAAAATTGATTTTGGGTTGAGTTGGCTGTTTTTTCTGGTAATTTTTAGGTTTTTAATACTCCTGGGTCATCAGATACAGTTATGCTGGTATATTTCCTCTCTAATAATAAATATTTCAACAATTCATTTCTCATAGTGTCACGGAAGTTTTGAACTTTGCACCTTCTATATATCTCATTCATGTAGATAGGTGTATGTATAAGTGAAATGGACATTTTTTATTATGAAATGGTTTTAAATGGATTAATATAAAAATTTGGGCTAAAACATTATTTAAAATGATAAAACAGATTTGATATTACACCATAAAAGGATCTTCTCTTTTCAAATATATGATTTATTAAATAATTTACATAATAGGTTAAGTGTACTATACAAGTAATTGCATTATTAAAACAGCTGGCTGAATGAAGGTATGTTAACCAATCAGAACTTATTTATCGATGTGAACTATATGTCACCGGATAAGATGGTCTCCCCCTCTTTTAATTTTTCTTAGTTTCGTTGTGGGTCTGCCTATGGAATAATGCCTCGAAATCATTTAATTTAGTAACTTTCTATTTGCATATCATGAATTTGCGAATAGGCCATCTTGTGTAAAGTGTATTTACCGAATCTTACCATTAGGTGTTGGAGCTGCCTATCTTCTTAACTAATACTGTTGATATTTAACAATAGTGAAATTCAGTTTTTGTAATATATTTGACAACATCATTTTGAATTGTATTAGTTTTTAAACACAAATTGAAAATTTTTGTCAAATTTCAAAATCTAGGAGTTTGAACTTTCTTTAAATTTCAGTATTGCCTCTATTGGTACTAACCCTTTTGTATATGTTATTTTGGATGTTATAACAGTCTTGATTGGACCTATGTTCTTATCTAACTCTAATACATACTTGCCTTTTCACTAACATGATGAAATCCATTATCCTTTATATTCTAAAACTTTCAACTTAACGTTCTTCTCTGAAAAACAACTAACTGGATACCATTCCTCTAACAGCACGGAACAAACTCTTCTTCCTTTTCATCCATTCTCATTGACGATAGCCTTCTTACCAGGATATCATGTCCGTTGCATTCTCTATTTTCATTGTATTTGTTCAAAAGCTATATTACATATTTTTGTTAAGCACTTACTGAGGCTTCTATGTAATCTCTTTTCCATTATTCCAATCATCGATCTCAACCTAAAAGTCTCTTCTCCATTTATTACAGTCACAGAACTTAGGTCTAATTACTGTTATTCACTCTACTATTAATGTTTCATGTCTACTAATGACTGTTTATTTCATCATGTTTGTGTTCTTTAAACTTTGTGGTTATGTTTATTTGGACTTTTAATTAAAGTTTGTCACTTGTAATTTTTTGTTTGTTGTTTAAAAAAATGTTTCTTTTAGAGTCTTTATACATTGTTTCTTTACTTTTTACATTAAAATTGTTATTATTTGTTAATTAAGAACATCTATACCTAACCGTAATATGATGTTTGAATTAATGTTAAATCTTATTAGTTTGACATGTCACTTGCTTACACAGGATATTTTTGGACATCAGTTTAAAAGGTTTTGCATTACAATGGTACTACATGATTCATGAACAAGTCATAGATTTAAATACACTCCATTTTTATTTAAAAAATATTGGAACGACATGATACAAAGCCACATCAGGTGTCAATTAAAAGTAGAAGGATACAATAACAAGGGAAGACTAAGTCTATTTCGTTGAAAAGGTAAACACTTTGTGTAGATTTGCCTAAACCATCAGCGAAGAAGAAATCATATGCATCTTAGCTAACTATTACGATGACAGTCCACCAAATCTAGTGTGTACAAGGTATCAAAACCATCAGCAGCATAGTTTTTTAACGGAAATAGACAATGAGTAAAGATTTTACACCATGACAGGAAATAGCCAAAATCGATCATACACATCAAATCCTCATAATCCTAACCTGAATACATCACATAACAAACCAAATCACTCGACCAAATACAAAGATTATGACACACAACCTCCACATAATCAGCTAGAATATATTTATATATATCAACTATCGTATTGAATCACCAAATACACAACATCATCACCAAAATAATTTTGACAATTATAATAACAATTGTTATAAATTATAAACTCTAATCACCTTCATCTACAATAAGCTACTAGTCTTCATATTTCTCCTAGACGTATATAATCTAAATTGCCAGGAAAATACACTAATGCTGTTATAGGCTCACAACTAATCACTAACATCGAACCCTCAACTATTACTGCCACCAAATCCTTGGGATGAACTTTGAAACAACATAAACCTATGTAACATTCCTACAAACTACTATCCATTCCTCCTAAATATCTGTATAAATGCATATTATATATGCTAAATATATGATATTAAATTTTAACAACTACTGTATTGATTTTGACTTCCACGGTCACAAACATCATTATGATTCTCTGTTTGAAGTTATTTGTTAATGATGGAACTTCAATTTTAATATTATACATTTTTGGACATTTACCATCATTTGTGTGTTAGAAACTTTAGTTTTTAGTCACTTGATAACGGGAATTGATTCTTATTTCCGAAACGTCGTGTTTTGATTTCTAACACACAAATGATGACAAATGTCCGAAAAATGTATAATAATAAAATCATTATGATCTTGGTCTTCGGGGTTCGACCGCGTCAATATTGTCTACACGTTGAGTACAGCCGACGTTTCGGGCACTTTACAGATGTCCATTCTCAAGGCTTAACAAATGTCAAGTGAAGTGAGAATTTGTTAAATTTTTGTAAAGTAAAGTGAGTGTCAATTAAATAATTTTTGTATCTTATTTAAATACAAACTTCAACATAATAAAATATTTACTGCTTTATCATGTGATAGTTTAATTTGTTTTTATTTATTTTTTTATTTTATTTATTTATTTATTTTTTTTTTTATTATTTTTTTTGTCTATAGCTTTGCAAACATTGGTGCTTAGAAGTGCTTCTTCTAGGGTTTGGCCAATGTTTGTTTTTATTAAGCTTGACCAGTTCTAGTCTAATAGAAGAAGAACATCAAATTTGGTACTTTCTATGGACAACAGTATGTGTTATGTTCAGTCTTCGTCTTCAAAGTTTTTTAAAATGGTTTCTTATTGCCTGTGTACATAGAGTTCTATGTAAACTAAATCAGACTGGGGACAAATGGGCTCATCTTCCTGATATTGCAGACTGGTTATCTCAGACTGATCATTCCTACACCACCTTCAGTCTTCTTTTAGGTAAGTAATTGTATTCCTGTAGTGCAACATTTAATTTAGATTGTACATTATACTTTCTTCTAATGTCTAATGGCCAAAGTTGTTGTTCATTTAGCACTACTATGTAAGCATGCATAACTTAAATTACGCTTACTCAATTGTAAATATCAAATTAGTAACACTTGACAAAGTAAGACAATGACCAACAGTCCAAGATTGAATTAAGTAACATGGGGTAGTTCACAAGATACACTCAACAAAACCTACAGAACATTATAAAACCAGTTATTAAGAACGGAAGACAACCAGTAATATCTGACTTCATAGCATGACTAAGTCAGTTGCAAAGTACTCAAAACACAGAAAGACATAATCCAAAAAACACAAAATACTTTGGAAAACTCCATATACCAATACAAACAGAGTCTCTCTTGCAGTCAATAAACCCTATTGACTACCATACCTATCTAGTTAACCTAAAGCTAATAAAAAATATTAAAAATAATTAAAGAAAAATTAAGATGACTGCTTAATTGAAACTATAGTCACTTGAAACTATAGAAAAAAAGATACCAGAATGACTACACATTTATATGGATGGCTCCTTAATTGATAAGGAAATACTAGGGTCAGAGTGTATTTTTTATTGTTTTCTTACTACACAGCAGTCGGTGATCATAAAACAAACTTAGGTACAGAGATAGAAGCTATACTTTTCACCCTAGATCAGCTTATATGGAGGTTCAACAAGTTTAACAATGTTCTTCTCCTGATAGACTCTAAATCATCAATACAATCTATAATTTCAAACCACGATATAACATCTAAAGCAATTCATGAAGGACAGAAACTGCTAAAAGTACTGGAGGATTTAGAAAAGAAGATATGCCTACAGTGGATACCCTGACATGACTGACTTTTTGGAAATGATATAAGGCAGATCCTTTGGCCAAAAAAGGGACCAAACTCTATTACCCAAATTACCAAATGTTGTTAACATTAATTCAAATAAAGAGTGTTCAAATAAACCGAAGTACTAAAAAACCACACTTCACAATCACAAAGGAACAGGTGAACAGATATTGGAAGATCCTGGAAGAACAACTGTCAAAGCCAAGGAAAGATGCTGTTACCCTTTTTAGACTGAATATAGGCAATGACTGTCTGGCTACACACCTCCACAAAATATACAGGGTGAGACAGAAAGAATGGACATTTAAAAAAAACAATATATCGTTACTTGTGCTTCGAAAAAAAATTATTTACAGAATAATATTCACATTTTATAAAATTAATGTTTCAAAACAATATCTACCAGGTGATGGCCGTTTTCTGCTATGTACTTCACAAGTCGCTTTCGGAAGTTAGCTTCCACTCTCTCCATCATTGTTCTGTCAATTTGAACAACTTCCACACAAATTGCTTCCTTTATTTCTTTAAGTATATGTGCTTTATGCTTGTATACATGTAACTTTATATAACCCCACAAAAAATTGTCGCACATGGACAGGTATGGGGAACAAGGAGGCCCATTAATGTCACCAAACCGGGAAACGATAAGACCACGAAAAACAGTCCGAATAGCTTCCATTTACATTCTTGCTGTGTGGACTGTCGCCCCATCCTGCTGAAACCATACTCGCTGGATAGGAATATGTTTTCTTCTTATTTCAAGTAGGTAGAATTCAGTGACGCTCCGACTTTACAGTTACAGTGTTCCCATTATCGTCTTGGAAAAAGTATGGACCAATACATCTGTACCGGTCACAGCACACCAAACAGTCACCTTAGGTCTATGCAATGGTCTCTCATACATTACTTTTGGATTTTCACTGGCCCAATAATGATAGTTGTGCTGATTTATCATGCTGTTCAAGTGAAAATGAGCTTCATCACTCATGAACAAAATAAAATTTAGCTGCTTTACATAATCTCCTGGGTTCAATTGTTGCACAATGTTCATTTTGCAGGGATGAAATCTTAGATCTGTAAAATATACAAGGTGCAGTTTAGCAGAACTGCAGTGTCCTATCAGATCAACCAGGACTGCGGAGGATGGCTTGCCTAACTCTTTCCACATTTTCTGGAGTGCGTACTGAGCGAGGAGGGTGGTTTTCTATTCATCACTGTTCCTCATAAACGAAACAATTAAACTCAACGTAAAATGGTGTTACCAGTAGGAACACTATCATGTCTGCAAGATTGAAACGGTGACAAAACTCACGCTGAACTGAAATGATACTCATTACTCCACACAAAACTATCGTAAGCGACCACACGATGTTACACAGCTCCATGACCTTAACTAAACGAAATGGCAGGAGCTACCGAACACAGGACCACATCAGTCCCCCCCATTCCCACTACCTGAGCCTGACTAGCTGTTCCAAATACGTCCGTCCTTTCTGCTTCATACTGTACCTTTTTTAAATAGAAGAATGCACATTGTGTAGACATCAGGGCTCGAGAATATTTTTGTGAACATCTGTGGTGTACAAAACTTTCAAAAGGATTTACAAAAATCCAACATTATTAAAATTGAGCAGCGTTTATTGGGAGAGAGGAAGCAAATGGGTTAAATGACCCAATAACAGCCCACTGGTAAAACAACAACTTTCTTCTAATGTGCTCTATAGAAATGTTCGTTAGAAACTGTTTACTTTTTATAATATAGGTGAGGAACAAAAGTAATAGTACTTTAACTGAAGCACTTTCCACATCCCATCAATTATATTCTGCACCTGAAGCTGGCACTGATTCAAAACATTCGAGTGGATTATGGTTAGGCTTATAAATCTCTGCTGAAAATTGTTTATGTGCTTTAACTTTGTTTAAGTACAATAAATGATCAACTGCATGAGCTACATATGTGAAACTTCAATCACCAAACGAATGAAAATCCTCCACAAAAACCACTAACTGTGAAATACATGTACAAGACGATATTTCCACATCATCAATAAATCATCATCCTCAGTTATGATTAAGTCCAGCGTCAGTAAGTTTTTGTGTACATGTAACAATTGAAGATGATGACTTTGATATTCAAACACTATTTTGTACAAATAAAATGGTTTTTGTGGAGAATTGTGTTTTCATTCATTTGGGGAATAAAAAATTGGTGTTATAATTAAATTAATGAAATAAAAGTTGGTGGATATGTGTGAACAAATTTTATTTATTTAATTCTAAAAAATTGATGGGCTGTTATACAGTTTCCCTTGTACAAAAAAAGAATATAAAACTAATAAAGGAACTTTCAAGTATTCTAACTTTACAAAATGTATATATACAAATGATTAAATTGTCTTTTGAGATATTTTAGTTTGTTTTTCCTCAGCTAGCTTTTACTATTGTGAATGTTTGTATGTACACTATAATATATTTCTTTCACTGTCAATTTAATTGAAGTTCAATGACTTAACTCTAGATTTATATCTAGTACATAATATTGTTATTCAGCAAAACACTAAGGCTAAATGATTATGGAGGATGGGTGATATTGGGTTTATATCTAAAATCACATTTTGTGGAATGTTCAAATTTGGATTGTATTTAGATTGGCCAATACGAGGTAGGTAGCTTATGATGTAGCTTTCACAAGATTTTAAAGGTATTCAATTTAATCTTGACTCACCAATTCTTCATAAAAACAGTTAATTATTAAATTCTTACTATATGGGTTATAATTTTTTCCTTGATTTATATTTAAATTGAATTTTTTATGTATCACCTAAATAATGGAGTCAGATTGACTTTAGGTCTGATCTCAGAATGATTTTCATCTCTGTTGCCCCTTGTTCCTGTTCTTGTTTTTCTTCTTCCTCTTTTTTTTAACCATAATAATCAGGATGTCAATTATCACTGCACTTTTGATTTTCATATCATTTATATACAGATATTGCTGTTTTTGATACATTATTTTGATGAGGATGGTATTTACAATTTATGATTGATTATGAATGTATTATGATTGATATGATCTATGGTAATTTTGATGTATATTTTTTAAATTATTTGGTGATTTATTTTCATTCAGTGTTTGGTGGTGTATGATATAGTACCATGAATAAATTTATTTTTAATTTATTTATAAATTCGAATTTCGGGTCATTACAGTATAAATATAAATGTTTATAATAATATAAATATATACGTTGCTTAATATAACCTTGTGAATGTTGAAACATTATAAAATTACTATGATTTATTCCACTATACTATTCGTTGCTTTAATAATGATAATAATAGATTTATTATCAATAAACAATTAACAATAGACAGTGTCAGATATGTCATTTAATATGTTAGGTAATTCATTTTGAGCCCAGTATGGAGGGCACATAGTAAGTAAATAATCAAAATATAATGCTCAAAGTGAAAAAATATTAAACTGTGTATAGAAACTTTGTACTCAAATTAAAATTTGATCTAATTTTCATTTTGTAACTATAAAATGCTATAAATTTTTCTGCGTCTCACAGATCCAGAGATATTTCTACTTGACGAAACTAGAAACTTGACGGCACGAAATTCAATTGGCATTCAGTGCAGTTAACGAAATGGCATAATCGATTACCGAGTTGAATTTTTGTAATGTAACTTTACAGTATGTTGTAGTGGAAATTTCATTCTACAAGTTGGTACTACTTGACATACTGTACAGTTATTTTCAGATTCTTCTTTTCAAGACCAAACATTGTCAATCTTACGCGATGCGGTGAAATAAAATAGACGCAAAAGGGCGTGGCATTTGTGTAATATTTTTATTATTTCTTTTATTTTTAAGGTTTGTGTATACAAATTGTATATAAATTGTGTATACAAGTTACAATATATGTGTTTTTATTTCTAAAGTTTATGATTTTGAGTGAATTTCGAGTGTGTACATGGAATAACCTAAAAGGCAAGTTGTAATTCTAGCCTATATGCAAATTTTCTTATATTTGATGTTTTATATGATTATACAAGTGAATATGTGTGTTATTCTTTGTAAAGTATATTGTCTTAGTAAAATCTAATGATTTTGTCTTAGGCCTAACTTTAGAAAGTTACTAATTACGCCTAAATGATCGAGGTGTCAACCTAACCTTCAAGCGTCAGAATATCAATATTTTGAAAATCGTCATTTTTATTTTGAAAATGTAACAAATTATTATTTTTTCCCCTAAATATATTACAAATCTCAAATAATGGTTGAAAAAATTCCAAAACATCTATTAGTATGTTATTCATTACCATTTCTGTGAAATTTCTGCTCCGTTACTCTTCGATTTTTTGGTATTTGACAAAAAACTCCAAATGTGATACATCTAACATTTTTTTTCACTACACACACACATTCTATGCACCTTTCTGAACATAATGATATATAGTACTCTTGTATGAAATATATATTACTATATTGGGTAAATTATTGAAAGAAAAAAGATATTTTTTATATTTTTTTATAAAATATTTTTTTTTAATTTTTAAAATGTAACAATTTTTTTTTCCTAAATATATTCAAAAATAATACACAAAAATTGTGTATATCTTAGAAAAAGGTAGTAAGCTATTGATTTTGGGTGATACAGGTTTTTCTGAAAAAAGTTAATATTGTTTTTGACATCTAACATACTTACACCAAAACCGTTTTAAATTTTTTTTTTTTTTTTTTTTTACATAGATGAATTCTATGCATGTTTCTGAGAAAAATGATATCTTATAAGTTAGGTTTTGTATACAAATAATATATTTTATTAATTTTTAAACAAACGAAGAATTTTAAAAACAAATTAACATACGGCAGCTTTAGGGTCAAAGATGGCTAGTGTTAGGTTTAACTAGGTTTAAGGTCGTACTATGATTATTTGATCTCAAACGGTATGGTCTGCAGAACTCTGGGTTAACACATTGAAGCCTAAGCCCGAGTTTAGGTCGGGCAGTCGTGCCAGTGTTCGCCGCCGAACCCTGAAAATACATGAAGCCGCGCTAAATAATTCTATACGAATGCGATGTCGGCATATAATCGGGTTTCGGCACTTTTGTATAGCTAATTGGTTATTTATCTTTGTATGTCTTTGATTTTCGAATAGTCTGTGCTGTTGATTTGGACTAAATAAAAATATTACGAAGCTGGGCTCGCCGCCGAACCCCGAGTATACATTGGACCGCGCTAAATAATTCTATACGATCGCGATGTCGGCATATAATCGGCTAAGGTGATGGAAATAATTCAATTAGTGACATTTTGAGAGAAAATGTGAATGAACCGATTTTTGATTCTGATTCTGAGGGCAAAATCGATGAAATAACGATCCTGACTTATTAGTGACAACCTTAGGCCTATTAGTGCTTTGTAGCTATTTTTGTTTGTGTGTGTATTTTACCCTTTTTCAAGACTAAGGAGTGTTTACTGTAAGCAAAGTATGTATTTACATGTATATATATATTTAAAATGGTAATTTCTTTGGGTTTAAAATGATATATAATAAGTCATATATAATAAATATAACAATTACCACAATTTTTTAAAAACATGTCCAAAACCCCCAGGCATAATTGGAAAGCAGCGCGTTAGAGAGTTAGGCTTCAAAGTGTTAAGCACCTTCCAACATGGCTGTACTTTAATATGGGTACGTCCAAGATGCACGCAGGTAGTCAGATTCAGATCCTCAGGGCCGACTGTCTGACTCCGATCGGCAGGTAGGTGTGGCCATATTGAAAGTTGGTAGTCGGCGCCGATAGAGCTGTCACCAAAACCGTTGCTGCTTAGTGACAATGTTAAAATTAAATTAAAACCCACTAGAAGTGAAAAACATCCAATTAATAAATTACGATCAATTTACGGGGAGTACAAATACCTTTTTCCGCAATTACTTGCCGACGAAAATAGATTTTTCGAATACTTCAGGATGAGTCCGGATACTTTTTTTTAATTTTTGTCAAAAATTGAACACAGGCTTACCAATAACTGGGCGAATTACCACACAACTCCTATTCTGCCGGAAGAGAGATTGGTTGTCACCTTAAGGTATATAAACAAACTTTTTTCAAAAAGTTTCATTTTTATTTTAAACATGTTCTAATTATACAGTTCAAGTAATTTAACTGTTTTTAAGGAATAATCTAGTATTAGATGACATTATAGTAAAAGAATTAATTATTGTAATTGAAAAATTAAAAATTGTCTTTTGAAAAAAAGTTGAAAAACTTAAATAAAAATTAAACTGAAATTAAAAATTGTGTTCAAAATCTGAATGATGAATATTTTGACTCTGTAAGAAGGTCAAGCTTTCTTGATTTCTGAGGAAATCTTTCTCCAACAGCCGTCGACGATGTTCCTATTTGAATAATCTTTTATTCGCTTATCCCATCAAATCCTCGATGTCCATCATAGAAATAAAAAATTAAACCTGGAATAATGAAAGAAAAATTAACAGTCCGAGCGGCAGGTTGTCTGAAACCAGAATGAACAAATCATTCTGATAAACGTCTGAGTCAGACTACCAGTACGCAGGCAGTCTGCGCGCAGATGCATTATGGACAGTCCCATTCAAGAATAAAGGATTTTATGCACGCCGACTCGCCGACAATCGGCGCCGACTGTCTGACTCAGAAAACCGGCGTGCATCTTGGACGTACCCTATGGCAATAACAGTATTAATTAATTAATAACAATTACTCACCCAGAACTCATCGTTGCAAAACATATAAATAATATAAAAGGTTATTTGTGCTTTAATAGAATGACTTTTTTTATTAAAATGAAACAACAACAATTACATTGTAAAATGTGATATGTTTATATATATTATAAATACTACAGTTGATTAACATATGTAGAGGGTTATATAACAATTATAACATTATTTTATTTTCCCTTAATCATGTAATTGGGTTCAGACTTTCACAAAGTAAAACCTAAGCTGTTAGATGAATTTATTAAGTTTAATGATCTGTTGTGATGTATAAATATAGTCAACTATTTTCATCTTTCTTTATAATTTTTTTGATTTTAGGTTTGGTTTGCATTTATTGCTGTTCGTGGTTTAAATCACATGCTAAGAAATCAAAATGGATGAAACCAATTATAAACATACTGACTATGGCTGTAGTGGCATCTATATATCTGTATAAAACTGCCTCATGTAATAACATCTCTTTTTTTTCATATAAAAAATCCAGGTTAGTTAAACATAGTCACATAATCAATACTCTTGTAGTCATTTTTAGAATCATGTTCTCCTAACAAAACACACTGATCATTTTTCACAAAATTCAGTTAGAAATTAACAAGGAAAAAATTTAAAATGGTTAAACACAATGTTGCATTTGTCAAAATCAGCTGTAATAGACTAAAGGAAACCGATCAACTGAAAAATTCAAATTTCTATGATAATTGGACAAAACATAAAAATGAATGTATATATCTGTTTGAAAATATATTTGTATATGAAAATTTGTGTGGAGTGTTTACTATCTGCTTCACATAATTAACATTGAAGATAAGTCTTCTGTTATAGATAGTGTACTCTATGTCTCAAAGTTTAATATTCCTAAGTGAATATATGAGAATATTTATAAAGTGTTTATTACGTAACTCACACTTTCTAACCATTCCTGTTTTAGGTAATATGTTACAGTATGTACCAATCTGTGTTATGTTCATGTTTTTATATGTCACAATTTTGTGTGTGTTTATTATCTGTGTCACTTCATTATAACCTTTCAATCATAGGTCTCCTGTTCTTATGATATGTTCTGTGACCCAAAGAGTTTTTTTCAAGATTGTGTTTATGCAAATGAATAAGGTGTGTGTCTTTTTCTCTAAGACCAATAATATTTTCAGTTAAAAGCCTCTTTTTTTGATAATATACTAATAGTGATGAATGTTTTTAGAGGCAACTGAGTATATTGTACAAAATGGTTACAAGTGGTGATAAATTTCATTAAATTTATAAATAGGAACCAATGGCTCAAAAAAAACACGAGAGAGGAAAACCCATTGCTTTGACATGCTAATTTATTAAAAGTTGATGATCTAAATTCATAGGGCTTATTTGCTTACTTATTGTATTTGATATAATAACCAAGAAAAATTTAAGTTATCTCTTTAAAACCGAAATAATTTTTTTCCATACCCACCTCCCCTTCTATTGTCTGCTATTAGTCTAAAAACTATGTGTTTATACCAGGGCCCTTACAATGTTATTTTGGGCCCTCTACTAGCATTGAAATTTTGATTTACTTTCAGTAGCCCATAGTTGGATTTCATACATCCAAATTGGCAGCAACAGCTTGTTGTTGAGTGACAAGCCAGATTCCAAATCCTTAACCCTAGATTACACGCGCCACGGTCTTTTCGAACAGGTACATTTTGTTTCTGACTGTACTTGTTTATGCATTAAAACCCCTCCCCCTAACATTATCTTCCTCTTCCTCCTCCCCTACAAGTGGGCCACTTGCTTTTCAATGTTAGTCATCAATGTGACCGAGTGAGATAGGTATATTTTGCAGCCTGGTCTAATGTCCTATGTGCGAGTAGTTACGTAACCTTTATACCCGGTCTAAAGTTCCATGCGGGACAAAATAACGTTGTTTTTAAAGTTACCAAGAGGATATTGCAGACTTGCCAGTTCTCCGTATTTAGGACGGAGACTCCGTATTTTGAATGAAATCTCCTGTGTTCCGTATTTGCAATTAGTTTCTCCGTATTTTAACCCAATTCGGCATTAACAATAAATATCAGTAGAAAAAATTGTGAAAGATTTTTAGTTTGATGCATGAAATGTAGACATTTGCCCACTAAAATATTTAAGCAATTGTTTCGTTTGTTAAGTAAAAGTAAACGCGTGTTATTTTTATCAAGGTCAACCATTAGCTGTCGTATGAATTGGATTCGTTAGATGTCGTGTCTATTCGTAGGTCACTTTCACTAGTCACAGAAAGGCCTACAACTGAAATATAACGGTACATCTTCCTTCACGTCCTTTGTCCTTTGTCCTTCAGTCAACACTCAACAGTTACAGGTTACAGTATACGTTTGAAGTTTAGAACGTGAGTTTCATTGTGTCGTCAACAACAAAGTGAAAGTGTTTGAAGTTTTTGGTGTACTGTTAAATACAAGTTTTATTTTTGTTGTGTGTATAATGTCTAAAAGAAAATATGATTGTGTTTTTAAAAAATCTTTTGCCGAAGAGTTTCCGTCAATACTACAATCGAGAAAAGGCAATATTTATTCCTTTTGCAGTGTTTGTCGGTGTGATTTTTCTGTTGCACATGGAGGTCGACGAGACATCGTGAAACATATGAGTACCGAAAAACACAAGTCTTGTGCCAATTCGATTGAGAAGAATACGAAACTTGATTTCAGTACTAAAAAATAAAAAAACGATATTATAAAAGCAGAATGCTATTTTACACATTTTCTTTTAGAACATAATATTTCTATAAGCAGTTCCGATCATGCGGGTGCCATATTTCGCAAAATGTTTCCCGATAGTGAAATTGCTAAAAAATATGCCTGTGCTCGCACAAAAACAACTGCCATAATTTGAGAAATATCAACGAAACATGTTGATACAATTTTAAATATAATTAAAAAATCGCCATTTTGTATTTCTACCGACGGTAGCAACCAGAACGATTCAAAACTTTACCCCATTGTAGTTACTTATTTAGATTCATTAGAGGATGAGTTTCAAATTAAATATGGTTTATTGTCTGTGCCTAATCTATTCGGTGATGCTACAGGATATAGAATTTCAGAACTTCTTTTAGATAAATTAAAAGTTGAAAATGTACCGTTAAACAACTGCATTGCGTTTAGCGCCGATAATGCTCCAGTGATGATAGGCAAAAAAAGTGGTGTAGCCAAATTTTTACAAGATGATATACAAAATTTAATTATAATGGGTTGTTCATGTCATTTGATAAATTTAGCAGCTGAAAAAGGAGCTGTTGCTTTACCAATAAATGCAGAAGATTTTATTATCGACATTTATTATTACCTCCAAAAGAGCTCAAAAAGGAAGGAGAGTTTAATTAGATTTCAAAAATTACATGATACAGATATAAAAAAAATTATTAAACATGTTTCGACTCGGTGGTTATCACTAGGTAAATGTTTAAGTAGAATCCTGGAACAATGGGCACCTCTTACCAGTTTTTTTAAAGAAGAGGTTAATAAACCAAAACCATCATCATCATGCAATTTAGACAATTATAAAATTCCAAATTTAAAGCACTCTCAAAACAAAGCTACTGAAAAAGATGTAAATTTAGTAAAAAATGTTAAAATTATAAAAATGTTAAAATTGAAGAAACAAATAGGCCTAATAAAAAGTGATTCCTCAAGGAGCAGACCTAGTATAAATTTGTCTAGAGAAGAGAGACTATTTATGTTTATGTCATCTAATTTAAATCATTCTGTTTGCTTCTTTCTTCAATATATTCTGCCAATCTTTGAAACACCAAATACTATATTGCAGTCTAGAGAACCACAAATCCATTTACTCCATTCTATTTTAACAGATTTATTTAAGAACTTGTTGTCAAAATTTGTTAAGCCTTCAGCCATTATGTCAGCTTCATCAATATTTAAAGTTGAATATCATTCAAAAGAGAAACAAAAAACAGATATTGATTTAGTCATAGGAAGTAAGACTGTTGAATCATTAAAACTGGTTAAGGATGCAGACAAAAATATTTTTTATGATTCTGTTCGCAATTATTTCATTAAAGTATGTGACTACATCATTCACAAGTTTCCAATAAATAATGATATTTTGCTGCATGCCAGAGTTGCAAATCTTTCATCAATTAGAAATTCGTCCTTTCAAAGTGTGTTATTTTTCATTGATAAATTTCCAATTTTATTGAATGGAGAAGATAGAAATTTAGCAATTGATATACTTCAGTCTGAATTCTGCAACTTGCAACTGGAAGATTTAAGTAAAATTTTAAATAATGAAAGGTTAGACACACAATGGAGTTTGATTAGTAAAATTAAGAGTGCTGATGGCCTATTCAAATTCAAAAATATTTCATTACTAATGTTAAATATTCTAATTATTCCACATAGTAATGCTGAGTGTGAACGCATATTTAGTATGGTGACTAAAACACGAACCCAGTTTAGATCTAATTTAAGTGATGATACTCTGGAAAAAATCTTAACAGCAAAATCCATGCAGCAGGGTCTATGCTATGAGCAGAACTTTGATGATAATTTTTTTTAAAAAGCTAAATCTGCATCAACAGTGCAATTTTAGAGAATTTCTAAGTTTTACAGTGTGTAAATATAAATAATTTTTATTTTGTAAATAGATTTTTGTTAAAAACTGTGTAGGCTACTTTAAAAACTTGTGAATAGACTTTTTTGTATGTGTGTATTTCATCTAAAGACAAATAATGTTTAATAGAGACTAAAACTTATGTGAATAACTAAGTTATTGCAGCACACGATTGGCATAGTTTGTATGGTAAGTGGCTATTTAAAAATATATTTACACAGACCTAATTGTATACTTTAAAACTATATATTGCATGTATATGATTAACTGTTTATCACTTGATGAATAAAATATCGTTAGGATACAAAATAAATTGCATCGCTAAAAATCTCCATATTTGGCAAAATTCAAAGCTGGCAAGTCTGATATTGTAAATTGTGTTTATGTGTATTTAAACATTATTTTTTTATAAAATGGATCATATTAGTGAACAACGTATTCGTGATTTGTTATTGGAACCCATGTCAGAAAATAATGAGCCATCAGCTGACGATAGTGATGATGGAGAAGAACATGAAGAATATGCTAGTGATCACAATACAGATATGGAGCAATCTGTAGATGAAGATGATATGGACGTTGAAGAGCAGGTTCAGTCGGTGCAACAAGTACCAGTCTGTGCAACAGATACAGCAGGTACAAATACAAATTTTATCTTGGGGAAAGATAATGAAACAAAATGGTACTGTTGCAACCCAACTCAAGTTGTGAAGCGACCGCCACATAGCATCCTAACGATACATTTACCAGGTGTTCGAGGACCTGCAAGAAATTGCTCAGGCGATTGCAATTTGGCAAGAACTTAATTGGGACATTCCACAATAGGCAGATTTAGAGTTTTTCCAATCGTATATACGACTATGGAAATTTTGCGCTGATTCAGGTATGAGCCAAGATAGTGCTGATCAACTGTATAGTAATTGTCCTGCACACAGCATTAGTGAATCAGAACCTAAATGACTAAATGTTCAGACAGAAACTATTTAGGATATAGTTGAAGGTTTAGGACAAACACTGGTGGTTGGTATCATAGTTAAACTGACGGGATTAAAAATATTCCCACTAGATCAATATGGGGTAATGCCTATTTTTTATGACCTCAAAAAAATTGGAGGAAATGGTAGAGAAGATATTTCAAGTCATATGTAACGGTTCGAAAAGGGCGGCCCTGGCAAACGGTTGGATCAACAATAAAAAGTGATTTATTTTCCCCTATACCCGGAAACAGTTGCTTTATTGGTGTGTGAGAACTTGGCGCGAAAAGAAGAATTATTAACATGGGATTATATCAAAGCAACTTTTTACACAGCTTTTATGTCATAACATGAAAAAGAGGTATTGATGACACAATTAAATAACAGAGTATAAACTACCGGGGAATCTATGGTTCAATATAAGACAGTTGTAGAGATATTGTGTGGTAGAGTAGATAATAATATGTCTGAGCAGCAATTATGTGGAGATATTTTAAAGAGCCTAAATCCTGCACTGCTTCAACAATAGCTATGTTGTACAATTCCACAATGTAAAAGCTAATGTCTAATATAACAGCGTATGAAAGGGCAACTTATCTTCTAAGGGAGAGATTAGGAAAAATTCCAGGGTACAAGGACAGCAAGCAGGAAATAATATTGAGGACAAATTTAAATCAATAATATAGAAACTTGAAGAAGTTATATTGGACCTAAATAAAGGAGATTGATATCGAAAGTATAGGCGTAATTTTTATGGACAGCCGAGAAATGGGGTTGCATGGAAAAAACAAAAAATACACAATTTTCAAGATAGAGGGCAGTCTTTTACACAACCCATAAATAATAGGTCGTGTTATATGGACAATACCACAATACTCTCATAGACATAATACACAATCTGCTAGGGATGAAGGGGGGCATAATGTGACTCAGGGCCCCAAGTGTTATGAGTGTGGGCAACGTAGGTGTATTGCCAGACTTTGTCACAAGCAATAAACTAATGAGACCACGGGTATGTAAAACGTATTCTACAAGGCCTGAACAAAATCGGTTGTGGCATACGATGCTAGCCAAACAAAATGCAAGCAACTACTTACGTCAATATATAGAAAATAAGACAAAACAGCAGAAGCATGTACAATTAAAATGGTATTCCATCGAGTCACAATCCAGAGTTGCGTTATGTAAACAAACAGAAAGGTAAACATCAGACTAGCACTCATAGTACTGACAATGACATGTACATAGGAATGCTGTCAGGGAAAGCATTACACAACAATTTCTTTTGAACACAACAATAAATACTGCAACATCTAATCTTACAATATATATCAAGGGCAAACTGCATGCTAAATATATACCTATTTTAGTGGATACAAGGTTTATTGTGTCTTGTTTACACAATAAATATAGACATTTGACAAGGGCAATTGCCAATGACAATGTAACTTTAATATCTGCTAATGAAACAATGATGGAAATCACTGGGAACATACAGGGTAGAACAATATACACACAGTTTACTTAATTAACAACCTGGCTTGCGGTTTTTGATAGGAAACGATTTCTTGGATATTTATGACATCATTAAAAACTTCAAAAAGAGGTGTATGTTAATAAATAACAACAGAATTTCTTTTCTGTTCTTTCATAATGCTGAGAACACTAATGACCTATCATATCAATACAGTAATACTGACATAAACCATGAGCTGCAAACGAACACAGATATCACATTGTGGCCACATTCAAATCCGAAATCACATATAAATATTCCCCCGGGGTTGATATATAATCTCGATCAATAAACCGACATGTCATATCAAAAGGAAATGTATGTGTGCGCCAATGCAGAACATACTCCTATTAGCTTAACAATACTTAACCCAACGTCAAAAACCCAGAATGTTATGACTTCCACTAAATAAGGGCAGGTCCAAAAAGAAATGAAATAAATAATTAAAATGTTGAAATTTTCCTCAGATGATCTTGATTTTAACACGGAAGACATGAAAATATGAATCTTAGTATAGAACATGGTAAATTGAGAAATTTGAAGGGGGATATCATTGATATAAATAAAGCTTTGCTTTCACAAGAGTATATGGTGGCACAGGCACTTATATAAAAGTACAACCATTCATTTACAAAAAGGCTAGAAGATTTGCAGGAAGCCAATATGCAATTTATATGAGGAGCGTTAAACCCATTGAAGTAGCACAATAGTTAAGTGGTGTGGAAAGGGCAGAAATATAGATAGGTGTAGATAGGCAAGTGGTGGACTAATTAAAATGACCTAGGGTAATAGAAGATTCAAAGTGTGTTTGCGGCACCAGCGTTTTTGGTGTAGAAACCTGACCATCAATGTCAGATTGTAATACCAAAAATGGTAATTTTAACCTAAATAACCAAAAAATGGTTATATTGAGATTTAAATATTTAAAGTAAACCGGGAAACGGTAAATGTTAAAATAAGGGAATATAAAATTAAGATATAGGTTTCCAAATTTAAATAAAATAATGTATATAGAATATTAGTCATAATTAGTAATAATAAATTAGGTAGTGTTTTGTTTCGTTAAAAATATAGACAAGAGATTTGTCAAACAAAACTATTTGAACAGTGTCTAAGTCATGCGAGACGAATATCGCAGACGTTGCAAGATTGAATGAGGAGTCCGTGCGGTAAGAAATGTGAGCCCTGTATCGCGGGAAGTGGAAAATCCACGAGGTAAAAAAGATCAGTTAGAATTGGAGATCCGACGTAATAAGATGTTTTAAATCAGTCTTAGAGTTAGGAAAAATGTAGTCAAGTGTTTTAAAAAAAACAGTATTAGTTTTGAATAGAGGAGGGAGTTTTAGAACAGTTTAGTGTCAGTAGCGTGTTATATGAAAATAGATAAAAGACAATCGTATTTTCATACAAAAGACAACTATGTGTTTTGTGCCTAGACACGCTAAAATAGCGAAAGTGGGACAAGTCTTGTAAGCGTAAAAAATCGTGAAGTGTTTTATGGATTAACAGTTAATAAACAATCTAAACACGAACATTAGTCGAGTACAATGGAAGGCTCAAAAAATGTGATTGATACAACGCCGACGGACAGTTTAGCACGTGGACATCATGGAGAAATATCCTTCAACAACGGACGGGTAATCAGTGTTAATGAACACTGAAACTCAAAATTTATCTATCTATGTAAAATTTATTATATTCAATGTATTATTTTTTATAAATTTAATATCTTTTAAATAATTATTTTGTTTTTGGAGAATCATAGAAGTCTACTGACAAAAATTTTATTTAAAGTAAATTCAACATAATACAAACAGATAACCTTAATCTATTCATTTTAATAAATAATTTTTCAAGTTGCAACTACAAATTTTAGAATCACAAACAAGGATTTAAGTCTCTTCAAGGCATCTTTTTAAAGTTAAAAAGGATAAGGAAATTTCAAATAGAAGTAAGATATGCATTATAAATATGTATGTATAACCTTGTATAAATATTTTAATATTTTGTGTAAATAAATTATGTTCAATTTCAGCTCAACAAAATAAGATTTTTTTATTTCACTGAGAACCACTGAAGTACACTTTTAAAAGAATTTGCGACCCCAGAGATTTTTTCTTTTAAATATTTAAATTCATTTTTTTTTTCTTTTTCTAAATTGGTATGCTAAGGATACCTGGCGCCCTAGTCGAGCAAATTAATAAATTAATGAATTAATAAAATAAATAATTAAATTCACCTTCTTTTTAGAAATACCACAAATGTCGCTTCAACTGCGGGGCTGTATTCTTATATTAAAAAATATAAGAATATAAGTCGAAAAAACAGTGGTTTCTTGGTGGATTAGAAATTCTTATAAAAAAGGTAAGAATATTCATAGTCAATATAAAAATAAGAATGTTCTCTCTAAAAAATTTTTTTAATAATGAGTAGATAAGTAATGTTAAAATAACTAATTCTAAATTTAAAGTTAAAATAATAATAATAATAAAAAATGGAGGGTACAATTAATAATAATCTAATAAGTGAGAAAGACAGAGTAATGGTAGAATTTAAAATTATGAAAAAAGAAGCTGATAAGTATTTTGGTAAAGTTAGTAAATGTTTTAGGAAGGAAGATTTGAAATTGGATGATTTGGGTAATAGAACTGAACTATGGTGTATAGAAATAAGTAGGGATGATTTAAATGAATATTGGTATAAAGAATTAGGAAGGGATGGAATAAATAAAGAATTAGAGTTAAAGGAAATAATTAAAATGTTACATGCTGTTCTCAAAGTAAGAAATGAAGTTTATGATAAAATGTTAAATAGATTAGCTGTAAAAGAAAAAATTAACTTCCAATTAAAAGTTTTTATTAAAAATGATCAAACTGAAATAATAAAGAATATTTGTGTGAATGATTATGTTTTTGAACAAGTAAACAATGGATTATGTAACAATGAGTTGAATTTAGAACTTAAGAAAGATGAAATGTGTCAGAATGAGCCTATGGAGAACAATGATTTAAAACAGTTAACAGGTAATGTTGAAATTAAGAAAAATGATGGGGTTACCAATTTTGATGGGGTTAGAGAGATTGTAAGTGATTTAAATAACAAGGGTAAAATTAAAGTAAATGAATGTGTGATTAAGATAAATGATGTAATAATAAAAGAGTCAGCTGTTTGTGTAAGAAGGCAAAACTTTTGTAGCACTGTAAGCTTTGAAAACTACGTAATGTTGAAATTTACAAGTATTTTTAAAATTCAAGAGAAAAAAATTAAAAGTTTTAGTGAACAGTATAATGTTGAATGTGAATATAAAAATGGGTGTGTGAAAGAGATTTTTGTAAAAGCAAAGGAGTATGATAAGGTTAGGAATGCTAAGCTGACAGATGACAGAAATAGGTCAGTAGATTCTAAGATGTTTGAGAGAAGGAGGGGTGAAGGTATGTCCGTAAGAGAGAAAGGAAAAGTTGTTTTGTCAATACTTCCAGACAATAACAAAGGGGAATCTTTTGTTAGGAAAGGGTCTGTTGTAAAGACTAGCCTAGAAAAACTATCTAAGCTAGAAGCGGTATTTAACATTGAAAGTGTGTTAACAAATTCAATCATGTACCTTAAAATCTTTCACCAATCGGGAAATCATCGCAAGAAAATAGATAATTTATAATTGTTGTGATAGATTGGATTTGGAATGAATAAATAATAATGTAAAGACATTTTTATAATGACACAAGGACTTGATTTTGAAAAATAATTAATAGAATAAGAATTTTGTTAATAAATAAGTTTAAGTTTGATAATGAATAATTAAGAGTTATGAATATTAATAATTTGTGTGTACTGATAAATTTTGTAAGCTAAGACAGAAATATAGAAAATAATTATAAGCCAAGCGTAAAATGTTAGAAGTTTTAGTTTAAGAAAGGTTTCAGTATTTGTTCAAGTAAAGACGCTGGATTATAGCAGTGAATAACTTTATATGTTTATAGAAGAAATAATATTTAGAAAACGTGACGATAACAGATTGATTAGAAGAAAAGATTATTGGAGATGCAAGATGGTTAGTAAATAACCGAGTGTTGTTTATTCTAAGATAAATATTGACTTTACGTGTTAGGATAAAACAGATTGGTTAGAAGCAAAGATTCAGAGTAGTGTTGAAGAAATAAGATTCAATATTAAGTAGGAGGATTCAATGTTGAATATTCAATAATGACGAGAGAGATGGAATCTAGTTGGAGCTAAAAGGTTTTCACTTCTTATCAGTAGACAGATATATTGTATCATACAGCTAGGGGAGATTGTTTATTCCTTAGTCAGGTATAAGTTCTTTGCATAGCATTGAGACTGAAATACAGGGTGTTACCAAAATATTGTCCAGGAAAATAAAAAAAACTTTTGACGTATAATCGGAAATTAACTTGCGTTTTCAAATAAAAATTACTTAAATAAAGGATAATTGGTTTTAAATAAAGTAAATAAGAACAAAAGTAGATTACTTAAATAACTTTAATAGAATTAAAAGTAAATTTCTAAGTAAAGAACTTAGAATAAATTTTAAAAATAAAATTTTCTTTTTGAATTTGAATAATAACAACTAGAAAGGATTACATAAACAGAAAATCGACGATGCTAGTAATAAGATTGAAAAAAATAAACATTATTTCAACTTCGGATGATACGATTTGAATGAAATTTTTTATGAATTTTAAAATTTTCTTCGTGTAAATGCATTTAAGGAGTACATGAACATTTTTGGGAGGAGGCAGGAGTTTATGTAAGTAGAAAACATGTTTTGTTCTTAGGAATAAAGCATGTAGACAGCATTGAAGGTGTGTTATGGTTGAAAGGTGTGATTGGGGCTTTATTCTGAACTGAGTAGGAATTTTGCATTTCAACCTTCTCACATCTGGAAAATCATAATGCAGACTTCAATGTAAGTGTCTAAAGTTGTAATCAGAAGGATACAAAGTGTAATTAAGTCGACAAGAAGTGTCGTGGATATTGGAGATAATAGGAGAATATACAAGAGACTACTAAATAATTAAAACTTGGATAAAAAAGTAAATTTTGGAAAATGATGAGTTAAAATTTGTAAAGGTTTTGAAATTTAAATGTTAAGTAAAATTAAAATTTTTTTTGATAAGATGATGGAGATTTTGTAACAACGGTTAAGACAATAATAATTTGATATAATATTACATAGAACTTCCATGTAATGAAACTTTAGACAGATGATAGAAGAAAGATAAAGTGTAGTGTATACAGAACTGATCAATCTGTATATACAAAATAAAACCGGACGAGTCAGAATTGGAGTACTTTTGTAAGAAAGATAGTAATTTTTAAATGTATATAATAGATTAAGAGTAATAATGCTTGGCTTATATGTAAAAAAAAGTATTTGATATTTGTTTACAAAAGTTAAGAATAATAAAATAAGTAATTATATGCAAAATATTGTTAGATTTAAATAATTTGAGATTTGAAAGATGACTTGTAAAGGAATTGAGTGGTTTTCAAGAGGCATTGCTAAGATGATAATAATATTGAAGTTTTTTGTTTTTTAATAATGAAATGGTAATAAAATGAATAATGGAGTTAAAAATGTTAAAGTTTTTGTTTTTTAAAGAAAGAGATATAATTAATAAATAATATAATATGAAGAGAATCTATGTGAGTTTTGCCAAGACAGATAATAATAAAGTTTTTAAGTTTTTTGATGTTAAATCATGAATAAAGGATGTTAAGTTTTTGTTTTTTAAAGGAAGGAGTAATAAATTAAAAATAATAAGAGAGATTTTGATGAAATTTATAAATGAAATAAATAATTAACGATTTTTTAATAAATAATGTTTGAATTTAAAACAATAGATGATTGTGAGAAGTTATTTGATAAAGGTGTCTAAAGATTTTGATGAAATAAGGTGTTAGCTGGGAAAGCAATGTAAATTTTATTATTTTTGAAGTTTTTGTATACATGTAATAGAAGATTAAGAAGATTTTAATATGAAGTAGTTTAAATGAGAGATTTTTGAGTTTTATATGAAGATGATGACTTTACAGAATTGTTGAGTAAAGTGGTATTTAAAATGAAGTTGTTCTGTTAATAAACTTTTATAAGAAAGGTAGTTGGGTTGCATTAATGGTAATTTTTGAGTTTTTAAGAAGTTTTAAGAGGTTTTTTGAATATTACGATGAAATAAAGGAAATATGCGACGATTTTAATGAAATAAAGGGAGATTTGAGGAATTCTGCGAATAAACGACGATTATTATGATTTTTTAAAGGAAGCTACGTTGAGATAAAGAGATAAATATGTAGATGATGAAGAATTTTTTGGGGATTAATGCAACTTTGATTATTAAAATATGAAAGATAAGATGGAAATAATTTGAAGATAGGATACTGAGAGACAAAACAATTGTAAAGAGGTAATTTTGAAATAGATAAGATGAGTTTATAAGTGATTTTTTTTTGATAATAATGATGTTATATTTTTGAATTTTAGTTGAAGAGAGGAGTTTTTTTTTGTAATTGTAAAATCAGTAGTTAAGATGTTATCCCAGCTAAGCAAAGAGTAATTAGGAATTTAAGTTAAAATAAATAATAATATAAAGTCATAATTGAGAAGTTTTAAAGTGAATTGAGGTAATTTTGAGTAATAAATAAATAATTTTGTAATAATGTTAATTAATAATGAGAAGTTTTAAATTTTAATTGTATGAAGTGAAAGAAATATTCAGATGAATAGTTAGAATCTTGGCAAAGAGATAGAGATATTTTTTTCTTTTAGCAATCAGGAGTAGACACTCTGACGTCGCAAGATAAAAGTTGAGTGATGGACAGCTCAATGATAAGAAGTTGATGAAGGTTTTTTGATGATGGATAAGACTTGGGTATAAGTGGTTTGATTGATTATAATATGCAATTAGGTAGAATTAGTGAATCAATAGATTATAAGATGATTAATGTGAGTTAAGAGAGAATATTTCTTATTTTAAAGTTGTTTTTTTTTAATATGAATATTCTTAGTTTGCTGAAATTTTTTTTATTGTTGGAAATCTATAGGGACCGAATTTGAAAGTTTTTTTTTTGAAGTTAAAATTTTTTTGTTAAATAAAAGAGAAATCTGTGTTTCAATATATATATATTGAATCACAGCTTTGATGGGGTATTTGTAATACCAAAAATGGTAATTTTAACCTAAATAACCAAAAAATGGTTATATTGAGATTTAAATATTTAAAGTAAACCGGGAAACGGTAAATGTTAAAATAAGGGAATATAAAATTAAGATATAGGTTTCCAAATTTAAATAAAATAATGTATATAGAATATTAGTCATAATTAGTAATAATAAATTAGGTAGTGTTTTGTTTCGTTAAAAATATAGACAAGAGATTTGTCAAACAAAACTATTTGAACAGTGTCTAAGTCATGCGAGACGAATATCGCAGACGTTGCAAGATTGAATGAGGAGTCCGTGCGGTAAGAAATGTGAGCCCTGTATCGCGGGAAGTGGAAAATCTACGAGGTAAAAAAGATCAGTTAGAATTGGAGATCCGACGTAATAAGATGTTTTAAATCAGTCTTAGAGTTAGGAAAAATGTAGTCAAGTGTTTTAAAAAAAACAGTATTAGTTTTGAATAGAGGAGGGAGTTTTAGAACAGTTTAGTGTCAGTAGCGTGTTATATGAAAATAGATAAAAGACAATCGTATTTTCATACAAAATACAACTATGTGTTTTGTGCCTAGACACGCTAAAATAGCGAAAGTGGGACAAGTCTTGTAAGCGTAAAAAATCGTGAAGTGTTTTATGGATTAACAGTTAATAAACAATCTAAACACGAACATTAGTCGAGTACAATGGAAGGCTCAAAAAATGTGATTGATACAACGCCGACGGACAGTTTAGCACGTGGACATCATGGAGAAATATCCTTCAACAACGGACGGGTAATCAGTGTTAATGAACACTGAAACTCAAAATTTATCTATCTATGTAAAATTTATTATATTCAATGTATTATTTTTTATAAATTTAATATCTTTTAAATAATTATTTTGTTTTTGGAGAATCATAGAAGTCTACTGACAAAAATTTTATTTAAAGTAAATTCAACATAATACAAACAGATAACCTTAATCTATTCATTTTAATAAATAATTTTTCAAGTTGCAACTACAAATTTTAGAATCACAAACAAGGATTTAAGTCTCTTCAAGGCATCTTTTTAAAGTTAAAAAGGATAAGGAAATTTCAAATAGAAGTAAGATATGCATTATAAATATGTATGTATAACCTTGTATAAATATTTTAATATTTTGTGTAAATAAATTATGTTCAATTTCAGCTCAACAAAATAAGATTTTTTTATTTCACTGAGAACCACTGAAGTACACTTTTAAAAGAATTTGCGACCCCAGAGATTTTTTCTTTTAAATATTTAAATTCATTTTTTTTTTTTTTTTCTAAATTGGTATGCTAAGGATACCTGGCGCCCTAGTCGAGCAAATTAATAAATTAATGAATTAATAAAATAAATAATTAACTTCACCTTATTTTTAGAAATATCACAAGATAGTAGTTTATTACAGAAAATATGAAGCCAGATAGGTTTTCTTTGCCTAGGGACAATTTGCAGACACAATATTTGACATTTTGGGCATGACCACGTATTTTTTGTTAATGGATATTAATCAGGGGTTTTTTTCAACAACCCATCATTCGAGAACACAAATAATACATAGCTTTTGTAACACACAGAGTATTGTATCAATATACAAGGTTGCCTATGGGAATGCATAACTCGTCGAATTCATTTCAATGAATCGTGAATCAATTATTAGCGGGGTTGTTCTACCAATGGATGATAATTTATGTTGATGATTTGGTGGCATACGGTAATACATTTGAGAAACAGCTAAAATCATTAGAGAAAGTTTTTCAAAGATTGGACTCTGTAAAATTGAAATTAAAAACCTCTAAATATCATTTTTGTTTGAGCGATGACACAAGTTTTCTGGCGTTATATATTGAATCACGTAATAACCCAAAATCTAAATACCCAAAAATGTGAAATGTTAGGTTTTGTAAAAAACATGCAGGGGTTTCAAAGACTTTATCTAAAGTATGCAAAAATATTTTTGGCCTAATATGATGACAGATGTAGAATATATTAAGGATTGTCATAAATGCCAGACTATGAAAGCAGAATGACAAAAACCGACTGGTTTATTACAAGCTACATCTATGGTAAGCCTGTTAACAAATTGAATCTAGATTATTTAGGACCATTGCCAAAGGCTAATAAGAAAATGTATATTTTAGTGGCAACAGACAGTGTGACACGGTTTGCTCTTGTGAAGGTGACAGAGGAGGCAGATTCGCAAACCACAGCTCAGTTTCTCTTGGAATACATCATTCCACATTTTGGCATGCTGGTTGAAGTGCAAACTGACAGAAGTACAGATTTGGTTGCAGAGATTCTTAAACAGTTATATAAAGCTTTAAGTGTTATACTCAGGATATCAATGTTATATAGACCATAGAGCCAGGACATTACAGAAAGGTATAATTTTATGCTGGTACAAATGCTAAGATTTTATATAAATGAGGAGCAAGGAGATTGGTTGAAATACGTCAAACTAATATTACTTTTGCCTACAACTCGGGTAAATATGCATAAACAGGTTTTCACCATTTTTCTTGCTACATGAGTTCGACCCTAACCAACCGATAAATTTAGCTTTATTACCTCTCGATCTGGACACTAATGTTTTAGCATCTTTAAAGACCATTTAGAGAATCAGGACATTTTCCCTAACATTGATGTTAACCACACAGGAGAGTCAACGTCAGAGGTACAATTTGAGATACAAAGAGAAAACGTTTAAGGTCATACAGCTTGTTTGAATAAAAATTGAGAAAAAAGGTAATAAATTAGTAAAACTGTATGCAGGACCTTACAAGGTTTTGAAATAATTATCCCCACTTAATAATTATGAGATGAAGGTGCTCAAATATGGATAATGGGTAGACGATATCGTACATGTGTAAAGGATGAAAGAGTATAACATGAATGAAGGAGTATGAAATTATTTTTGTAATTATTGTTATTTTGTATGCATTGTTATATAATTATATATTGATATTTCTAAGTTGATGTGATACAAAAGTGAAATATGATTTTAAAGGTTACGTACAACATTAGTTAATAAATACATATGTCTGCAACATAATGTACATTTCAGAAATGAGAATGGAGGGTTTATTATACATGTTTTAAATATACACGTGTTTTCAAATTACAAGGAAGTTAACATAAAGCATTTGCTTAGTTACAGAAACCAGGTTGCTCAGTTACAGGAAACCAGTGTGACAGAAAATTACATACAAATTGCTATCTTCAGCAATAATAGTACAGAACTTGAAGTATAGCTCCTTACTCCTATGATCTTACCTATGATCTTTGTTTCATTTCTTGATATTTCCGTCATAGTGTCTACATGGGCGCACTTTCAAGCCAGATCAATTGATTATGTATATGGGTATACACTGCCTTACAAACCTTCAAAACCTTTCCCACAACCGATAACACATGTCTGAAAAATAATACTTCCCCAGTATGTCATACTGTTCGGGCCATAAGAACAATGTTAGACAGAACGGATGAAGTTCAACAACATAGTGAAGAACGTATAGGCAAGCGAAGATATCTCGAGCCATTTCTACCGTAGGGAATATTTTACAATGGTGTTGTGATACTGCAACAGATCAGGAGTTACACGTTTTAATGACTGATGAGGACACTGTCAGCGACCACTTGAACAAAGTACATGCATGGTGACCATGCTGACCTGGTTAATACGGCTACAACACTGCAAGGCTACTCAGGCAAAGTAACTGAAGTTTTGTAGCAAGCACACGTATGCTTACAGGAGTTCCAGAACAATGCACAAAGACAATCTAATATAACTTCAAGGGATGTATATAAGACAATGGTATCTCATGTCTTAAGACAACAGTGACAAATTGATTATAATATTAGTTTTAAGAAATATTCAGACTATTTGTAAGTAACATGTAGCTACATATACGATCATACCTCCCACAAATTTATTCAATGACCTAAAACGCCTAGAATTAACCTAACATCCAAAAATAAGTCTAACCATTCCTAGAAATATTATCATCGTCCTATCACATGACACCCACCTCTGTGATCTCTATGATGAAAATTCCTATCCAACACCGTCTAACTACATGGAGATTGTTCAACCCTCAAACTGGCAACAACCCGAAACGGACCCACTTTCCCGGACAAGTTGGCTATAAAACAAGTTTTTTGCAATTCAAAATTTCGCCCACTTAGAATCGTCCTATCGCAATAAAAAAAAATAGTGTTGGAAAGCTAATGTTCCGTAGAGACATAATCATGCAAAAAAATACCACAAAACATTATAAATAATATTCCAAAAATTGCTAAAATTTGCATATATTTGATATGTAATGTCAAAGATTTGCGCTGACAAGTTGTAAACAAACCTGACGTCATTTTTCTCTAATATTCCCAATTCGATATTTCTGTCAAACAGATAACACTGTTCTGTAAATCACATCTTTCTCTTTCGATCTGTGATTTCCAAATCCTTCTATCTGTTATAGTTTTTATTAAATAAAAATTAAACAAAATCAAGAACTTTAACTCATTTTTACACGCTAAAAATTACATTTTTTTCAATTCAACTTTTATCCTAGTAAATATTATTGTATCGAAATGAATTATATATCACTGTAAAGATAATGTTTCAATATTTCATAATCAAGTTTAACAAAATCCATCACACGAAAACTATATTTTCTAGATCTCGATAAATTTGCTGACTTTTTCGCTAGATCGCCTCACTTGTCATGACCGGGTTTATGTAGAAAATTCTGTTCTCTGTGTTGTTAAATAAAGATTAATTAAATGCTGAACCACTGATTTGATTGAAAGTTAAAGAACCCAGGCACAAAAAGGAACTTCCTAACAAATCCAAATTTATTAGAGGAGCCATTCCTAACAGTGTTCATATGATTTTATGAAATGGTAGTAGTCATCCAAATGCCACAAGTTGACAATATTATATAGTATTTTTCTTTCTCTTTCGATCTGTGCTTTCCAAATTTTTCTATCTATCATATATCGTGATCGCACGACACAGCAATGCATGACAAGGTAGATGCACATACCACCCAAACCGTACCCTACAACGTGCCCCCTCACTCACTACCGTTGCAAAATATTAGCAAAGATGAAGAAGATAATTCTAGCGCTGCTGATACGAGAACAGAAAGTGATGATGACATTGAAATGAATCAAAGGTGGTCAAATTCTACAATTGGTCCAAAAATATTGATTTTTAAAAAGAAAAAAAATTGTTAGTGCCAATCCCTGGTCAGGGTAATAAAATTGATTGGTTCAATCTGTTGTTGGATTGTGTTTTTAGAATTCATTTTCAGAAAAACAAATGTGTATGCTCTTGATTTGTTTTGTGGGCCTAGTACATCAGAGCAATCACGCTGGAAGGATATTGATGTACCAGAATTGAAGGTTTTTCTAGAGCTTCTTCTACACACAAGTATAAACTGACAACTCTCCATCTGGCAAAGTATCCAATATGGGTGGATGAATGATGCATGGTTTATTTTATCGACCCTAAAACACGTATTTTGCAATTCAACATATTGCCCACTTAGAATAGTCCTATCGCAATAAATAAAATACCATTGGAAATGTTCCGTAGTTGCATAATCATGAAAAAAAAATACCACAAAACGTTATAAATAATATTTCAAAAATTGGTAAAGTTTGCATATTTTTGTTACGTAACATCAAAGATTTGCGCTAAGTGGTTGTAAACAAAAATGACACCATTTTTCTCTAATATTCCCAAATCGATATTTCTGTCAAACAAATCTACCATAACACTGTTCTATATATCACATCATTCTCTTTCGATCAGTGCTTTTCAAATCTTTCTATCTGTTATAGTTTTTATTATATAGAAATTAAACAAAATCAAGAATTTTAACTCATTTTTACACGCTAAAAATTACATTTTTTCAATTCAACTTTTATCCTAGTAGATATTATTTTATCAAAATGTATAATATATCATTGTAAAGGTTATGTTTCAATCTTAAACAAAATCATCATGAAATTAAACAAAATCAAGAATTTTAACTCATTTTTACACGCTAAAAATTACATTTTTTTCAATTCAACTTTTATCCTAGTAGATATTATTTTATCAAAATGTATAATATATCATTGTAAAGGTGATGTTTCAATCTTTCATAATCATGACTACCAAAATCCTTCTCACGAAAAGTAAAAATTCAAGAATTCGATAAAGTTGACTAATATTCTGCTAGATCGCCTCACCTGACGTGACTACATTTATATAGAAAAATGTGTACTTTATGATCATATAATTTTTCGAAGTGGTAATTTTTATCCAAATGCCACAAGTTAACAATATTACATAGTATTTTTTACTCTTTCGAACTATGTATTCAAAATTAAGCTGTCTATAGTAGTTTTTGAGATATATTACGTTCTACGAAGTAGTAACCAAACCGAACCAAACTCATTTTTCATTCAGTGCAGTTTACTAAATAAGAAATATCGATTACTTACATTGATATTTTGTAACCGATCTTTACACTATTAGGAAGATGAAATTTAGATCTTTCATATGGTACCACCTTATACGTCATAGAGTTATTTTAGATTATTCTTTCTCAACTTGAAATTACCGTTTTGCGCAGGCTTGCTTTGTGTACTAAATGACATATTGTGTCAGGGCCTAGTGTTATTTCTGTTATTGTGAACTTATTTTGTTAGGTATGTTTATTTATTTTTTATAATTTGTGTATTCAAATTATAATATCTGTATTATTGTTTGTAGAATTTATTGTTTTGAGTGAATATTATTGTCAAACTTATCAAATACTGCTTGGCTGTGTAAGAGTTAGGTTATTATTTGGTCTAGCATTTTTAGCAAATTTCCATGTGTTTACATATAAAAATAATTTTGTGTAATGAAAATGTTTATAAATTTATATATGCCTATCTATAAATAGAGATAGGTTATGATATATCTGGTCTGATCTTTTTAGCAAATTTCTATTTGTTTACATATAAAAATAATTTTGTCTAATGAAAATTTTATAAATTGATTATTTTTTTACCAAAATGTATGCAAAATGTTTATAAATTTATATAGGCCTATCTATACATTTTTTTTATTGGTTTATATACCTATTTCTGTGAAATTTTGCCTCGGTTACAGGGTAATTTTGTTGATTATCGTACATAATAACTCCAAAATGTTTCCATCTAAAAGTTTTTGCATTACACACAAACTTTATAATCTATTTATCTTTGTGATACATAGGTAATAAAAACTTGGGTTTTGAATAATAATTATATTTTTGGTGAATTTTTGAAAATAGTAAGCAAATATTCACTTTTTACGTAAAAATGAACCATGAAAAAATTCAAAAAAAAATTTGTATGGTGTACATTACCATTTCTGTTAAATTCTTGCCTGTGTTACTTTCCGCTTTTTTGCTATTTTACATAATAACTCCAAATTTGTTACATCTAACATTTTTTTTTTCACTACGTAGCTAAATTCTATGCACCTTTCTGAATATAATGATATATAGAAGTTGTGTTTTCCATAAATATTACTATTTTTGGTGAATTTTTGAAAATAAATTTAACAATTTCCCTTTTTTCGTAAACCTTTTTTTTTTGAAAATGTAACAATTTTTTTTTTTTTTTCTAAATATATTCACAAATATTATACAAAACTTTTGTATGTCTTGAAAAAATGTGGTAAATGCTATTGATTTTGGATGATACAGGTTTTTCTGAAAAATGTTAACTTTTTTTTGATATCTACATACTTACTGCAAAACCGTTTCATATATATATATATTTTTTTTTTTTTTTTACGTAGATAAATTCTACGCATCTTTCTGAGAAAAATTATGTCATAATTTAGGTTTTGTATAAAAATAATATTTTTTATGATTTTTTTAAGAAAATAAAACCTTTAACATGTACCAGTTCTAGGGTCAAATACCCACCTATTACCACTGCGTTGGGACAATCATACTTGTTAGTTTTCCATGGAACCTACTGTAGTAGCTACTAATGGGACATCCATAAGGACATTGACAAGGAAACAACTGAAGGAAGGATTGTCAACCAGGGAGGACTGGAATGTGTTTTCTAATAAGACAGCTAAAATTGGGGACGATATCACAAGCTTGTACATTTCACTGAGTGCCAGGCAATAGGGAACTTTTGATACAGAGATCACAGTCAACACCTTCACTATCACTCATCCCACCTCTAACACATACCTACGATGGGATGGTGTACAACATGACATGTCAATTCCTCATAACAATCCTGGCACAATTGAGGTTACCTTACGTCATTGTACTCTCCATGACCATAATAACATCTTCATTGATAGACAGTTTCCATGTGATAGCAAGGTATCTTTAGATCCTACCTTGCGTCATATCGTACCTGTACCGTGGATCACCCTTGAATCCTTAATAGTGAAACCGTTTCCGCAGCATGACCCACCAAAGTTTCTAAATTTATCTGAAATATTGATTGAGAATTGGACATTGTCCACTCCAATATTGTTTGTATACAACAACATAATAGGAGACGATTTAGCTTCAATTTCATTATCCAAGGGATGGTCGGATGTGATAGATGCAACAAACTTCATACACATAATATTTATATAAAATATAAGTATATATATATATATATATATATATACTATAATATTATATATATATTATATATATAATGTTTATTACCATTTTGACTTTTTTATTAATTTATTTATTAAAAGATTAAATTAATAATAATTTTGAAACTTTAGCTTTATTGCTTTATTTAATCCTTTAATATGGAGTTTCAACAAGAAATATCTGCTGTTACATTAAATATAATTTATTTATTGTTTAAGTCAAAACAAGACTCCGGGTATCAGAGAGGACTACCCTGACTTTTAACCCTTCGCACGCTGAATAAAATGTGTCAAAATATCCCCAAACGCTAATTTAACTTTAAGAAAAAAAATTTTATTTCCTTAATTTTAATTTTTGTTTTTGGTTAATATGGTAAAAGTAAATAAAAAAATAGCATAGAAATGTTTTTTTTATTTATACATAGCCATTTTTTAGTCAAAAACATCACTGGAAAAATTAACTTTTTTCAACATATACCTAATAAGACAAAAACTGCAATGTAACATATATACAATAAAAAAATTGAAAAACAAATTGAAATGTTACTAAACTAAGCTATAGATTGAGTGTAACCATGAAAGTCCAACTAGTAATTAGGTTCAGTGTGATAGAGCTCAAAGCAGGTGTCCGGGTGTAGAGCAGGTTTGGCGGTGCAAGTCTTGCAGAAGTATATAGTTTCTTTCCTCATTCCTCTCTTCTTGCATACTTGGCATTGACTCGACCCCTTTTCCTTTCTTCCCATAAAATGTGGTTTCCCGGCTACAGGTATCGGGTGATTTATTGCCCTGTTTTGTTCGTCAGCAAGTTGAGCGGGAGGTTCGGCCGTCTGCTAGGTTTGGTCGAATTTGTCACTTTCACTTTCGCTAGAGTTTATAACATTATTTATAATAACATCTTCAATGTCAGTGTCATTAAATGCACTTGAAAATGATATGTCATAGCACCAATCACAAAGTTTTCAAAATCTGGATCGTCCGGTTTTTCCATATTTATTCAATAAAACTAACTAAGTAAAAGAAACGAACAAAAACACACAAAGAAAGAAACAAACGGCACACAACGTCCTAAAAATAAATTGCAAAAAAAAGTAATGACTAAATATTTACAACATAAATACACGCGTTTTACAACACTTTACTAGATCGTTAAAAAGATATTTATTCAATAAAACTAACTAAGTAAAAGAATGAATTACACAAACGGCACACAACTTCCTAAAAATAAATTGCAAAAAAAAGTAATGACTAAATATTTAACAAAATAGATCCACGCTTTTTACTGTAACACTTTACTGCAATAGATCGTTAAAAAGTAATCTAAACCGAAACGCACATCCACTTAGTGACGCGCCCAAGAGTAGACTGACGACCGCCGGATATATTCGTTTTTAGCGCTGTAGACAACACCAAACAGGCGTGGAGTGCTGCCAGGTGGGACTGAAACCCCTTCCCCCGCTGTGTCAGATGACCTAGCGTGCCAAATAAAGCGTCTAGGTAACAAGAAATAAACAACCAACACACTCCTGCACGCTAGCGGAACTTTAGAAAACTACAACTATCCCCCGGGCAGTGATTTGCATTTATACGGATATATTTGTTATTAGCATTTGGAACAAAGTCAGTCAAACGGATATATCCGTTTTCAGCGTGCGAAGGGTTAAAGAAATCATACGTGAAACATGTCTGTGTGACGTTATTTTGGTATTTTGATATATGTGTATTTTTTGTCTTCTTTTTGTAAACATAGAGACAATATTTCAGGGGCATCGGTGATGTTAGAAATTAAGGTATGATATTTTGTTATAAGGTAGGAATAATAAGGTAGGAATAATTGTCTATTAGTTCTTATTAAGAAGCCAGAGTAACAACAATTATTGTGACAGACTTGAAATAGTTATGTAAGTGCTTACCTTGCAAGCAAAAAAGACGTCATTAAGCCAGAACTCTATATAAGCAAGGGATCAGTTGGTCAAAGATAGACTCCTGGAGTTTTACTGATAGCCAGACCTAATTGGAGAGGAAGAATCTCCAAGGTGCATGAGGAAATCTCTGAAGGAGAAAGGTGAGCACACGTAATATACAGGCAAACTTGTATTACCTGGGGAAACTCTCATTAGCCACTATATTTATTCTGGATTCTTGATACAAATATTGTCTATTTAAATATTGTATTAAAGTTAGAAAAAAAAAGGAAACATATTATATTTTAAATAGGAAAGATTTATAATTGTTAATAATAAAAACATATTGTTTGTAAACTAAACCACTGAGCTTTTATATTAAAAAAAAAAAAAAAAAAAAAAAAAAACCAGGTGAAATTAGGGAATTGAAACTAATATCCTAACAAAGCAATAATAAAGATGAAGGAGAATTAAACCATGTCTCCTAGCAGTGACAGTCTTAACTATCACCCACTACTACTTCTACAGTATAGTTCAATTATATACACTAAATTATCATGATTTTATTCGCTGTGAATCTCAAATTATAATGATAACCTGACATTCCAGATTCAATAATTCCTGCATATAATTGACCAACTTGTTTAATATGCTCATCATGCTTTGGAAACTTACCTGTAGCTCTATGTTTCAGGGGAACACATGAAATACAAGTATTTTGGACAACATTCTCAGCTTTATTTGTATCCAAGTTAATATACATTGTTTGGAGTGCACAGAAGAAAATTGATATCAGCACCACGGAACTAAAGCAATGTCTGTGTAATGTAAGCATAGTGAGTTGGATGTTTATCTGCAGTTTGTTACTACGCCCTCACAACGTAATTCTCCTTCCAGCACTTTACATGGTTAGTCATGTCTTGGTTCAATATTTAAAAACCAATCAATTTTTCACCATTCTGTCTACACTTCTTCATCATTGGCTAGGGATGGTCTTCTTCTTCTATCAGGTTTGTATTAGTTTTTTAAAAAAAGTTTTTGATTTTAACTTCTTCATAACTACAGTACAGTAATTTTCTAGACACAACCAAATTTAGTATGTTAGTAAAAACTAAACATTTATTTTGTCCTTAGCTAAAATCTAAATTATGTTTTATTCCTCTTATAGTTTTATAGTCGGATTATTGTGTCAGATGAGTATGACATCTGGAAAGTACAAAATGTCTGATTAACACCTATACTACTCATAAGGCTACTTATATCTACTACTCATAAGGATCTAAACCTATTTTAAACAATAGATGAAAAAATAAATATCCGAAAGTTAGACTTTTGAATAAATTGCTAAACAATAAGGGACATGGCTATGTTTTCTACAGTACTGCTTTACAAATAATGTATTGCTCTAAATAATGTACAAGTAAAGTTAAGTTATTAATTATTATACTACCAATAAGGTCTTCAACTAGTATGTAATCTGTAGGTATAGGTCTAAGATTCATATCCTTATACTAAAATAATGGATCTAATAAGAGTTTAAATTAATATTGTGTTCCATAGATATAGGCCTATAGTCATGTAATTTGACTTGGTTATCAAATATCAATAAGAACTATATTGTCTTCTGTTTCTTTACGTCTATAATCATGGCCTTTAACTACTGTAAGTTAGTCATTGCAGTACCAATAAGAACTTCAACTAATGTGTTGTATCCTGTAGCCCAATGTCTACATTACTGCACCAAGTTATCTTTTTAAATAATACATACCTCTTTCTTCCTCAGATAATTTCCTGAATAATGTATAAGTAAAGTTTATAATATACACAACAACTATTTGGGAACTGCCTCCCAGGGGATCATTTATAAGGGTGTGGCAATCCCGAGTTTTCTAGCTGGATTTACACCTTTCTTCATGTAGTCTTAAATCTCTTTTATCTTTCCTATCAGGTCTCTCTTAACCAACTTTTGTTCTCTTCTGACCTTGATGCTATTTGAGTATTCAAGGGATAGAGTTCTCCATTTTATGCTCTATTCTTCTTTTTTTTTAAGCGATGATGGACCTAGAAGTCTTTCATGTTTAAACCGCATGAAATTTGGAAACTGGGAGAAGTTCTGTTAAAATTTGTTCTATATATATATGTGTGTGTGTGTGTGTGTGTGTGTGTGTGTGTGTGTGTGTGTGTGTGTGTGTGTGTGTGTGTGTACAGGGGAAATTGAGAGGAAAAAAATATTGACCAAGTTGTGTTGTATTGTGCTCGTGATTAACTGTGTTTTTAGTATTTAGTAATAGTGGTTATAGTGTTTTAAATCTGACAAAATCTGTATTTAATCTTAATCTATAATTGTTTATTTACATAAAAGTTTACTTCTAATCTAAAGACTTGAGTATATCTCAACTCATGATAAATTCATTAACTTTTAAATTCTGGACTTTGACTTTCTTGATTATGAGCAGATAAATAATAAATTTGTCTTCACTTGGACACGGTCTGAGGTAAAAGTAGTTTTTGTTGAATATATTTATTGACATAATGACTTTAGTGTTATTTTAGATCTTCATGCATTATCTCAAGATAAACTACAATTAAAATCCAACCAGATTAAATATACTCCTGTCATAGGGTATAATAGTCTATTATTAAAAAATATAGAAAATAATATATCGAAATTTCCATATGGAAAATCCATTGGATATAGGAGTCAAGGAGTTTTGTGCAAGGAACAATGCTCTGTATGGTTTCATAGGAATTGTACAGACTTGAGTACTTAGGAATTGTAAAACGTGGCTAGGTCAGTGGGAAAGTGGTTCTGTGACCCATGCTCAAATTTGAAAACAACTATTTTTTAGAAGATTATTTCCTAAATGAAGAAATATATAAACAAGTGATTGAAGAGGCTAAATTTGTTACTTAAGTCACTGAGCGAAGAACTAACAGAAGCAAGAAAATAAATTAATCAACTAAAAAATAAAAATAACTTTCTAGAAAACATTATAATTGAAAGGGATGAAGAGTAGTATTATCTAAAAGTAAATTAACAGATAACAAAAATATATCAATAAGGAGTCTGCTATTATCTATTAAATTAACAGGAAAATTTATTTGCCATATTTGCAGAGGATAATGAATCTGGTAATTGAGCAGTCTCATTGTAAGTTTATACAAAAGAAGAAAATAATTTGCTCGACTATGGGCGCCAGGTAGCTTAGCTTACCAATTTTGAAAAATGAAGTTAATTGTTATTATTAAAATTTCTCAGGGTCGCAAATCCTTTTGAAAGTGTACTCACAGTGGTCTTTGGTGAAATAAAGAAATCTTAGATGTTGTGCTGAAACTTAACATGTTTTATTAAAATGCAAATATTAAAACATTTATACAAGGTTATCATCAAATATTATTAAACATTCATATTCAGAAATCATAGCTTAATACATCCTCATACTTCTTTAAAAAATCAAATTGAATTTTATTCATTAAATTTATTTTTTAGTTGCAACTCAAAAGAAAAAGCAAAAAGGTCTTTAGTTCATTTAATTGAATTAGTGTAATTAGTAATTTAGTTCTACAAATTAGATAAAGTTTCATTAATTTATTTATTTTAAAAGAAGGATTTTACTTTAGTAATTTCATATTTTATAATATAAGGCATTGTCTCAATATTAGACTCCAGATTTTCAAATTAAACTTATAACTAAACATTAAGAAATTATTATCATATTATAAACAAAAATGATTTTAGAAATAAAGTCTTAACGTGTATACCAGGTACGTTCTTTTTAGTTAAAAGCACAATTCCTTGGTTACGTCTCATAGTCAATGCATCTCGTCTTGTGTCGAGCCGCTGACGTGGTCGATTCCTTGCTGCTATACGGAATTCATTATTTTATTGTTCAAATAGTTAATGTTTGTTGGTATCATGAATTAAACCGTTCTATTATGAGACTTTACGATCTTGTCCAGAGTTCACGATTCAAAAATCTCATTTGTCTCGAACACGTGCAAGACTTTTATTTTTACACATTTCACTTAGTTCACATTCTTTAAATTAAAAGTTCACGCTTTAAGTTAGAACGAGTGTTACTTAGATCAATTTTAGATTGATCTTAAGGCTACTTATAACATTTTTACCATATTTTATAAAAGTTTCTTTACACAAAACTACGTCTGACCAACTCGGCTGTTCCCTTAACACTGGTTAATGTTTTCACTACATTCTACAAAAGCTTATGTATACAAAAATACGTCTGATCACCTTGAGCGTTCCACTTAAAACTGGTTTTACGTTTTCACTACATTTTATTAAAAGTTACTTTCTTTTAACTGAAAACACGTCTGACCAACTCGGCTGTTCTCCTAAGACTACTAAAGCCACATGTGTCTTTGTACAACTTCCCCTAGCGTCATATTTTTAATATGCAACGTCCATGAGAAATTTTCTCACACACCTAGTAACACGTTTTGTCTATTTTTCACTACACAATTTTTATTCAAATATTCATATGACTTATAATTAACATGTTTTACATCACATTAGTATGGAAATCCATATTTAAATTTTATATTCCCTTATCTTAACATGTACATTGAGTCATTCTTTTGATTTCTGAAGTCCCCCACCCATTCAATTTCAACAATTCCCGGGTTTTTCTTAATATTCAAATCTTAATATAACCATTTTTTGGTTATCCAAGTTAAAATTACCATTTTTGGTATTACATCATTCAATAAACAAACTCTAGGACTAAAACCAAATGGTGAATTAAGAAAAAATAAATCTCAATCGAACAAAATAAATGTGTCAATTTTGTCACCTAAAATAAATGGTTTAGATAATAAAGATGATTCACAAATTTTGTAAATCCTAGTGAAGTTGTGTACTGTGAAACATAAAATACAAGAAACCAGAAATGTAAAATCAAACTCAAGAAAAATTACTAATAAAAAAAATAAATAAATGAAAGAAAAATCATCGTTATTGGCGATAGATGTGCTAGAATGATATGATTATAGAAAATTACAAAGTTGTCGGCTATGTCTATCCAGGAGCCCCAATATCATATATTACTGAAAAAGCACAAAGTATTGAAAAAATCTGGATGGAAAGATATTTTAATCTTCTTTGGTGAGAAGAATGATGTTGTACCAGGGTCAAAATATGAAAATGTTCTTCAGGAATCAATAGATAAGATTCTCCAAATTACTTTTAAAGCTAAGGTTATAATAAATACAATCCCAAATCCCCCAAATAGTTTAAACATGTCTATTAATTTTGTAAATAACAGAGTTTTTACATACCATTTTACAAGAAGGGGTATATCAGAGAAAGAAGACAATAGTCTGTAATGGCTTTTTGAGTTGATAAATACCAGAACAAATAGGAAAAACTTTTCTGGAGAATTGGTTCGTGACTACCAAGGACATGAGGATACAGATCAGTGTACTTGAAACAAATCGGTACGAGTGATTCAACACCCTTGGAAAGATGGTTGAAGACTGGGAAAATATATCCTATTAAAAACAACTTAAGTGGACTTTCTATTTGTAGTAAACCTTTTTTATAGATTTGAACCTAAATAAATTTAGGTAAAAAAATAAATAAGTCTTTCTGAAAAAATTATAAACGATATTAATGATAAGATTGAAAAACGTGCTAGGATAAGACTGTTTCCTGTATCTGTTATGCATTATAACATCCAATGTATAAATAGTAAAAAAAATACTAGAATTTTTATCGTTTTTTGAGACTATTAACTATTCACCTATGTGTTTATGTGAACACTGGCTATGCCAGGAAAATATACTTATATTAAATACTCTTGATGGATGTAAGCATGGGACATCTCCAACCAATAATAATCTGTAGTTGGTAATTAGAATAATTAATAAGTAATATAAATGATTAAATTAGGAAATAAAGAGATAATTGTTTTAAAAATAATAACTTTAGAATTTTTTTAAATGGTAAAAAGAAAAGGGTGTTTTTTATGATAATGAAGAAAAAAGTGAAATTAAATTAATGTAAGCGGGAAAGATGGCTTTCGTGTCAAACAAAGACTCAACATCACATGATTCCTATCCTCTAATATGATTGGTTCGGGATGAAAAAATTCAAACAACATGAGAGAGTGAGAGTTGCATACTCCTAACGGAAAAAGCAACTCTGCCTAAAAAATGGCATTTGTACTCACTCTTCGAGAAGATGGCAATGTCGTCAGACTTGTAAGACTCTTGTCCTCAAAGCGAGGTTTTATTTTGGAAGTTAAAAGAAGAAGTGAGTGTGATATAATTGAACAAAATAAAGGTGTTTTATTACATGAACCTATAAAGGTAGTAAATTATGTAATTAAAAATATGGACAAAATGAAATTGTAAGTAATTTATATAATCATTAAAATAACCTGACTTTATAAAGACATGACAATGAACGATGGATAGTTTTAAGGAATATAAATGTTAAAATTAAGATTCTTGTTTCAGATATAAATTGTTCAAATTAATAAGAGTTATATAGTGTAATATATAATATATAGCTCGAAATATAGAATTCCTTTTATGTGTAATAAAATTGTATGTACTACAACGGAAAAACTCAGCTATTCTCCTGTACACTGAGCTAGGCTGTGCCCCTTCCCCTTTTTAATTAACACACTTACCTCAAACCCTGTAATATTTATTACAGGCTTTGTTTTCGAGAGTATTGAGTAGATTTAGACAGTTCACTGAAAGTAGAGGCTTTTTCAATTTTCACCTGAACCTCTTAATCCCTTCAACAATCCAGTTTAAGTTTGGCCTAAACTATTGGTTCCCCCCTCTATTTAACGCTTCCAGTAATAATAATTGTTATTAATTTTCTTTTTTACAAAATTATTTTCTTTTATAAATTCATCTTCTATATTAGTATAAAACAAATACATTTATAAAACTAAGAGCAGGTTGGTATTTTAGCAAAATTTAAAACAATTAATACTTTTCTTAATTTGATTACTTATTTCTTTCTAATTTGAGAATTTGACTTTTCAAAAATTCTTTTTCTATTAAAATTAAAATTTCCACACACATTAAATACTTATTAAACATAACATATCAATTTATTCACAACAAAAAATATTATTCCAGGAAAACTATTAAAGGATTTGAAATTATTTTTTATTGCACTTAATGGCAACTCACTGTTTTATCAAATGTTATAAAAGTGTCAAACCTAGACCGAAGTGTTGACTTTCCTGGAATTTTTTGGTTGTGGAGTAGATCTGCGTTGTTAATCTGCTATCAGCTCCAGTCCAGTTTGGCAGTCCTGGTTTAATCGTCCCATTAGATGACGTAAATCTGTCCTTCTATTTGACTCTAACACTTAATTGATTCTACCTTTTACAAATTTATTTTGCGAAGTAAGGTGATCTTCACCTTTGAAAAATCATTACAAGAGAGCCCTCCGAGAGGGTCAGTGGCTTTATTTATAGCCGAAATACATAGTATTCTCATACCAATTTTCTTCCCTTCTTGGTGAGATACGATATTTGCTTTTTCTTCCTTATTACTATGTTTAATTTATTGTTTCTGTCTTCCACTGTGTTGCACTATTTATAATGTATCTTAGCATATTAATTTTTCTCTTCTAAACCTTTTTTTAATTACTTTTTTCCATTAATTAGTTTATATTTTAACTGTTGCTGTCAGTTAGCTTCGTGACTCCACCCCTCGCGACGTCACCGTTTCCCGCACTTTCTGGTCCTACAAAATTAAACTTGTACTGGGCTGAAATCCTTTTGTTTTATTCTAAACTTGTATAACTTGCTAATATTCTGTAATTTTTACTTTTTGATTCTTGCATCTTGTTGATCTTGACTGTGGCTTTCCTGACGATCTCAATTTGTGATTCTAGGTGTTACCATTCTTTTGATATCGTTGATACTAATTTTAAGTAATTTCTTAATCCTACTGTTTGCACCTTTGTTCCTAATTCACTGAAACTCGGTAGTTTTGTAGAAGTACCCGTATAAGTTTCGTAGCCGAAAGGAAAAAATTGTCCAATTTCCTTGTGTCGATTTTCAAACTTTTTTCACTTCTTTTTGCACTCACAATTTTAATAAATTTCCTTTAATATTTTGATCTGGGATTTACATTTTCTTTTTCTTTAATTATTATTATTTATTAATCTGGAATTTTGATTTATTATCACTTTCCATTTTCCCACAAAAGATATGAAAAATATTGATTTTTTATTTTTGTTCAGAATTTATTTTTTACTCCATTTGTCATTGCTTTTATATATACTATCTTAATATCATTGTATTAATTACTTTATTTCAATTTTCTTTTGTATTACTTGTATTTACTTTTATAAGTAGCACATTTCTGCTAACTTTTTAATTAATCATTATTCCCAAATTTTCCAAGAATAAAATTTTCTTAGATTTCCATATAGTTTATGAAAATGTAAGTTTTTGGATTTTGACCAATTTTGAAAAGTTTTCTCTTTCGTACTTTGTCTTTAACTTTAATTATGTCAATTAATATGAAATATTAGTATTAGATACGAATTGCGTACATCTTGTACTACCATTACATATTCTTAAAACCGTCTATTTCATATTTTCAAAATTCATCTAATACTGATTTTTTATTTCAAAATGACCATACAACTATATTTCCGTTGTAGTACATTGTACTTAATAACAATAAAACAAAAACAATATTTTTCTTTAATAATAATTACATTTAATAATTTTTTTATAATGCTTGGTCAGATGAAAAAGTTTCTGCAATTAAGTGTGCACTGTTTATTATTTAAATAATAATTATAAATCATTATTAAAAGACCTCATTATTTCTGTGTGGAAAAAGTTAAAATAATCTATTGTTTAATTATTTACAGGGCAATTCCAACAGTCTGTCAAGCATTGATATAGCAGCAGGATATGCTGGACTCTCTGATTACAATTTTTATTATGTTGGTTCACTTCTGTTTATTCATACTTATGCTGCTCCTGTTCTTGCATTCCTTCTGAACCTCCAGGCAGTTGTCAACATCAGCAACAAGTAAGTATATCTCAGTCTGGCACTGTGAATCAGTCATTAGACACAGTGGCTGTTCTAAAGCATTGGTGGTTTATATTGATAAGCAATTCTAAAATCAGGGTGACAATGTATTTTTATATTGGAGGAACTGATTTTTAAAAATTTTCACTTTGACTCTCTATCGTTTTGAGAAAAGTTGAATTTTTCAGCCATTTATACAAGAGTAATTTGAATTAAATTTAAGAATTGTAAAAACTAATATATGAATAACAATTTTGATTTATATTTAAAAATAAAGACAACTTATAACTGTAAACATGGCCTATACAAAATTAAAATGTATCAACAATAACTTGGCCTACCAATAGGAATATACATTTTGAACACCCTGTGGAAGTAGACACTAATGGAGCTTGACCAGGTCTCCCCTCTCTCTATCTCAAATGCCTAGAGTCTATTTCCCATAATGACAGCAATGCACCACTGTGTGTGAAATCTAACCTTATAGTTGGTGATTGTTTTCAAAATAAGTATTTCACATTAAACAATAATTTATAATAACAATAAATATAAGTTGTTTACATATTTACTTTTTTCATTTATGGTTCACATATTCATGTACTCCACTGCAAAGCACTAAGAATATATGTCATGATATGTCTTTAGATGTAAGATAATCATAAGATTTATCAGACTGGGAAAGATAAGAATTAAAATCAAACAGTGGAATTATGTAATGAGATAGTTATTGTTTAACTCTTATAAAGGAAAGCTATTAAGAACTAATATTAACAAGATAGACTAAAAATGATAATTTTGTCATACGAGAAGGACAGTTAAACTAGAGCTGAACATAATGACATGCTCAGGTTGTATTCCTTCCTATATCAAGAAACCTATATTAATTTATTTTTTTTATTTTATATTTTGTAATTTATAGTTATTAAACAAATGTAACTTATCAAGAAGATTTTTATTTAAAACATAATCTGTATAATGCGAGTTGGTAATAGAAATTTTTTTTAATAAATTTAAACAACAATTTTTTAGTATAAACCACAATATTTTAATTGAAACTTGCCGACCATGGTTTCGATAGTTACAGCATTGTCAAGGTATTTTACAAGAATGACTAACTTCAAGTATTTTTATCATTCTTGTAAAATACCTTGACAATGCTGTAACTAGCGAAACCATGGTCGGTAAGTTTCAATTAAAATATTGTGGTTTAGACTAAAAAATTGTTGTTTTAATTTATTTAAAATGGAATACCACCAAGTACCTATGGTTTAGCTTAAATAGTTGAAAAAACTTAGTTTTTTATTGCAATTCCAAAAGATTTTGAGGTATTTATTAAACATTGATATTCAGCTTCTATCAAATTTTATTATAATTTACACTTCCTCTGTGAACACTCACCTTACTTAATCTTCTCAGTTATGATGGTGCATCATAGAAATTCTTTACGATATGTCCTGCAAAATTACAAATGAATCTATATTTCTTAAATTACATCATAAGTTACTCAACAAATGAGGGAATGTTGGTTTTACCAAAATTGGCAAAACACTATAAAAACTTCTTAAATTTTGGGTTTTTTTAAATTTTGATATTCCTACAAGATATTATCAACATGTTACATCAATTCGAAATCACCATCACAAAAAAAAACATGGGACAAATAAGTTTAGTCAAATCTATCAAAACATTTTATATTTTTCATTTTTGATTAACATTTTCAATTATTTTTAAGTCATTAGTAGTCTAAATATCAAAATACACGATTTAATAAATACATTAAACATATTGAATGTTAAAAGGTTTTGAGTTCTATATTTTGTTTAGTTCATTTTAGGATAAATTTATTTATGAAAATCCCTGAGGCACAAGTTGAATCGACACAGGAATGTTTGTGTAAGTTTTTGTCGAATAATTCAATTTCAAATTCGTTATTTTTTTGTGGCTCAATAAAATAATCTTGAAATTTTTTTTTAAAAAAAGGACAACATTCAGTGTTTGTTATCTTTTAAAATAAATATTTTTTTCACTGGCCAAGTTAAAAAATTGGGCAGATATAATGGGATTAAATCATAGAAGTAACATACTTATTCATGCGGTCAAGGCTGCTCTTCAAAAAAAAACCATTCAGTTGCTGAATGAATATAATTTCTAACATTTGTAAGTCCGTCTTTTAAAACGTGTTAAATATTACAAAAACTAACAAAGAACACATTATTTCATGAACGATTTTGCTAAACTTCAAATAGTGACAAGTATAACCATCAATGTAAACTGTTTCTACTAAATAGTTGTGATTTACTTCTCGACATTTTATTGCTATTACATCGATTTTATTATTCTATTTCATTTCTTTGGCAAAGTAACAATTCATTATTCATTTAAAGCATTTAGTTTTGTATGGAATTCATTCATATATGTTTGTATGTATGGGTTTTTCTTCCTATTTTTTAAATTCTGTTTTAGAAAACTTCTATACAAATTTTACCTAGGGCAATGAATACAAAACACTTATAGTCTTCTATATTTATTTCTCATAGAAAATTCTACAGCTATAGACTATGAAATGTCAAACAATCCTACTCATAGATGTAATTTATCACAATTTTACGTGGGTTTGTTTGTTGTTTTTTTTTAAATAGTTGGACAAGTTCATTTACCCAAAAAGTTTGTTGTTTTATTAAAAGAATTCTAACAACAAAAAAAGTATTGATTTAGTTTTTTAAGCCCTCTTGGTTTCCTATTCAAATATATAATTAATAAAAGTGAATTATTGATTTTGATTACACTTTAGGAACATGATTATCTAGCAGATACCTAGGTCCAATATTTACTATATTGCTAAAAGATATTATTAAATAGCTCTAGCCTCAACCATTTATTTTGATTAATTTTTATTTAGTTTTTGATGTTTAAGAAGCTGGTATTATTCCAATTTCAAATATATTAGTAAATTAAATTCAGAGTCATAAATCATATATGCAAAATCATTGTAATAAATAAAGGTTAAAATGCAAAAGATTGAAATTTTGGTTTTTAAGGGGTGGGTATTATTAACATAGTATATGTTAGGTAATTTAAGACCAACATCGTAATACCAATATTGGAAATCAATTTTAACATAATTCATTGAAAAATAAAAAGTTATTTGTTTCATTTTATTTTGGGGCCCAAGGCCAAATATGTTGATAAATTTTTAATCAGAAAAAAATACTGCACAACTCCTTGTTATCAAGTCGGTAGGGCACATACCAGAAAGGGAGGGGAGGGGGAGGCCAATGTTGGCTAAATCATCACTGATGTTTAGTAAATTAGAAATTAGGCTTCTAAAAAAAGATATTGGAAATAAGTAGAATTAAAAATGGATTGAGTAAAAATATTTTAATGTTTTAACCACCATTTTGTTTTTAGGATATGGTTAATGGTTGTACCTAAATATATATATATATATATATATATATATATATATATATATATATATATGTTTTGGCCTCAATGTTGTTTTTCAAGATACATGTATAATTCTCATATAAAATTTTATATTAAATTGCTAATCGGCAAATAAAACTTTTATACACATTGTAGAATTAATTGGCTTCATCCCACTGAATGAGTACTGAAAAATTACAACATCCCAATGTAAACATTGAACAGTTTATTTTAATAAAATTTACTAAATGTTCAAACAAATTATCAATAAACGCTGGTCATATATTTCAAAATTAGTCTTTTAAAATTGTATGAACTTTGTAGGTTATTTATAATAAAACCAATAATATAGGAAACTGAGAATTTGACTGCTAGTTGACTCTGATAGTTTTGAAAATATGAAAATGAGCCCTGATGTTTTTTTTGGAAACTCATTTCTATACAGTTACCACTTTCTCACATATATTCGTATTTTGAGAAAGTTATGTGATGGATAGAAAATATCAAAGTCTAGTCAAATACCTTAAGAGATGCCCCGAGTCCAAAAAGGGGGTTGTTTTTGGAATGATGTCTGTCTATGGTATGCTCTACAGACCAAAGCTATAGATTTTAATCAAATTTGATATGTATTCATATTTTGGCATTATCTCAGGGATTTTTTGTTATTTTTTAAATTTTGTTATTGACAGATAACATAAGAAAAACACAAAATTACAATTATCTCATAATCAGCTCTAAATATTTTCATCATATTTTGTTAATTGTAGCCTCTAAGAGCCCAAACAAAACATATTGGTCGCCATCTCTCCAAAAATATTGATTTTTTGAATACTGTAATCCGATATTAGTCATAGATTTACCGATTTTGTTTTGGTTGGTTTTGAGAATGAAAGAAGATAACATTTATGCCTTGTAACTTTTGGTAAAATATTTTACTTGAAGAGTTTATATATTTTATAGTTACAAAAAAAATGAAAATGAAATTGAATTTATTATTTTTAATGATTTTGCTCGACTATAGGCGCCAGGTAGCGTTAGCTTACCAATTTTGAAAAAGGAAGTTAATTTTTATTATTAAAATTTCTCAGGGTCATGAGTTCTTTTACCAGTGTACTTACAGTGATTATGGTTCTTTGAAATGAGAACACTGTAGCTGAAATTTTGACATAAACATTTTTTATTGAATTAAGATTATACATATATATTCATGACACATTTCTTACCGCTATTTAAAATCTCTATGTTCTTTAACTTTAAAATTATTTTGCCTTGAAGAGGCATAAATCCTTTTTTATGACTCTATATTAATAGTTGCAACTTAAAACAAAATATTTTTTATAGTGAATTCTTATATTCTCACATAGCAAAGATTATTTTATATTAAAATGAAATTAAGTACTTTAAGCTTAATAGTGGCTATACAAAAATTATTCATTAGAATAAATTTAAAAAGTTCATACAAAAAGTTCTTTTTATACAAAATTATTATTATGAAACTGTCTATGATTCTTTGTTACCGCATAACCGTTCATGTAGGCTGAAAATGTCCTCATGGTGAATTCCTCTCATCTTTTATTGCAATCACTTTGTAGACTCAATTTACACATCCGATGATCAATTGTCCTTTCAAGTTCACAGTGTTATACAAGAAATTCATCACTTTATTAAATTTAGAGTTACTGTCCAATACTCTCTTCAAACACAAACTACGTCCTACCACGTCAAAAACTGTCTCTAAACTCGTTAAATTATCAACATTCAAAGTTCTAAAACTTCTTTTTTACCAGAACATCTCTCACTGACTCAAATGTCACAATAGGACTCTACTTTAACAATTTTCGTTACATTTTGGAAAAAGTTTCTCTCTACCAAAATACGTCTGATCACCTCAGATGCTGTCTTAAGACTGCTTGAAAACCACGAGATTTCTCCTCTTCCGGTTTACGGTTATAAAGGTTCAACACACTCCCGATATTTCACTCAAATTTATAAACACTTTATGTTAAACAAATTATACTAAAATTAAACATGATTATTTATTTTGTTGTCTTGAAAATCTATTTTCATCTTAGAAATGAATTTATCGAATATAAAATGTCATTTAAACAGCTTACCCCCTCTTTCACGACCGCGTCTTTCAAACAAGCAATCAAACTTTAATTTTTTACCTTATTACAAAAACCCCACAAAGATTTGTATTACAATACAAGTATTGTAGTACAAATTTTTTTCTATATATAAAAAAAATTTAAATTTAAAAAATATAAAAAAATTTAATAGATTTTCAAAACTATTAACTTCAGCAGCTAAAGACATTTATATATACACAAAATGCATAAACTATAGGAAAGATTCTCTTTTTTAAAACCTATTTCCTAAATACCTTTTTTATTATCCTAACTATTTTCAATTTATCAATGTTCATTTATATAAAAAATAATCACTTAGCGCTAAAAAATATCTCTATTCATCAAAGAACCCACATCAGCTTCTTATCAACATCCGTTGATTGAAAACTTTCCCATCAATATTTTCTTATTGACCTAGTCTGTCAATCAAACCTTATCTCCAGACTTCCATCTGTAGAATTTCTTGCCATTTTGACACTTCCTTACCCACACTTTATTCTTTGCCTAGACCAAATTATTTTACATCTCTACTTGAAATTTAATTTTCATTTTAGTTATACATCTGAATATTTTTTATCTTTATTTAATCATGAATTGAAAAACTCCTCAATAATACTTAACATTGCTTAAAATCACTCAATCATTACCTAAAATCACCTCAAATTACATTAAATCTTTTTAATTCTACTTTTACATTATTATTTATTTTAACTTAATTCCAATTATTACTTGTATTTATTTAAATTCTCAATTCTCCTTTGTCTTACTGGGACAAAATGTTCATTACTGACTCTACTAATTACTAAACTTCTTTATTTTTTACTAAAACTCAAAAAAATATAACATCATTATCATCAATATTTATTTTTAAAAAATTTACAAAATTCACCTATCTATTTCAAAATTCTTCTTTACAACTGTATTATCCTTAGTATCTTATTTTAAAAATTCCTTCTATCTCCAGTCTTTCATATTTTAATAATTTAAATTGCATTAATCACCTTATATAAAACCTCCTTAATTATTCATGTAGCTCCGCAGATTACCTACATATCGTCGCATAAAAAAAACTCATTATTTCATCGTAGATTCCTTTAAAAAACTTCAATATCGTCGTATATTCGTAGATTCCTTAAAACATATTCTTCCTTCATAAAATCGTCGTATTCTTCATTATATCATCGTAGAACTCAAAAAACCTCTTAAAAACCTAAAATTAACCATTAATGCAATCAACTATCATTCTTATAAAAACTTTTCAACAGAACAACTTCATATCTTAAATACCAATTTACCTAATACTTCTGTAAAACACTCATCTTCATATAAAAACTTCAAAAAACTCTTTATTTAACTCCTTCACATAACAAACTTCATAATTATCTATTACTTGAATACAAAAACTTCATTACAAAAAATTACATTGTTTCCCAGCTAAACACATTATTTCATCAAAATCATTAAATACCTTTATCAAATTACTCCTTAAAAATCATCTGTTATCTCAAACTCCATTATTATTTATTAAAAAACTCTACTTATTTATTTGTTCTATAAAATTCATTAAAATCTCTTCAGTTATTATTACTTCACCATACTATCTTCTTTTAAAACAAAATCTAACATTTTCTATTCATTATTTATTTTAAATCAAAAATCATAAAAAACTCTATTATTATTTGTCTTGGCAACGCCTTACATAGATTTCTCAAACTTTTACAAACTATCCTTCTTCAAATCATAAATTACTTAAAACTAACAATACTATTATTTCATACTATCAACTAATCCTTATTATTTACTAACATCGAAATTCAAATTATTATTTTACAAATTAACATCAGTTTACTTATCTTAATCAATTAACGTATTTACATTTTTTACGAAAGTTTTCGTTTTGCCTTTGCAAGTGTTCCTTATTCTGTCACGTCCGGTTTTATTCTAAGTTTTGTTTTCAACAAAATCCTCTCCCTCTACCATGAAAGATAGTCCTATTGTCTTCTATTATCTCTCCTAACAGCTGTTTCTACTTTATTGAATAGACACAAAAAAAAACTTTTCTTATAGCTGCGAAAGTTTATGACACTTTCAAACATAAATCATCGTTTACGCTTTTTGCCCAAAATTACATGTGACAGAACTATAAACAACTACGTTGGATTTTTTTATAGGTTTTCCAATTAACCCGATATTACTATGTTCTCCAAATGATAATATAGGTTCTTCATCCTCCCATTTTTGTTTTTGTTTATGTTTAAATGCATTTACGCGAAGAAAAAATTTAAATAAATTCTAAATTCATAAAAAATTTCATCAAAATCGGCCCATCCGAAGTTGAGATATTGTCTCTTAACCAGACTGTACCCCTATCGTCGCATGTTTATTGCTTACATACTCCTTTCAATATAATGTTATCTTATTTCTCAACAATCTTTCATCTTAAATTATTCTAAGTCCTTTGTTGATGAATTACATTTTATTCTATTATTAAAGTTAATCGAAATGGACGTCCTTTATTTTAAACATTTTATATTATACTAATTATCTTTCACTTAAACTTCTTTTTAAATATAAAAATTTATTTTATTATAACAAATCAATAGTTTATTTTATTTTTTTTTTAAAACAGAACTTTCTGCACATCCTGTATCTCAGTCTCAATGTTATACGCAATGGAATTTTAAGCCTGGTCATTAGAAGTAAACAACTCTCCTCTCGGTATATGATGCAATCCTTATCTGTTACTGATAACAAAACTCTCTTCGACTAACTGCACACAAAACCTTTTCCAATATCGCATCTATTTAATATTAACTCAACCTATTCAATATTGAATATTATTTCTTCAATATATTCTCAATGATTCACAACAGTCATACAATCTTCCTTCCTGCCAAGCCGTTATCTGACACGTATCATTAATATTTATTCTTTCCTAACATACAGAGTTATTTATTAACAAAGCCTAGCGTCTCCGATGACTATTCCAGCCAACATTTCAGCTTCATTTAATTTTCTCTAAAAGTTTTTTACTTTACATAGTTCATGTTTAAAATTTTTATTTTTTACACAAGTTATTAATTTATTTGGTTATCTATTATTACAAGTTTTTTACTTATTTATCTTCAAAATTATTTACGAAATATATTTTCTCAATTGAGTGACATTATATGTTCCTTTAATTATTTCAGTATCAATTGTACCTATTACATATGCATTTTCCAATTTCATTTTCAAAACTTTGAAAGGACCTTGATATAGTAAGAAAAATTTCTTTATTTCTTTTCTTAGATTTGATGAAAGATAGTGGTTTCTAACTAAAACTAAATCTCCTATCTCAAATTTTACAGGTTTTAGTTTTTTATCGTGTAATTTCTTCCGCTGACTTGCTTTTAATTTTAAACGTTTTCTTGCTAGAATTATTTTCTCTTCAAAATCTATTATTTTTCCTGGAGGAAACTTACACAATTCATTATAAATACGAGGACATTCCTTTTTAAACATTATCTCATACGGACTATCATTGATAGATTCATGTATAGATTGGTTAATGCAATTTTCGATAAACTTAACATAAAGCGGCCATTTTGTGTGTTTGTTATATACGTATGTCCTAAACATTCGACCTAATTCTCTCATGCAACGTTCGCTAGGATTACTTTGAGGTTGATATACAGATGTGTGCCTAACTTTAATACCATTACTTATTTATTTTTCTTTCCAAACATGTGATTGAAATTGACTGCCGTGATCGCTGAGAATGACTTTAGGTTTTCCTACGTCTCGTACATATTCATTGATTATTTTATTTGCCAAAACCATCCCAATAGCCCTTTTATACAGTATACAATTTTATAAATTTCGAAAAAACATCCAGAACTACAAATATGTATTTAACCCCACCAGTTCCTGTCGGTAATTCGCCAAATAAATCCACTGCAACTAAATCTAATACATTTTCTGGCAATATGTTAACCATTAATCCTTCATGTTTTAAATTTGATACTTTACTTTTTTGACACAAATCACATGGCCTAATTTGTGATTTTATTTGTTTTTCTAAATTTGGGAATTCATATAATTCCTTTAACAATTATTTATAACATTTTCCTACACCAATATGTCCATACCTCTCATGACAATCGTTAATTACTATTTCTATTAAAGATTTTGTTAAACAAATTTTGTGCATACCATTTCTTTTCAACTTTTTAAACAAAACACCATTATAAACAACATAACATTCTCTTAATTTGTCAAATTTAACAGATTTGTCCTCTAATAATTTAACAATCTTTTTACAATGTTCAATCTTGTCTTTGTTCTAATTCTAGGCGGTTAAAGGCTTTTCTTAAAAATCTACCTTGTTTTGCTAAATTTTTGTCAATTTGTGTATGAAAAATTTTAATCAAATGTTCATCTCCTGTTTTAATAATTTCATTATGATCTGTTCTTGAAATAACATCTGCTACAATATTTTCTTTCCCTGGACAATATTCAATTTCTAAGTTATACTCTTGTAAAAATAATATCCACCTTAAAAGTCGACCATGTGTTAGTTTACAATTCTTTAGAAAGGTCAATGCCTTATGATCCGAGCGTATAGTTGTTTTGTTTCCTAGCACATAATTTCTAAATTTTTTACAAGCAAAGACTATACTAAGTAATTCTTTTTCTGTCACAGTATAATTCACCTCACTATTCTGTAAACTACGACTCGCAAAGGCTATTACCAGATGGTCATTGTTTTCGTCTATTTGGTACAATACGGCGCCAACGGCTTTGTCTGATGCGTCAGTGTTTAGATAAAAAGGTTTCTGAAAATTAGGGTGCTGTAAAACTATTGTCTCTAAGAAAACCTGTTTGGTTTTTTCAAATGTATATCTGTCCTCTTCTGTCCAATTCCATATTTTATTATTGTTTCCTAAAAGATGTGTAAATTTACTGGTTAGTCCGGCATATTTTTGTTGAAATTTCCTATAGTAATTACATAGGCCTAAAAAACTTTGTAACTGCTTTATATTTTTTGGTGTTGGGAAGTCTTGAATTATTTTAATTTTTTCATGATCTGGTTCAATTCCTACATCTGATATATTATATCCTAAAAATTTTATACCTTTTTTACAAAAAACATATTTTTTTATTTTGATGGTAACATTATTTATTCTAAGTCTTTCAAATAGTTTCTTTAAATGTCTCATGTGTTCTTCGAATGATTTCGACGCTATACATACATCATCCACATAAACTGTCGTAAATTCTAAAACTTCAGGTCCTAATACCATGCTTAATCCTTTTTTAAACAAAGATGTACTAACATTTAATCCAAAAGGAAGTCTTTTAAATTGTAAATTCCTGCCATTAAACACAAATGCAACATATTTTCTAGATTGTTCATCTAATTCTATCTGCCAAAATCCACTAACTAAATCTATGCTAGAAATATATTTTACACCTTCAAATCTTTGTAATATATCATCTATTTGTTCAGGAGCCTCTCGATCTGGAATTATAATCTGATTTGCCTGTCTAGCATCTGAACATAATCTAATTGATGAATCTTTCGTAATTACACATACTAATGGATTTGAAAATGGACTATTTGAATCTTCTATTATGTCATTATCTATCATTTTTTGAATTTCTTTGGCTACAGCTTCCTTTTTTGAATGTGGTATAGCATATGATTTATTTATAAATTTATTATCTTCCTTTACATTTAATTTAGCTTTATAGTTTAACATTTTTCCTGGCTTATCCGAAAATACTTCTTTAAATTCATTTAATTCAGCTTTTAACTCTTGTTTTTCATAATCTAAGTTTAAATTGCTTTCTTCTAAAATTTTCTCTACAATTTGCGTCCATTCTATCTCTTCATTATTATTTTCATAATACTTTGAATCAAAATCTTGAAAAAAGTTAGTAGCTACCGGTACATCATTTATTTGCGATTCTTCATAATCAAAATTGGTTTCATTATAACAATTTATTTCTGTTTTAGTTCTACACAGCTTTAGTTTATAACACTCTACTTGCGAAATTTGTTTTTTAAATTTTGTTTGGATTATCTTATCTTCTATATTAAATTTAATCACTTCTTCATGAAAATCTATTTGGGCTTTCTTCTGTTTTGAAAAGTCACATCCTATGATTATTTCAATATTTAAGCCTCTAACAATTAAAAAATTTACTGCAACTACATTATTTCCAAATTCCACATCAATAAAAGCTTGTTTTGTTATCCTTTTGCTACGCACACCTGTTACACCTACTATTGTTAAGTTACAAACTGGCAATTCCAAAATTTTATTATTACTTGCAATTAATTTCTTATAGATTTCCTCATTCATTACAGTAATCTCTGAACCTGTATCAATTAAACATTTAAATTCTTCATTATTAATCTTTACCTCTATTTCAATCAATTCTCCTTTTATTGGCTGTATATTTACATTATTAAAATTTTCTTCCGTTAACAGTTCTTCCCTTATGTCTAAATCGGTACTATTATTTTCTTTAGTTATTAATGATAAAATTTTATCTTCACTAGTTATTAATTTAGGCCTATTTCTTTCCTTAGACAACAATACCTGGGCCCTATTTATTGTTGCCCATTTTGGTTTCCCTGTGGTCTATTATTATTTCCCCTATTACCCTGGTCATGTTGATTACCCTGTCATCCTTGATTCATTCCATTTCCATTTGTTCTTACAAAATTTTGTTGATTTGTTAACATTGGCCTATGATTATTTGTTTGCATGTTAGGTGATTGAAATCTATTAAAATTTGTAGGTCCTCTAAACCTAAACCCTTCCTGTCCTACTTGATTTTGTTGAAAGTTTTTATACATTGGTCTTTCCCCATTTATCCTATTATCACCCTGTCTCGGTCTATCTACTCCTACCAATTTTTGACTTTCCTGCCAACTTAAAATTAACTTCTCTAAATCATTTACATTTTTTGGTCTTGCAGCTAACATCATAAGCTCTAACTTTTCCGGCATTTTCTACTAATATGTCTGATAAAAGTGTCCATAGACATTGGTGGATCTAAAAATTGTGTTTTGTTATATAATCTCATCACAAATTTAAATACTTCTTCTATTGGTCCTCGGAAATAACTACCTATTAATAATTTAGTCTTTAATTGTTCCTGCTTTTCCTCCGACCAAAATCTGTCCAAAAACGCTAATTTAAATTCTCCAAAACTACCCCACTCATTTTTGTGTGCTTCAAACCACAATTCTACTTCGCCTTTAAAATATTTTCTCAAACAACATAACTTTATCTTCCATTGTCCCCCATTTATTTTATTAAACGTTTCAATAGCTTCAATAAATATTTTTGGATGTGGTTCTAATCTCTCATTTTGAAATTCTGGGATTATAGTGCCATTAATTATATTTGTGCTCGTATAAGCACCCTGACTTATGCTACCCTGTTCTACAAAGTTTTCTTTCATTTTCTGCAAAAATTCTTCTTCAAATTTTAAGGTTAGGCTATTAATTTGGTCATCTACATTGTTTTTTAGTTCTAAAATTTCCTGCTTTTCTAAATTCTTCTGTTTTCCTACTTCTAAGTCTAGCAAAGTTAATTTTTCATCCGTTTTCCCTAATTGTATCTCAATTTTATCTACTCAATTGTTTACATTACTCTTAACTTCTATGATTTCCTTACAAATTTTATTTTCAACAATTTTTAGATTATTTTTAGCTTCTATCTGATTACTTAACAACTTTACTTCAGTTTCAGATTTTACCTTATCAATTTCCTTAACCACACTACATATTTTATCTTACATATCCAATTCAACTTTAACAATTTTCTCATCAAAATTATTTTCTATTTCTAACCTAGTTTGCTTAATTTCTTGTCTTAAACCCTGCTCTACTTTTACATAATCTTCTTTTATTTCTACCCTACTCTCTTCAAATTTTTTATACATTTCTTCTTTTAAATCTAAATTGTCTTGTCTTAACTCTAATTTACTTTGTTTTAACTCATTATCTATCTTATCCAGTTTAACATTATTTTGTTCAAGTTTAACATTAAAATCCTCTAATTTAGCATTTATTTCCAGCTTATTCTGATCAAACTTATTACTTATTTCTTTTAATTCCAAATTATTTTGGTCAAATTTAGTATTAAATTCTTGTTTTAACTCTAAACTATTTTGTTTAATATTATTATTCATATATTCAAAAAAATTTATCAATTGCTCAAACATACTCTCCGTTTTCTTATTCTGATCAATATTTTCCACACTCTTATCTACCCTATCTTGTTCAATTACCCTAACCTCTTCAACTCTTATTTCCTTATCTAAATTTTCTTTTTCCATTTCTACTCCTAGCACTCCTGCAATTTTTTGATTCATACTTTCACACCGTTTTTTACTATCTTCCCTCGTATCACTACTAAAACCATATCAACTTGAACCTAAACTACTATTTTCGTTCACACTCGAACGTCTACTACTATTATTACTACCATTTACATCTTGATCTAAAATATTTTGTGCAAATGGTTCTTCCATTTGCTCATTATTTTGTAGTGTTTGTACTGAGTTATCTAAAAGAATTTCAACTTCTAACCCTACCTGTTCACTGTTATTACTATTTATCATTTCTAAATCCATCTTAATCTTATTTAAATTATTGAAATTATTATGTCTAACAAAAATTTTTTTAAAGAGAATATTTCCTATTGTAAAAATGTCCTTACCTTTTTAAATGTTTTCATTTCACCAGAATCACTGTTTAATTTCGACCTTCTTTGTATTATTTTAATACAAAGAATGCCACTCTGTTGGGCGACACTTGTAACTTTTGGTAAAATATTTTACTTGAAGAGTTTATATATTTTATAGTTACAAAAAAATGAAAATGAAATTGAATTTATTATTTTTAATGATTTTGCTCGACTATAGGCGCCAGGTAGCGTTAGCTTACCAATTTTGAAAAAGGAAGTTAATTTTTATTATTAAAATTTCTCAGGGTCATGAGTTCTTTTACCATTGTACTTACAGTGATTATGGTTCTTTGAAATGAGAACACTGTAGCTGAAATTTTGACATAAACATTTATTGAATTAAGATTATACATATATATTCATGACACATTTCTTACCGCTATTTAAAATCTCTATGTTCTTTAACTTTAAAATTATTTTACCTTGAAGAGGCTTAAATCCTTTTTTATGACTCTATATTAATAGTTGCAACTTGAAACAAAATATTTTTTATAGTGAATTCTTATATTCTCACATAGCAAAGATTATTTTATATTAAAATGAAATTAAGTACTTTAAGCTTAATAGTGGCTATACAAAAATTATTCATTAGAATAAATTTAAAAAGTTCATACGAAAAGTTCTTTTTATACAAAATTATTATTATGAAACTGTCAATGATTCTTTGTTACCGCATAACCGTTCCTGTAGGCTGAGAATGTCCTCGTGGTGAATTCCTCTCATGTTGTATTGCAATTACTTTGTAGACTCAATTTACACATCCAATGATCAATTGTCCTTTCACGTTCACAGTGTTATACAAGAAATTCATCACTTTATTTAGAGTTACTGTCCAATACTCTCTTCAAACACAAACTACGTCCTACCACGTCAAAAACTGTCTCTAAACTCGTTAAATTATCAACATTCAAAGTTCTAAAACTTCTTTTTTACCAAAACATCTCTCACTGACTCAAATGTCACAATAGGACTCTACTTTAACAATTTTCGTTACATTTTTGAAAAAGTTTCTCTACCAAAATACGTCTGATCACCTCAGATGCTGTCTTAAGACTGCTTGAAAACCACGAGATTTCTCCTCTTCCGGTTTACGGTTATAAAGGTTCAACACACTCCCGATATTTCACTCAAATTTATAAACACTTTATGTTAAACAAATTATACTAAAATTAAACATGATTATTTATTTTGTTGTCTTGAAAATCTATTTTCATCTTAGAAATGAATTTATCGAATATAAAATGTCATTTAAACAGCTTACCCCCTCTTTCACGACCACGTCTTTCAAACAAGCAATCAAACTTTAATTTTTTACCTTATTACAGCCATGATTTTTCACCATTTATTATCCACCATCCAAAATAAAATTTTTATCACTGTTTTTCAAGATATACAAAAGTTTTTTAATATAATTTTGAATAACAGTTGATAAGAAACAATTAATTTGTTACATTTAAAAAAAAAATGTTTTACGGAAAAAGGTAAAACGTTGAGCCTAATTTGAAAAAATCACAAAAAATAGTAATATTATGCAAAACACAACTTCAAATTATCATTTCCTTCAGAAAGGTGCATAGAATTTAGTTGTGTAGTGAAAAATATTTAGATATAAACAATTTTGAGTTATTAGGTCAGGAATCAAAAAATCGTCCAGTGGCTGAGGCAAAAATTGCACAGAAAAAGTAATGTACACCATATGATTTTTTTTTTTTTTTTTTTTTAATTTCCTCAAGTACTACTAGAGATTTGTAATATATTTGTGGATAATTTGCTAAAAAGAAAAATAATTTATAAAATTTTCATTAGACAAAATTATTTTTATATGTAAACAAATGTAAATTTGCTAAAAGATTACACCAGATATAACATAACCTATCCAGACAGTATCAGTATTAGATAAGTCTGACAATAACATTCACTCAAAACAATAAATTCTACAAACAATAATATAAATAAACATACCTAACAAAATAAGTTCACAATAACAGAAATAAACCAAGCCAAGCAGATAACACTAGGTTAGGCACATATTATAGTACACAAAGCAAGCCAGTGCAAAATGGCAACTTCAAGTTGAAAAAGAATCATCTAAAAAGTAAAAACTTTTACTTTTTGTGAGAAGGATTTTGGTAGACATGATTATGAAAGATTTAAACATCACCTTTACAATGATATATTATATATTTTGATAAAATAATATCTACTAGGATAAAAGTTGAATTGAAAAAATAATTAATTTTTAGCATGTAAAAATGAGTTAAAATTGTTGATTTTGTTTAATTTCTATATAATAAAAACTATAACAGATAGAAAGATTTGGAAAGCACTGATCGAAAGAGAAAGATGTGATCTATAGAACAGTGTTATGGTAGATTTGTTTGACAGAAATATCAATTTGGGAATATTAGAGAAAAATGGTGTCATTTTTGTTAAAACCACTTAGCGCAAATCTTTGATGTTACGTAACAAAGATATGCAAACTTTACCAATTTTTGAAATATTATTTATAACTTTTGTGGTTTTTTTTCATGATTATGCAACTACGGAACATTTCCAACGGTATTTTATTTTTTACGATAGGACTGTTCTAAGTGGGCAATATGTTGAATTGCAAAATACGTGTTTTAGGGTCGATAAAATAAACCATGCATCATTCATCCACCCATATTGGATACTTTGCCAGATGGAGAGTTGTCAGATTATACTTGTGTGTAGAAGAAGCTCTAGAAAAACCTTCAATTCTGGTACATCAATATCCTTCCAGCGTGATTGCTCTGATGTACTAGGCCCACAAAACAAATCAAGAGCATACACATTTGTTTCTCTGCAAGTGAATTCTAAAAACACAATCCAACAACAGATATAACCAATCAATTTTATTACCCTGACCAGGAATTGGCACTAACAATTTGTTTTCTTTTTAAAAATCAATATTTTTGGGCCAATTGTAGAATTTGACCACGTTTGATTCATTTCAATGTCATCATCACTTTCTGTCTTTGTATCAGCAGCGCTAGAATCATCTTCTTCATCTTTGCTAATATTTTGCAACGGTAGTGAGTGAGGGGGCACGGTTTAGGGTACGGTTTGGGTGGTACGTGGATCTACCTTGTCATGCATTGCCGTGTCGTGCGATCGTGTGCTAAAATTAATATAAGTACACTGGGCAAATCTCAACCTAGGCTAGCCGTTTTTGATGATTATTCCTACCAACTAATTTACTAAAACTAAACAATTTAGGCTAAAACCAATATTAATATTAACTACACTGTATTAGTTCGACTAATAATATTACGAAAACCCAAAACGCGATGCGCCTAGATATAAACCCTAGGGCCGTACCGGCTCTATTCCTTTAGGTTTAGCAGGGCATAGTTAATAATTTCGGCACTGTTATAAATCAAAGATGATCACAGTCAGACGTCTTCCCTCACAGGTGGTTCATGCACTACTCGTCGCTTATCTAGTTCTGCGCGCACATACCAGATAGCGAAGGGGAGGGGAGAAGTGGTGACTAATCACTACAGTCACCCCCTCTAGCTAAAAAACAAAAAAAAAGAGGTACACCGTGCGTGGGACGGGAATGAGGTGTAAGGACAGAACAAGGTATAAAGTTAGGTAGTGCCAGATGACATTGCCCTAGTAGTCAGCTCGCCAAAAAAATTAAAATGAAATGCGAACACTTAGGCAGAACCCAAATGCTCACCCTAAGGACTGTAAACTAAAAGAAACTGGAAGCTAAAAATCCAATGAATGAAGGGCAGAGTTGATAATGAATTGGATAATTGGAGTAAAAGGAAGAACTGAGAAGAGAAAAAGGGAAAAAATGAAGAGGGAAATCCTCCCCCGGTACCAGGAAAAAAAGTTCTTAACACTTTGAGGCCTAACTCTCTAACGCGCTGCTTTCCTACTGTGCCTGGGGGTTTTGGACATGTTTTTAAAAAATTGTGGTATTTGTTATATTTATCATATATGACTTATTATATATCATTTTAAACCTAAAGAAATTACCTTTTTAAATATATATACATTTAAATAGATATTTTACTCACAGTCAACACTCCTTAGTCTTGAAAAAGGGTAAAATACACACACAAACAAAAATAGCTACACAGCACTTCACTAAACATAATTGGCCTTTGTATGATACAGTTTGAAACATTCAAACTGTTTAGAGCCTGTAGCTTTTTGGGAGCATATTGATAAGGACGTGAACGGACTCGTGTACTATGGTCCCTAATGTTGATATGGTATGTTAATAAGTTTGTTTTTCCCAGTTTCTTGGTAACAGTATTAGGGAATTTTTTAATGAGGACCGCAAGTTGTGCCTTTTGGGAGGCCGTAAGATTGCAACCCATCTGCAGGGATTAGGGTGTATTTAAATCCTGTAGGATAGGGGATAATATGCAAACTAAAGGGAAAGCGTATGGGAAATGTACCTCCTGACTCTTGAAGTCAATAGTGGCCTTGGTCTTACGTAAAAAATTGCAGCCCAAAATTATTTTGAAAGGTAACTTAGGTGCGACTAGGAAGGAATAATCCCAAGAGAGGTTACCCAGTTTAAGGTGGAACGTTACCTTTTGGTTAAAAGTCAGTCAGTGGTTGTTGACTGTTAGGGCTAAGAGGTGGACTGGAATGGCTTGTTTAATGAGTTTATGTTCCTGAAGGGACTCATAAAAATTATGGGAAATTAGGGAATTCGATTAAACACTGGGTTTTTAATGGGCCAATGCCAGCGATGATGGTCACAGTGGTCGAGATTTGAATTGATATTTTTTTACTGACGGGTGACGGGGCACTGTGTATTAAAGGAGTAATCGGTTTGGTTTTGTTTGATTTGTGAGCCATATGTAATAACGAATGACGCTGATCGACTCCATAAGAGCTCCGAATTAGTTTAAATTCCATCTAGGCTGATTCAGGGCCTTAGACAAGTTGACACCAGTTTTTTTGTACCATGAGTTTAAGGGTGGTCGTGTTTACCCTCTAGGTGGCATCAGTGGCGGGGGAGAAGGGCCCTGTGGGCCTCTATAATCATTATAAAAATGTCTAGGTCTGTTGGTTGTAACAATTATCAAATAATAGGAACTTGAAGAGTTCATAAATTTATGTTACTTAAAAAAAAATTAAAATGATTTTAAAGTTTATTATTTAATCTAAAAGTTTGCTCAGCATTTACGGGCGCCAGGAAGCTTTCGCTTACCAATTTAGAAAAATGAATTTAAATTAAAAATCTTATCTCGGGCGTAAGTTCTTTCTTTAGTGTACTCTCAGTGATTTGGTAGAATGAATAACACTGGAACTGAAATTTTGACATAAACATTTATTAAACAAATCAAGTTATTAACATGAACATTCATCAAAAAGAAACATATCATGAATATCAATTACAATTAACATCCTACTAAAACTTGAATTTTATTGCCTTTCTAGAAGGTCTATCTTCATAGTCAAGAATTGACTTTAATTGAAAATTGAATTAATTAAAAATGAAACTTGCAAGTATTGAATTACTTTACTGAAGTTAAAATTTTTAAAATGATAATTTTACTCATTTGCCTGAGTACGAAAAATATATAAAATAGAAAAATTAATTTTGTCCATTATCTGACTGATATTTGGACTAATAAAACTTTTTAAATGAAATTAATCAAATTTATATAAACTAAATACAAAGAAAAACATGGAACATATTATAAAAAATTTACATAATTGAATCATAACATGTGGTACATGGTTTTACCAAATTGTAGAAACTCATTGTCTTTTAGGACCATTGTTCCTCAGCCTGTGTTTTTAGCGTTGAATTACAGTTGAGTACACCTGCATTTTGAATAATGTTCGTATTGTAATGCTTGAAATAAAGTTCATATATCGTTTTAACACAAAAGTTCATTGTTCGTTTTTTGAAAGCACATGTTCGAGATTGCACAATATAGTTCTTTTTCCGATTTTTTAAACAGATACGATCTTAAAAACATCGAACATTGTCTTTAATACTCTTATGAATGTTAGTATATCATGAATTAAACATAAATTTCACTTCCGAACATTTTTCTCTCTTTCAACGGAAAACTCCCAACACAACCTGACATAGGTATTTTAGCCTCAAGCCCCAAACTTTGACTTTTTAAAACACAACCATCACCTAGAAGTTCCTCTCTGAGACTGACTTCCACGTCTTCCATCCCAAACCTGTTCATTCCAGTTAAAAACCCGCAATTCCTTCAAGGCTAGATCCAATAGTCCAACACACTCCCCGAAAAATGTCAACTCATTATTTCACATAATACAAAATTAATAAACATTTTATTTCAACAATTTATCTTAAAGTTATACATGATTATTTATTTTGTTTATTTGAAAATCTATTTTTATCTTAAAATTTACTTTGTTGGTGCAAAATATTACCTAATCCAGTTATCCCCACTATTTTGCCCGCTAATTTTTAAATATTTAATCAAACCAACATTTTTACATTATTACATGGTGCGCTGGTCCTCATAGTACCGCCCCTGATAGCGGTTGTTCAAAGTATAGTTTCTATTATAAGGGCGGGGTTGGTAAGATGGCTTGGTGGTAAGGTTACTTTCCACACTATGGTTGATTGTGTAATATTTCAAAAATTGGATGAAGTTACTTTTAATTGTTATTTAGTTGTTAATTTGCTCGACTTTAGGGCGCCAGGTTTGCTTTAGCATACCAATTTAGAAAAAAGTGAATTTAATTATTTATAAAATCTCTGGGGTCGCAAGCTCTTTTTACAGTGTACTCACAGTGATTCTGGGTTTCAAAAATGAAAACACTTGTCTCTGAAATATTACATAAAAATTTATTAAACATAAAACACATTAGATTCATGTAACAGAAATAAAAAAAATTTTATATAAGACATCTTACATCCTATCAATATTACTATCATTTGAAAAAGAATCTAATCAAATTATATTAATAACTTTAAGTTATTTAGTTGCAACTCCAAAAAATAATAAAAAAGGATTTTACTTTACTTCTCATAGCAAATATTTTAATTATAAAAAATATAATTTTTACTGAAATTGAGAATTAGTTTTATTAATAAAACAAATAACTTTATTTGATCATATTACTTTACTTAAAGACTCCACAACAAAAACATTGAATCTTATTAATGAAATACATAATTTTATGATATCAAATATATATCTTGAAAGCATATAAAAAAGTCTAAATTGTTCAAAGTACATATATATGGTTAAATAATGAAAGTCTAAACGTGTTATACCAAATCACGTTATGTTCTTTATAAAAAAAAAACTTTTCCTCGAAGGATGATTCGTGTCTTTCCATGTGACTGCGTGCTAATTATAGAGAGGCTTTGTCCACTATCAACGAATTGTCTTTTGTTCATCGCTCACGAGATTTATTTTGTTGTACATGTATTACAACCAATTATTAATGTCTTATGCTAACTTTAATTGTTCCATATATCTTATAGAAGAGTTCTTTGTCGAGAATTCGAAAATCACGTGGCAGCGATTACACAACATAACTAAAAATTGCAAGTTATTACGCTTTTTCATTTAAAAGTTTATTTATTGAAAACAATATTGTCTTAGCACTTTTAAAATTGTTAATACACCATGTCTTTTACCAATTTAAAACTTCTGAACACATTTTTTAATGTTCGAACAGACACTCGGAGAACTGCCATTTATAGGTCTTAGAGCAACTAGCCCCAAATGATGACTGACCTAAGCACGAGATTTTTCTCTCTTCCGCAAGAGAGCTGTTCCGGTAAACGTTACCAAAGTTCAACATACTCCCCACATAACACAAAATTTACATATTATTTTTATAAAAAACAAATTATACTAAAATTGACATTATTACATATTTGGTTTTCTTGAAAATCTATTTTTCTTTTATTTATGAAGTTATTGAATAAATTTATGATTTGAACAGCCTGTTTTCGGCGCTAAACCACGGATTTTAAATCTATTATAAATTATGATTTTTCACATCACCACAAAACCCCACAAAAGATTTGTATTACAATACAAGTATTGTACTATAAATCTTTTCTATATATATAAACTCAATTCGAAAGAAAAAACCAAAAATGTGAAAAATTTTTCAATAGATTTTCAAGATTCCTTATTTCAGCAGTTAAGGACCTCATAAAGAAAATAAGTATCACTAGTATGCTTAATTTAAGAAAGATTCTCTTTTTACATAAAAAAAATTAAAATCTATTTGCTAAAATCCTATTTCACTATCTCAATTTGTTTGAGTCATCATAACTCATTTAAAAAAAATAATACGAATCAATTAGTGCTAAGTCTTATCTCTATTTATACAATAAAACCCATCATCGGTTTCCTTTCCAACCTCGTTGGCTGAAACTTTCCATCAACATTTTTTTGTTGACAGGATCCCGTCACTCAAAGCTTATCTCCCAGACAGCCGTCTGTGTATTTTTCTGCCATCGGGCATTTCCTTTCCCACACTTCACTTCTTACCAAGACAAAATTTCTACATCTTTATAAAAATTTACATCTATCTCATACTATTCATCTAAATTACTTTTCAACTTAACACAATTCAAATTTAAAATTTCTCATTATTAATTAACATTATTACAAAATTATTTATTTATTACTCAGAATTACTTCAATTCACCTTAAAACTTTTTCAATTATGACTTTACATTATTATTTATTTTAGTTTAGATCCAATAACTATTTATTCTTACTTAAAATCTCAATTCTCCTTTGTCTTGCTGGGATAACATGTTAACTACTGATTTTATAATTACCAAAAACTCCTCTCTTCAACTAAAATTCAAAAATATAACATCATTATTATCAAAAAAAATAAACTTACTTACAAAACTCATCTATTTATTTCAAAATTACTTCTTTACCATTGTATCATCTCTCAGTATTCTATCTTAAAATTATCTCCATCTTATCTTTCATATTTTAATAATTCAAGTTGCATTAATCCCCAAACAAATTCTTCATAATAAAAAACTCCTTATTATTTACCTATATTATTTCATAAATAATCTCCTTATTTCAACGTAGCTTCCTTTAAAAAATCATAATAATCGCCGTATTTCGTAGAATTCCTCAAATCTCCCTTTATTTCATTAAAATCGCCGTATTCCTCTTTATATATCATCGCAGTACTCAAAAAACCTCTTAAAAACTCAAAAATTACCATTAATGCAACCTAACTACCTTCTTTATAAAAGTTTCTTAACAGAACAACTTCATTTTTAAATACTACTTTACTCAACAATTCTGTAAAGTCATCATCTTCATATAAAACTCAAAAATTCTTTCATTTAAACCACTTCATATTAAAATCTTCTTAATCATCTATTACTTGTATATAAAAAACTTCAAAAAAATAAAATTTACATTGTTTCCCAGCTAACACCGTATTTCATCAAAATCTTTAGACACCTTTATCAATAACTTCTCACAATCATCTATTGTTTTAAATTCAACTATTGTTTATTAAAAAACGTTAATTATTTATCTTATTTATAAATTTCATCAAAACACTCTTATCATTGTTAATTTATTATTCCTTTCTTTAAAAAGCAAAAACTTAATCTCCTATACTCATTATTTAACATCAAAAACTTAAAAAACTTCATTATTATCTGTCTTGGCAAAACTCACATAAATTCTCAAACTTTAACCAATTATTTTTTTTTTTTTTATTTTCCATACCATAAATCACTTAAGACTAACAACTTTTATCTCATATTATCTAATAATCCTTAATGTTTATCAATGTCAAACATACAACTTATCGTTTTACAATTTTACATCTAATTATCTATTCTAATCAGCTAATCAACATTTTTACAATTTTATAAAACTCTTCGTTTCATTTCATAAAAAAAAACTCTCCTCCCTGTCACGTCCGATTTATTTCTAGGCTTTGTTTCTTAACAAACCCCCTCCTTTCACCATGTAAGCATTGTCCTACTGTCCCTTGACGACTTCCCTCAACATCTGTTTTTTACTTGTTAGAGTAGACTCAAAAAAAAAACTTTTTCTATTTTTATGAAAGTTTATGACACTTACAAACATAAGTCATTGTTTATGTTTTTTGCCCAAAATTACATGTGACAGAACTCTAAACAACTACGTTGGATTTTTTGATAAGTTTTCCAATTAACTCGAAATCACTACCTTCTAGAAATGATATCTTAGGCCTTGATCATATCACATCTTGAACATAGCTACATCCTGCCTCGAAAGACAGTTCGCCCACCAAACTTTATATTTTTTATAATATACTCAAGAACTCTATGTTCTCTCTTAAACTCCTTCTACTAAACTTCTGTATTTCTGAATACAAAATAAGAACTCTTTGTTCTTTAAACTTCTCAAAATTGTCAAATTTTTTAACTATATTTCATTTACATAAGTCGTATGACGATTTTTTGTTTTTGTTCTTTGTTTTTATTTATTTTTTATTTTTTCTTATTTTATTTTTCAAAACTCGACCGGGGTTTATCATCGTAACAGCAATTGAATTATACTCCTCTATTCTGATGATAAAACCCTGTCGAACATCGATCAATAAAACCCTCCAACGTTCCATTTTTATTTTGTTTTTATTATTTATACCTTTTTTATTTGATTTTTTATGAATTTTTTGTTTATTTTATGCATTTTTCTACCTTCCCACCTTCCTATCCTTCTGATGGTCTAATATTTTACATGTGTCCTTCTGATCACACTCTGAACTCTAACACGAAACAACATGTTATGACCCTAAAATATGTAGTGGTTGAAATGCGATATCCCTACTCGATTCGAAATACCGCCCACCACACACTCTAAACCCACAACACACCTTTCATGCAGTCCCGAAATTGCCTCATTTTCACAAATAAAACAATTTCTTTTACTACATAAACTCCTTATCCAACCTCCCAAAATGTTCATGTACTCCTTAAATGCATCTACACGAAGAAAATTTTAAAATTCATAAAAATTTCATTAAAATCGTATCATCCGAAGTTGAAATAATGTTTATTTTACCAAGCTTATTACTAGCATCGTCGATTTTCTGTTTATGTATTCCTTTCTAGATGTTATTATTCAAATTCAAAAAGAAAATTTTATTTTTAAGATTTATTCTAAGTCCTTTACTTAGAAATTTACTTTTAATACTATTAAAGTTATTTAAGTAATCTACTTTTATTCTTATTTACTTTATTCAAAACCAATTATCCTTTATTTAAGTAATTTTTATTTGAAAACGCAAGTTAATTTCCGATTATACGTCAAAAGTTTTTTATTTTCCTAGACAGTATTTGGGTAACACCCTATATTTCGTCTCAATGTCATGCAAAGGAATTCTAGGCCTGGTTTAAGCATAAACAAGTCCCCTCGATATGAGACAATCCTTATCTGTCTACTGATAAGAAGTGAACCTTTTCGTTCCAATACGATCTATAGATGAATCTCAACTCTCTCTTCACATTTTATTGAATATTTATTATTGAATATTATTTCTTCAACACTACACTGGATCTTTGCCTCGAACCAACTTCCTTATCTCGTCACGTTTCATAATTATTTATTCCTTTCATAATTATACAGAATTATTCACTAACAATCTTGCATCTCCAATGATCCTCTCATCTAACATTTTCAAATATTCTAGTTTGCCTCAAAAGTTTTCTTACATTATACAATTTATTTTTTAAAATGTTCTGTTTTCTAATCAAATTATTTATTTAACGTTAAAATTTATTATTATCAATTCTTTAATTATTTATGAAATATATTTCCTTAATTGAGTGACATTGTATGTCCCTTTAATTATTTCAGAGTCTATTGTACTAATCACATATGCATTTTCTAATTTAATTTTTAAAACTTTAAACGGACCTTGATACAATAAGAAAAATTTCTTTATCTCTCTTCTTAAATTTGATGACAGATAGTGATTTTTAACCAAAACTAAATCTCCTACCTCAAATTTTGTTGGTTTTAGTTTTTTATCATGATATTTTTTCCGCTGATTTGCTTTTAACTTCAAACGTCTTCTCGCTAAAACTATTTTTTCTTCAAAATCTATTATTTTTCCCGGAGGAAATTTGCATAGTTGGTTATAAATACGCGGACACTCCTTTTTAAACATAATTTCATACGGACTATCATTGATGGATTCGTGTATGGATTGATTCATACAATTTTCTATAAATTTTACATAAAGCGGCCATTTTGTGTGTTTATTGTGTACATAAGTCCTAAACATTCGACCTAGTTCTCTCATGCAACGCTCACTGGGATTCGACTGAGGATGATATACTGATGTGTGCCTAACTTGAATATTATTATTTATTAATTTTTCTTTCCAAATTCGTGATTGAAACTGACTACCGTGGTCACTTAGAATTATTTTTGGTTTCCCTATTTCCTTTACATATTCATTGATTATTTTATTTGCTAAAACTGTCCCAATTGCTCTCTTTATTGTATATAATTTTATAAATTTCGAAAAAACATCCAGTACTACAAATATATATTTAACCCCACCACTTCCAGTAGGTAATTCTCCAAATAAATCCACTGCTACCAAATCTAACACATTTTCGGGTAAGATGTTCACCATTAATCCTTCATTTTTTATATTTGATACTTTAGTTTTTTGACATAATTCGCATGGCCTAATTTGTAATTTTATTTGTTTTTCTAAATTTGGGAATTCGTATAGTCCTTTTAATATTTTATAACACTTTCCTGCACCAATATGTCCGTATCTTTCATGACAATCATTAATTACAATTTCTATTAAAGATTTTGTTAAACAAATTTTGTGAATTCCATTTTTCTTTGACTTTTTAAATAAAACATCATTATAAATAACATAACATTCTCTTAACTTATTAAATTTAACAGATTGGTCTTCTAATAATTTCATAATTCTTATACAATATTCATCTTGACTTTGTTCCAAATTTAAACGTTTAAAGGCATTTCTTAAAATTCTATCTTGTTTTGCTAAATTTTTATCAATTTGTGTTTGAAAAATTTTAATCAAATGTTCATCTCCTGTCTTGATGACTTCATTGTGATCCGTTCGCGAAATAACATCTGCTACAATATTTTCCTTCCCTGGACAATACTCAATTTCTAAGTTATACTCCTGTAAAAACAATATCCATCTCAGAAGTCTACCATGTGTTAATTTACAGTTCTTTAAAAAGGTCAAAGCTTTGTGGTCAGAACGTATAGTCGTTTTGTTCCCTAACACATAATTTCTAAACTTTTTACATGCGAAGACTATACTCAATAATTCTTTCTCTGTGACCGTGTAATTAACCTCACTATTTTGTAAAGTTCTGCTTGCAAACGCAATGACCAGATGTTCATTATTTACGTCCACTTGATACAATACGGCTGCTAAAGCTTTATCCGAAGCATCTGTGTTTAAATAGAAGGGCTCTTGGAAATTAGGGTGTTGTAAAATTATCGTTTCTAAGAAAACCTGTTTTATTTTTTCAAATGTATTTCTGTCTTCCTCTGTCCAATTCCAAATTTTGTTACTATTCCCTAAAAGATGTGTGAATTTACTAGTTAACTCTGCATAATTTTGTTGAAACTTCCTGTAATAATTACATAAGCCTAAAAAACTTTGTAATTGTTTGATATTTTTTGGTGTGGGAAAATCTTGTATTATTTTAATTTTTTCTTGGTCTGGCTCTATTCCTATATCTGATATATTGTATCCTAAAAATTTTATACCTTTTTTGCAAAAAACTGACTTTTTTATTTTAATAGTTACATTATATGTTTTAAGTCTTTCAAATAACTTTCGCAAATGTCTCATATGCTCTTCAAACGATTTTGACGCTATACATACATCATCTACATAAACTGTTGTGAATTCCAAAACTTCAGGCCCTAATACCATACTTAATCCTTTTTTAAATAATGAAGTACTAACATTTAAACCAAAAGGGAGTCTTTTGAACTGTAAATTTCTACCATTGAATACAAAAGCAACATATTGTCTAGATTGTTCATCTAATTCTATCTGCCAAAATCCACTAACCAAATCTATACTAGAAATATATTTAACTCCTTCAAACCTTTGCAATATATCATCTATCTGTTCAGGTGCTTCTCGATCTGGTATTATTATTTGATTTGCTTGCCTAGCATCTAAACATAGTCTTATGGACGAATCTTTCTTAATTACACATACTAATGGGTTCGAAAATGGGCTATTTGAATCTTCTATTATATCATTGTCAATCATTTTTTGAATTTCCTTAGCTACAGCTTCCTTTTTTGAATGTGGTATTGCATAAGATTTATTTATAAATTTACTATCTTCCTTTACATTTAATTTAGCTTTATAATTTAACATTTTTCCTGGCTGATCCGAAAATACTTCTTTAAAATCATTTAATACAGTTTTTAATTCTCGTTTTTCACTATCTAAATTTAAGTTACTTTCTTCTAAAATTTTCTCTACAATTTGTGTCCATTCTACATCTTCATAGTTATTTTCATAATATTTTGAATCAAAATCTTGAAAAAAGTTTGTAGCTACATCATTAATTTGCAATTCTTCATAGTCAAAATCTGTCTCATCATAACAATTTATTTCTGCTTTAGTCCTACACAATTTTAATTTATAACATTCTACTTGCGAAATTTGTTTTCTAAACTTTGTTTGAATTATTTTATCCTCCACATTAAATTTAATCTTTTCTTCATCAAAATCAATTTGAGCTTTCTTTTGTTTTAAAAAATCACATCCTATAATCATTTCAATATTCAGACCTCTAACAATTAAAAAATTTACTGCAACTACATCTTTTCCAATTTCTACATCTATAAAAGCTTGTTTTGTAATCCTCTTGCTACGCACACCTGTTACTCCTACAATTGTTAAGTTACATACTGGTAATTCCAAAATTTTATCATTATTAGCAATTAGTTTCTTATAAATTTCTTCATTCATAACAGTAATTTCTGAACCTGTGTCTATTAAACATTTAAATTCTTCTTTATTAATTTTCACATCAACTTCTATTAATTCTCCTTTTATAGGCTGTATGCTTACATTATTATAATTTTCTTCATTTAACAATTCTTCTCTAATGTCTACATCAATGTTATTATTATTTTTGGTTATTATAGATGAAATTGTATTTTTTGAATTTACTATTTTAGGCCTATTTTGATTTTTAGACAACAAAGCTTGGGCCCTATTTATTGTTGTCCATTTTGGTTTTCCTGTGGTCTATTACCATTTCCCTTATTTCCCTGATCATATCTTTTCTGTTGGAAATTTGGCCTAAACCCTTGATTCATGCTATTACCATTTGCCCTATTAAAATTTTGTTGATTTGTTAACATAGGCCTATTATTGTTATTTTGCATATTAGGTGGTGGAAATCTAGTAAAATTATTAGGTCCCCTAAATCTATTCTCTCCCCTTGTCTCTTGAAAATGAGGTGGTGCCCTAAATCGAAATCCTTCCTGTCCTAATTGCTGTGGTTGAAAATTTTTATACATAGGTCTGTCCATATTCATCCTATTGTCCCCCTGTCTTGTCCTATCTGGTCCTAATAACTTTTGACTTTCTTGCCAACTTAAAATTAACTTTTCTAGGTCATTAACATTTTTAGGCCTAGCTGCTAACATCATTAACTCTAGTTTTTCAGGCATTTTCCTACTTATATGTCTTACAAATGTATCCATAGACATGGGCGGATCTAAAAATTGTGTCTTATTATATAAGCTCATCACATATCTAAATACTTCTTCCATTGGTCCCCTAAAATAGCTTCCTACCAATAATTTAGTTTTTAATTGTTCCTGTTTCTCTTCGGACCAAAACCTATCTAGAAATGCTACCCTAAACTCTTCAAAACTACCCCACTCATTTTTGTGTGCTTCAAACCATAACTCTGCTTCACCTTTAAAATATTTTCTCAAACAACCTAACTTTATCTTCCATTGTCCCCCATTTATTTTGTTAAATGTCTCTATAGCTTCTATAAATACTTTTGGATGTGGTTCTAACCTTTCATTTTGAAACTCTGGGATTATAGTCTCATTAATTATGTTCGCACTTGTATAAGTACCCTGACTTATGCTACCCTGTTCTACAAAATTCTCCCTTATTTTTTGCATAAACTCTCCTTCGAATTTTAAATTTAGGCTATTAATCTGGTCCTCTACATTGTTTTTTAACTCTAAAATTTCTTGTTTTTCTAGATTCTTCTGTTTTCCTACTTCTAAGTCTAATAAGGTTATTTTTTCGTCTGTTTTCCCTAGCTGCATCTCAAACTTATCTACTCTATTGTTTACATCACTCTTAACCTCTAAAATTTCTTTACAAATTTTGTTTTCAACAACCTTTAGATTATTTTTAGCTTCTATTTGATTACTCAACAACTTTACTTCCGTTTCAGATTTAACATTATCAATTTCCTTAACTATACTACATATTTTATCAGACATATCTATTTCAACTTTAACAATTTTTTCATCAAAATTATTTTCTATATCTAACCTAGTTTGCTTAATTTCTTGTCTTAGGCCCTGTTCTACATTTACATAACCTTCTTTAAATTCAGCCCTAGTTTCATCAAATTTTTTGTACATTTCTTCTTTTAAATCTAAATTATCTTGTCTTAACTCTAACTTGCTTTGTTTTAAATCATTGTCTATTTTATCCAGTTTAACATTATTTTGTTCAAGTCTAATATTAAAAACCTCCAGTTTAGCATTGATTTCTATCTTGTTTTGATCAAACTTGTTACTTATTTCTTTTAATTCTAAACTACCTTGATCAATTTTATTGTTTAAAACTACATTATTTTGTTTTGTTTCTAAGCTATTTTGTTCCATTTTTTCCATCATTACTTTTAACATACTCTTAATCTCTAAATCCTGATCATTATTTTCCCCACTCTTATCCATCCTAACCTCTTCAGCTCTTAAATCCTTATCTGAATTTTCCTTTACAGTTTCTACCCCTGGTGTTTCTACTAATTTTTTATTTATATCTTCACACTGTTGTTTACTATTTAGAATCCTATCACTATCAAACCCATTAAAATCCGAACCTGAACTACTATTCGCGTTCACACTTGAACGTCTACTATTATTATTACTACTTATTTCTTGATCTAAAAAATTTTGTGCAAATTGTTCATTTGTTTGCTCATTACTTTGCGATTCCTTCTCTAAATTATCAAAAATATCCCCTGTAAATTCCAATGGCTCTATATTATTTAAAGAATTTTGATTTCCTAACCCTACCTGTTCATCACTATTATTTACATTTACAATTTCTGACTCCATTTTTATCTTACTATATTTAACACAAAAAATTTTAAAAAAGAATCTTTCTTATTATTATAAAGAGAGTCCTTACCTTGATTTCAAGAATTCTCATTACCAAAATCACTGTTTATTTCGACTAAAAAGGCCCACAGTTGCGGCGACATTTGTAATATTTCAAAAATTGGATGAAGTTACTTTTAATTGTTATTTAGTTGTTAATTTGCTCGACTTTAGGGCGCCAGGTTTGCTTTAGCATACCAATTTAGAAAAAAGTGAATTTAATTATTTATAAAATCTCTGGGGTCGCAAGCTCTTTTTACAGTGTACTCACAGTGATTCTGGGTTTCAAAAATGAAAACACTTGTCTCTGAAATATTACATAAAAATTTATTAAACATAAAACACATTAGATTCATGTAACAGAAATAAAAAAAATTTTATATAAGACATCTTACATCCTATCAATATTACTATCATTTGAAAAAGAATCTAATCAAATTATATTAATAACTTTAAGTTATTTAGTTGCAACTCCAAAAAATAATAAAAAAGGATTTTACTTTACTTCTCATAGCAAATATTTTAATTATAAAAAATATAATTTTTACTGAAATTGAGAATTAGTTTTATTAATAAAACAAATAACTTTATTTGATCATATTACTTTACTTAAAGACTCCACAACAAAAACATTGAATCTTATTAATGAAATACATAATTTTATGATATCAAATATATATCTTGAAAGCATATAAAAAAGTCTAAATTGTTCAAAGTACATATATATGGTTAAATAATGAAAGTCTAAACGTGTTATACCAAATCACGTTATGTTCTTTATAAAAAAAAAACTTTTCCTCGAAGGATGATTCGTGTCTTTCCATGTGACTGCGTGCTAATTATAGAGAGGCTTTGTCCACTATCAACGAATTGTCTTTTGTTCATCGCTCACGAGATTTATTTTGTTGTACATGTATTACAACCAATTATTAATGTCTTATGCTAACTTTAATTGTTCCATATATCTTATAGAAGAGTTCTTTGTCGAGAATTCGAAAATCACGTGGCAGCGATTACACAACATAACTAAAAATTGCAAGTTATTACGCTTTTTCATTTAAAAGTTTATTTATTGAAAACAATATTGTCTTAGCACTTTTAAAATTGTTAATACACCATGTCTTTTACCAATTTAAAACTTCTGAACACATTTTTTAATGTTCGAACAGACACTCGGAGAACTGCCATTTATAGGTCTTAGAGCAACTAGCCCCAAATGATGACTGACCTAAGCACGAGATTTTTCTCTCTTCCGCAAGAGAGCTGTTCCGGTAAACGTTACCAAAGTTCAACATACTCCCCACATAACACAAAATTTACATATTATTTTTATAAAAAACAAATTATACTAAAATTGACATTATTACATATTTGGTTTTCTTGAAAATCTATTTTTCTTTTATTTATGAAGTTATTGAATAAATTTATGATTTGAACAGCCTGTTTTCGGCGCTAAACCACGGATTTTAAATCTATTATAAATTATGATTTTTCACATCACCACAATTGTTGGGACCAAGACCAACAGGCCAGATAAAGTAGAAGGCCTATCGACCGTAGCTGGGCGGGCAGATGCCTCCGTACGAAGTCCGGAGAGAATCGTACGAAGGAGCTCCTTCTCACACAGGTCAGGCTGAAATAAATAGACCATATCCCTTATATTAATTATGTAATCATCTAAATTTTTTTTCGGGCTTTGGGGGCGGTAAACATATTGCGCTAACATTTGGTGGTAATTTTGTGTGGGAATCAAGGTGCTTATTATATACTGTTGAAAAGTTGTAATAGAGTAGCTGCATTTGATGGCTTTCTCTACCGAATAGAGGAACAACCCAGACGTACCAGTTTGGAGGTCCAGTAAAATAGCTTGGTCGAAACCGGTGTTCTATCTGGCAGTTTTAACGATGGTGGACAGTTGGGATAAGAACTGTTCTGTAGGATTAGCAGTAATAGGTTTGACCAGTTTTAAAATATGGGTAAGATGTAGGGGCATAAGACGTTGCCTCTCACCCGGAACAGGCGAAACGAATAGTTGGCAGTCTTTGATAGCTCACTATAGCTGTCACTGCGACGACAGGGTCACCGGTAGGAACAGGCTTTGGCTCTGCTAACACAGGATTAATATTGACGTATTCTGTTGATCGAGTTCGAACATTTAGATGACTCGAGCGTGTCTGTCGGACTCAAATCCCAAGAAACTAGTAGGGTTTTGGCTTGATCGGCAGTTAATTTATTTATCCATTTCCTATTCGGTATTGCAATTTCAAGAGGAAAAGGAAATGGGGCCGACATGTCACCAGTAAAATCTACCTGTTCCATAATTAATTAAATAAAAATTATCAAATGTTGGTATAGTTTTGAAACGTTTGGGCGATTAAAAAATAATTTTAGGTGATCAAAAAATATAATGTATATAAGGAAGGGCCGTTGGGTAGCCTGGGTAATAAAAAAGGTGCATATGTAAATAAACATGGTCTTTATAGGGAGGGTACAGTAAATCTCATTAAAATCGGAAGAGAGTAAAGGCAATAGTTAGTGGGGGGAGGGTTGAGTAGGCTTAATTTCGTTAATCAGTTTTGAAGTAAGATAGTCAAGGGAAATAATTTATAAAGTTAATTAATTAATTTAGAAAACAAGATTTTAATATGTATAGAAATGGAGTGAGGGGTTTATGTGACCGTCAGTGCAGGGAAAATTTTTTTGGAATAATTTCATCAACATCCTATCTTTGATGAGCCACTACGTTTGGTTAAAATTGCAGCAACTAATAAGGATTGTTTCCTAATATTAACTAGTCGATAGGCTAAGTTTGCTACGAGAGCGATTGTAACTGTACCGTCAATTAATTGTGTAAGTTTTGAATAATATACAGTTTGTTCTAAATCAAGTATGACCTAATTAACATAGCTTTTAAGCAAAAGTAGGTATTGAATAAAGATTTCTGCCTACGATGTACTATCAGCTGTATGAGATAAGCCAACCAAGGTCAATAACTGTTGACTAGTTTGACTGGTGTAGGCTGTCCTTTAAATACGGAAATAATTTCTTAGGTTATGTCGATTTAAGCTGGAAAAATATTTGAAGTTGTAACATAATTTATACATATATCTAAACCTATATACATATAAAATTAATTACAAAAATACATATTTATAAATGGATCGGTGAATAAAAGAATGAAAACAGATTATCTAAATGAATTTACTTTTAACGTATGCTGTTGAACAGCGAAAGAAAAAAAAATCTTTGATTATTTTTTTTAGAACAATGCAATGCATTAGTTCATTCAGTAAAAAAAAATATATTAATTTTCTTCTCATTTGATTGGCTTCTTTTTTATTTTGCAATCTTAAACTGTATTAACTAAAATATGATTACTGACGGAAATAATTTTAAACTGATAAATTACAATAAAATGCATTAAATTTGGAAAAAGAAATTAATATTTCTAACTATAGATAATTAATGTAATTAAATAGTTAACTCACCATTTTGGCAGACAGGATGTTAATAAAACTGGACCAAATTTATATTGGTTACTTACCATTTTAGATATAAGTTCGCGGGGATAAAAAAGAGTAATTTAAAAGTTATATTTATAGAAACGGAATTTAGATTTCGCGAAAAAAGGTTGTGCAACACTAGTGTAGGGCTAAAAGATAGTTTAATTTATAAAAGAAAGGATTTAATTTACTCGGAATTTTATAAAACGGAAATTTAGCAAAAAGAAAACACGTGTAGCCAGCCATTTGAGACCTGTCACCCAGTGCACTAAAACCCGTTATACTCTTAAAATTTAGGGTTTATTATTATTTAATTTTACTTTTCATTTATTTAGACACGACCAAAAGAACCCGGAACAAAAGACAAAGCCCTTTTCTCTGCAACGTTAGTGAGAGAGGGGGTACGGTTTGGGTGGTACATGGATCTACCTTGTTATGCATTGCCGTGTCGTGCGATCGCGTGCTAAAATTAATATAAGTACACTGGGCGAATCTCAACCTAGGCTAGCCATTTTTGACGATTATTCCTACCAACTAATTTACTAAAACTAAACAATTTAGGCTAAAACCAATATTAATATTAACTACACTGTATTGGCACAACATGTCGGTCTAATATAAAGACCTATCATGGCCGTGTATTAGTTCGACTAATAATTTTACGAAAAACTAAAACGCGATGCGCCCAGATTTAAACCCTAGGGCCGTACCGGCCCTTTTCCTTTAGGTTTAGCAGGGCATAGTTAATAACTTCGGCACTGTAATAAATCAAAGATGATCACTGTCAGATTTCTTCCCTCACAGGTGGTTCATGCACTACTCGCCGCTTATCTAGTGCCGTGCGTACATACCAGATGGTGAAGGGGAGGGGGAGGAAGTGGTAACTAATCACTACAATTTGAATATTATTTTGGCGATTAGCCATCTCAATCAAATATAATACCTACAAGATAAAACAATAAAAAATATACTATGTACACAATCCTAACCTAATAATCCACAGTACAACAATGAACGAAATACATACAACAAAAGCTAATATTTTGATGTTTTAGTGTGGTGATTAGCCTACTAAATCAAATACAATAATATACACAAGATAAAACAATAAAAAATATACTATATACACAATCAAAATATAATAACCACAGTAAAACACTCCTCATTATAACACTGAACGCAATAACTCACAACAAAAGCTGCCATAGTTGACAAAAGGCATGGATAGAAAACGAAACATGAAACTAGGTCACTTGAATACTTTACCCAATGCTCACTTTTTTTTTTTTTTTTTTGTGGAGGTGAAAATCTTCAAAAAGACACCATTGCACGCAATGGTAGTGTGGGATTTTTACCCACTAAAAACACCCCCGGTTATCATAACCAGTCCACCAGACCGACAAACGATTTTATTTTCTTGCAAAGAGTCGCTGTGTATGAGAGAATTAATAGCTAAATACTCTCCGCTACATTAAGCCATTAGATCATGAGGCTTCTTTCTGCTAAGGCGACGGATGTCACCGCCTACGTTTAGTACACTTAGCATGTCAGGATTTACATGCTTCCGCAATCGCATGTCATGTCCACATGCATACCTCTTCATCTCCTCCATTACCAGGCCAATTCGCAGGTCACGATGGAGATCTTTATTTCTTACGTACCATGGCGCGTTGACCATTCCTCGCAGTACTTTGTTCTGAAATTTTTGAATCATCTGAGCATTTGTGTTCTTTGTACAGCCCCATAATTGAATGCCATACGTCCACACTGGCTTCAAAATTTGTTTATAAAGCAAGATTTTGTTTTCGATCGACAGTCCGGAGTTACGTCCGAGCAGCCAGTAAAGGTTTCGATACTTGATGTTCAGTTCCTCTTTTTTCTTTTTCACATGCCCCTTCCACTTGAGCTTTACATCCAGGGTCATACCCAAATATTTAGCAATGCTCAATTAATGCTCAAAATAAATACCCAATGCTCACGACAAACAAACTACCTGCTTCAAAAGCAGAGCTTAGACTAAATATGAAACTAGAGAATGGCAATATGACCCGGATTCGGGTCCTACGCACCCTGCGCCAGACAGCTGGGACCCGGATTCGGGCCCACCGCACTCAACATGTTAAAATACACTAACACTTAATTAGTTGGTCTAATGTTAACTTATTTTATATTTAAGTGCTATTACATAAGAAGTTTATATGTTGACAGTAACTGGAGAGCAGAAGTTACAAGATGCTTAAGCACTCTTATATTGCAGCAGATAGTTCACATTGTGGTGTATCTATGCTTCATCACGTCACAGCGTTACCACTTGTTTGTATGGACTGTGTTTTCTCCGAAGCTCCTTTATTTAGGTTCTCAGACACTCTTGTATATGTTTCTTATTAACTGTACACAATTGCTAATACTATGTACAAACATAATAAAATGAATATTTATTATATAATATTAACTTCCCTTTCACAACGTCCTTGTAATATATCCCAACCCTAAAAAGTAGTACACAAAAATGCATAACTAAACCAGCTAAAACACACACCCACACATTCATGTATGTTGATAACTTGGTAAATAGCAGATCTCATATTTGTTCATATTTAAAAAGAGCCTCCACCAACTTTGCTATTTTCTATAATTAGTTCTGGAAAACCTTTTAGTAGTTGAAAATACAAGCAAAATAATAGGCTTATCAAGAGTATGTTGGACATAGAAACTATCTTTGAATACCTGTCTTATATTTAATATTTTACATAACACGGTGCAACAATTTTATACTTCATGTTATTTAATATAATTAAAATTATATTCCAGCTTCTACATATTTTTTGTATGGCAAAATTATGTAGAAGATGTTGACCAGAAAAGATCAAAATGTTGTATACGGTACCATATTGTTTTTACACCAGTGTCACACATTTATTTAGCTTTGACAATTAAGACTTAAACCAAAATATGTAACTATTAGTAATCTATTAATTCAGCACTTGTATTTCTGCTAAATCTATTTATGCACAACTATATCAATTTCCTAATGATATCGATAATTAAAGGAAGCAATGAATGTTTAGCTAGATTTCAATATTTATTTGGTGATTTAGTTTTTTGGGAGGTTATAAAAAAACTAAATAATGTAATTTTTGACGCTTTTATCACGAGTTTTGGTAGTGGAACATGTGGAGAAAAAACAGCCATACCAATTTTATTTGAATTGTGCAAATTGTATCATCAAGACATGAAATGGCAGCTAATCAATACAATTTAGATTGTTCAGATATTAGTATTTAGAAGAAAAAATGTAAAAATTAAATATTCTGAAGGAATCACTATAAGGATTAATCTTCTTCTTTTTCAATTAGGCGCTCTTTCTCTTTTCCATGTTGAGCATAAGGGCTTATTGCGCTATCCTAAATAGAAAATAAATTATTAAATGACCCTATGACATCTCCAAGCTCCACTAACTTCATAATATTGCTGTTTAGGTTGTCTAAGGGATTGTCTCTTTGTAAAAGATCCAAGGATCACAGTTTTTTCACAATCTTCCTCTTGCATGTCACATTTTTTACATGAGGCTCCACAGTAAATATGCCCAACCTATGCATAATTATGTTTTCTCAAGTAGCAAATTATATCACCTTCCTTATATTGCACCTGTCTATTGAGATGATGTCAGATCCAATTTGTGGGGGAGCGAAGTTAGGGTTTGCTTATTCTTAGACCTGAGGTACTCTTCTAAACCCAAATGCTGATGACTTATATCGCCAACATCTTGAATATGCCAAAGAATGGTCCTATGAATTTAACTGCTATTATTTTTAGCCAACAAATTTACTCATTCCCACTAATTTTAGTATGTTGAGGAACCCAACAAAATGTCTGTTTATTTCCTCCAGTATAATGTCATTCTGAAACAGTCGCAGACGTTGACCTGAGCTCATTGAAAACATATCTCATTCCGTCCTTCTCTTTAGCCATTCCTTGCTGTATTACCACTGTAAATCGTTATGAAAAGGAATATTGCACCTTCATATTGTCGGAGATAATTTCGAATGTGTAATCTCACATGACCATAGATATTATTCTGGAGTATCCTGGACAATCCTGTGTACATCTTCATAGTTCCTCACATTGTAGGCAATATGTATTTCTCCTTGCCACTATCTTTATGAACAGATTCAGTGAAGAAATATTCAGACAACAGTCCAAGGCTGCACTAGGAGTACTAGTAATTGATCTTGTAACTCCAAAAATGTCATTTGTAGAATTTTCAGCTATCTAGTAGTTGATTCTTAGACTCCTATTTATGGCCACCACACAATGGGACCATAAACCACCCGAGAACAATGAAGCAAGAAGATTAGTTTTTACTTCAACCTCCTTTTGTCTCTCTGTCTGTCTGCGTGATTGGACATTCGGACCATTGGACGTGTGTGGAACACAGACAGAAATACCAAAACAGAAATTGGGTTCTTTATCCATTCTCTCGCAAGATTTACTGTGATTCAGTTAACTGCTGTAGTACTATTAAGTTGACCAAACAGGTATAACCCAACAACAGTGATCAAATTTTGGATAAAACCAACAAGGGTGATCAAATAGTATGTTAAAAACCAACATTCTAGTTAACTATTTCAACAAATACTATTCAGTTGACCCAACAGGTATAACCCAACAAAAGTGATCAAATTGTGGATAAAACCCAAAAAGGTGATCAAATTGTTTGTTAAAAACCAACATTCTAGTTAACTATTTCAACAATTACTATTCAGTTGACCCAACAGGTATAACCCAACAAAAGTGATCAAATTGTGGATAAAACCCAAAAAGGTGATCAAATTGTTTGTTAAAAACCAACATTCTAGTTAACTATTTCAACAAATACTATTCTGTTAACCCAACAGGTATAACCCAACAAAAGTTATCAAATCGTGGATAAAACCAACAAAGGTGATCAAATTGTTTGTTAAAAACCAACATTCTAGTTAACTATTTCAACAAATACTATTCAGTTGACCCAACAAAAGTTATCAAATTGTGGATAAAACCAACAAAGGTGATCAAATTGTTTGTTAAAAACCAACATTCTAGTTAACTATTTCAACAAATACTATTCAGTTGACCCAACAGGTATAACCCAACAAAAGTTATCAAATTGTGGATAAAACCAACAAAGGTGGTCAAATTGTTTGTTAAAAACCAACATTCTAGTTAACTATTTCAACAAATACTATTCAGTTGACCCAACAAAAGTTATCAAATTGTGGATAAAACCAACAAAGGTGATCAAATTGTTTGTTAAAAACCAACATTCTAGTTAACTATTTCAACAAATACTATTCAGTTGACCCAACAAAAGTTATCAAATTGTGGATAAAACCAACAAATGTGATCAAATTGTTTGTTAAATACCAACATTCTAGTTAACTATTTCAACAAATACTATTCAGTTGACCCAACAGGTATAACCCAACAAAAGTGATCAAATTGTGGATAAAACCAAAAAAGGTGATCAAATTGTTTGTTAAAAACCAACATTCTAGTTAACTATTTCAACAAATACTATTCAGTTGACCCAACAAAAGTTATCAAATTGTGGATAAAACCAACAAAGGTGATCAAATTGTTTGTTAAAAACCAACATTCTAGTTAACTATTTCAACAAATACTATTCAGTTGACCCCACAAAAGTGATCAAATTGTGGATAAAACCAAAAAAGGTGATCAAATTGTTTGTTAAAAACTAACATTCTAGTTAACTATTTCAACAAATACTATTCAGTTGACCCAACAAAAGTTATCAAATTGTGGATAAAACCAACAAAGGTGATCAAATTGTTTGTTAAAAACCAACATTCTAGTTAACTATTTCAACAAATACTATTCAGTTGACCCAACAAAAGTTATCAAATTGTGGATAAAACCAACAAAGGTGATCAAATTGTTTGTTAAAAACCAACATTCTAGTTAACTATTTCAACAAATACTATTCAGTTGACCCCACAAAAGTGATCAAATTGTGGATAAAACCAAAAAAGGTGATCAAATTGTTTGTTAAAAACCTACATTCTAGTTAACTATTTCAACAAATACTATTCAGTTGACCCAACAGGTATAACCCAACAAAAGTGATCAAATTGTGGATAAAACCAAAAAAGGTGATCAAATTGTTTGTTAAAAACCAACATTCTAGTTAACTATTTCAACAAATACTATTCAGTTGACCCAACAAAAGTTATCAAATTGTGGATAAAACCAACAAAGGTGATCAAATTGTTTGTTAAAAACCAACATTCTAGTTAACTATTTCAACAAATACTATTCAGTTGACCCCACAAAAGTGATCAAATTGTGGATAAAACCAAAAAAGGTGATCAAATTGTTTGTTAAAAACTAACATTCTAGTTAACTATTTCAACAAATACTATTCAGTTGACCCAACAAAAGTTATCAAATTGTGGATAAAACCAACAAAGGTGATCAAATTGTTTGTTAAAAACCAACATTCTAGTTAACTATTTCAACAAATACTATTCAGTTGACCCAACAAAAGTTATCAAATTGTGGATAAAACCAACAAAGGTGATCAAATTGTTTGTTAAAAACCAACATTCTAGTTAACTATTTCAACAAATACTATTCAGTTGACCCAACAAAAGTTATCAAATTGTGGATAAAACCAACAAATGTGATCAAATTGTTTGTTAAATACCAACATTCTAGTTAACTATTTCAACAAATACTATTCAGTTGACCCAACAGGTATAACCCAACAAAAGTGATCAAATTGTGGATAAAACCAAAAAAGGTGATCAAATTGTTTGTTAAAAACCAACATTCTAGTTAACTATTTCAACAAATACTATTCAGTTGACCCAACAAAAGTTATCAAATTGTGGATAAAACCAACAAAGGTGATCAAATTGTTTGTTAAAAACCAACATTCTAGTTAACTATTTCAACAAATACTATTCAGTTGACCCCACAAAAGTGATCAAATTGTGGATAAAACCAAAAAAGGTGATCAAATTGTTTGTTAAAAACTAACATTCTAGTTAACTATTTCAACAAATACTATTCAGTTGACCCAACAAAAGTTATCAAATTGTGGATAAAACCAACAAAGGTGATCAAATTGTTTGTTAAAAACCAACATTCTAGTTAACTATTTCAACAAATACTATTCAGTTGACCCAACAAAAGTTATCAAATTGTGGATAAAACCAACAAAGGTGATCAAATTGTTTGTTAAAAACCAACATTCTAGTTAACTATTTCAACAAATACTATTCAGTTGACCCCACAAAAGTGATCAAATTGTGGATAAAACCAAAAAAGGTGATCAAATTGTTTGTTAAAAACCTACATTCTAGTTAACTATTTCAACAAATACTATTCAGTTGACCCAACAGGTATAACCCAACAAAAGTGATCAAATTGTGGATAAAACCAAAAAAGGTGATCAAATTGTTTGTTAAAAACCAACATTCTAGTTAACTATTTCAACAAATACTATTCAGTTGACCCAACAAAAGTTATCAAATTGTGGATAAAACCAACAAAGGTGATCAAATTGTTTGTTAAAAACCAACATTCTAGTTAACTATTTCAACAAATACTATTCAGTTGACCCCACAAAAGTGATCAAATTGTGGATAAAACCAAAAAAGGTGATCAAATTGTTTGTTAAAAACTAACATTCTAGTTAACTATTTCAACAAATACTATTCAGTTGACCCAACAAAAGTTATCAAATTGTGGATAAAACCAACAAAGGTGATCAAATTGTTTGTTAAAAACCAACATTCTAGTTAACTATTTCAACAAATACTATTCAGTTGACCCAACAAAAGTTATCAAATTGTGGATAAAACCAACAAAGGTGATCAAATTGTTTGTTAAAAACCAACATTCTAGTTAACTATTTCAACAAATACTATTCAGTTGACCCCACAAAAGTGATCAAATTGTGGATAAAACCAAAAAAGGTGATCAAATTGTTTGTTAAAAACCTACATTCTAGTTAACTATTTCAACAAATACTATTCAGTTGACCCAACAGGTATAACCCAACAAAAGTTATCAAATTGTGGATAAAACCAACAAAGGTGATCAAATTGTTTGTTAAAAACCAACATTCTAGTTAACTATTTCAACAAATACTATTCAGTTGACCCAACAGGTATAACCCAACAAAAGTGATCAAATTGTGGATAAAACCAAAAAAGGTGATCAAATTGTTTGTTAAAAACCAACATTCTAGTTAACTATTGCAACAAATACTATTCAGTTTGTAATAATGTGCAAAATTAGAATTAGAGTTTACCACACATTTAAGAGTGCGCGATAAAAGTACAAGGGAGGGGGAAGCTATTGTAACAATATTCAGGCTTCAGTAAATTCATTCATAGGAACAAGATAGATTTTCAAGACAACAAAAATAAATAACCATGTTTAATATTAGTATAACATAATTAACTACAAGTGTTTAATTTTAGTATAACATAAGTGATTACAAGTGTTTATTTGTTTTATAAGTATTTAATAATGTGTGCGAGGAAGTAAGGGTGTGTGAACTGTTTGTAACAGCAAAATGAGGACCGGTTTCCAGTTATAGATAGGAGAAAACGTGGTAAGACAGTCTTAGTTTGGAAGTAGAGATGGTAAGATGCATTTTTGGACAGTCTAGTTTCAGTATTCAAAGTGGTCAAAAGCTTTTTGTAAAATGTAGTGCTAATGTATGGAAGATCGGTTATTCGAGCATAGACATGTATTAGTGAATGACGTTTGCTAATAAATTGACTTTTTGTTAAATAAAAAGACAGAGAGCGTATATTTTGTATAGGTGATGTAGTATTTGCACGTGTTCGACGAAAAACGAACAATGAACTTTTGTGGTAGACATAACTTCTTAAGAAAATAAAGAACTGTATATTTTGTGTCAAAAGACGTTTTTAAGAAGTATTATCGACGTGGGAAACCAAAATTAAGTCAACAAGATTTCTCATCATGTGTGAACAATTGCCAGATATCATCACAAAAGCTTATATCTCAACTAACAGGAAAACTGGATGTAAATTCAACAAAGGACCTGAACTTTCCTGAAAACTGCAATGCAAATGAACTGCAACGTACGAACCACAGAGTGCTATCTACAGACAATTTTCAAATAAAACCGATGTCGTGGTATAGACATCTTATGTTAGCTATAGATTAAGTAATTATATTGTGTTTTTTAATGAATTTTGCTATATATTTATATATATATATATATATATATATATATATGTGTTTGATAATTTAATAATTTTAATAAAAATGATTCAAGATAAAGAAATAAAATTTAGAAGCATTCAACATTTAAAATAAATCTCCTTCAGAGATATTCAAAGTAATTCAATTTAAAATTAAAAAAGAAAGTAAACTGTTGCAACTTTTAAAATAAAAATTTAAATTTATTGAATTAGTCTCTTTATTAGAGACGATGAAAAGAAAAACCAGAATTATCTAAAATAATATTTATGTGTATTTTCATAATATGTTTAAATGATATGTTCTTGTGTATAAATATTCTCTGTTTTAATAAATGTTTTTTGTTAATATTTCAGTAAAAGTGTTTTCATTACAATACCAGATTTCACTGTGAGTACACTTATAAAAGAACTTTCGACCCCAGAGATTTTAAAGTTAATAAATTTAATAAATTCAATTTTTTTTATATAAATAATGACCACTAGGTCTGGCGCCCAATATTAATCAATTAACAATAATTAAATTCAATTTCAATATTAAATAAATAACGTAGGAACTCTTCAAGTTCAAAAAATAATTTTTTTTTATTTTTAAATAGCTTCACTATTCAGATAAAGCCTGCTTTTTGAATTACTTCAAATTGTCGCTCAACGTGTGGCATTTTTTAATAAATAAAAGTAACTTTCTTTCTTTTAAAATAAATAAAAAAAGCCCCTGCTTTTTGAATTACTACAAGTTGACCCAACAGGTATAACCCAACAAAAGTTATCAAATTGTGGATAAAACCAACAAAGGTGATCAAATTGTTTGTTAAAAACCAACATTCTAGTTAACTATTTCAACAAATACTATTCAGTTGACCCAACAGGTATAACCCAACAAAAGTGATCAAATTGTGGATAAAACCAACAAAGGTGATCAAATTGTTTGTTAAAAACCAACATTCTAGTTAACTATTTCAACAAATACTATTCAGTTGACCCAACAAAAGTTATCAAATTGTGGATAAAACCAACAAAGGTGATCAAATTGTTTGTTAAAAACCAACATTCTAGTAAACTATTTCAACAAATACTATTCAGTTGACCCAACAAAAGTTATCAAATTGTGGATAAAACCAAGAAAGGTGATCAAATTGTTTGTTAAAAACCAACATTCTAGTTAACTATTTCAACAAAGGTGATCAAATTGTTTGTTAAAAACCAACATTCTAGTTAACTATTTCAACAAATACTATTCAGTTGACCCAACAAAAGTTATCAAATTGTGGATAAAACCAACAAAGGTGATCAAATTGTTTGTTAAAAACCAACATTCTAGTTAACTATTTCAACAAATACTATTCAGTTGGTCCAACAAAAGTTATCAAATTGTGGATAAAACCAACAAAGGTGATCTCAAATTGTTTGTTAAAAACCAACATTCTAGTTAACTATTTCAACAAATACTATTCAGTTGACCCAACAAAAGTTATCAAATTGTGGATAAAACCAACAAAGGTGATCAAATTGTTTGTTAAAAGCCAACATTCTAGTTAACTATTTCAACAAATACTATTCAGTTAACCCAACAAAAGTGATCAAATTGTGGATAAAACCAACAAAGGTGATCAAATTGTTTGTTAAAAACCAACATTCTAGTTAACTATTTCAACAAATACTATTCAGTTGACCCAACAAAAGTTATCAAATTGTGGATAAAACCAACAAAGGTGATCAAATTGTTTGTTAAAAACCAACATTCTAGTTAACTATTTCAACAAATACTATTCAGTTGACCCAACAAAAGTTATCAAATTGTGGATAAAACCAAAAAAGGTGATCAAATTGTTTGTTAAAAACCAACATTCTAGTTAACTATTTCATCAAATACTATTCAGTTGACCCAACAGGTATAACCCAACAAAAATGATCAAATTGTGGATAAAACCAAAAAAGGTGATCAAATTGTTTGTTAAAAACCATCATTCTAGTTAACTATTTCAACAAATACTATTCAGTTGACCCAACAGGTATAACCCAACAAAAGTTATCATATTGTGGATAAAACCAACAAAGGTGATCAAATTGTTTGTTAAAAACCAACATTCTAGTAAACTATTTCAACAAATACTATTCAGTTGACCCAACAAAAGTTATCAAATTGTGGATAAAACCAAGAAAGGTGATCAAATTGTTTGTTAAAAACCAACATTCTAGTTAACTATTTCAACAAAGGTGATCAAATTGTTTGTTAAAAACCAACATTCTAGTTAACTATTTCAACAAAGGTGATCAAATTGTTTGTTAAAAACCAACATTCTAGTTAACTATTTCAACAAATACTATTCAGTTGACCCAACAGGTATAACCCAACAAAAGTGATCAAATTGTGGATAAAACCAAAAAAGGTGATCAAATTGTTTGTTAAAAACCAACATTCTAGTTAACTATTTCAACAAATACTATTCAGTTGACCCAACAAAAGTTATCAAATGGTGGATAAAACCAACAAAGGTGATCAAATTGTTTGTTAAAAACCAACATTATAGTTAACTATTTCAACAAATACTATTCAGTTGACCCAACAGGTATAACCCAACAAAAGTGATCAAATTGTGGATAAAACCAAAAAAGGTGATCAAATTGTTTGTTAAAAACCAACATTCTAGTTAACTATTTCAACAAATACTATTCAGTTGACCCAACAGGTATAACCCAACAAAAGTCATCAAATTGTGGATAAAACCAACAAAGGTGATCAAATTGTTTTTTTAAAAAACCAACATTCTAGTTAACTATTTCAACAAATACTATTCAGTTGACCCAACAAAAGTTATCAAATTGTGGATAAAACCAACAAAGGTGATCAAATTGTTTGTTAAAAACCAACATTCTAGTTAACTATTTCAACAAATACTATTCAGTTAACCCAACAAAAGTGATTAAATTGTGGATAAAACCAACAAAAGTGATCAAATTGTGGATAAAACCAACAAAGGTGATCAAATTGTTTGTTAAAAACCAACATTCTAGTTAACTATTTCAACAAATACTATTCAGTTGACCTTACACATGTACAAATTCCAATAAATATGAAAGAAGATTTGTTAGGAGAACATCATGCACAATCAAAAGTGTGAATTTCAAAAAATATAAAATCGTCTAATTTTACTAAACATGTCCAGTGTTCTAGACACATTAAGAAAAAGGAACTTCACATTCAGCAATTAATCTGTAGGTTGAGAAAATAAGTAATTCAAAATCAACTCAGATGAAATTACATTGTCCAAAAAATTCTAGAATGATTTCAATTGAACATATAATATTAAAAGTCCAATTTTGGTGTCTAATATAAAAGAAAATAATTCTTAACAACATTACCTTTTTGTTGTTAAAAATTTTACCAAACTTGCTAAGTTACTCAATCGATAAGTGTATCAAATATTCTAAGAATATACACACAAAAGGACGACATACTATACAATATAGTAAATAATGTAGTTTTATCTAAAATTATGTTTAAAAGATTCACATTTATTATTATTTATAAAATACATTGTTCTAACAAATCTAACTCGGCCTATGGCCTTTAATGATCTAATATGTATCAAATCATGAATAAAAGAAATATTTGACTATTTATTAAAAGATAATGAGCGACAATATAATCCTGTTTTTCTTATTAAATACTACATATAGCAATAAACTTTGAATTAAAACCAATATAACTGTTATACTTTCGTCACCATTAGACTGATGATCGCTAAAAAAACAAGACAGATGAAAATTTAAATCCAAAATATCCATTTTTGTAAAGAAACTTAATTTAAACATTTGTAAATCCATTTGACATTAGGAAAGGTTTGAAATTTGGTTTTCATTCAAAGAAAATGTTTTTTGATAGTCAACTTGATATTATTACAATATAAAATATAATATTTTTTACATCATTTCCTTTTTTCATTCAATTTTATCCACTGAAATACCAAAATTGATCTACTTCTCCACTCTCAAGTTGCGCACAAAAAGGTTTTTATTAGGACATCATCCATTCCAAATCACCAAGCAATAAATAAGTCATGAATAATTTAAAACACTTGTATAATTTCCTTTTCTTTATCAACACTGGCCTCTTATTGAAATTATCAAATAGATATTTTTTATTCCTTGACGAATGTTAAAATGTAGATCTTTTTTAGAGTACATTTTTGGCGGTTGTATAAAACTGTTAAGATTCAGGTTCACAATTAAAAGAATTGGGCAATCACTGATTCAGTGCTAAAAATATTTGTATTGACCATATCTGTAGTTCATTATTAAATGATTCTAATACATGTAAAACATCACTAATTAATTACTATTATCTCTAATAAGCTTAATATCAACATTAAACTCATTTATATGTTAAATTTTCTAAGCTTTCATTCCAGAGCTATCTCAATGATTATTACAGACAATATGTATATAATTAAATATGAATTCTAAGAATTTATTGATTTGCTCTACACATGAAGCTTGATAACCTTCTTATTCCCGATGCTTCGTGGTTATGTGACCATAATGATCCCTCATATTAAATTCTCTTCAATTAGTGACTTATCCCGTGCCAGCACCCTAGTCACGTTCCAACAGAGTCTCCCACTGGTCCAGTCTCTCCTGTTGCCCCAACTGACCTCTTGGCAACCTCGTGCCAACTCCGGTTGCCGACAAATGACCGTAAATCACTCCTTGCTGAGTCTGACCTCGATTTTCTACCAACCTTGGATTATATACGTACTTTTAATTACTTGTGATGTATTAGAAGGTTGCAAGCCAAGCAATTACCTAACTTCTTGTACTCTGCATAATGATTGTTTATGCTCTGGTGTCTATCAAATTTTCCACATGGAATGTTGAAAAATAATTTAGCGAAATGTCCCCTTTCTCCGCACCGAAAACATTTTGGTCCTGCTCGATATTCCATTCTATGGGGGCTTTCATTATATTGGCCCATGAGTCTTTTTTGAATGTGTGTTTGATCCAGAATTTGTGGTCGATATTATCTAGTTTGTCGATAGGTTGTTCTTGGTTCTATCTTCCTACATCTGTCATAATATCTATTTTGACGTCCCTGGTATTCCTGTCCCCCAAGATTTTCTCTAAATTGTCTATTTTGTATCTGTATATTGTTCAGCTAGTCCAGATGGCTGTCAAGTCGGTTTTTACATTGTTATCTCTAGTTGTTGTTGTATCCCCTGTATTAATGCCCAGTCTTTTTATCAAAAGATATGAAGCTTTTTTGGCCTTGAGTATATTTTTGTTCAGTTTTTGCAGTGTAGTATTATGTAACATAGCGATTTGCTGTAACATAGCAGGGTTAAGTCCTTTTAGAATGTGATTACATAATTTTTGTTCGTTCATGTCCAGCTCATATCTTGCACATAACAATTCCACATCGGTTCTATACTGAATTAGGGATTCTCCGGGCAATTGTAATCTACTATTTAATTTTAGCATCAACATTTCTTTCTCTTGCGTCAGTGCAAATGCCTTCACAAATTCTTCTTTTAGGTTTTCCTATGTCAACTGATCATTCTTTAACACTAAAATGTCATATTAGTTGCTTGCCATGCTAAGGCTGCCCTGTTAAATCTTGTTATATGACTTATTATATCTTCCCCTGATTTTCCCCCGAATTTGCCGGGCTCAAAAAATGGCAGTTTCTTGGTCATTCTACTCTTGAGTTTTATGTTGAGGGTCGTATATGTGTTCTTCCCTTACCGTTCTTCGTTTGTTGATTTTTCTTCAACAATTTTTATAAGCCAATTTGTATACCGCTCGCTAAGTTCATCTTGACTCATTCCCAAACCTGTGTGAATTTTCCACAATCGAATATGTGACCGTAAGAATTCTTTTATGTCAGCTAATATCAAATTCATTCTCAAAATATTGGTGTCCCTACACAAATAAAGAATACTTTAACACCTGTCACCCATAAATATTCGTTTCGGCTACTTAGACCACCGAAATTAAAGATTATGCCATGTCAAGTTTATTATGAATTATAAACTCGAGAAGACTTCTGACGCAAGAAGGAAGAAGCAATGTAAATAACAACAACAGTCTGTCAAGACTATATGATTTAATCACTGCGGCCTTGTGTAATCAAAATGTTGATGTGTATTATGTGTAACCATGTCTGTCGATAATAAATATAATAAATTTCGGAAATATACACAATTTCTAAATGTAAGACAAATATTTAAAGTAATATCCGTACTTATAATTAACCACAAACAGAATTCAGCATACCTAAATATTAAAATAAAGTTAGTCTTTTCTTTTTTAATTTATTAAAGCAATAGTTCAATACAATAATTATTCAATTTAAATATTAATACTGTATTTATTCCCAAATTCACCTCATCAAACAATTATATTTCGTCTCACTAAATTCAATATGAAATGTTCCACCAGCTACTATAATTCACAAACTCATTTAGGTATTAAACTTTAATATCTTTAAAAAATTATTAAAAATTCTCAAACAATTTTGAGCTAAGGTTTTAGTATAAATGTTATTTCAAATAAATTAAAAGAGAACAGAAAATGAAAAACAAATCCATTTCAATAACTCTCTTAACGAAACCCCCTACTTCAAATACTAAGATTTCCTTTCCACCAACTTAATATTATTCAGTAAAATGGAAAATTTAATAATTTGAAAGTGTACAATAAATAAAATGGCAAAAGCATACACAAATCACAATTATTTTAGTAAAAACTGAAGATTTAAATTTACAAAAAGCAATAACTTTACATATGGTAATAATATTAAAATTTTATTCGACCGATGCACCATTTGTTAGGATTAGTTCCTCTAAACTGCCTGGGTTCTTTAACTTTCAATATAATCAAATCAGTGGTTCAGTACTCAATTAATCTTTATTAACAATTATTATTAAGAACGTATATCTCCTATCTTATTACAATACTACAATATCTTGTATAATAAATTACTATTAATCCAGAATGACTCTAATTGTTGTGACTCACAGATCTGATTCTGCGTTATATTTTATAATTACTTATCCCTGAAATAATTACAAGGCTTATACATGAAGTTTGCTCACCCTACTTGCCACTCATGGATGCTCGTCTGAAGTTTCAATACTCCTAGTTAGTTCTTACACGCCAAATCCGTCTGGCTATATTCAAGAATTATACTCCCAGGAAGCTCTTACTTGCCAAGTACGTCTGGCTATCTTCAAGAATTCCTGCAGCACTTTTCCTTGATCAATCTTGGCCTACTGATCAAGTTTTCTACCACCCAAATGTTTATATATGTTTTTAGCATCAATGACATCTGCCTTGCTGTAAAGGTAAGCAATTTCATCATTTTTCCCGGTCTGTCACAATAATTTTTGTCATACTGGGTTCTTAAAAAGTACTTAGACATATATTCCTAACTAAAATTATCCTAATTCCTAACAGGTATATAAACACAGCCCCAACCATTGCTGTGAATAGTGGTGAGCAAACGACCAGCGATATCTCACCTCCTTGGAGGGGGAACGTTCCATCACCCGCTAGAGCCTATAGCCCTTAGGGCCAGGGTAGCTGTCCTCCAACCTAATCTAACCATATTTTCCCCTGGTAGATCGAAAGCTTTGGGTAATTTGGACAATGCCATACCATATAATTCATAGAATCTAAATTTTATATTGTCTATTTCCATCAGTTTGACTTTTAATTACTGCGTGTTATCAGCTCTGGAGTTAACTTCGCTTTCTCCAGCACGTACTTCAACAGAAACTGGATATCAAAGCTCTGACCTTTGTGAGCAATCACGCAGAATGTTTGGTATAGTTACGTACTCCATTATGTAGGACATGAATCGGTCGACTTGGTCATTTTTGAAAACTTGCGTACATTCTTTGCAATTTTGACATGCTGTTTATGATACTGTTGCGGTACACGCTGGAGGGCGGCTCAACCAAATGGAGGAGTTCCTCCAGGCCGCTTTGTATGTAACATTCTTGATAGATGTTTGGTGGAATGAAATATTGTGCCATTTGAAATTACACTACTGACGGAACCACCACAACCTGCAGTACAACACACTGTGGACACTCCATCGCATACAGTACAAATATGACTGCTCAATCGCATCTCCCATCACCCCACCGTTCACTCCCCCAACACTGCCACCACTCTCACCACTTTTTGTTCTAAAGTGCAGGGCACTCTACTAATTTATATATCTCTCTTTCTCTCTTCTTTCCTCGAACTATTCTATCTTTTTGGAAATAGGCAGAAATAGTAAAAATTTAACTAAAGTTTGTTTTTGATCTTGGTAGATTAAGCAATAAACATATGCTATATCATAGGGTTTTCTTTCTTTGTTTACATATTAGTAATATTACAGGCTTGCATAAAAGCTGCTAATGTGTATCTTATATGTCTATTACATACCCAGATGTTGACTTGTAAAAATTTCCTCCTTTACTCATCAATTGTTTGGAAACCTTAATTTGGTCCCATAAATGAATTGGTTAGATACTAAATCTTTGAAGAAAGAAGAAGCTTTGCAATAATTGAGGATAAACTTCCAGATCAAACGAATTTGGAATTTGGAATTTGAGGTTGATTAAAATAAATTTGGATGTGGAGGTGAGTTAATGGATATTTCTACAGCTTACGAAAATTGTATAGTACAAACACACGAAGCACAAAACACAAAGTACATTTTTTTTCGGGAACCGCACATTTATGACAGTTAAATTGTGTAAACGGGCGGAAGTAAATAATTGCATTATTGCGAGGGATAAAGTAGGCTACATATTTTGATAAATACAATATTATGACGAACTAGTGCTATATTTATAAATAAATATTGAGCTTGACTTTATTAGATAGAAGAAGACTCGAACACAAGATCTCACAAAAATTACGTTTATTTAATCAAGCGCATTTCAACAACATTCGCCATCCTCAGTTATACATGAGCTACAACACCAAAACTATAACCTGAAAAGTATAATAACTTGAATAGACATTGTGCGAAGAACCTTGAACAGAATTCCTTACGATGAAATGTTAATAGTACGGAGTCAGCATTACCTAAAATGAATGACACTTATACTGTCTACGACATTAAACAATTTCAAAACAATAACAAATTTGATTTGAATACAACTTTGGAGAAACAGAATATTTATGTGTTTGGCTATTCATGTGATGATAGTTAGGTTTACTTACAATATAGATTGTGAGCAAACCGACAGTGTATTCTTAATAAATTTAATTAAAGAAAGTAAACTCAAATGAATTTTATAATTTTCACAATAATATTCAGCTTACTCTATCTTGGGAATAATAGTTTAAAATAAAAGGATGATTAGATATCAATAATGTATATCTTTGAATTATAACGTATCTGAACAACTGATTGCTATACATCTAATTCACTTAACCATAAAATCGCTATATGTGCAATAAATAACTTTCATTATAATAAATAGTATAAATAATATTTATAACAAAAAATGATTTATTGGTCTTATTTAGAGAAATTTCATTTCAACCCAAAATTAAATCATAGAGAAATCTAACCTCTAACAGCTTAATGTACTGAACTGAAAATATAAAAACTGTATTTGTGACAGTAAGGGTGATGGAGAAAAAAATTACTGAAATTTATACATTAGCGTGTATTGTATTTTATTATTTTGTTGTTGTTTTTGTGTTTTAATTTTGTGTTTTGTATTTTTTCTACAGAAATTACTACCACAAAAAGATCTCGAATGCATTTGAAAATGTTGAAAGACATACTACGAAATTTATCGTCACATAAAGGAAAATTAAATCTAACCAACTATTGAATATTATCGTTATCAATATACAATAAGTAATGAAAAGGAGTACCAGCCAAATGAGACTTGTTAATCCGTGTAAAAAATCTTAACACAAGATAAGTGCTTGTGGGGGAGGGGGTTGAAAATGATAATACACCGTGCTCAACTACCATCTGTAACCGAAAGACAAAGCTTTCGTAGGAGTTACCTGCTTAGGGGCTGTAATTAAATTGACTATATTGTTAGATGATCCGTGATCAACAATATTCCCATTATTCAACTTCCCAGCTTGGCATGCCGAAACCCGTTCCTAAATCACGAGTTTGTCTCGCCTGACCAGCCATTTTTAACGAATGCTAAATAAATTTATAACTAAATAACTTAATTTTAATAATTTAGACTTATGCGCAATAGAGGAAAATGAATTGGGATTGCACAAGTTGTTAGAACAAAAGCCTAATCGGCCATTTTTGTATCACTACTACAAAGTAATTTAATAATTATATAGTTCGTGGCTCTGCTCTGTACTCAAAATATTTGTTTAACATAGTTTCATTTTTCCAAGATTTAACCTTTATTTCTCATTTTAACCAATTCAATTAACATTTTAGTAAACTTTTATATTTGTAACAAAAAATATATAATCACATAGAGTAATTTACAAAATTTTGAATTAATTTTTTAGATAAATCAGAAAACCATTTTTATTTCATTCATCAATATAAAATATAATCCATAATTTGGCACAACAACATGGGGTAAATGAGATTAAACTTCTAATTCTTTACAATATGGGACAATGTGGAGGCAAATAAAAGTAAACTTCAAATTCTTTACAATTTGACACCACGATGTGGAGCAAATAAGAAAAAACTTTGAATTCTTTATACCACATATCACTCGTTCCTTACAAGACCTGATCACTATTAGGTGGGAGCAATGAGTAGTGGATGCATTCGTCTTACAGTCCAGATTGGGCTCCGAGTCACAATCACAGATGTTTCTGCAAAAATGCTGTTCAACAGTAGTTATCATCATAGGGCGCATTATTTTATAAAGAGGGTATAGAGAAGCTAGTACCCGTTATGACAAGTGTTTTAATAAAGATGGAAATTATGTAGAAAAGTAGTTTAACTTATACTCTACAACGATATGACATCGCCGTAATGCCATGAATTATAGGTTTTTCATAAAAATCATAATTTTTATGAACATTACCACAAGGGTGTACAACATCGAGCAAACTGTATTGAGCAAGTTTTCTGAGTTCTGGCGTGATGATGTTAGGTCACAACTCACTGACAGGTTCCTACAGTCTTTCTCTGATAGAATTTGTATTGAAGTAAAATCTAGTAATTTACCAATATGAAATTATGATTGAAACCTGAGAAGAATATGTGATAAATAGTACAAGTTGTAATAATATTATCAAATAAATGGAAGGTTTGTTTTGATTTTAATTATTTATAAAAGATAGCTAAGTGCTATTAAAGTTGGACGCCATGGTAACTCAATAATTACCAAATTATTATATGAAATGAATTTAAATTTACGTTACAAATCTCTAGGGTTGCAAAGTTCTTTTAACAGTATACTTAAGTAAGATATTGTTAAAAATCAAAAGTCCTTTTTTGTGCTGAAATAGTACATAACTTTATTAACATATGTGCATGATAAATAGACATACAGTTTGAATAATCATATTCAATATCTTACTTTAATCCATCCTATCAATTTTATCTTATTTTAATAGATAGTGCTAAAAATTTGAATAGAGTTTATTTACTGATGTTATTTTACTTGTTGCAACTTAAAAAAATTAAAATGAGTTTAATTGAAATAAGAATTCTTTAAAATTAAAGCAAGTTATATTATTTTCTTTGATTATCAAGATTTTATAAAGATATTTTTTATGGTATAAAAGTTAAGAATTTACCTTATTTGATCAAAATTCAAAATGAACAAAGATTCTATCCTAATATTAAACAACACAAATTATATTAAACACATACATAATTCTGTAATAAGAGTTTCTTAAACGTGGATACTAAACACATTATTTCGTTGAAAACACTTGTTTCCGAAGATTGTTTCTTCTGTTGTCCAGGACTCCATGAGGTCGCCTCGTGAAATCATTCCCTCTCTCTGTGCTGACATCGTCGAATTGTCCCTCCTTTTCTTCACAGTATTCTCTTAACTTTTTTGTGTATTCAAATATGGAAATTTGTGTTCTTTTAAATATAAATTGTTCAATACTTCTCACAAATAACAGTCTACCATATCATTATTACCACCTCAGCATTAACACTGAAAAACGTGCATTATTGTTCAAGTCACGTTCTACAAGTTTATATATTAGTTTAAAAGTTCACAATTAACACTTTGAATATGGGTTTATAGTCTTATTGTCCAGAAGATATTCAAAGCTCAAACCTTTGCAAAAAACCACATGGTACTTCATTCTAATATACAAAAGAATCTCTCGTAAAATCAGTTTCTAACAATTCTTTGTACACTGATTTTTACTGTCTATGTCTTTTATCAACACCAAACTCTATTGTCCCTTCTAAACTACAAAATCTTACATTCCAACGGTTTTTTCATTGTTCTATTTGATAACGCACAAACATCGAAATACGTCTGAACCCTTCAAAGGTTCCCCAAGGACTCTAAATTCCAACTAAACACAATGTACTTAACGAAAAAATTTGATATTTATCACTAATAACACTTATTTTTACATATATTGCTTTGTCCCTTTTAGGACTCAGCAATCTATAAACGACTGAAAACAACATGTTCTCCACGCTAACTCTCAATGCCAACTGGGCAGTCTGTCTACTCAAAGAGACGCTATACAATTTTTCACAATTCTCGGGCTTGGCAACAGCCGTTCCCGCTTTGTCCATAAATTACTTACGTTCACAATTCTTATTAATTGGGTTTACACTAAAACTAATGATATTAATACATACAATACATTTCTCTGATTATTTGTTATCATTTACCTTGTTCTCAAATTTTGCTTCTTTTTTAAATTATTAAAGGTAATTTGATGGACTATTTTTTTTACGCATGTCCTCTTAACTTATTCTCTTGACCAATTGCATGCAAGATTCAAAAAATCATTTCTTCATGCTAATTTCAAAATTAAAAATGTAGAACGTTAGAGAGACTCCAGCAAATCCTTTGTTTCATTTGTAAAATGGAGCAATGGATTTTTCTATTTACTTACAAGTACATTTTTCATTTGTTTTTAACTTTATTTATAAATTTTTTTAAATTTTCTTCATTTCATTTTTTTAATTTTGACAAACTAAAATCTTTCAAGTAAATGCCAACAAACATCCAGAGTAAACAAAATATTTCAGAAGATAAGAGCATTTTTTTATTAACCAAAAAAAATAAAATTTCTCTCTCTTTTTAAATCTTTAGAAACAATGACCACATTAACTCGACTAATAATATTATTTACAGTTCCTATATACTACGTTTGTATTTAGAACCTTATTTAACCTTATCTCTAGTCCTTCTTCAACTCCTATCTCTAGATTGCAAGTTTCAAAAAATCATTTCTTCATGCTAATTTCAAAATTAAAAATGTACGACGTTACAAAGTTGTGCCTATTACATACCTTTTTCTGTTTTATTTCAGAAATTCATATATTAAAGTTAGGTTGAAATTTGAATTTTGAAAAATTAAAGACTTGCCACAATCCAAAAAGAGTAAAATTTTTGAAAATGAAATAAAATTCTAAGAATAAATTATTCTGGAGGAAAAAGTGATGTCCTAAATAATTAAGAAATTGAGAGGAATGGTCAATTTTGAAATGTTTACAAAAAACAAGAAAATTATAAAATGATTTATTCAAATGTAATGTAAATGGTTAGTACCATGAATACTGCCACTTAATCAAGTCAAAATAAATTTTCATTGATTTTTGAAAGGGTGACTAGTTCACACCACTAAATAAAAACTAAAATTGTAAAACTTAAGAATGATTATGTTAACTTAATAATTATGTTAACATGCTTCAGTTTTAATGTAAATTCCCAAATCAAAATAATGGTATTATAGTGTTAAATTCGCGAGTGCAAAAAATACGAAGTTTAAGGTGTGGGAAAAGCTGGTTAAGAACATGGGAGATAAATTTCAGAGCGGCTATTGCGTTTTCTAACCTAGAACTACAAAATACGGAAGTTTAAGCTAATTCCAATAACAGGTGTGAAAGTTCATTTTCCGATTATAGTCAAAATTTTGAAATCAAATAAAACAAGTTACATAATACCTAAAACATCAGTTAAAGTTTGTATTAGAAAAGTTCGTTGAGAGGAACAAGTTCCTGTAATCCAAAAGTGTCTAGTTATCCAGGATTAGGATTTACAGGAGTTTTAATGTATAACACTGGGTTACTAGTTTCAAGCAGAAAAAAAGCTACAATCCCTGATCTAACTCTAGTTGCTGACGTAACAAGAGACGTGTCCTACATACTAACTGTTGTCTATAATAAAGAATACAGTACTAATAATTCGAAATTAACAATTAAAAAGTTGACAGTTATGTTCTAAATTAAATATAAAGAAGATGTAAACCAAAAACTGCAATAAACCAATTATATCACAACAAAATGCAAATAACTGAAATATGAAGGAAAAAAAAAAAATGGGATTATTGGTACAATAATTTTTGCTATAAAACGAGATATATGGTCAAAAAATAATAAAATATTATATGAAAAAAGGAATGCTCTCTAAAATTTTTCTATGGAAGTTTCTAACTGAACCCACGCTAAATTTTAAATGATTAATTAAAATTGTGCATGAAGTGATGAGTACTTATAGGTAGTCATCTTGATATCAATCCGGCATTCCAATGGTTTCGAATTTTAATTATTAACTGAACAACACAACAGCAACACAGAATTTGCCTTGACATCTATACAATATTCCAGGCCTATCAAACAACTTTACCCGTCATCCTGAGGATCAAATCCAAAAGGAACTCACACACCTCCGTGGAAGAGACAGTTTGTTGTAATTTCAATTAAATAAATTTGGTAAAAGTGCCAATTTTATAAAGAAAAATTAATACCATAGATTTTTCCTGAGAATGGTTTTTTAAATTTTTTTTTTTTTTTTTTTTTGTCATTAGCTTTTAAGATATATTATCAGTGAGTGAAAAAATATATTATGTTGTTATAATTTATATATATATATATATATATATATATATATATATATATATAAACAAAAGAGAAAACTTTATAATTAAGAATAAAAAAGCTGAAAGATTGTTAAAATAAATGAAACCATCTATTTTAAGTTATGTTGTCTATATGAGTTGATATGTTTTATTTCTGAATGCAAATTTTAGTTGAATATAGACTAATGTCAAACCCTATTGTTTGTAAATAATTTTGAGTATCTTGAAAATAATATATATTTTATTTTTTTATTTATTTATTTTTTTTTTTTGCCAATTTCAATCCTGTTTCTTTTGATCTTAATTTATTCAATTTCCACTATTCAGGAAAAAGTGAATGCATTTATTACACCAGTACAAAATAAGGAACTTGTAAAATCACAACTTTATGAACTTACTTCCTATGATCGATGAATAGAATAAAATTTTCTTGTGGTTACCCTGGTTTAGTAGAAATCAATTTGAGTAATAATTTAAATACAATTACTGAAAGTGTTATTTTATAAAGGGGGGATACAAGTGGTTTGAGGATACTCAAACTGTAGAAGGAAACAGGTGATTCAGGCCAAACTATTAAAGGAAGCCAAATATTTTCAGTGGATCATCCTGGTCTATTTTTATTTGATTTTGCAGCAGGGTTTCGTAACAACAAACAAGAACTTTAGGATATTAAATTCAATAAAAAATGTATAAATAAAAATTACAGTTGTAACACTTTCTTGTACAAGTATTAAAAAAAAAAAGTCTTTTAAATTGTATTTAATCTTTTATACCAAAACTATACGTATTTTATACACATGCCTCATACTTGTGAATATATTAATTAGATTATTTAATTTAATTTTCTAATTCAGTTTCTTCAAATTCATGAAATAAATCTAGTATTTATCACTCTAATTGCTTGAGATTTTCATATTTCTGATCACCTATCTGTATTTCACTTTGTATCTCGATCAGATTACAATCTTCCTTCAAAATATTTTCACAAAGACTTACAACGGAAATTCATTGTATGGGACTATATTTTGGTCAAAAAAGAGAAAAATCAGAATTTAATCCTAATACAAGGATTGGCTTAAAAAATGTTGTGTAGGCTGATCTGGTTTCAATACTCAATTTTAAAAATTTTATCCATTCTATCCTTGTCACGGCTGTCAAATGTAAGAAAAAGGTATGTTAATAAAATACAGAATTTCAAAAACACTATATATTTTGTAAGTCTAGTAACAAGAAAATCGCTAGAAATACCTGGTATCCGCTACTATACGAGCTACTTTCTTTCTAATTTCTTGGATTGTAAACAACCCTGGAAACACTCTAATTATCTTCTTCTTGGATGAAAATCCCTGTAACACATAATAGGATTTATTTTCATTACATTGATTTCTTGGTGTAAAATTTGGCAATTTTAAACCTATATCTTTAAACATTATACAAAACACAAACATATAAAATAATCCATGCAAAAACATTGTACAATTTTATCATACTGTCTTCCACAAAACCAAATAGTAACTAAAAAAAGAATTTTTCTGCATCTCAAAAAATGTAGTTATTAGTCAAACATAGGAAAAATACTGTGTACGGAGTCTAAGATTATGCAAAATATTTATGTATTTAAATAATACTTGAACTTGCTTTGCTTTTACCAAAAACTAGTAAATCAAATTTGATTTAAATAGAGTTTCATGATTTGTTTGGTTATTTTACCTTTTATTTCTAAACCATTATTTTGATTTACATATTTGACACATTGGACTGGGTAATTAATATTTACACTTAGTCAAAAATGTAACCAAGATCGCTAATACTTATTTTAACAATTAAATTATTATAGTAACACCATAGATGATTTTTGTTTTGTTTATACTGATTACCCTCAAAACGATGTAACCAATATGTTTGTGTCCTTGGAGTCTATATTTGAGCAAATTATCTACAAAATCATTAGAACTGATTTTTAAGACAATTTGAATTGTATGTTGGAATTTTTGTCTGATGGAAGCTACAAAATGTCTGAATATGGTTGTGGTGACAAATGTAAGGTAATAGATATGAATCTGGTCATATCATATCAATGATCACTGACTTAGTTTTGGCCTGTTGTTCATCAAATTAGCTATTTCAATTAACTTGGAGTTTTAGCACAGCCATTTTATCAACAAGAAGATCTAATCAGGCTTTATATTGTAACTTTATGAGGGGGAAAATGACCATGTTGATCTCGAGAATAAATACACTGAATATTCACCATCAAAAGGTGAAAGATTTAGTGGATTCTCAAAGAAGAGGTTCAAGTGATTGAGAATATTGCTAGTCAACTGAAAAACCTCATATATTGGTCCATACAAATAAAATACTAAAACAAGCAAATTTTCCATGTTTGTAAATATTATTTTGAAAAAGTCAAAGAATTTGGTTAAAATGAGATGTATTTACACTTTTTATGTCCAAAAAATGATTTAACAAGGAAACCTCATTTAGTGAGTTACATAACCACATTGTTAATGATTTATAAAACAACCACCAACAAAAAGTTTCAAATTAAATCATTTCTATGTTATGATCTCTTTCATAGCTTTTTTTTTTCATTCATTTTTTATTTTTCTCTAATACTAATTAATGGTGTAGAACTAGTCAACTATATACATTATTTTTGGCAAGTTAGTACAGTCATTACATATAATACATCACAAATTACAATAAATACATAATAATAAAAGTTCATACTCTTATAACTTCTTTTGTAGGATAAACACACTTAGCATATTACAAAGGGATGAATTTCCCCAGAAGTCCATATACTAGTCAATAGTAGTCTATTAAAAGAATTAAAATTTTTAAGTAATATTTTTAATTTCGGAGTACAAATACTCCTGAAGTGATTTTAGCACTAATTTTATTATTATGATCACTCCAAAGGATTTTATTATCAACAAGAAGACCCAAGAACTTTTCTAAATTTACTTCTTCAAGTATCTCTTCTTCTAGTAAGATATTTAGTGCTAATTAGTGTTTTATTTAAATTAAAATACATATATTTTGTTTTCTCAGGATTAATTAACAAACTGTTTTTAGCCAAATACTGATTTGTGGCATTGACTTGTAAGACAACCTATTGCTCTAAAATTTTCAATGAGCTACTTTGAAAGTTAAGGTAGTATCACCAGTAAATTTAATTATTTATCCACCACATATTGCTGATGACAAGTTATTTCTATAAATTAAAAATAGAACTGGTCCCAGAACAGTTTTATTTACAATACAAAATTCATGCTTACAATAACTAAAGCAGGTATTTTTTCATATGTAAAATACAATTAATTACTCATAAGTTCCAATAAATCAAATACTATTAAATGAGCAATTCTTGTATAATTGTAAATTTGAACTTGAAAACGGACATATCAATTTTATTGAAATAGGGACTATCTATTGTTTTTTGGATGTGAGAAAATGATTTAGCTAGTTCTAGATTTTGGAAAAACAACTAAATTGGTTTCTACGAACTAGTAATAAATTTAATCTAAGAAGTACATTTAGAATTCAAACAAGAAAGATTTACAAAGCAGTACGGTAATACATGAATGAATCTATGTTTAACCCCTTAACCACGCCTTATGTCTGTGTAAAGATTTTAAATTGTCTAGCCAAACTACCATATACATGTAAGAAAAACTTGTACTTGCCTATTATTATAAACAAAATGTACAGATTGGAAATAAATTAATATATCAGTGTACACCGTAGTAGGTGTATCAAGTAATGATTTGCCAAACTGCAAATAGCTGTATTAGTAAAAGAGTAGTTATGTGACATGTGACAGGTACTCTGCATTTTATATTAATCATTTTATACTATGAATATGATGACATACATTTGCATAATGACAGGAAAGTACAACAAGGCTCCTTATACACTGAACAGGGTATATTGGGAAATGCAGCAGTTATGATTTTAGAAAAGAAGGGAGGGACACTTTGAGGCTGGATGCTTCTGCAACAGACCTGAAAGGAGCAAAGTCTGGCTAGAACTGTGAACAGAGCCAGACCTCCATGTTCTTACTTTTATCCCCCTAAGTATGCAGCCCGAGTTAGTAGAGCACGTGTAATGTAAAATGCGGTAATAAAAGATAGTTTAATTAAATATACACGGTTTACCTTTTATTACTCACCAGATCTAATTTCGAGGGACTTACGCCGCCTGCCATTTCGACATCCTGACAACCGTTCGAATGCACAGCAATGAGCGCATAAGGACCTTAACAGACAACCAAAGACACACCATCACCCTGGAACTCTAATTCGGAGCCAGCAGTGAAGTACCCATCACAGTTATTTTTGTTAATTCCTGTTCTGTGGATTTTTATGTAGAATAAACTACCTATTAATTTATTTAAAACTTTCCATTGTAGCCATAATTTATTAGGGCAAATTATATATGTATATTATGTTGTTATTATTTACGGTATATATATAGGCTATATATATATATATATATATATATATATATATATATATATATATATTACATTCAGAAAAGGATAAAAAGTTGTTTCAAAAGTTCTTACTATAATTTTTTTTAAATTAATAATTTATTTTACATCTTTGTTTTAATGTTGATTTTTAATTAATTTTTCTTACAATATTAATCTTGATGATTTATTGCAATTTTTAGAAATAGTAGCAAAATATAAAACGTTTATCCCCTCAGCCCTCTTTGTCTTTAAAGTAGAGTCAGAAAGTATGAGCAATGTTTTTGCACAGTTTATTATTGTTAAAAGTTTGTCTAAAATATTATACCTTTAAAACACATTACTCGTTATTAGTAAAACTTACCTCAGCAATTTCCATAAAATTGACAGGAATTCCCAAAAGTTTACCCACACTTGCAATCAATGCTTCATTAACAGATGATGAAAATGGTATCTTTACTAGAAGTCTAGTTTCAGTTTTAACTGTAAATAAAAACATATATAAAAGTATGATAGGTGTATATTCCTAATTAATGAATTATTGGTGCAATCATTTTGAAATTGAAATTTAACATAAGTTTAATCAAAACTAATGGTAAAATCCTGTTAATCCAACCAAAATATAGGAAATGACTTGGTGAAAATTAACTTTTGAATATTACGGGAAGCTAATTTTAAATTTGCAAATATGAAGAATGCCAAGATTTTTTGTGAAAATGCCCAATTGTGGAATTTCAGTGCTAACGGGGATGGATAAACAGAAACAATATTTAATGAATTGTTATTTACAACTATTCTAACAAATTCCTTAACAAATTTTAGACAAACTGGACCTAAAGATTTTATTTATTAAGTAATAATCATTATATTAAAGACTTACTATCTATTCGGAAAGTGTTACTCCATTTGTTGACCACTACTCTTATAAGAATGCTTCCGTCGACGTCTGTTCGAAACGGAGTCTCCTCCTCTTCAAAATTGTTCCAAAGTATAACCTTAAAAAAAGTAAAAATAATTATATATATTAAGTATAAATAAAAATAACTCGTACAAAAATATTACATAAACTTTCTTATAAATCCATATATAACACCTAATCCCAAAGAAATAAAAATTATTCTGCCTCACGAATGCTAATTATTGGAGAAAAGGTCAAAATGAATTATGAACACTGTTTCTGACAGGCAAACTGCGTTAATAGTCATTTATCTTTAATATAGTGAATGACAAGAAAGGGATAATAAAATCACCCTGAAATGACTCTGCAATCATGCATGTATTGAGAGAAATGAAGCTACTATCACTTGACATGAGCTGTTGTAAAACGGGTTCTTTACAGTCCAGAACCTTTTTATAGGTGATCAAAAGGCCCTGCGAGGAATACGATTAAGATGTGGTCTGACAAATGAAGGTCTCTCAAGAGGAAAAAAATAGAGGGCTTAGACTAGTGAGGACATTCGTTCTAAAATTGTATTCAATTGAGAAGAAGTATTTTTTTAACAATTGAAAAAATATATTTCTCATGATTTATGGGGGACAATATGTCTGCATATAACTTGTCATCAGCAATGTGTGGTGGATAAATAATTAAATTTGCTGGTGATACTACCTTAACTTTCAAAGTAGCTCATTGCAAATTTTAGAGCAACAGGTTGTCTTACAAGTCAATGCCACAAATCAGTATTTGGCTAAAAACAGTTTGTTAATTAATCCTGTAAACAAAAAAATATATGTATTTTAATTTAAACAAAACACTAATTAGGCACTAAATATCATACTAGGAGATGAGACACTCGAAAAAGTAAATTCAGAAAAGTTCTTGAGTCTTCTTATTGATAATAAAATCACTCAGTGAAATGAAGCCTAAAAATATTGAGGTTAGAACAAGATATCAGTTCAAGTCCCATGTAACAGAGTTGGAAGAATAACTTACTGTGCATGTGTCTGTCTGACGGAGTACAGCTCATACATGGTCGAGTCTGAAGTCGAATGGACCTAATGGGTTTTGTAAGGATATTAAGGAGAATTTGGGAAGAATTCGAGTCGGGGGTCATATTATATACAATCATGGGTGTAATATTCAGCAATATATACATTTTTGGTGTACTGGAGAAAGGCTAAATGTAATCCTTAGACCACAAAGTCAAATAATGAGTAAATCAGTTCATGAATATAGGTTACAGCTAAGTACATATGAAACCTCAACTACCTAATCAAAATGTTGATGTTTATTTTCCAATCATAGAACTTACTATAATATGTAAATGTCAGTTATTAAAAACACTATTAAACCCAACAAACTTACCGTCCTATTAAAAAATCTATTTTTTCGGATATAATATTTATCTTTTCTTTGTGAATACAATTTATTTGGTAACACAACACATATAATAAATATAAAAATATGTTTTACATTCATTTTATGTTTGGTTTATTTCTGAACAAAATACAACCCACTTCCAAAAACGTTGAAAGAATTTTTGTGGAACTCTTAATCAGAAGTCATCTTATTAAAAAAAATTATTACTTCATATCAAGGGATTAAATATAATGTAAATCTATTGTAATGTATATGATAAGAATTTAATTAACTGCATCATTGAACTGATTTACTACTTAAAGTTGGTTCTTTGAAAAGTTTATGTAATCCAATTTCGTATATAAAACAATATATATATGTGTGTGTGTGTGTTTATAACGTCTTGATATTTCTTAGATGTGATAGATTTTTCAGATATAAGGGCTCAGTTTTACAAATCGTTGGACTGGTTCATTAAATTTTTAATGGCGGCCAATTTTCAAATTTCAAAACTGTTTTATTTATAAATAATTTTTCACCTTTAGTTATTACAACATTCGACAGTAATTCATGTCATATTAACATGTTGGGCAGATTCAAAATCTGTATCCAATGATGTCCAAACAAGTTTTTATACTAAACAAAATAAGACGGTTGCTAATATAATAAGTTAAAAATAAATAAAAATATGAATAACTTAACCTCAAAATTTGGCAAAATCTGTAACAATCTTCTAGTAGCCAGAGTTGTAGTTGGAATTTAGTCAAATTTAATATATACATTATATTTTAAGTTTTACTATTGGATAAATTGGATCCTTATTAAAGAAATTTATAATCAATTTTAATATTGAACCGATTCAAAACTGTTTTTTGGTGGTTTCTTCTTAACTATATAAGCTTGGTATTGCTCATTTTGTGTAAAATGACTTTTATTATACACAATACAGTTCCAAATAATATACATGTGACCGTCTCCAATTCTTTTGACCAGCTGGAAGCTCCGGCTGGCTGGAGACCGCGTACACTTTAGCCGAATCTTGTCAGGATGGGCCAAGGAGTCGGGTTAGGACGCTAATGAACGCACGCAATGCAAGTTAAATTAAATGTTCTCTTTTATTTTAGCGCCGAATTAGAAGATTAGAGAAATAATTATAATTTATAAAAAAGAAATAACGGCAAGATAAAGCCTTAATAGTGGCCGAAAAGCATACCGATTAATTATATAGCACGTGGCCGAAAATGGACTGACCTCGTCCCTTAGGGGACTGCCGTTCAACTTCCTTCTCGCGGCTCTCGGAACAGACTCTCGCTTGGCTTGCTGGTTCAAGCCCTCCACTCCTCGTCTCTCCCCCCTTCTACGTGATATTGCACTGCTCAACAAAATTGCAAGTGCCAATTGATATTTTATTATTTAGAATCCCTTCCCATTACATCCAAATTTATACTTATTATAGTTTTTATTTGGTGGGCTCCTTGGCTGGGCCACATACAAATGTAAATACTAATAATAATGTTTAAATTAAATAATTTAAAAAATATTTTCATTTAAATTGGTGCTTTAACTTTATTTCCAATTTCTCAATATTTTTATTACGAGACAACTCTAAATAGTAGCGTATCTCCTAAAAACTTTCTTTTTGAAACAGTTTAATTGATTCTAGAGGTTAATAAAAAGAAACACGCTAAATTTGTAACAGAGAAAGTGTAAGTAAACCTGTGATGAGTTCTTCCACAAATCTACAGAAGCACTTACCTCATGCATTTGCAATGCGCCTATTGCTTCTGAAACAGACATAAAGATTAGATTGAGGAAAATATCACCGTCAAATGATGTTATTAGAATTATGAGACCAACAGTGGTCTGTCTTGAGTTAGGAACATTGGTCATCTGTGTTTGTCAGATGCTGTACCTTACTTAGAGCAGACTATATTAATTATATAACACCTTTCGGACACAGTTTATCTTTTCATTAGTGTTTATGACACTTTAGATAATATAAAAACACAGGTTCCCAGTAATGATTTTGACCAAACTTCACTAAATTACAGCATTTAATACATAGTGTTTCCACAATATTACTTGTTCTCTAGTAAATAGTTTGATAAAATCAGTAAAACGCTATAAAAGATCTTTACGAATTTACAACCACTTTAACAAACAAATTAAATTGACTGTAAATAATTTTTTTAGTAATTAAAATAGTGAAGATATTTTCTCATACTTATTTTAAATTAATGAAAATAAGCTTGTTAATTTTATGTATATAAATACAGTATGTGTATAAATTTTCAAAATTTTAATAATTTGGCTAGCAATACAATAAAAATATACACGGAAAATAATATAGCTAAAATATAATATATATAAGAAATGTCAAGGAGCGTTACTACCGCGCAGCGGATTCAGGCAGCTAAAAAATGGCGGGGCTTGCAGTAGAGCCAACCAACGATAACCAAAACACACTAATAAGGCTAATTAACTAAATAATTTAGAAAAACTTAATTAATTTTTAATTAAATTTAATTAATTAAAAAAGACAAACAATCCTGAATAAATAAAGGATAAACACTTAAATCAAATTAATAATTAATACTGAAGTAATTCCAAACCCCAAGAAAATGGAGGAAACCAGGACGAAAAGGAAACAATTTTAGGTTGTTTGTCATAAGATGTACTATGTTTTCTGTTTCCAGGATTTTTGATATATTTTGTAGTTATGAATAAGTAGGGAGGGGGAGATTCTATCAAGTTCGGACTGCTGAACTTGGTGAAGGGACCGCCCAGACCAGGCCAGACAATTATTCAGCCTAGACTTCCAGTGGTCTAGGTTGTTCTTTCTGCAACGCATAAGCTTCCCGACCAGGTTAAAAGTTTACACAGCGAATTAAATTCAAAAAATCAGACAAGTAACAAAGTGTTCTAAATTCAATTCCAAAAAAGCTGAACTTAACCCGGACAGGAAATACTCGACACGAGCGAAGCGAACGAGATTACGACGAGATAATAAACTACAAATCAAGGTAGTACTAAATTTGTGCATTGTAAGATGATTAATCCAGACAGGAAGCGGACGATCCTAAGTAAATTAACATGACATTCCAAACATCTAGGGGGTTACTAGATCTAGTATCTAGATTGCCAATACTTCCGTAGGTATGTGAATTAACTTTTAAATCATAATACAATTGTGGAATAGTAAATAAGGGGAAAGAATATTGTTTTTAACATAGTCATTTTTTAAATTAAAAGATCGTAGTTATCTATTTTGTAAAATGTTGTTTTGTAAAAGCATGACCATAAATAAATCTAATAGATGGAGATATTAGTTAATTATATAATGAAAAATTCATAGATTTGCATGGTATCCAATCAAAATTGTGACATGCAGTGTAAGTACCAGAAAAATGTATTTTATGTGTATGTTTCAGGGACACCAAAACGACGATCATAAAATATAAATGATTTCATATATCAAGTAATATGTGTTGATATGTTTTGTAAGTTAATACCTATGTTTTGTAAAGCAAAATGTTTTAATATGTGATATTTTTTTAATGTATTTATTTACTCATATGTTTTTTAATGATATTGTTGTATGTATTGTAATATTATTAATATGTTAGTTATAAGATGATGTATTTAAATACAATAAAAAAGTGGTTTAGTTTATAAGAAGAAATAAGATAAATTCAAAAAATTGAATAAAGAAATGTTTAAATGGGGATATTGTAACGGTCTGGAAAACTCCATTCATACAAGTTCTATTTTACAAAATAAAATCCTAAATTGAATTCAAAAACATAGCTGTATAGGACTAGCTTAATACAAGATAAAGCTTCAAACACGTGTTAGCGATGTTTGCAATCTTTCGCCGATGAGATTGGACAAAAAACTCAAACAAAAAATATATATATATAGGAAAAATTGAAGATATATTTTAATTAAAACTAATTATACAGGAGTTAATTAAGGGGGAATTATTAAGATATATATAATGATAAAGTTTAAGCTTAATTGGAATAATAATTAAATAATTATTGACAATTAAAGTTGAGAACAAAAATAAATCATATGAAGGGGAAAATAGGTAAATTAATAAAAAGCACATTTTTTATTACTTAAAACCAAGTATAATAAATCGTCAAAAATATCTCCGAAACTAAGACACATAATGAAAAAGTGTAAAATTAAAACATTGTTTTATTGATAAACTTATAAGTTAAAATAATGAAATTTCAAAAAACAATTTAGTCAAAAAGTAAATTTGGAATATTTAAGACCTTAGAAAAAGTGCCGTAACTTTGAAACCGTACTGGTTATAACTACAAATCGAATTTGTATGAAAGCATAAAATCAAGAGGAACAAGAATCTAAAATAAGAATCAAAATTGAACCATGGGTTCGATAGTTATAGCAGATGGAAGGGCAATTTAAGTAATATTACAATTTGCTGGAATCAACGTGAAAATGTCAGAGCGAGAGATTATTGATTAAGACCGTTGTTATTGATTAGTAAATCAGGAAGTGTGCGAGGAACACAATCATGCTAAACTAATTCTTAAATAACCAACCATTAGATTGTTATAAAAGGAAACTTTAATGGAAAAACCATTGGTAATAATCAGTTAAGTTGGTAGATGATGTGGCGGCAAGCCACAATTCGAATTAGAACACTTTTACCACTAACGAATTGTTAATACGTAAGTAATCACTAAATTAGTTTATTAGATTTAATAATTAATTGTTAAACTCGTTATAAAGCTGGCTTAGTGTAGACTACCAGTCACCTGGAATTTTTATTGGAATAATGGCTAATATATTTAAGGACCCCACACTACCAACTACTACTTACTTACTACTTACCCAATCTACTAACTTTGATACTTATTCCTAAAACAATACTCTACCATCGCAAGGAATTTCCCAATTTGGGGACTTCCAAATTTCAGGTCGAAAAAACGACAATCTCATCAAATCTTGCTGCAGAAACACGTAGATCATGGAGTCAGAAGAAACTATACAATCTTACAATTTTATCAACTGTAAATACATCAGATATACTGGAGGACTTCAGCAACTTTATGATGTTCATAGTGCTAAATGTACTAATACAAATTATTGGATTATCAGTAATTGTATAGAGGACTGGAACGAGCTAGCCAATGAACTAAGCACTGGATTAACTTTTAAAAGACCTAGTTGTATATATCGTAACAACGTGGGCTTGATCATAAACACCGGTAGTCCGCGGCAGTGTGTGTGTGTTGGTAAACACTAAACGTATTGATTTTTCTCATTTGTGGTATAAGAGTTTAGTTATAACCAGAACAACTGAATCGTATATTTTTATAGAGGAGACTATTAAATTTAGCAAATAAAACATAATTTTTCTTTTGTAAATTCTATAATTTATTTGGTCTAGCCGACCATGGTTTCGCCGGTTACGGCATTAACGAGGCTCTTACAAGACTAAATACAATACACACACACAAGAACTATTATAAAAGGTTGAGAAAGGCAAGAAATTCCCGTTAGCAAACAAAGACCCGGGGGGGAAACCCCCCACAGGTCATTCACACAGGTATTAACCAACCTTGAATAGAGGTTGAAGTAAAGGAGAAAATGACAAAAATTCCGTTTGGTCATTTAAAACTAGATTAGCATCATTACACAAAAGTCTCTTAATTTCTAAAATTTCCAAAACATTTAATTTTCTACTTTTTACGTTCACATGTAGAATTTCAAATTAACATTAGAATAAAAATCTGTCAGTGCATGATTTTTTAAAAGGTTAGAAAAACTAGAATCACTATAAGCTAACCGCCAACTCCTTTCATGCTCACCTAACCTACACTTAAAACTACGGTCTGTTTGGCCAAAATAAGCAGCATTACAAATACTAAATGTCAGTTTGTACACACCACTTTTTTGCATATTTTCTATTTTATCTTTGGAATTTACTAACATCTTTCCTAAATTTTGTTTACAGTGTTTTTTCTTTTCTAAAACTTTACCAACTGCATGGCTAACTTTACCAAAATAGTAAATTCTACGCCACTTTTGTGTGGAATTATTAGAATTGACTATTGGGAAAATAAAGGATTTAGCATTATTTTTTTAATTTTCTTTTTAACATTTTATCAATGAGATTAACCTCATAACCATTATTAATGGCTATTTGTTTAATACATACAAGTTCAGCACAAAAATCATCCTGAGACATAGGAATATTATTGAGGCGATACAACATACTATGGAAAGCAGCTAATTTATGATTATAAGGATGTTGTGATGTAACATGTATAATGTTGTCACTAAACATAGGTTTCCTAAAAATGCTGAAATTATTCCTACCATCAATGATTTTAATTGTAAGATCTAAAAAATTAATTTGATTATTCTGTCCTACTTCCATAGTAAATTGTATCGCCGAGTTAAAAGAATTTAAATGATTTAAAAAACACTCAAGTTGGCGGTCAGTACCTTCAAATAAACATAAAACATCATCTACATATTTAGATGTAACATAACAACACCAATAATTAATACAATGCTTAAACTTGTTATTACTATCAAAAACTGTAGATTCAAAAGTATCCATAAAAATCTCACCTAACAATGGAGATAATGGAGATCCCATTGCCAACCCATCAACTTGTGCAAAAAACTTATTTTGAAATTAAAAATAATTTTGTTTGATACATACTTCAATTATATATTCATCAATTCTATAGACATACAAGGATCAACTTTAGCTCGATCTAACAAAGATTGCACACCAGTCAAACAGTCTTTGACCGGAATACTAGTAAATAAACTTTTTACATCAAATGACACAATTTTGGCGTTAAGGGGGGCTTTAACATCTTTAATCTTATCCACCAAATCCAAAGATTTTTTTAAACCAAATTTAGGTTGGAACCTAGAAATGTTTTTTAGAAATGTGTTGGCAAATTTAGCTACATTGTATGAAGGTGACTGTACAAAGGAAACTACAGGGCGGATGGGAATATCGGGTTTGTGTAGTTTCATAAGGCCATATAATCTAGGAGCCAGACTATTCATCACAGGTAAAGTTTTAACATGAGCCTGACTAAAAATGCAATTATTTTGTCCTAACATAGATTTAACAATATTCATATTTTTCTTTGTTGGGTCCTTTTTTAACTCCAGAAAAGAATTGGTTTTTAATAAATCTTGAACTTTACTGCTATAGACCTTTAAAGGTAAAACCACAGTGGAATTACCCTTATCTGCTTTAGTAATAACTAGATTATTATCCAATAGCTTAGTCTTCCTGTTCTTAATGACAACATTTTCATTATTATTAAACTTGGTATTACTGCAAGATATAAATTCTTCTTTTATTATATTAGCACACATGTATTTAGTATTAATATCTTTAACTATTGCCAATTCTGAATCTAAAGCCAGGCTTTTCATAAGACATTTGTGTAATGATGCTAATCTAGTTTTAAATAACCAAATGGAATTTTTGTCATTTTCTCCTTTACATCAACCTCTATTCAAGGTTGGTTAATACCTGTGTGAATGACTTGTGGGGGGGGGGGTTTCCCCGGGTCTTTGTGCTTTGTTTGCTAACGGGAATTTCCTGCCTTTCTCAACCTTTTATTCTTGTGTGTGTGTGTATTGTATTTAGTCTTATAAGAGCCTCGCCAATGCCGTAACTGGCGAAACCATGGTCGGCTAGACCAAATAAATTATATAATTTACAAAAGAAAAATTGTGTTTTATTTATTAAAATGGAATTCTATCAAGTACCGTCGGTCATCAGTGTAAACAATATATTAAATATAGATTAACCCTAGATTACTTTTCTTAGTTTATTGTTAGCCTACGTGATCACTTTTCATTCGTAAATTTTACTACATTCTGTTTTTATTTTTATTATTATTTTTTTTAAATTTACTTTAGTGTTGACTTTAATGTACTTTAGTATTTTTTATATTAAATCCTTTATTGTTTTTAAGTGTTTATAAAAATATTTAACAATGAATTCCTACATATTTTAACTGTAAAAAAAAATTTTTTACCACCACTACAAGTACGTTTAAAAAAAAATTAATCTGGAAAAAAAATCGAAAAAAAATATAAATATTATTTTATTGGAAAAATTAATCGGATATTCATAAAATACACCATTTTTAAGTGTTTAACATAATATAAAAAGAGAACATTTATTTACAATAAGTTCATTAGGTAGAATGCAAAAAAATACCAAAATTATAGTCCTATCTTCACTGAGAATCACATTCCGTGCAGTGAATAATATACACTTAGTAGCTAAATCAAACACTTTGAACTCTAAAATCACTATTTACACAATAAACTATTTACAACACTAAAAAACTAACAATATAAAAACAATAATTTACAAAAAAAATATTCAAACACTTAATAGTTAAAACATTCGCAAACACTATTCTTTCGTACAATATACGGCGCGAGCTTGAGTACGGTGATAACGGTTCAACTTTGAGTTTAGCCGAAGAGACACTGGCTTCTATTCGCAATGATGGAAAGGTATACAAAAAGACAGCGTGTCCGTCTTTTGTCTACGAGTTCTCCGAATTTTACAAAGGGCGGGTCGTAATTTTTACGAATGAGTAGGGTTCAGGGTTTTTGCTAGTCACGGTCCCTCAAAACTGACCTAATCCAAAATGTTGATGTTTATTTTGCAATCATAGAACTTTCTATATAATAAGTAAATGGTAGTTATTAAAGGCGCTCAATTAAACCCAGTAAATTTACCTTCCTATAAAAGTATCTATTTTTTTGGTCTAAATATTTCTTTCCTTTGTGAATACAATCTATTTGGTAACACAACACATATAGTAAATACAAACATATGTTTTACATTCATTTTATGTTGTTGTTTTTTTATTTCTGAACACAACATTCAACCAACATCGAAAGAATTTTTTTCGAACTCTTAATCAGAAGTCATCTTATTACAAAAAAATATATATATTACTTCATATCAAGAGATTAGATGTATAATAACTCTTTATTGTATACGATAAGAATTTAATTAATGCAAAATTGGGCTGATTTACTGCTTAAATTTGTATAATGTAACCTACCTCTTCGATTTGCCGTTTCGTATACTTTTGTAGCACACGCTGATTTTTTGCTTTTGAAGTGTTGACTATTGCAGAAAGAACAAACTAGACCACTGGAAGTATAGGCTATATTATTTTCTGGCCTCGTCTGAGCGTTACCCTTACCAAGTTCAGTTGCCCGTCCTTAATGGAATTCCCCTTTTTTCTTTGTTAAAAACCTTCCAGTTATTGTATTTACTTTTGTAAGCAACCGACTAGCTCCACTTTAGTTTCTAAAATCTCTGGAGCGTAATTCTTAGGCACAACTTATCTGTAAATTATTCCTCATAAAACAAAATATTGATTTTGATGAAACTTTTCAGATTAGTTTTTATTTATTTTGAATTTACTAAATAATTTATTAGAGCAATTATTAGAAATCTCTGCTCTTTCTAGGTTATACTGATTAATGAAACGTAACAACTGTAGTAATGAAAATTATTCAAAATTTATTCTCTTATATTAAACCAAAATCTTAATAAACCAAACATAAAATCTCCTGAAAATAAAACACATACATGCATATAATATGATAATAAAATAAAATATTTTACACTTTTTTATATAAGCGCAATTTGTCCACTTCGGGGAGTATGCTAGATACGAGCTCGTCACTAGCCAAGATCTCAATGATGTAGGAGCGTAACTCTTTCTCGATATAAAACAATTCAGCGACACGTCTGAACACGAGCAGCATACTCTCTTCGAGTAGCCTCCATTCATCAGCGTTTAAGGTCAACAATGCTGCCCGTCGTACAATTGAACGTAACGTTTACCGAAGGTATTCTGCACTATTACGTCACCGATACTCAAGTTGAATTTTAACATACTCTTGCTGCTGAGAGCGGCCGTTATAGATTTTAAATGAATCGATAATTAGTCAAGTAGATGATGATTGAAGAAAACAAATTTTCTACCACCCTGTACTAAAAGTCCGAGAGTGAAACCTGTATGCTGGAATAAACCGGTTGCTATGAATTTAGAATACACTCGCCGTTTAAGAAATGAACGGATTTAAGAAAAATTCCCAAAAGAAGGTTAGGTGGTACCTGACGTTTAGTAGGAGCTCGCTCCATGTCCTTCTGGCTTGGATCCATGGTCTCGACTGAACCGTGAGCACACTGCTCTATCACTACTATCACTTCCACTACCGCCACGTAAGATTTTTTGTTGAAATGTTTGCGTAATTTTAGTTAAATCGTCGTCAAACTCTGGATCGATTTGTACAAGAAAAAACTCGTATAATCGTGGTTCGTCGTCGAAATCGAATTGATAGTATATCACGTCATCAATCTCATTATCTTCACAAGCTTCACAATATTGAGAGAGAAAAACCACTCCTACAGCACTCACTAAAACGTATAACGAATCTGCAGAACAGCCGAAGTTACCAGAAGATTGCCGACTCTTTAACGCTGCATAGACGTGTCTTGATATTTGAAACTCATGGATTTGAAACTTACTTTTGTTATGGAGCAGACCGTAGTAGTTTGTACTCGGGGAATAGGCAGACGGTCAAAGGTCAAGTTCAAAGGTCATAGATAAGAACTAGTGACTTTGAGAACGTACTTGCGCCACTAAGTAAACAAAGATAAGGGTAATGTAAACAGTATATAGGTCAACTATGAGAAAGAGTAGAGCACCAAACAATATAAGTAAATAAGAGATAAGAGATTATGTAAATACAATTAGTTGTGTAAATAAAGAATTGTGTTCATCAGTTCGAATTATGGAGAACAAAGTTAAACTAGGGTTTGGCGCATGATTCATCATCCTACGTCACACGCGCGAGAATATTTTTCGATATGTAAGATTTCCACTCTGAATCATCAAAGTTCAACCGCGGTTTGGCGCATGATTCATTATTCGATATGGGGTGCATAGGTCAACTATGAGAAAGAGTAGAGCCCCAAACAATATAAGTAAATAAGAGATAAGAGATTATGTAAATACAATTAGTTGTGTAAATAAAGAATTGTGTTCATCAGTTCGAATTATGGAGAACAAAGTTAAACTAGGGTTTGGCGCATGATTCATCATCCTACGTCACACGCGCGAGAATATTTTTCGATATGTAAGATTTCCACTCTGAATCATCAAAGTTCAACCGCGGTTTGGCGCATGATTCATTATTCGATATGGGGTGCATAGGTCAACTATGAGAAAGAGTAGAGCCCCAAACAATATAAGTAAATAAAAGATAAGAGATTATGTAAATACAATTAGTTGTGTAAATAAAGAGTTGTGTTCATCAGTTCGAATTATGGAGAACAAAGTTAAACTAGGGTTTGGCGCATGATTCATCATCCTACGTCACACGCGCGAGAATATTATTCGATATGTAAGATTTCCACTCAGAATAATCAAAGTTCAACCGGGGTTTGGCGCATGATTCATTATTCGATATGGGGTGTGATTGTAATAATTATAAATACAACCTTTAACGGTTTCAATTATAAATATTACTTTAAAAAAAATGAATTTAAGAATTTTATTTACGATTAATTTAACTTTAAAATTATTGCTCAGCTAATGGGCGCCAGATGTGTTAACATCAATTTTGAAAACAAACATGAATTTATGAATTATAAATATCTCGGCGTACTCCCAGTAATTGTTTGGTTGTGAATGAGAAACTCTTGTTGACTGAAATTTTAACATGAGTTTATTAAAATAATATTAATACATGACATTTATCATCACAAAAATATCAAATGAATTGATTATAACTAACATCCTATCCAAATTAAATTTTTTATTGCCTTTGAAGAAGGACTATTTTTAGAAAACTTGAATTTAACTTTATGTTGCAAATAGAAAAAATATTTAAGAAACAAAACAGATTAAAATATCCGTTTTTTAATATTTAATTTACTTTATCTTTGAGAAAAAGAAATATGTCAGTAGACATTTATTATTTATTCATTTAGAAAATGTAATTACTAAGGTATCAAATCATAAATTTTAGAGCATGAAACATATTAAATTTCACATAATACATAAATTAAGTTCTTTGTGTTAAATAACACATTTTTTACCAGACCGTTGTCGCAAAACCATTACGCAGTAGTGGTATATGTTGTTTTATGACGTTTATGTTGTTTTAAATATTGACGTGGGCATCGATGATAGTTCTTTGTTCTGTCCGCGGAGAACGAGGACCATTGAAATCACTTCAATCACACTTTCCATGTTTGTGTTAAATGTCTATCGGCGTAATTAGTTCATTTTTTACACTTTATGAATGTTCATCATTCGACCGTTTTAATATTGCGCGCGCGACTGTCTATTGTCCTAATTCGCAACACGCTATTTTTAATAAACACTTTGTCTGTTCAAATCAATCTAATCATTTTAACACACTCGACTGTACTGTTCAGATTACTCTGCATTTTGATTAGTTCGGCACAAGTTATTGTCTTAAAACTTCAAAATCGAATCAAACTTTAGACTACACCTTGTTCCTCCAACTTCTCAACTAAGACTCTCGTATACGACTTACACCTCTAAGCTCTGATCTAAGACTGACTTTAGAACGCATGGTGAATTTCTATTTCCTGTTGGTCCAGGGTTCACATCCTTAGCAACAAGGATTGTCCGACAATTCCCGCTGACGCCGTGATAAAATTTCTCGCAATTCACTGCATACACTGTTCATATTACTGACATGACAACGAGTTCCTTTGACTAATTTTACAACACATACAATCTATTTAATTTATTTATTAATTACAGCTAATATTTTATACATTGTTTTTTACTTTAGTTTGGAAATCTAGTTAATTTAATTTCCCTTACTTTAAATTATTATTACAAGTCATGTTTTCGACTCATTTACCCCCTCCCAATATAACTATCTCGATTCCCGATTATTTTTCATTATTCAATTTAAATTAACACTTTTTAAGGTATTACAGAAAACCACACCAAAATTTATGCTATAATATAACGTATTAGAGCACAAATTTTGACTCTAAAAGAAAAATGTTTTAAAAAAACAAAATTTTTAAACACCGATTCAATAGATTTCCAAACTAAGAAACTTCAGCAGTTAAGAATATTTATATCGAAATCAACTAAAAAACAAGAAATATTCTCTTTTATTTCTAATATTTACCCTATTACCTATTACTCTAATTTAATTTCCCTTATTTTTAATTATTATTACAAGTCATGTTTTCGACTCATTTACCCCCTCCCAATATAACTATCTCGATTCCCGATTATTTTTCATTATTCAATTTAAAATAACACTTTTTAAGGTATTACATGATTTTTAAATTATAAAATATATTATAGTTACTAAAACCTTCTCATCCCTAAATATTCATGATATTAGATGGATAATTATATGGAAGTCGAAATTGGTTATATCATCATCGTTTAAAAACTTATGAAAGCTGTTGTTATTCTTCATTTAGTAAAATATAATAAAATACCAAAATACGCAAACTATTTCCTAACAAAACATGGTTAATACATCCTGTTTTATAATTTTAAAATGTTTACAGTAGGCCTATATATGTTAGTCGCAACCCAAATATTGCTATTTACGTTTCAGATACTTCATCCGATATTTTATCATGTAGATGGCATATTTAACTATTTGAGAAATACAACTTTTATGCGAATGAATCAAATTAATTGGATTATTTTGTACAGTCGTTTCATAAGGTAAATAATTCAAGTTTATGGAAGTTAAGTTTAAGTGCTATTTATAATTCATTGTTAAAGTGTTTTAAAACAACTTTTATAGTTGTTTAGTGTTTTCAGTTTTAGTGTGCAAGATACAAGTACTTTAATTATAGTTTGTAGTTTTAGGAATATTTTGACTCAACAATAATTTAAAACAATCTAATATACAATTGAAAATCATTATTTTATAATTGTTTGGTTTTAAATTTGTTTAAGAATTTGTAAAATGGCATTTTTTTACCGACGATTTCTCTTTATATGATTTAACAGATCTATATATGGAAGATCCTGTTGAGGAGGTTGAGTTTGGGGAAATAGTCAAATTTAATGATTTGCCGTCACCGCCTAGATCACCCCAAAATATTACTAATTCACCCGAAACAATTTTATCGCCACCATCACCATTCGCAAATCCGTTAAGTCCTCAGTCTCGAGGTAACCGCGACATAGACCATGTTAATTTGCCTCCAAGCCCTCTACCATGCTGTAGCCGTAACATTCAAGTAGGTCAAGGTAACGAACCTTTTGAAATCATAAGTGACACTTCTAGAAAATACAACAAATTCGAAACTGATGCTAGGGAAGTTATTTTAAAATTCAAACAAGATACCCTTGGAAATGGTTTCAATAGGTTCAATATAAACTTCGCGATTTTTTAGTTCCTTTACGTTTTTTGAATTTGTATATATCAAATTCTTCGACCCTCGCGCCATTAATTTAACCATCATTTCGCTACGCGCCGATATGATCTCGTTCGCGCTACAGTAAAGAGTATATTTCCGTGCGACCTTATTTGTTCCTAATTTCGAGGTCAAATGTATTGACTTTATGCGGTTATTCTAAATGGTCTTTTTGCCCTTTTAAAATTTCCGATTTCGATGGTTTCCGTATCCGATTTCCACATTTTTCTTGTTTTTCGTTCCTTTAATTATTTTTAAATTTCGTATTAATGAGTTTTGTCCCACCGTTTGAATTACTAACTTCCCGTTTGTCCGATACTATTTTCTCCTCCCTTGTCTCTACCGCGGGTACTGAATTGCCCTTCGCATTATCGAATCCTGCCATACCTATCGTCGTACTTCCCATAATAATCGTGTTATCTCTCATATTAACGCCCATTTGTCTTAAAATATCGGTCCCCAGGACAGCCATGTAACCTCCTGGTAATTCGCAAATTTGGAATTTAGCTTTGATTTTGTAATTAAGAATTTCTACTTCGTTAGTTTGAGTTCCTATAATGTTTAAAGTTCTTCCCGTTACCCCCTCTACTGTCACCTCTGGATTGTATATTTTTGACTTGGATACATTTCTATTTACCAGACTAACCTCGGCCCCTGAGTCTATCAAAATTCGTCCAAATTTCCCTTCGATTTTTCCGAAAACTGCGACATCCGTCCTTTCCCCTTTTTTAATTTTTGTGACTGGTACTATTCTGTGCGCCATGCTGTGGGGTTCGTATGGATAACCTCTTAATTTTGGATGAGTATTGGCGCGGTAGCTCATCCCTTGCCCATTTAAATTACCTATATTCTGACCATGACCTGTTCCCCGATAATTTTGAATTCCATTGTTGTGAAACCCCCCTTGATTATTTACTTGAGGTCCTCTACTGTTAGCCCCTCCCCTGGGTTTAAAATTTTGTCCCCTAAACTTTTGTCTCCACCCTGAATACATTTGATTACTTTGAATCGGGAAGGGTGTGAATTGACCATGTGGTACACTCATATATGGCCTAAAGTTTCCCATCTGAAATGTATTATGGTACGGTTGGAATTGTCTCGGCTCAGCGTTTTGCTGGCGACCTCTACATTCTTGAAGTACATGATAAGGGCCCTAATAAATTCCTGTGGGTTTTTATTTTTCGTATATTCCGCGATTTTCCCTCTCAACCCGTTCAAAAAAATTTGTAGTGATCTTTTGTCTGCCTCGCTTTTTGTAAAACGGTCTATTGAATCATTCCCCGTTACAGTGATTAATTTGTCGCTTATGGTTGTTATCCGTGCCGCAAAATCTCTTACAGCTTCGTATTTCAGATACTAGGTCCCTTGGAGTCTTTGAATCCCAATTGGAATGAAAATTCTTTGATTGGTCTCTTTCGGCATTACAATTACCGAAAAAGACGTAAGACTATAGATAAATTTGGATTGACTAGAACCGATCTAATTGAACCTATCTAACATAACTCACCTGACCTGACTATAGAGGAAAAATGATGAATAAATCAAATATCCGTGTCGGGATAGAGAGAGAGCTACAACAAAAATAGATAGTAATATTTATAGAATATACTCTTTCGCATTTCAAGCATACTTCGTACTAAAGGTTCGCCAGTCCCAGACATTTTTAAAATAAGATTACAGATAAATTTGGATTGACTAGAACCGATCTAAATGAAGGGGGGAAATATATATATAAACCTACCTAACCTGACCTGATTTTACAGGAAAAATGTTGAATAAGATCTAATCGAAGGGGGGTGAGGGAAATATACGTATGCAATTTATGTTCGTACGAAATCGGAAGATTTACGAAGGGACACGAAAAAAATTTCCGACCAATCAGAGAGAGCGATTCCGTCCTCTGGAAGCATAAAAGAGACAGCTCAACCCGGCTGGGTGGGCACTTTTGCACTTTGGCAATGCGGCAATAAGGTGTAATTAGGGGAGAGTGGAGACTCCCGGTCGGCTTACACTCGAAAGAGCATATGATGATATAATATATGCATCTGGAGAGCGAGAAGGTCGCGGTAGATTCAATAAAACACTATGGTACTTGACCTCGGGACATAAACATGATTGAATTTGTAAGATATTTAGTTGGCCCTTAGAAGGGCCGTTTGGTTTCTGCCGACATAGAGCTTATTTGGAGCTCGTGTACTTGGTCACAGCCTTGGTTCCTTCACTCACAGCGTGCTTTGCCAACTCGCCGGGAAGGAGCAGCCTCACCGCTGTCTGTATTTCCCGAGACGTGATGGTAGAACGCTTGTTGTAGTGAGCCAATCGCGAAGCTTCGGCGGCGATCCTTTCGAAAATGTCGTTGACGAAGCTGTTCATGATACTCATGGCTTTAGATGAAACTCCCGTATCGGGATGGACTTGCTTCAAAACCTTGTAAATGTAAATAGCGTAGGATTCCTTCCTCTTACGCTTCTTCTTCTTGTCTCCCTTGGTGATGTTTTTCTGAGCCTTACCGGCTTTCTTGACTGCTTTCCCGCTAGCTTTAGGTGGCATGATCGCTGGTGAATGTTGGGGTACATTAGTTGGTCGATACTATTTAAGTTGGAACTTTACTGATGAGGCGATCCAATAGGACGTTAGTACGTGTCCTGAATGGATCGCAGATTGGGAAAAGTTATATATAAATATCAAGCTTTGAGTTTGCAAAATCAACTTTTCAACCGAGAGGATTTCTATAATCCTCACTAGTCTCAACTTAACCTACCAATTCCATCATGTCTGGACGAGGAAAAGGCGGTAAAGTGAAGGGAAAGTCCAAGTCTCGATCTTCACGTGCCGGTCTACAGTTCCCGGTTGGCAGAATCCACAGGCTTCTGAGGAAAGGAAATTACGCCGAGAGAGTAGGAGCCGGTGCTCCGGTCTACTTGGCAGCAGTTATGGAGTACTTGGCTGCCGAAGTTCTCGAGTTGGCTGGCAACGCTGCTCGTGACAACAAGAAGACCAGAATCATTCCTCGTCATTTGCAGTTAGCCATCCGTAACGATGAGGAGTTGAACAAACTGTTGTCCGGCGTTACAATCGCACAAGGCGGTGTGTTGCCCAACATTCAGGCTGTCCTCCTCCCCAAGAAGACGGAAAAGAAAGCGTAAGCTCTTTCCCTTAAACAAACGGTCCTTTTCAGGACCAAACAAATATACTTACCAAATTCACTGTTTTGACGAGAGGATAGTCAGTCAGAACGAACAAACGACTCTGTTCACTTAAATAGAGCCTAAAAAAGGGGGAATAATAAACAAACACTGTATACATATATAAATAGAGAGGGAGAGAGCTACAACAAAAATAGATACTAATATTTATAGAATATACTCTTTCGCATTACAAGCATACTTCGTACTAAAGGTTCGCCAGTCCCAGACATTTTTAAAATAAGACTATAGAGAAATTTGGATTGACTAGAACCGATCTAAGTGAAGGGGGGAAATATGAGTATATATATAAACCTACCTAACCTGACCTGACTACAGGAAAAATGATGATATAAAAAGTTACCCTGTTTGCGACTTTTACGTACTTCGAAATTTAAAAAAAAAAAAAACCACTACGATATTTTGAAAACTGTGATCTTCAAAAATCAATTTTGAAACCTTATTTTCAGATACTAGGTCCCTTGGAGTCTTTGAATCCCAATTGGAATGAAAATTCTTTGATTTGTCGAAAAATGATGAATAAATCACATATCCGTGTCGGGATAGAGAGAGCCACAACAAGAAATAGATAATATTATTTATAGAATATACTCTTTCGGCATTACAAGTACCGAAAGGAAAAAAAAAAAAAAAAAGGGAGAATAAAAGAAAAGACGTAAGACTACAGTATAGATAAATTTGGATTGACTAGAACCGATTTAAATGAAGGGGGAAAATATGTAGGTTAGATAGGTTCATTTAGATCGGTTCTAGTCAATCCAAATTTATCCATAGTCTTATTTTAAAAATGTCTGGGACTGGCGAACCTTTAGTACGAATTATGCTTGTAATGCGAAAGAGTATAATATACCTACCTAACCTGACCTGACTTTACAGGAAAAATGATGAATAAATCAAATATCCGTGTCGGGATAGAGAGAGCTACAACAAAAAAAAGAAAAAAGATACTAATATTTATAGAATATACTCTTTCGCATTACAAGCGTAATTCGTACTAAAGGTTCGCCAGTCCCAGACCATTTTCAAAAAGTTACTCTATTTTCGACTTTTACGTACTTCGAAATTTCCAAAAACTACGATATTTTGAAAACTGTAATCTTCAAAAATCAATTTTGAAACCTTATTTTCAGATACTAGGTCCCTTGGAGTCTTTGAATCCCAATTGGAATGAAAATTCTTTGATTGGTCTCTTTCGGCATTACAATTACCGAAAAAGACGTAAGACTATAGATAAATTTGGATTGACTAGAACCGATCTAATTGAACCTATCTAACATAACTCACCTGACCTGACTATAGAGGAAAAATGATGAATAAATCAAATATCCGTGTCGGGATAGAGAGAGAGCTACAACAAAAATAGATAGTAATATTTATAGAATATACTCTTTCGCATTTCAAGCATACTTCGTACTAAAGGTTCGCCAGTCCCAGACATTTTTAAAATAAGATTACAGATAAATTTGGATTGACTAGAACCGATCTAAATGAAGGGGGGAAATATATATATAAACCTACCTAACCTGACCTGATTTTACAGGAAAAATGTTGAATAAGATCTAATCGAAGGGGGGTGAGGGAAATATACGTATGCAATTTATGTTCGTACGAAATCGGAAGATTTACGAAGGGACACGAAAAAAATTTCCGACCAATCAGAGAGAGCGATTCCGTCCTCTGGAAGCATAAAAGAGACAGCTCAACCCGGCTGGGTGGGCACTTTTGCACTTTGGCAATGCGGCAATAAGGTGTAATTAGGGGAGAGTGGAGACTCCCGGTCGGCTTACACTCGAAAGAGCATATGATGATATAATATATGCATCTGGAGAGCGAGAAGGTCGCGGTAGATTCAATAAAACACTATGGTACTTGACCTCGGGACATAAACATGATTGAATTTGTAAGATATTTAGTTGGCCCTTAGAAGGGCCGTTTGGTTTCTGCCGACATAGAGCTTATTTGGAGCTCGTGTACTTGGTCACAGCCTTGGTTCCTTCACTCACAGCGTGCTTTGCCAACTCGCCGGGAAGGAGCAGCCTCACCGCTGTCTGTATTTCCCGAGACGTGATGGTAGAACGCTTGTTGTAGTGAGCCAATCGCGAAGCTTCGGCGGCGATCCTTTCGAAAATGTCGTTGACGAAGCTGTTCATGATACTCATGGCTTTAGATGAAACTCCCGTATCGGGATGGACTTGCTTCAAAACCTTGTAAATGTAAATAGCGTAGGATTCCTTCCTCTTACGCTTCTTCTTCTTGTCTCCCTTGGTGATGTTTTTCTGAGCCTTACCGGCTTTCTTGACTGCTTTCCCGCTAGCTTTAGGTGGCATGATCGCTGGTGAATGTTGGGGTACATTAGTTGGTCGATACTATTTAAGTTGGAACTTTACTGATGAGGCGATCCAATAGGACGTTAGTACGTGTCCTGAATGGATCGCAGATTGGGAAAAGTTATATATAAATATCAAGCTTTGAGTTTGCAAAATCAAATGATCCTGTGAAACTATTCACTAACTTCAAACCTTAACAACAGTCATTTTAAATTCATTATCATGTTTTATATTCATTTGCAGCAAATGTCTTTTACAGAAGCTGTCATTTATAGAGGACCTAGTCTTCGCCATTTTGAGTTGAGTTGCAAAATCAACTTTTCAACCGAGAGGATTTCTATAATCCTCACTAGTCTCAACTTAACCTACCAATTCCATCATGTCTGGACGAGGAAAAGGCGGTAAAGTGAAGGGAAAGTCCAAGTCTCGATCTTCACGTGCCGGTCTACAGTTCCCGGTTGGCAGAATCCACAGGCTTCTGAGGAAAGGAAATTACGCCGAGAGAGTAGGAGCCGGTGCTCCGGTCTACTTGGCAGCAGTTATGGAGTACTTGGCTGCCGAAGTTCTCGAGTTGGCTGGCAACGCTGCTCGTGACAACAAGAAGACCAGAATCATTCCTCGTCATTTGCAGTTAGCCATCCGTAACGATGAGGAGTTGAACAAACTGTTGTCCGGCGTTACAATCGCACAAGGCGGTGTGTTGCCCAACATTCAGGCTGTCCTCCTCCCCAAGAAGACGGAAAAGAAAGCGTAAGCTCTTTCCCTTAAACAAACGGTCCTTTTCAGGACCAAACAAATATACTTACCAAATTCACTGTTTTGACGAGAGGATAGTCAGTCAGAACGAACAAACGACTCTGTTCACTTAAATAGAGCCTAAAAAAGGGGGAATAATAAACAAACACTGTATACATATATAAATAGAGAGGGAGAGAGCTACAACAAAAATAGATACTAATATTTATAGAATATACTCTTTCGCATTACAAGCATACTTCGTACTAAAGGTTCGCCAGTCCCAGACATTTTTAAAATAAGACTATAGAGAAATTTGGATTGACTAGAACCGATCTAAGTGAAGGGGGGAAATATGAGTATATATATAAACCTACCTAACCTGACCTGACTACAGGAAAAATGATGATATAAAAAGTTACCCTGTTTGCGACTTTTACGTACTTCGAAATTTAAAAAAAAAAAAAACCACTACGATATTTTGAAAACTGTGATCTTCAAAAATCAATTTTGAAACCTTATTTTCAGATACTAGGTCCCTTGGAGTCTTTGAATCCCAATTGGAATGAAAATTCTTTGATTTGTCGAAAAATGATGAATAAATCACATATCCGTGTCGGGATAGAGAGAGCCACAACAAGAAATAGATAATATTATTTATAGAATATACTCTTTCGGCATTACAAGTACCGAAAGAAAAAAAAAAAAAAAAGGGAGAATAAAAGAAAAGACGTAAGACTACAGTATAGATAAATTTGGATTGACTAGAACCGATTTAAATGAAGGGGGAAAATATGTAGGTTAGATAGGTTCATTTAGATCGGTTCTAGTCAATCCAAATTTATCCATAGTCTTATTTTAAAAATGTCTGGGACTGGCGAACCTTTAGTACGAATTATGCTTGTAATGCGAAAGAGTATAATATACCTACCTAACCTGACCTGACTTTACAGGAAAAATGATGAATAAATCAAATATCCGTGTCGGGATAGAGAGAGCTACAACAAAAAAAAGAAAAAAGATACTAATATTTATAGAATATACTCTTTCGCATTACAAGCGTAATTCGTACTAAAGGTTCGCCAGTCCCAGACCATTTTCAAAAAGTTACTCTATTTTCGACTTTTACGTACTTCGAAATTTCCAAAAACTACGATATTTTGAAAACTGTAATCTTCAAAAATCAATTTTGAAACCTTATTTTCAGATACTAGGTCCCTTGGAGTCTTTGAATCCCAATTGGAATGAAAATTCTTTGATTGGTCTCTTTCGGCATTACAATTACCGAAAAAGACGTAAGACTATAGATAAATTTGGATTGACTAGAACCGATCTAATTGAACCTATCTAACATAACTCACCTGACCTGACTATAGAGGAAAAATGATGAATAAATCAAATATCCGTGTCGGGATAGAGAGAGAGCTACAACAAAAATAGATAGTAATATTTATAGAATATACTCTTTCGCATTTCAAGCATACTTCGTACTAAAGGTTCGCCAGTCCCAGACATTTTTAAAATAAGATTACAGATAAATTTGGATTGACTAGAACCGATCTAAATGAAGGGGGGAAATATATATATAAACCTACCTAACCTGACCTGATTTTACAGGAAAAATGTTGAATAAGATCTAATCGAAGGGGGGTGAGGGAAATATACGTATGCAATTTATGTTCGTACGAAATCGGAAGATTTACGAAGGGACACGAAAAAAATTTCCGACCAATCAGAGAGAGCGATTCCGTCCTCTGGAAGCATAAAAGAGACAGCTCAACCCGGCTGGGTGGGCACTTTTGCACTTTGGCAATGCGGCAATAAGGTGTAATTAGGGGAGAGTGGAGACTCCCGGTCGGCTTACACTCGAAAGAGCATATGATGATATAATATATGCATCTGGAGAGCGAGAAGGTCGCGGTAGATTCAATAAAACACTATGGTACTTGACCTCGGGACATAAACATGATTGAATTTGTAAGATATTTAGTTGGCCCTTAGAAGGGCCGTTTGGTTTCTGCCGACATAGAGCTTATTTGGAGCTCGTGTACTTGGTCACAGCCTTGGTTCCTTCACTCACAGCGTGCTTTGCCAACTCGCCGGGAAGGAGCAGCCTCACCGCTGTCTGTATTTCCCGAGACGTGATGGTAGAACGCTTGTTGTAGTGAGCCAATCGCGAAGCTTCGGCGGCGATCCTTTCGAAAATGTCGTTGACGAAGCTGTTCATGATACTCATGGCTTTAGATGAAACTCCCGTATCGGGATGGACTTGCTTCAAAACCTTGTAAATGTAAATAGCGTAGGATTCCTTCCTCTTACGCTTCTTCTTCTTGTCTCCCTTGGTGATGTTTTTCTGAGCCTTACCGGCTTTCTTGACTGCTTTCCCGCTAGCTTTAGGTGGCATGATCGCTGGTGAATGTTGGGGTACATTAGTTGGTCGATACTATTTAAGTTGGAACTTTACTGATGAGGCGATCCAATAGGACGTTAGTACGTGTCCTGAATGGATCGCAGATTGGGAAAAGTTATATATAAATATCAAGCTTTGAGTTTGCAAAATCAAATGATCCTGTGAAACTATTCACTAACTTCAAACCTTAACAACAGTCATTTTAAATTCATTATCATGTTTTATATTCATTTGCAGCAAATGTCTTTTACAGAAGCTGTCATTTATAGAGGACCTAGTCTTCGCCATTTTGAGTTGAGTTGCAAAATCAACTTTTCAACCGAGAGGATTTCTATAATCCTCACTAGTCTCAACTTAACCTACCAATTCCATCATGTCTGGACGAGGAAAAGGCGGTAAAGTGAAGGGAAAGTCCAAGTCTCGATCTTCACGTGCCGGTCTACAGTTCCCGGTTGGCAGAATCCACAGGCTTCTGAGGAAAGGAAATTACGCCGAGAGAGTAGGAGCCGGTGCTCCGGTCTACTTGGCAGCAGTTATGGAGTACTTGGCTGCCGAAGTTCTCGAGTTGGCTGGCAACGCTGCTCGTGACAACAAGAAGACCAGAATCATTCCTCGTCATTTGCAGTTAGCCATCCGTAACGATGAGGAGTTGAACAAACTGTTGTCCGGCGTTACAATCGCACAAGGCGGTGTGTTGCCCAACATTCAGGCTGTCCTCCTCCCCAAGAAGACGGAAAAGAAAGCGTAAGCTCTTTCCCTTAAACAAACGGTCCTTTTCAGGACCAAACAAATATACTTACCAAATTCACTGTTTTGACGAGAGGATAGTCAGTCAGAACGAACAAACGACTCTGTTCACTTAAATAGAGCCTAAAAAAGGGGGAATAATAAACAAACACTGTATACATATATAAATAGAGAGGGAGAGAGCTACAACAAAAATAGATACTAATATTTATAGAATATACTCTTTCGCATTACAAGCATACTTCGTACTAAAGGTTCGCCAGTCCCAGACATTTTTAAAATAAGACTATAGAGAAATTTGGATTGACTAGAACCGATCTAAGTGAAGGGGGGAAATATGAGTATATATATAAACCTACCTAACCTGACCTGACTACAGGAAAAATGATGATATAAAAAGTTACCCTGTTTGCGACTTTTACGTACTTCGAAATTTAAAAAAAAAAAAAACCACTACGATATTTTGAAAACTGTGATCTTCAAAAATCAATTTTGAAACCTTATTTTCAGATACTAGGTCCCTTGGAGTCTTTGAATCCCAATTGGAATGAAAATTCTTTGATTTGTCGAAAAATGATGAATAAATCACATATCCGTGTCGGGATAGAGAGAGCCACAACAAGAAATAGATAATATTATTTATAGAATATACTCTTTCGGCATTACAAGTACCGAAAGAAAAAAAAAAAAAAAAGGGAGAATAAAAGAAAAGACGTAAGACTACAGTATAGATAAATTTGGATTGACTAGAACCGATTTAAATGAAGGGGGAAAATATGTAGGTTAGATAGGTTCATTTAGATCGGTTCTAGTCAATCCAAATTTATCCATAGTCTTATTTTAAAAATGTCTGGGACTGGCGAACCTTTAGTACGAATTATGCTTGTAATGCGAAAGAGTATAATATACCTACCTAACCTGACCTGACTTTACAGGAAAAATGATGAATAAATCAAATATCCGTGTCGGGATAGAGAGAGCTACAACAAAAAAAAGAAAAAAGATACTAATATTTATAGAATATACTCTTTCGCATTACAAGCGTAATTCGTACTAAAGGTTCGCCAGTCCCAGACCATTTTCAAAAAGTTACTCTATTTTCGACTTTTACGTACTTCGAAATTTCCAAAAACTACGATATTTTGAAAACTGTAATCTTCAAAAATCAATTTTGAAACCTTATTTTCAGATACTAGGTCCCTTGGAGTCTTTGAATCCCAATTGGAATGAAAATTCTTTGATTGGTCTCTTTCGGCATTACAATTACCGAAAAAGACGTAAGACTATAGATAAATTTGGATTGACTAGAACCGATCTAATTGAACCTATCTAACATAACTCACCTGACCTGACTATAGAGGAAAAATGATGAATAAATCAAATATCCGTGTCGGGATAGAGAGAGAGCTACAACAAAAATAGATAGTAATATTTATAGAATATACTCTTTCGCATTTCAAGCATACTTCGTACTAAAGGTTCGCCAGTCCCAGACATTTTTAAAATAAGATTACAGATAAATTTGGATTGACTAGAACCGATCTAAATGAAGGGGGGAAATATATATATAAACCTACCTAACCTGACCTGATTTTACAGGAAAAATGTTGAATAAGATCTAATCGAAGGGGGGTGAGGGAAATATACGTATGCAATTTATGTTCGTACGAAATCGGAAGATTTACGAAGGGACACGAAAAAAATTTCCGACCAATCAGAGAGAGCGATTCCGTCCTCTGGAAGCATAAAAGAGACAGCTCAACCCGGCTGGGTGGGCACTTTTGCACTTTGGCAATGCGGCAATAAGGTGTAATTAGGGGAGAGTGGAGACTCCCGGTCGGCTTACACTCGAAAGAGCATATGATGATATAATATATGCATCTGGAGAGCGAGAAGGTCGCGGTAGATTCAATAAAACACTATGGTACTTGACCTCGGGACATAAACATGATTGAATTTGTAAGATATTTAGTTGGCCCTTAGAAGGGCCGTTTGGTTTCTGCCGACATAGAGCTTATTTGGAGCTCGTGTACTTGGTCACAGCCTTGGTTCCTTCACTCACAGCGTGCTTTGCCAACTCGCCGGGAAGGAGCAGCCTCACCGCTGTCTGTATTTCCCGAGACGTGATGGTAGAACGCTTGTTGTAGTGAGCCAATCGCGAAGCTTCGGCGGCGATCCTTTCGAAAATGTCGTTGACGAAGCTGTTCATGATACTCATGGCTTTAGATGAAACTCCCGTATCGGGATGGACTTGCTTCAAAACCTTGTAAATGTAAATAGCGTAGGATTCCTTCCTCTTACGCTTCTTCTTCTTGTCTCCCTTGGTGATGTTTTTCTGAGCCTTACCGGCTTTCTTGACTGCTTTCCCGCTAGCTTTAGGTGGCATGATCGCTGGTGAATGTTGGGGTACATTAGTTGGTCGATACTATTTAAGTTGGAACTTTACTGATGAGGCGATCCAATAGGACGTTAGTACGTGTCCTGAATGGATCGCAGATTGGGAAAAGTTATATATAAATATCAAGCTTTGAGTTTGCAAAATCAACTTTTCAACCGAGAGGATTTCTATAATCCTCACTAGTCTCAACTTAACCTACCAATTCCATCATGTCTGGACGAGGAAAAGGCGGTAAAGTGAAGGGAAAGTCCAAGTCTCGATCTTCACGTGCCGGTCTACAGTTCCCGGTTGGCAGAATCCACAGGCTTCTGAGGAAAGGAAATTACGCCGAGAGAGTAGGAGCCGGTGCTCCGGTCTACTTGGCAGCAGTTATGGAGTACTTGGCTGCCGAAGTTCTCGAGTTGGCTGGCAACGCTGCTCGTGACAACAAGAAGACCAGAATCATTCCTCGTCATTTGCAGTTAGCCATCCGTAACGATGAGGAGTTGAACAAACTGTTGTCCGGCGTTACAATCGCACAAGGCGGTGTGTTGCCCAACATTCAGGCTGTCCTCCTCCCCAAGAAGACGGAAAAGAAAGCGTAAGCTCTTTCCCTTAAACAAACGGTCCTTTTCAGGACCAAACAAATATACTTACCAAATTCACTGTTTTGACGAGAGGATAGTCAGTCAGAACGAACAAACGACTCTGTTCACTTAAATAGAGCCTAAAAAAGGGGGAATAATAAACAAACACTGTATACATATATAAATAGAGAGGGAGAGAGCTACAACAAAAATAGATACTAATATTTATAGAATATACTCTTTCGCATTACAAGCATACTTCGTACTAAAGGTTCGCCAGTCCCAGACATTTTTAAAATAAGACTATAGAGAAATTTGGATTGACTAGAACCGATCTAAGTGAAGGGGGGAAATATGAGTATATATATAAACCTACCTAACCTGACCTGACTACAGGAAAAATGATGATATAAAAAGTTACCCTGTTTGCGACTTTTACGTACTTCGAAATTTAAAAAAAAAAAAAACCACTACGATATTTTGAAAACTGTGATCTTCAAAAATCAATTTTGAAACCTTATTTTCAGATACTAGGTCCCTTGGAGTCTTTGAATCCCAATTGGAATGAAAATTCTTTGATTTGTCGAAAAATGATGAATAAATCACATATCCGTGTCGGGATAGAGAGAGCCACAACAAGAAATAGATAATATTATTTATAGAATATACTCTTTCGGCATTACAAGTACCGAAAGAAAAAAAAAAAAAAAAAAGGGAGAATAAAAGAAAAGACGTAAGACTACAGTATAGATAAATTTGGATTGACTAGAACCGATTTAAATGAAGGGGGAAAATATGTAGGTTAGATAGGTTCATTTAGATCGGTTCTAGTCAATCCAAATTTATCCATAGTCTTATTTTAAAAATGTCTGGGACTGGCGAACCTTTAGTACGAATTATGCTTGTAATGCGAAAGAGTATAATATACCTACCTAACCTGACCTGACTTTACAGGAAAAATGATGAATAAATCAAATATCCGTGTCGGGATAGAGAGAGCTACAACAAAAAAAAGAAAAAAGATACTAATATTTATAGAATATACTCTTTCGCATTACAAGCGTAATTCGTACTAAAGGTTCGCCAGTCCCAGACCATTTTCAAAAAGTTACTCTATTTTCGACTTTTACGTACTTCGAAATTTCCAAAAACTACGATATTTTGAAAACTGTAATCTTCAAAAATCAATTTTGAAACCTTATTTTCAGATACTAGGTCCCTTGGAGTCTTTGAATCCCAATTGGAATGAAAATTCTTTGATTGGTCTCTTTCGGCATTACAATTACCGAAAAAGACGTAAGACTATAGATAAATTTGGATTGACTAGAACCGATCTAATTGAACCTATCTAACATAACTCACCTGACCTGACTATAGAGGAAAAATGATGAATAAATCAAATATCCGTGTCGGGATAGAGAGAGAGCTACAACAAAAATAGATAGTAATATTTATAGAATATACTCTTTCGCATTTCAAGCATACTTCGTACTAAAGGTTCGCCAGTCCCAGACATTTTTAAAATAAGATTACAGATAAATTTGGATTGACTAGAACCGATCTAAATGAAGGGGGGAAATATATATATAAACCTACCTAACCTGACCTGATTTTACAGGAAAAATGTTGAATAAGATCTAATCGAAGGGGGGTGAGGGAAATATACGTATGCAATTTATGTTCGTACGAAATCGGAAGATTTACGAAGGGACACGAAAAAAATTTCCGACCAATCAGAGAGAGCGATTCCGTCCTCTGGAAGCATAAAAGAGACAGCTCAACCCGGCTGGGTGGGCACTTTTGCACTTTGGCAATGCGGCAATAAGGTGTAATTAGGGGAGAGTGGAGACTCCCGGTCGGCTTACACTCGAAAGAGCATATGATGATATAATATATGCATCTGGAGAGCGAGAAGGTCGCGGTAGATTCAATAAAACACTATGGTACTTGACCTCGGGACATAAACATGATTGAATTTGTAAGATATTTAGTTGGCCCTTAGAAGGGCCGTTTGGTTTCTGCCGACATAGAGCTTATTTGGAGCTCGTGTACTTGGTCACAGCCTTGGTTCCTTCACTCACAGCGTGCTTTGCCAACTCGCCGGGAAGGAGCAGCCTCACCGCTGTCTGTATTTCCCGAGACGTGATGGTAGAACGCTTGTTGTAGTGAGCCAATCGCGAAGCTTCGGCGGCGATCCTTTCGAAAATGTCGTTGACGAAGCTGTTCATGATACTCATGGCTTTAGATGAAACTCCCGTATCGGGATGGACTTGCTTCAAAACCTTGTAAATGTAAATAGCGTAGGATTCCTTCCTCTTACGCTTCTTCTTCTTGTCTCCCTTGGTGATGTTTTTCTGAGCCTTACCGGCTTTCTTGACTGCTTTCCCGCTAGCTTTAGGTGGCATGATCGCTGGTGAATGTTGGGGTACATTAGTTGGTCGATACTATTTAAGTTGGAACTTTACTGATGAGGCGATCCAATAGGACGTTAGTACGTGTCCTGAATGGATCGCAGATTGGGAAAAGTTATATATAAATATCAAGCTTTGAGTTTGCAAAATCAACTTTTCAACCGAGAGGATTTCTATAATCCTCACTAGTCTCAACTTAACCTACCAATTCCATCATGTCTGGACGAGGAAAAGGCGGTAAAGTGAAGGGAAAGTCCAAGTCTCGATCTTCACGTGCCGGTCTACAGTTCCCGGTTGGCAGAATCCACAGGCTTCTGAGGAAAGGAAATTACGCCGAGAGAGTAGGAGCCGGTGCTCCGGTCTACTTGGCAGCAGTTATGGAGTACTTGGCTGCCGAAGTTCTCGAGTTGGCTGGCAACGCTGCTCGTGACAACAAGAAGACCAGAATCATTCCTCGTCATTTGCAGTTAGCCATCCGTAACGATGAGGAGTTGAACAAACTGTTGTCCGGCGTTACAATCGCACAAGGCGGTGTGTTGCCCAACATTCAGGCTGTCCTCCTCCCCAAGAAGACGGAAAAGAAAGCGTAAGCTCTTTCCCTTAAACAAACGGTCCTTTTCAGGACCAAACAAATATACTTACCAAATTCACTGTTTTGACGAGAGGATAGTCAGTCAGAACGAACAAACGACTCTGTTCACTTAAATAGAGCCTAAAAAAGGGGGAATAATAAACAAACACTGTATACATATATAAATAGAGAGGGAGAGAGCTACAACAAAAATAGATACTAATATTTATAGAATATACTCTTTCGCATTACAAGCATACTTCGTACTAAAGGTTCGCCAGTCCCAGACATTTTTAAAATAAGACTATAGAGAAATTTGGATTGACTAGAACCGATCTAAGTGAAGGGGGGAAATATGAGTATATATATAAACCTACCTAACCTGACCTGACTACAGGAAAAATGATGATATAAAAAGTTACCCTGTTTGCGACTTTTACGTACTTCGAAATTTAAAAAAAAAAAAAACCACTACGATATTTTGAAAACTGTGATCTTCAAAAATCAATTTTGAAACCTTATTTTCAGATACTAGGTCCCTTGGAGTCTTTGAATCCCAATTGGAATGAAAATTCTTTGATTTGTCGAAAAATGATGAATAAATCACATATCCGTGTCGGGATAGAGAGAGCCACAACAAGAAATAGATAATATTATTTATAGAATATACTCTTTCGGCATTACAAGTACCGAAAGAAAAAAAAAAAAAAAAAAGGGAGAATAAAAGAAAAGACGTAAGACTACAGTATAGATAAATTTGGATTGACTAGAACCGATTTAAATGAAGGGGGAAAATATGTAGGTTAGATAGGTTCATTTAGATCGGTTCTAGTCAATCCAAATTTATCCATAGTCTTATTTTAAAAATGTCTGGGACTGGCGAACCTTTAGTACGAATTATGCTTGTAATGCGAAAGAGTATAATATACCTACCTAACCTGACCTGACTTTACAGGAAAAATGATGAATAAATCAAATATCCGTGTCGGGATAGAGAGAGCTACAACAAAAAAAAGAAAAAAGATACTAATATTTATAGAATATACTCTTTCGCATTACAAGCGTAATTCGTACTAAAGGTTCGCCAGTCCCAGACCATTTTCAAAAAGTTACTCTATTTTCGACTTTTACGTACTTCGAAATTTCCAAAAACTACGATATTTTGAAAACTGTAATCTTCAAAAATCAATTTTGAAACCTTATTTTCAGATACTAGGTCCCTTGGAGTCTTTGAATCCCAATTGGAATGAAAATTCTTTGATTGGTCTCTTTCGGCATTACAATTACCGAAAAAGACGTAAGACTATAGATAAATTTGGATTGACTAGAACCGATCTAATTGAACCTATCTAACATAACTCACCTGACCTGACTATAGAGGAAAAATGATGAATAAATCAAATATCCGTGTCGGGATAGAGAGAGAGCTACAACAAAAATAGATAGTAATATTTATAGAATATACTCTTTCGCATTTCAAGCATACTTCGTACTAAAGGTTCGCCAGTCCCAGACATTTTTAAAATAAGATTACAGATAAATTTGGATTGACTAGAACCGATCTAAATGAAGGGGGGAAATATATATATAAACCTACCTAACCTGACCTGATTTTACAGGAAAAATGTTGAATAAGATCTAATCGAAGGGGGGTGAGGGAAATATACGTATGCAATTTATGTTCGTACGAAATCGGAAGATTTACGAAGGGACACGAAAAAAATTTCCGACCAATCAGAGAGAGCGATTCCGTCCTCTGGAAGCATAAAAGAGACAGCTCAACCCGGCTGGGTGGGCACTTTTGCACTTTGGCAATGCGGCAATAAGGTGTAATTAGGGGAGAGTGGAGACTCCCGGTCGGCTTACACTCGAAAGAGCATATGATGATATAATATATGCATCTGGAGAGCGAGAAGGTCGCGGTAGATTCAATAAAACACTATGGTACTTGACCTCGGGACATAAACATGATTGAATTTGTAAGATATTTAGTTGGCCCTTAGAAGGGCCGTTTGGTTTCTGCCGACATAGAGCTTATTTGGAGCTCGTGTACTTGGTCACAGCCTTGGTTCCTTCACTCACAGCGTGCTTTGCCAACTCGCCGGGAAGGAGCAGCCTCACCGCTGTCTGTATTTCCCGAGACGTGATGGTAGAACGCTTGTTGTAGTGAGCCAATCGCGAAGCTTCGGCGGCGATCCTTTCGAAAATGTCGTTGACGAAGCTGTTCATGATACTCATGGCTTTAGATGAAACTCCCGTATCGGGATGGACTTGCTTCAAAACCTTGTAAATGTAAATAGCGTAGGATTCCTTCCTCTTACGCTTCTTCTTCTTGTCTCCCTTGGTGATGTTTTTCTGAGCCTTACCGGCTTTCTTGACTGCTTTCCCGCTAGCTTTAGGTGGCATGATCGCTGGTGAATGTTGGGGTACATTAGTTGGTCGATACTATTTAAGTTGGAACTTTACTGATGAGGCGATCCAATAGGACGTTAGTACGTGTCCTGAATGGATCGCAGATTGGGAAAAGTTATATATAAATATCAAGCTTTGAGTTTGCAAAATCAACTTTTCAACCGAGAGGATTTCTATAATCCTCACTAGTCTCAACTTAACCTACCAATTCCATCATGTCTGGACGAGGAAAAGGCGGTAAAGTGAAGGGAAAGTCCAAGTCTCGATCTTCACGTGCCGGTCTACAGTTCCCGGTTGGCAGAATCCACAGGCTTCTGAGGAAAGGAAATTACGCCGAGAGAGTAGGAGCCGGTGCTCCGGTCTACTTGGCAGCAGTTATGGAGTACTTGGCTGCCGAAGTTCTCGAGTTGGCTGGCAACGCTGCTCGTGACAACAAGAAGACCAGAATCATTCCTCGTCATTTGCAGTTAGCCATCCGTAACGATGAGGAGTTGAACAAACTGTTGTCCGGCGTTACAATCGCACAAGGCGGTGTGTTGCCCAACATTCAGGCTGTCCTCCTCCCCAAGAAGACGGAAAAGAAAGCGTAAGCTCTTTCCCTTAAACAAACGGTCCTTTTCAGGACCAAACAAATATACTTACCAAATTCACTGTTTTGACGAGAGGATAGTCAGTCAGAACGAACAAACGACTCTGTTCACTTAAATAGAGCCTAAAAAAGGGGGAATAATAAACAAACACTGTATACATATATAAATAGAGAGGGAGAGAGCTACAACAAAAATAGATACTAATATTTATAGAATATACTCTTTCGCATTACAAGCATACTTCGTACTAAAGGTTCGCCAGTCCCAGACATTTTTAAAATAAGACTATAGAGAAATTTGGATTGACTAGAACCGATCTAAGTGAAGGGGGGAAATATGAGTATATATATAAACCTACCTAACCTGACCTGACTACAGGAAAAATGATGATATAAAAAGTTACCCTGTTTGCGACTTTTACGTACTTCGAAATTTAAAAAAAAAAAAAACCACTACGATATTTTGAAAACTGTGATCTTCAAAAATCAATTTTGAAACCTTATTTTCAGATACTAGGTCCCTTGGAGTCTTTGAATCCCAATTGGAATGAAAATTCTTTGATTTGTCGAAAAATGATGAATAAATCACATATCCGTGTCGGGATAGAGAGAGCCACAACAAGAAATAGATAATATTATTTATAGAATATACTCTTTCGGCATTACAAGTACCGAAAGAAAAAAAAAAAAAAAAAAGGGAGAATAAAAGAAAAGACGTAAGACTACAGTATAGATAAATTTGGATTGACTAGAACCGATTTAAATGAAGGGGGAAAATATGTAGGTTAGATAGGTTCATTTAGATCGGTTCTAGTCAATCCAAATTTATCCATAGTCTTATTTTAAAAATGTCTGGGACTGGCGAACCTTTAGTACGAATTATGCTTGTAATGCGAAAGAGTATAATATACCTACCTAACCTGACCTGACTTTACAGGAAAAATGATGAATAAATCAAATATCCGTGTCGGGATAGAGAGAGCTACAACAAAAAAAAGAAAAAAGATACTAATATTTATAGAATATACTCTTTCGCATTACAAGCGTAATTCGTACTAAAGGTTCGCCAGTCCCAGACCATTTTCAAAAAGTTACTCTATTTTCGACTTTTACGTACTTCGAAATTTCCAAAAACTACGATATTTTGAAAACTGTAATCTTCAAAAATCAATTTTGAAACCTTATTTTCAGATACTAGGTCCCTTGGAGTCTTTGAATCCCAATTGGAATGAAAATTCTTTGATTGGTCTCTTTCGGCATTACAATTACCGAAAAAGACGTAAGACTATAGATAAATTTGGATTGACTAGAACCGATCTAATTGAACCTATCTAACATAACTCACCTGACCTGACTATAGAGGAAAAATGATGAATAAATCAAATATCCGTGTCGGGATAGAGAGAGAGCTACAACAAAAATAGATAGTAATATTTATAGAATATACTCTTTCGCATTTCAAGCATACTTCGTACTAAAGGTTCGCCAGTCCCAGACATTTTTAAAATAAGATTACAGATAAATTTGGATTGACTAGAACCGATCTAAATGAAGGGGGGAAATATATATATAAACCTACCTAACCTGACCTGATTTTACAGGAAAAATGTTGAATAAGATCTAATCGAAGGGGGGTGAGGGAAATATACGTATGCAATTTATGTTCGTACGAAATCGGAAGATTTACGAAGGGACACGAAAAAAATTTCCGACCAATCAGAGAGAGCGATTCCGTCCTCTGGAAGCATAAAAGAGACAGCTCAACCCGGCTGGGTGGGCACTTTTGCACTTTGGCAATGCGGCAATAAGGTGTAATTAGGGGAGAGTGGAGACTCCCGGTCGGCTTACACTCGAAAGAGCATATGATGATATAATATATGCATCTGGAGAGCGAGAAGGTCGCGGTAGATTCAATAAAACACTATGGTACTTGACCTCGGGACATAAACATGATTGAATTTGTAAGATATTTAGTTGGCCCTTAGAAGGGCCGTTTGGTTTCTGCCGACATAGAGCTTATTTGGAGCTCGTGTACTTGGTCACAGCCTTGGTTCCTTCACTCACAGCGTGCTTTGCCAACTCGCCGGGAAGGAGCAGCCTCACCGCTGTCTGTATTTCCCGAGACGTGATGGTAGAACGCTTGTTGTAGTGAGCCAATCGCGAAGCTTCGGCGGCGATCCTTTCGAAAATGTCGTTGACGAAGCTGTTCATGATACTCATGGCTTTAGATGAAACTCCCGTATCGGGATGGACTTGCTTCAAAACCTTGTAAATGTAAATAGCGTAGGATTCCTTCCTCTTACGCTTCTTCTTCTTGTCTCCCTTGGTGATGTTTTTCTGAGCCTTACCGGCTTTCTTGACTGCTTTCCCGCTAGCTTTAGGTGGCATGATCGCTGGTGAATGTTGGGGTACATCAACTCAAAATGGCGAAGACTAGGTCCTCTATAAATGACAGCTTCTGTAAAAGACATTTGCTGCAAATGAATATAAAACATGATAATGAATTTAAAATGACTGTTGTTAAGGTTTGAAGTTAGTGAATAGTTTATCATTTTTAAATTTAGAAAAAGGGGAAACGAAGATGTGACTTCGTTTCTCATACTGTCAATAATTTTTATTTATATTTTAATCTTTTTGATGGTATGGCTTGGTTTTTGTTTGGTATGAACCTGATTTTTAATTGTGTTATGGGGGATCAACCACCAGACACAGGGGACGTTTTCTCCTTTCTTGTGGGGGAGCGGGATCTGTCACGAGTGATGACAGATGCGCATGTTTGGAGCCTTCTGCTCTCGATGTAAGCTTTTTCGTTAGCTTGAGGACGAACTCCTCGAATGTGGGGACTTTCAATCCATTGAGGATGGTAGCATTTCTGACATACCATGGGGACTTAGTTATGCTTCTGAGCACTGAATTTTGGAAAGAATCCAGCCGTTTCTTTCCTGAGGGGCTTATTAAAGAATACCAAGCTGGTGCTGCGTAAGCAGTTATGGGCCGAATGTACATTTTATACATGGTCAGTCTAGTGGTGATTGGTTGTGGGCTTCTGCCACTGATAATGGGGAAAAGCTTGGAGCGAGTGTATCTCGCCCTGCCAAGTATTTGCGTGACATGTTTGTTGAAGTTTAACCTTCTGTCAAGCGTTACACCTAAATATCTGACTTGTTTTTTCCATGCTATGGGGGACTTGTTTAGGAAGAGTTGTATTTTTGGTTTAGTGCGTTTTGCAGTGAATGGAATGGCTACTGTTTTGTCCGTGTTGACTGCGATTCTCCACTTTCTGAACCACGGTTCTAGTGTATCCAGCTGACGCTGGATGATATTTGCCCCATATTCGAGGTTTAATGATTGATAGTAGAACATGGAGTCATCAGCAAAGAGTCGCAGTTTCACGGTGTTGAGTACTGGGATGTCGTTAGTGTACAGAAGGTACAGTAACGGACCAAGGACTGATCCTTGCGGAACTCCAGCCTCGATAGGTCGAGGCGTGGATAGTTTACCTTCGACGGAAACCTGGAACCATCTGTTGTCGAGGTATGATTGTATGAGGTGAACATAGCATGGAGGAAGAGGGCTGTGCGCAAGTTTGTACAAGAGGCCCTCATGCCATACCTTGTCAAATGCTTTGCTGATGTCCAGGAATACAGCGATGGTGTGTACGTGTTTATTGAATCCGTCTGCTAGGCTGTTGACTACATTGATAAGCTGTAATGTTGTGGAATGCTCGCTACGAAAGCCGAACTGCTCGGGACGAAGTGTATGTTCAAGAATTTTGGTCAGTTGTGTGTTAACCAGTCTTTCGAAGACTTTCGAGAGACTGGAAAGGAGAGATATGGGTCTGAAATTTTGCGGGAAAAGAGCAGACTTTTTGGGTTTTGGTATCATTACGATTTTGGCTCTTTTCCACGCAGTTGGGAAATGACCTGTTCGCATGATTCCGTTGAAAATGGTCGTTATGGTGTTTACCATAGAGGACGGCATGTTTTTCAATGCACTATTGTTAACATTATCTAGACCAGGCGCCTTTCTGGAGTGGAGTTTGTGTATAGTGTTGGCCACCTGGTCGCACGTGAAAGGATCAGGGAGCGGGCCAATGGGACCTGAGAAGTAGTTCTCGAGGTAGTTTTCTACGTGTTCGACGTGGTCGTCCACGTAGATAGAGGAGTGTGGTGTGAACTGGTCTTGCATGGAATCAGCGAACGCTTCAGCTTTGTCCGTGGCACAGTATACTAACCCATTATGGCCGTGGAGTGGATTATTTGGAGTTTTGGGGGCGAGAAGCTGGCGATTTAGTTTCCATAGGGAACCATTTTCGGTGGTCACGGTGGAGAGGAACTTATCCCATTCATCCGCGGTGTATGTTTCTAGGAGAGCTTTCACTAGAATGATTTGAGCGTTGAGCTGTTTTTTGATTGAGGGGGATCTGGTGAATTGCCATGTTCGGCGAAGTTTTCTTTTCTTTGCCAGCTCCTCTAGTATGTGAGGGGGAAGTTCAGCCTTGGTTCCTACACTGGAGGAAGTATGGGTACTGGAGATGAGTGCTGTATTAATGACGTTTTCTACTAGGCTGACCTGGTAGTCAACGTCATCGGGAGTGACTATGTTGTCAATGGATTTCGGGCTGGTTCGGAGTAGATGCTCAGAGTATTTCCTCCAGTTTACTTGTTTGACCTCCTTTTTTGCAGGCGGTAAACGATTATGGTTTGTGCCAACAGTTAAGATGATGGGATTGTGGTCCGAGCTGAGGTCGTCGATGCAGACAAGCTCATAGGGGTGAGTAAAGTTTTTAAGCACGGCAATGTCAAGGACATCAGGCTTATGCCGCTTATTGCCAGGATGATGTGTAGGTGCGTCAGGTCCCAGAGCAGTGATGTCTGGATTTTTGGATAGGAATTTATGTAGTACTTTGCCGTGCCGATTAGTTATTCTGCTGTTCCACAGCGGATGTTTGGAGTTCAGATCGCCCATTATTATGGTCGGATCATTAGAGTGGAGCAATTTTTGGAAATCCGCCTCTAGGAGTTTGGAACGGGGTGGAATGTATGCGGAAATGATGCGTACATTTTCGCCTTGGTAATTGATTTGGATGATGGAATGCTCTATCGGAGTGTGTGGGATGATAGGGATATCATGGTGTGTGATGCGTCTGTGCACCAAAATTGCTGTCCCACCTGCAGCTTGTTGGTGTTGGTGAGGGGGTTTTTGGCGATCTGAACGATAGGTAGTGTAGCATGGAATGTTGAAGTAGTTTTTCTTCGATAGATGTGTTTCGGATATTAGAGCAATATCGATGTTGTGGTTTTGGAGGAAGTATCGAAGTTCAGCCTTACGGTTGAGGACTCCGTTAGCGTTCCATGCTAGCACAGTGAGCTTCTTATCCATGACGCATGAATAAGGTGACTAGGGAAGTTAGAAGTGTAATGATGATGGATTTGGTGTCTGTCATTGACATGACTGTGGGTAGGATCCCTTGAATCCAGTTGAGTACGTCACTTGTTGTGACGTTTTTAAGGAGTGAGAGGACACACTCTGGTTCCTCGGTGGGTTGGGGAGGCGTTTTTTCAACTGCCTTTGTTACAGGAGCGGCCTGTACAGTTTTAGTGACCGGAGTCACTGGCTTGCTTTTTACGGCAACTGGGCGGGTTGATGCTTTCTTTATTGGCCGCTTGGGTTTGGGTGCAGCGACAGTTGCATACGTTTTTTTTTGTGGCACCGTTTTGGGTGCTGGAGTGGGAACCTCCTGGGTTTCTGGAGTAAGTTCCATTAGAACTTCCTCCTCTACGGTCGGAGATGGTGGGTTGGCTGTGATGGTTTTTTTAAGTGGGGCCTGGTTTGCAGGTTGTTGTGGGCGGGCGGGTTGCCTGCGTTGGTTGGCACCCTTCGTCCTATTGAAGTGCTCCGCATACGCAGAGCAACCTCTGTAGTTCGACGGGTGTTCACCGCCGCAGTTTACGCACTTGGGAGCAGTGTCCCGCGTTTTGGTGCACTGAGTGCGATCATGGTTGCCGGCACATTTTACACAGCGAGGTGGCTGGTGGCAATTGAGGGAGCTGTGCCCGAACCTTTGGCAGTTGTAGCATTGAGCAATGCCAGGCCTAGGGTTGTAGCTATCTACGGTAATTTTGATATAGAACATGTGTTCTATATCATAGATGTCTCTTATATTTTGAGTCTTCTTTAGGCTGACTAAGAAGACATTTACTGCCTTCTTCTGGGCGTTGGTGATAGCTGTGCAGCTGGTTGGAGAGAATCCCTTGACCTTTAGGTCCTCCAATATGTCCTCTGTTGGGGTAGTATAGGGAATACCCTTGAGTACTACCTTTACCTCCTTTTCAGAGGGCAGAGTGAAGGTGTGGAAGTTTATTTTCTCCTTTTGGAGTGTGGCCTGGATGCGCCGAAACGCATCGATGGTTTTGGGAATAATTCTAAAATTATTCCCACGGCAACTGACTTCTAGATTTCCGTTTGTGGCTTGGTTGATTTTCCTAGATAGTTCCTGCCAGTTCTTAGGAGCATCTAAGATGATGGGAGGGATTCTCTCCTTGGGAGGAGCAGTCGGCTTTGCTGTGGCGGCAGAGTGGTTGCTACGGTCAGTCTCGTAGCCTGATTGGGACCCCTGGGAATCATTGCGTTTCCTACGCTTTCTTTTTGATTCAATGGTCGTGAAGTCACTAGACTGACCATTGGCTGATTGAGATATGTTGCCTGAAGGGCTTGGTGGCTTAGTTGACGTGCCAGGAGTGGCAGATGTTGAGTTTAGGAGAGTTCCAGCTTGGCCCTGAGAAGGGCCATAAGTTGGAACTAATTTGCCTGAGGCGGCAGATGAGTCAGTTAGGTTGACTTTTTTGTTACAACCAACTAGGGTTTTACCCCTAGCTGGTTGTTTCTTAGTGCTGGTGCCCGGTGAAGCCGGGATTTTTAGGGGGGGACTACTACGGCCACGATGGACCTCGTCCCCGGAGGTGGACATTGTTCGGAAGAACAAGTCCGGAAAAAAGAAAAAAGTGACGTGCTTTGCGCAGTCTTAATATGTGTCTGATGGGGACAGTATGAGAAAACAAAGTCACTCACCAGTGTTGGCAGGCCAGCTCACGAGTGTAAACTTAGTGCTATGTTTACAAGCAGAAACTGACCGCAGAATCCAGTGTATCTTCGTATCCCACGACGAAACCGGTGCTCTAGGGGTGACTGCCGAAGTTAAAATCAAGGGCGAGTTGGCGGTCCGCAGTCGGCCAGCAGCAACGAGCGAGGAGCTGAAACTGATGGTCCGCGACTGGTAAATAAGGCTGTCAACTGTAGCAAGAATGGCGGCCAAAGAAAGCGCAGGCGAGATTTCCCTTGTCCCTCTCAGGTCTCTTCTTCTCCGTTCACCGAACAAGAGTTGAAGATTCCAGGGTAAAGAATGGCTGCTTACTGCTTGGCTTCTAAGAGTTGTCTAGTAGCGTAGAGCTTACACCTAGATGTTATCTCTTCGACAGCTGGCAGAAGAATGATTTGTTTGTTGAGGGGTACATTAGTTGGTCGATACTATTTAAGTTGGAACTTTACTGATGAGGCGATCCAATAGGACGTTAGTACGTGTCCTGAATGGATCGCAGATTGGGAAAAGTTATATATAAATATCAAGCTTTGAGTTTGCAAAATCAACTTTTCAACCGAGAGGATTTCTATAATCCTCACTAGTCTCAACTTAACCTACCAATTCCATCATGTCTGGACGAGGAAAAGGCGGTAAAGTGAAGGGAAAGTCCAAGTCTCGATCTTCACGTGCCGGTCTACAGTTCCCGGTTGGCAGAATCCACAGGCTTCTGAGGAAAGGAAATTACGCCGAGAGAGTAGGAGCCGGTGCTCCGGTCTACTTGGCAGCAGTTATGGAGTACTTGGCTGCCGAAGTTCTCGAGTTGGCTGGCAACGCTGCTCGTGACAACAAGAAGACCAGAATCATTCCTCGTCATTTGCAGTTAGCCATCCGTAACGATGAGGAGTTGAACAAACTGTTGTCCGGCGTTACAATCGCACAAGGCGGTGTGTTGCCCAACATTCAGGCTGTCCTCCTCCCCAAGAAGACGGAAAAGAAAGCGTAAGCTCTTTCCCTTAAACAAACGGTCCTTTTCAGGACCAAACAAATATACTTACCAAATTCACTGTTTTGACGAGAGGATAGTCAGTCAGAACGAACAAACGACTCTGTTCACTTAAATAGAGCCTAAAAAAGGGGGAATAATAAACAAACACTGTATACATATATAAATAGAGAGGGAGAGAGCTACAACAAAAATAGATACTAATATTTATAGAATATACTCTTTCGCATTACAAGCATACTTCGTACTAAAGGTTCGCCAGTCCCAGACATTTTTAAAATAAGACTATAGAGAAATTTGGATTGACTAGAACCGATCTAAGTGAAGGGGGGAAATATGAGTATATATATAAACCTACCTAACCTGACCTGACTACAGGAAAAATGATGATATAAAAAGTTACCCTGTTTGCGACTTTTACGTACTTCGAAATTTAAAAAAAAAAAAAACCACTACGATATTTTGAAAACTGTGATCTTCAAAAATCAATTTTGAAACCTTATTTTCAGATACTAGGTCCCTTGGAGTCTTTGAATCCCAATTGGAATGAAAATTCTTTGATTTGTCGAAAAATGATGAATAAATCACATATCCGTGTCGGGATAGAGAGAGCCACAACAAGAAATAGATAATATTATTTATAGAATATACTCTTTCGGCATTACAAGTACCGAAAGAAAAAAAAAAAAAAAAAAGGGAGAATAAAAGAAAAGACGTAAGACTACAGTATAGATAAATTTGGATTGACTAGAACCGATTTAAATGAAGGGGGAAAATATGTAGGTTAGATAGGTTCATTTAGATCGGTTCTAGTCAATCCAAATTTATCCATAGTCTTATTTTAAAAATGTCTGGGACTGGCGAACCTTTAGTACGAATTATGCTTGTAATGCGAAAGAGTATAATATACCTACCTAACCTGACCTGACTTTACAGGAAAAATGATGAATAAATCAAATATCCGTGTCGGGATAGAGAGAGCTACAACAAAAAAAAGAAAAAAGATACTAATATTTATAGAATATACTCTTTCGCATTACAAGCGTAATTCGTACTAAAGGTTCGCCAGTCCCAGACCATTTTCAAAAAGTTACTCTATTTTCGACTTTTACGTACTTCGAAATTTCCAAAAACTACGATATTTTGAAAACTGTAATCTTCAAAAATCAATTTTGAAACCTTATTTTCAGATACTAGGTCCCTTGGAGTCTTTGAATCCCAATTGGAATGAAAATTCTTTGATTGGTCTCTTTCGGCATTACAATTACCGAAAAAGACGTAAGACTATAGATAAATTTGGATTGACTAGAACCGATCTAATTGAACCTATCTAACATAACTCACCTGACCTGACTATAGAGGAAAAATGATGAATAAATCAAATATCCGTGTCGGGATAGAGAGAGAGCTACAACAAAAATAGATAGTAATATTTATAGAATATACTCTTTCGCATTTCAAGCATACTTCGTACTAAAGGTTCGCCAGTCCCAGACATTTTTAAAATAAGATTACAGATAAATTTGGATTGACTAGAACCGATCTAAATGAAGGGGGGAAATATATATATAAACCTACCTAACCTGACCTGATTTTACAGGAAAAATGTTGAATAAGATCTAATCGAAGGGGGGTGAGGGAAATATACGTATGCAATTTATGTTCGTACGAAATCGGAAGATTTACGAAGGGACACGAAAAAAATTTCCGACCAATCAGAGAGAGCGATTCCGTCCTCTGGAAGCATAAAAGAGACAGCTCAACCCGGCTGGGTGGGCACTTTTGCACTTTGGCAATGCGGCAATAAGGTGTAATTAGGGGAGAGTGGAGACTCCCGGTCGGCTTACACTCGAAAGAGCATATGATGATATAATATATGCATCTGGAGAGCGAGAAGGTCGCGGTAGATTCAATAAAACACTATGGTACTTGACCTCGGGACATAAACATGATTGAATTTGTAAGATATTTAGTTGGCCCTTAGAAGGGCCGTTTGGTTTCTGCCGACATAGAGCTTATTTGGAGCTCGTGTACTTGGTCACAGCCTTGGTTCCTTCACTCACAGCGTGCTTTGCCAACTCGCCGGGAAGGAGCAGCCTCACCGCTGTCTGTATTTCCCGAGACGTGATGGTAGAACGCTTGTTGTAGTGAGCCAATCGCGAAGCTTCGGCGGCGATCCTTTCGAAAATGTCGTTGACGAAGCTGTTCATGATACTCATGGCTTTAGATGAAACTCCCGTATCGGGATGGACTTGCTTCAAAACCTTGTAAATGTAAATAGCGTAGGATTCCTTCCTCTTACGCTTCTTCTTCTTGTCTCCCTTGGTGATGTTTTTCTGAGCCTTACCGGCTTTCTTGACTGCTTTCCCGCTAGCTTTAGGTGGCATGATCGCTGGTGAATGTTGGGGTACATCAACTCAAAATGGCGAAGACTAGGTCCTCTATAAATGACAGCTTCTGTAAAAGACATTTGCTGCAAATGAATATAAAACATGATAATGAATTTAAAATGACTGTTGTTAAGGTTTGAAGTTAGTGAATAGTTTATCATTTTTAAATTTAGAAAAAGGGGAAACGAAGATGTGACTTCGTTTCTCATACTGTCAATAATTTTTATTTATATTTTAATCTTTTTGATGGTATGGCTTGGTTTTTGTTTGGTATGAACCTGATTTTTAATTGTGTTATGGGGGATCAACCACCAGACACAGGGGACGTTTTCTCCTTTCTTGTGGGGGAGCGGGATCTGTCACGAGTGATGACAGATGCGCATGTTTGGAGCCTTCTGCTCTCGATGTAAGCTTTTTCGTTAGCTTGAGGACGAACTCCTCGAATGTGGGGACTTTCAATCCATTGAGGATGGTAGCATTTCTGACATACCATGGGGACTTAGTTATGCTTCTGAGCACTGAATTTTGGAAAGAATCCAGCCGTTTCTTTCCTGAGGGGCTTATTAAAGAATACCAAGCTGGTGCTGCGTAAGCAGTTATGGGCCGAATGTACATTTTATACATGGTCAGTCTAGTGGTGATTGGTTGTGGGCTTCTGCCACTGATAATGGGGAAAAGCTTGGAGCGAGTGTATCTCGCCCTGCCAAGTATTTGCGTGACATGTTTGTTGAAGTTTAACCTTCTGTCAAGCGTTACACCTAAATATCTGACTTGTTTTTTCCATGCTATGGGGGACTTGTTTAGGAAGAGTTGTATTTTTGGTTTAGTGCGTTTTGCAGTGAATGGAATGGCTACTGTTTTGTCCGTGTTGACTGCGATTCTCCACTTTCTGAACCACGGTTCTAGTGTATCCAGCTGACGCTGGATGATATTTGCCCCATATTCGAGGTTTAATGATTGATAGTAGAACATGGAGTCATCAGCAAAGAGTCGCAGTTTCACGGTGTTGAGTACTGGGATGTCGTTAGTGTACAGAAGGTACAGTAACGGACCAAGGACTGATCCTTGCGGAACTCCAGCCTCGATAGGTCGAGGCGTGGATAGTTTACCTTCGACGGAAACCTGGAACCATCTGTTGTCGAGGTATGATTGTATGAGGTGAACATAGCATGGAGGAAGAGGGCTGTGCGCAAGTTTGTACAAGAGGCCCTCATGCCATACCTTGTCAAATGCTTTGCTGATGTCCAGGAATACAGCGATGGTGTGTACGTGTTTATTGAATCCGTCTGCTAGGCTGTTGACTACATTGATAAGCTGTAATGTTGTGGAATGCTCGCTACGAAAGCCGAACTGCTCGGGACGAAGTGTATGTTCAAGAATTTTGGTCAGTTGTGTGTTAACCAGTCTTTCGAAGACTTTCGAGAGACTGGAAAGGAGAGATATGGGTCTGAAATTTTGCGGGAAAAGAGCAGACTTTTTGGGTTTTGGTATCATTACGATTTTGGCTCTTTTCCACGCAGTTGGGAAATGACCTGTTCGCATGATTCCGTTGAAAATGGTCGTTATGGTGTTTACCATAGAGGACGGCATGTTTTTCAATGCACTATTGTTAACATTATCTAGACCAGGCGCCTTTCTGGAGTGGAGTTTGTGTATAGTGTTGGCCACCTGGTCGCACGTGAAAGGATCAGGGAGCGGGCCAATGGGACCTGAGAAGTAGTTCTCGAGGTAGTTTTCTACGTGTTCGACGTGGTCGTCCACGTAGATAGAGGAGTGTGGTGTGAACTGGTCTTGCATGGAATCAGCGAACGCTTCAGCTTTGTCCGTGGCACAGTATACTAACCCATTATGGCCGTGGAGTGGATTATTTGGAGTTTTGGGGGCGAGAAGCTGGCGATTTAGTTTCCATAGGGAACCATTTTCGGTGGTCACGGTGGAGAGGAACTTATCCCATTCATCCGCGGTGTATGTTTCTAGGAGAGCTTTCACTAGAATGATTTGAGCGTTGAGCTGTTTTTTGATTGAGGGGGATCTGGTGAATTGCCATGTTCGGCGAAGTTTTCTTTTCTTTGCCAGCTCCTCTAGTATGTGAGGGGGAAGTTCAGCCTTGGTTCCTACACTGGAGGAAGTATGGGTACTGGAGATGAGTGCTGTATTAATGACGTTTTCTACTAGGCTGACCTGGTAGTCAACGTCATCGGGAGTGACTATGTTGTCAATGGATTTCGGGCTGGTTCGGAGTAGATGCTCAGAGTATTTCCTCCAGTTTACTTGTTTGACCTCCTTTTTTGCAGGCGGTAAACGATTATGGTTTGTGCCAACAGTTAAGATGATGGGATTGTGGTCCGAGCTGAGGTCGTCGATGCAGACAAGCTCATAGGGGTGAGTAAAGTTTTTAAGCACGGCAATGTCAAGGACATCAGGCTTATGCCGCTTATTGCCAGGATGATGTGTAGGTGCGTCAGGTCCCAGAGCAGTGATGTCTGGATTTTTGGATAGGAATTTATGTAGTACTTTGCCGTGCCGATTAGTTATTCTGCTGTTCCACAGCGGATGTTTGGAGTTCAGATCGCCCATTATTATGGTCGGATCATTAGAGTGGAGCAATTTTTGGAAATCCGCCTCTAGGAGTTTGGAACGGGGTGGAATGTATGCGGAAATGATGCGTACATTTTCGCCTTGGTAATTGATTTGGATGATGGAATGCTCTATCGGAGTGTGTGGGATGATAGGGATATCATGGTGTGTGATGCGTCTGTGCACCAAAATTGCTGTCCCACCTGCAGCTTGTTGGTGTTGGTGAGGGGGTTTTTGGCGATCTGAACGATAGGTAGTGTAGCATGGAATGTTGAAGTAGTTTTTCTTCGATAGATGTGTTTCGGATATTAGAGCAATATCGATGTTGTGGTTTTGGAGGAAGTATCGAAGTTCAGCCTTACGGTTGAGGACTCCGTTAGCGTTCCATGCTAGCACAGTGAGCTTCTTATCCATGACGCATGAATAAGGTGACTAGGGAAGTTAGAAGTGTAATGATGATGGATTTGGTGTCTGTCATTGACATGACTGTGGGTAGGATCCCTTGAATCCAGTTGAGTACGTCACTTGTTGTGACGTTTTTAAGGAGTGAGAGGACACACTCTGGTTCCTCGGTGGGTTGGGGAGGCGTTTTTTCAACTGCCTTTGTTACAGGAGCGGCCTGTACAGTTTTAGTGACCGGAGTCACTGGCTTGCTTTTTACGGCAACTGGGCGGGTTGATGCTTTCTTTATTGGCCGCTTGGGTTTGGGTGCAGCGACAGTTGCATACGTTTTTTTTTGTGGCACCGTTTTGGGTGCTGGAGTGGGAACCTCCTGGGTTTCTGGAGTAAGTTCCATTAGAACTTCCTCCTCTACGGTCGGAGATGGTGGGTTGGCTGTGATGGTTTTTTTAAGTGGGGCCTGGTTTGCAGGTTGTTGTGGGCGGGCGGGTTGCCTGCGTTGGTTGGCACCCTTCGTCCTATTGAAGTGCTCCGCATACGCAGAGCAACCTCTGTAGTTCGACGGGTGTTCACCGCCGCAGTTTACGCACTTGGGAGCAGTGTCCCGCGTTTTGGTGCACTGAGTGCGATCATGGTTGCCGGCACATTTTACACAGCGAGGTGGCTGGTGGCAATTGAGGGAGCTGTGCCCGAACCTTTGGCAGTTGTAGCATTGAGCAATGCCAGGCCTAGGGTTGTAGCTATCTACGGTAATTTTGATATAGAACATGTGTTCTATATCATAGATGTCTCTTATATTTTGAGTCTTCTTTAGGCTGACTAAGAAGACATTTACTGCCTTCTTCTGGGCGTTGGTGATAGCTGTGCAGCTGGTTGGAGAGAATCCCTTGACCTTTAGGTCCTCCAATATGTCCTCTGTTGGGGTAGTATAGGGAATACCCTTGAGTACTACCTTTACCTCCTTTTCAGAGGGCAGAGTGAAGGTGTGGAAGTTTATTTTCTCCTTTTGGAGTGTGGCCTGGATGCGCCGAAACGCATCGATGGTTTTGGGAATAATTCTAAAATTATTCCCACGGCAACTGACTTCTAGATTTCCGTTTGTGGCTTGGTTGATTTTCCTAGATAGTTCCTGCCAGTTCTTAGGAGCATCTAAGATGATGGGAGGGATTCTCTCCTTGGGAGGAGCAGTCGGCTTTGCTGTGGCGGCAGAGTGGTTGCTACGGTCAGTCTCGTAGCCTGATTGGGACCCCTGGGAATCATTGCGTTTCCTACGCTTTCTTTTTGATTCAATGGTCGTGAAGTCACTAGACTGACCATTGGCTGATTGAGATATGTTGCCTGAAGGGCTTGGTGGCTTAGTTGACGTGCCAGGAGTGGCAGATGTTGAGTTTAGGAGAGTTCCAGCTTGGCCCTGAGAAGGGCCATAAGTTGGAACTAATTTGCCTGAGGCGGCAGATGAGTCAGTTAGGTTGACTTTTTTGTTACAACCAACTAGGGTTTTACCCCTAGCTGGTTGTTTCTTAGTGCTGGTGCCCGGTGAAGCCGGGATTTTTAGGGGGGGACTACTACGGCCACGATGGACCTCGTCCCCGGAGGTGGACATTGTTCGGAAGAACAAGTCCGGAAAAAAGAAAAAAGTGACGTGCTTTGCGCAGTCTTAATATGTGTCTGATGGGGACAGTATGAGAAAACAAAGTCACTCACCAGTGTTGGCAGGCCAGCTCACGAGTGTAAACTTAGTGCTATGTTTACAAGCAGAAACTGACCGCAGAATCCAGTGTATCTTCGTATCCCACGACGAAACCGGTGCTCTAGGGGTGACTGCCGAAGTTAAAATCAAGGGCGAGTTGGCGGTCCGCAGTCGGCCAGCAGCAACGAGCGAGGAGCTGAAACTGATGGTCCGCGACTGGTAAATAAGGCTGTCAACTGTAGCAAGAATGGCGGCCAAAGAAAGCGCAGGCGAGATTTCCCTTGTCCCTCTCAGGTCTCTTCTTCTCCGTTCACCGAACAAGAGTTGAAGATTCCAGGGTAAAGAATGGCTGCTTACTGCTTGGCTTCTAAGAGTTGTCTAGTAGCGTAGAGCTTACACCTAGATGTTATCTCTTCGACAGCTGGCAGAAGAATGATTTGTTTGTTGAGGGGTACATTAGTTGGTCGATACTATTTAAGTTGGAACTTTACTGATGAGGCGATCCAATAGGACGTTAGTACGTGTCCTGAATGGATCGCAGATTGGGAAAAGTTATATATAAATATCAAGCTTTGAGTTTGCAAAATCAACTTTTCAACCGAGAGGATTTCTATAATCCTCACTAGTCTCAACTTAACCTACCAATTCCATCATGTCTGGACGAGGAAAAGGCGGTAAAGTGAAGGGAAAGTCCAAGTCTCGATCTTCACGTGCCGGTCTACAGTTCCCGGTTGGCAGAATCCACAGGCTTCTGAGGAAAGGAAATTACGCCGAGAGAGTAGGAGCCGGTGCTCCGGTCTACTTGGCAGCAGTTATGGAGTACTTGGCTGCCGAAGTTCTCGAGTTGGCTGGCAACGCTGCTCGTGACAACAAGAAGACCAGAATCATTCCTCGTCATTTGCAGTTAGCCATCCGTAACGATGAGGAGTTGAACAAACTGTTGTCCGGCGTTACAATCGCACAAGGCGGTGTGTTGCCCAACATTCAGGCTGTCCTCCTCCCCAAGAAGACGGAAAAGAAAGCGTAAGCTCTTTCCCTTAAACAAACGGTCCTTTTCAGGACCAAACAAATATACTTACCAAATTCACTGTTTTGACGAGAGGATAGTCAGTCAGAACGAACAAACGACTCTGTTCACTTAAATAGAGCCTAAAAAAGGGGGAATAATAAACAAACACTGTATACATATATAAATAGAGAGGGAGAGAGCTACAACAAAAATAGATACTAATATTTATAGAATATACTCTTTCGCATTACAAGCATACTTCGTACTAAAGGTTCGCCAGTCCCAGACATTTTTAAAATAAGACTATAGAGAAATTTGGATTGACTAGAACCGATCTAAGTGAAGGGGGGAAATATGAGTATATATATAAACCTACCTAACCTGACCTGACTACAGGAAAAATGATGATATAAAAAGTTACCCTGTTTGCGACTTTTACGTACTTCGAAATTTAAAAAAAAAAAAAACCACTACGATATTTTGAAAACTGTGATCTTCAAAAATCAATTTTGAAACCTTATTTTCAGATACTAGGTCCCTTGGAGTCTTTGAATCCCAATTGGAATGAAAATTCTTTGATTTGTCGAAAAATGATGAATAAATCACATATCCGTGTCGGGATAGAGAGAGCCACAACAAGAAATAGATAATATTATTTATAGAATATACTCTTTCGGCATTACAAGTACCGAAAGAAAAAAAAAAAAAAAAAAGGGAGAATAAAAGAAAAGACGTAAGACTACAGTATAGATAAATTTGGATTGACTAGAACCGATTTAAATGAAGGGGGAAAATATGTAGGTTAGATAGGTTCATTTAGATCGGTTCTAGTCAATCCAAATTTATCCATAGTCTTATTTTAAAAATGTCTGGGACTGGCGAACCTTTAGTACGAATTATGCTTGTAATGCGAAAGAGTATAATATACCTACCTAACCTGACCTGACTTTACAGGAAAAATGATGAATAAATCAAATATCCGTGTCGGGATAGAGAGAGCTACAACAAAAAAAAGAAAAAAGATACTAATATTTATAGAATATACTCTTTCGCATTACAAGCGTAATTCGTACTAAAGGTTCGCCAGTCCCAGACCATTTTCAAAAAGTTACTCTATTTTCGACTTTTACGTACTTCGAAATTTCCAAAAACTACGATATTTTGAAAACTGTAATCTTCAAAAATCAATTTTGAAACCTTATTTTCAGATACTAGGTCCCTTGGAGTCTTTGAATCCCAATTGGAATGAAAATTCTTTGATTGGTCTCTTTCGGCATTACAATTACCGAAAAAGACGTAAGACTATAGATAAATTTGGATTGACTAGAACCGATCTAATTGAACCTATCTAACATAACTCACCTGACCTGACTATAGAGGAAAAATGATGAATAAATCAAATATCCGTGTCGGGATAGAGAGAGAGCTACAACAAAAATAGATAGTAATATTTATAGAATATACTCTTTCGCATTTCAAGCATACTTCGTACTAAAGGTTCGCCAGTCCCAGACATTTTTAAAATAAGATTACAGATAAATTTGGATTGACTAGAACCGATCTAAATGAAGGGGGGAAATATATATATAAACCTACCTAACCTGACCTGATTTTACAGGAAAAATGTTGAATAAGATCTAATCGAAGGGGGGTGAGGGAAATATACGTATGCAATTTATGTTCGTACGAAATCGGAAGATTTACGAAGGGACACGAAAAAAATTTCCGACCAATCAGAGAGAGCGATTCCGTCCTCTGGAAGCATAAAAGAGACAGCTCAACCCGGCTGGGTGGGCACTTTTGCACTTTGGCAATGCGGCAATAAGGTGTAATTAGGGGAGAGTGGAGACTCCCGGTCGGCTTACACTCGAAAGAGCATATGATGATATAATATATGCATCTGGAGAGCGAGAAGGTCGCGGTAGATTCAATAAAACACTATGGTACTTGACCTCGGGACATAAACATGATTGAATTTGTAAGATATTTAGTTGGCCCTTAGAAGGGCCGTTTGGTTTCTGCCGACATAGAGCTTATTTGGAGCTCGTGTACTTGGTCACAGCCTTGGTTCCTTCACTCACAGCGTGCTTTGCCAACTCGCCGGGAAGGAGCAGCCTCACCGCTGTCTGTATTTCCCGAGACGTGATGGTAGAACGCTTGTTGTAGTGAGCCAATCGCGAAGCTTCGGCGGCGATCCTTTCGAAAATGTCGTTGACGAAGCTGTTCATGATACTCATGGCTTTAGATGAAACTCCCGTATCGGGATGGACTTGCTTCAAAACCTTGTAAATGTAAATAGCGTAGGATTCCTTCCTCTTACGCTTCTTCTTCTTGTCTCCCTTGGTGATGTTTTTCTGAGCCTTACCGGCTTTCTTGACTGCTTTCCCGCTAGCTTTAGGTGGCATGATCGCTGGTGAATGTTGGGGTACATAACTCAACTCAACTCAAAATGGCGAAGACTAGGTCCTCTATAAATGACAGCTTCTGTAAAGACATTTGCTGCAAAATAAATATAAAACATGATAATGAATTTAAAATGACTGTTGTTAAGGTTTGAAGTTAGTGAATAGTTTATTATTTTTAAATTTAGAAAAAGGGGAAACGAAGATGTGACTTCGTTTCTCATACTGTCAATAATTTTTATTTATATTTTAATCTTTTGGATAATATGGCTTGGTTTTTGTTTGGTATGAACCTGATTTTTAATTGTGTTATGGGGGATCAACCACCAGACACAGGGGACGTTTTCTCCTTTCTTGTGGGGGAGCGGGATCTGTCACGAGTGATGACAGATGCGCATGTTTGGAGCCTTCTGCTCTCGATGTAAGCTTTTTCGTAAGCTTGAGGACGAACTCCTCGAATGTGGGGACTTTCAATCCATTGAGGATGGTAGCATTTCTGACATACCATGGGGACTTAGTTATGCTTCTAAGCACTGAGTTTTGGAAAGAATCCAGCCGTTTCTTTCCTGAGGGGCTTAATAGAGAATACCAAGCAGGTGCTGCGTAAGCAGTTATGGGCCGAATGTACATTTTATACATGGTCAGTCTAGTGGTGATTGGTTGTGGGCTTCTGCCACTGATAATGGGGAAAAGCTTGGAGCGAGTGTATCTCGCCCTGCCAAGTATTTGCGTGACATGTTTGTTGAAGTTTAACCTTCTGTCAAGCGTTACACCTAAATATCTGACTTGTTTTTTCCATGCTATGGGGGACTTGTTTAGGAAGAGTTGTATTTTTGGTTTAGTGCGTTTTGCAGTGAATGGAATGGCTACTGTTTTGTCCGTGTTGACTGCGATTCTCCACTTTCTGAACCACGGTTCTAGTGTATCCAGCTGACGCTGGATGATATTTGCCCCATATTCGAGGTTTAATGATTGATAGTAGAACATGGAGTCATCAGCAAAGAGTCGCAGTTTCACGGTGTTGAGTACTGGGATGTCGTTAGTGTACAGAAGGTACAGTAACGGACCAAGGACTGATCCTTGCGGAACTCCAGCCTCGATAGGTCGAGGCGTGGATAGTTTACCTTCGACGGAAACCTGGAACCATCTGTTGTCGAGGTATGATTGTATGAGGTGAACATAGCATGGAGGAAGAGGGCTGTGCGCAAGTTTGTACAAGAGGCCCTCGTGCCATACCTTGTCAAATGCTTTGCTGATGTCCAGGAATACAGCGATGGTGTGTACGTGTTTATTGAATCCGTCTGCTAGGCTGTTGACTACATTGATAAGCTGTAATGTTGTGGAATGCTCGCTACGAAAGCCGAACTGCTCGGGACGAAGTGTATGTTCAAGAATTTTGGTCAGTTGTGTGTTAACCAGTCTTTCGAAGACTTTCGAGAGACTGGAAAGGAGAGATATGGGTCTGAAATTTTGCGGGAAAAGAGCAGACTTTTTGGGTTTTGGTATCATTACGATTTTGGCTCTTTTCCACGCAGTTGGGAAATGACCTGTTCGCATGATTCCGTTGAAAATGGTCGTTATGGTGTTTACCATAGAGGACGGCATGTTTTTCAATGCACTATTGTTAACATTATCTAGACCAGGCGCCTTTCTGGAGTGGAGTTTGTGTATAGTGTTGGCCACCTGGTCGCACGTGAAAGGATCAGGGAGCGGGCCAATGGGACCTGAGAAGTAGTTCTCGAGGTAGTTTTCTACGTGTTCGACGTGGTCGTCCACGTAGATAGAGGAGTGTGGTGTGAACTGGTCTTGCATGGAATCAGCGAACGCTTCAGCTTTGTCCGTGGCACAGTATACTAACCCATTATGGCCGTGGAGTGGATTATTTGGAGTTTTGGGGGCGAGAAGCTGGCGATTTAGTTTCCATAGGGAACCATTTTCGGTGGTCACGGTGGAGAGGAACTTATCCCATTCATCCGCGGTGTATGTTTCTAGGAGAGCTTTCACTAGAATGATTTGAGCGTTGAGCTGTTTTTTGATTGAGGGGGATCTGGTGAATTGCCATGTTCGGCGAAGTTTTCTTTTCTTTGCCAGCTCCTCTAGTATGTGAGGGGGAAGTTCAGCCTTGGTTCCTACACTGGAGGAAGTATGGGTACTGGAGATGAGTGCTGTATTAATGACGTTTTCTACTAGGCTGACCTGATAGTCAACGTCATCGGGAGTGACTATGTTGTCAATGGATTTCGGGCTGGTTCGGAGTAGATGCTCAGAGTATTTCCTCCAGTTTACTTGTTTGACCTCCTTTTTTGCAGGCGGTAAACGATTATGGTTTGTGCCAACAGTTAAGATGATGGGATTGTGGTCCGAGCTGAGGTCGTCGATGCAGACAAGCTCATAGGGGTGAGTGAAGTTTTTAAGCACGGCAATGTCAAGGACATCAGGCTTATGCCGCTTATTGCCAGAATGATGTGTAGGTGCGTCAGGTCCCAGAGCAGTGATGTCTGGATTTTTGGATAGGAATTTATGTAGTACTTTGCCGTGCCGATTAGTTATTCTGCTGTTCCACAGCGGATGTTTTGAGTTCAGATCGCCCATTATTATGGTCGGATCATTAGAGTGGAGCAATTTTTGTAAATCCGCCACTAGGAGTTTGGAACGGGGTGGAATGTATGTGGAAATGATGCGTACATTTTCGCCTTGGTAATTGATTTGGATGATGGAATGCTCTATCGGAGTGTGTGGGATGATAGGGATATCATGGTGTGTGATGCGTCTGTGCACCAAAATTGCTGTCCCACCTGCAGCTTGTTGGTGTTGGTGAGGGGGTTTTTGGCGATCTGAACGATAGGTAGTGTAGCATGGAATGTTGAAGTAGTTTTTCTTCGATAGATGTGTTTCGGATATTAGAGCAATATCGATGTTGTGGTTTTGGAGGAAGTATCGAAGTTCAGCCTTACGGTTGAGGACTCCGTTAGCGTTCCATGCTAGCACAGTGAGCTTCTTATCCATGACGCATGAATAAGGTGACTAGGGAAGTTAGAAGTGTAATGATGATGGATTTGGTGTCTGTCATTGACATGACTGTGGGTAGGATCCCTTGGATCCAGTTGAGTACGTCACTTGTTGTGACGTTTTTAAGGAGTGAGAGGACACACTCTGGTTCCTCAGTGGGTTGGGGAGGCGTTTTTTCAACTGCCTTTGTTACAGGAGCGGCCTGTACAGTTTTAGTGACCGGAGTCACTGGCTTGCTTTTTACGGCAACTGGGCGGGTTGATGCTTTCTTTAATGGCCGCTTGGGTTTGGGTGCAGCGGCAGTTGCATACGTTTTTTTTTGTGGCACCGTTTTGGGTGCTGGAGTGGCTGGAGGGTGAACCTCCTGGGTTTCTGGAGTAAGTTCCATTAGAACTTCCTCCTCTACGGTCGGAGATGGTGGGTTGGCCGTGATGGTTTTTGGAAGTGGGGCCTGGTTTGTAGGTTGTTGTGGGCGGGCGGGTTGCCTGCGTTGGTTGGCACCCTTCGTCCTATTGAAGTGCTCCGCATACGCAGAGCAACCTCTGTAGTTCGACGGGTGTTCACCGCCGCAGTTTACGCACTTGGGAGCAGTGTCCCGCGTTTTGGTGCACTGAGTGCGATCATGGTTGCCGGCACATTTTACACAGCGAGGTGGCTGGTGGCAATTGAGGGAGCTGTGCCCGAACCTTTGGCAGTTGTAGCATTGAGCGATGCCAGGCCTAGGGTTGTAGCTATCTACTGTAATTTTGATATAGAACATGTGTTCTATATCATAGATATCCCTGATGTTTTGTGTCTTCTTCAGACTTACAAGGAAGACATTTACTGCCTTCTTCTGGGCGTTGGTGATTGCTGTGCAGCTGGTTGGAGAGAATCCCTTGACCTTCAAGTCCTCCAGTATGTCCTCTGTTGGGGTAGTATAGGGAATACCCTTGAGTACGACCTTTACCTCCTTTTCAGAGGGCAGAGTGAAGGTGTGGAAGTTTATTTTCTCCTTCTGGAGTGTGGCCTGGATGCGCCGGAACGCATCGATGGTTTTGGGAATAATTCTAAAATTATTCCCACGGCAACTGACTTCTAGATTTCCATTTGTGGCTTGGTTGATTTTCCTAGATAGCTCCTGCCAGTTCTTAGGAGCATCTAAGATGATGGGAGGGATTCTCTCCTTGGGAGGAGCAGTCGGCTTTGCCGTGGCGGCAGAGTGGTTGCTACGGTCAGTCTCGTAGCCTGATTGGGATCCCTGGGAATCATTGCGTTTCCTACGCTTTCTTTTTGACTCAATGGTCGTGAAGTCACTAGACTGACCATTGGCTGATTGAGATAGAATGCCTGAAGGGCTTGGTGGCTTAGTTGACGTGCCAGGTGTGGCAGATGTTGGGTTTTGGAGAGTTCCAGCTTGGCCCTGAGAAGGGCCATAAGTTGGAACTAATTTGCCTGAGGCGGCAGATGAGTCAGTTAGGTTGACTTTTTTGTTGCAACCAACTAGGGTTTTACCCCTAGCTGGTTGTTTCTTTAAGCTGGTGCCCGGTGAAGCCGGGATTTTTAGGGGGGGACTACTACGGCCACGATGGGCCTCGTCCCCGGAGGTGGACATTGTTCGAAGAACAAGTCCGGAAAAAAAAGTGACGTGCTTTGCGCAGTCTTAATATGTGTCTGATGGGGACAGTATAAGAAAACAAAGTCACTCACCAGTGTTGGCAGGCCAGCTCACGAGTGTAAACTTAGTGCTATGTTTACAAGCAGAAACTGACCGCAGAATCCAGTGAATCTTCGTATCCCACGACGAAACCGGTGCTCTAGGGGTGACTGCCGAAGTTGAGATCAAGGGCGAGTTGGCGGTCCGCAGTTGGCCAGCAGCAACGAGCGAGGAGCCGAAACTGATGGTCCGCGACTGGTAGATAAGGCTGTCAACGGTAGCAAGAATGGCGGCCAAAGAAAGCGCAGGCGAGATTTCCCTTGTCCCTCTCAGGTCTCTTCTTCTCCGTTCACCGAACAAGAGTTGAAGATTCCAGGGTAAAGAATGGCTGCTTACTGCTTAGCTTCTTAGAGTAGTCTAGTAGCGTAGAGCTTACACCCAGATGTTACCTCTTCGACAGCTGGCAGAAGAATGTTGTTTTTGTTTGTTGGGGTACATTAGTTGGTCGATACTATTTAAGTTGGAACTTTACTGATGAGGCGATCCAATAGGACGTTAGTACGTGTCCTGAATGGATCGCAGATTGGGAAAAGTTATATATAAATATCAAGCTTTGAGTTTGCAAAATCAACTTTTCAACCGAGAGGATTTCTATAATCCTCACTAGTCTCAACTTAACCTACCAATTCCATCATGTCTGGACGAGGAAAAGGCGGTAAAGTGAAGGGAAAGTCCAAGTCTCGATCTTCACGTGCCGGTCTACAGTTCCCGGTTGGCAGAATCCACAGGCTTCTGAGGAAAGGAAATTACGCCGAGAGAGTAGGAGCCGGTGCTCCGGTCTACTTGGCAGCAGTTATGGAGTACTTGGCTGCCGAAGTTCTCGAGTTGGCTGGCAACGCTGCTCGTGACAACAAGAAGACCAGAATCATTCCTCGTCATTTGCAGTTAGCCATCCGTAACGATGAGGAGTTGAACAAACTGTTGTCCGGCGTTACAATCGCACAAGGCGGTGTGTTGCCCAACATTCAGGCTGTCCTCCTCCCCAAGAAGACGGAAAAGAAAGCGTAAGCTCTTTCCCTTAAACAAACGGTCCTTTTCAGGACCAAACAAATATACTTACCAAATTCACTGTTTTGACGAGAGGATAGTCAGTCAGAACGAACAAACGACTCTGTTCACTTAAATAGAGCCTAAAAAAGGGGGAATAATAAACAAACACTGTATACATATATAAATAGAGAGGGAGAGAGCTACAACAAAAATAGATACTAATATTTATAGAATATACTCTTTCGCATTACAAGCATACTTCGTACTAAAGGTTCGCCAGTCCCAGACATTTTTAAAATAAGACTATAGAGAAATTTGGATTGACTAGAACCGATCTAAGTGAAGGGGGGAAATATGAGTATATATATAAACCTACCTAACCTGACCTGACTACAGGAAAAATGATGATATAAAAAGTTACCCTGTTTGCGACTTTTACGTACTTCGAAATTTAAAAAAAAAAAAAACCACTACGATATTTTGAAAACTGTGATCTTCAAAAATCAATTTTGAAACCTTATTTTCAGATACTAGGTCCCTTGGAGTCTTTGAATCCCAATTGGAATGAAAATTCTTTGATTTGTCGAAAAATGATGAATAAATCACATATCCGTGTCGGGATAGAGAGAGCCACAACAAGAAATAGATAATATTATTTATAGAATATACTCTTTCGGCATTACAAGTACCGAAAGAAAAAAAAAAAAAAAAAAGGGAGAATAAAAGAAAAGACGTAAGACTACAGTATAGATAAATTTGGATTGACTAGAACCGATTTAAATGAAGGGGGAAAATATGTAGGTTAGATAGGTTCATTTAGATCGGTTCTAGTCAATCCAAATTTATCCATAGTCTTATTTTAAAAATGTCTGGGACTGGCGAACCTTTAGTACGAATTATGCTTGTAATGCGAAAGAGTATAATATACCTACCTAACCTGACCTGACTTTACAGGAAAAATGATGAATAAATCAAATATCCGTGTCGGGATAGAGAGAGCTACAACAAAAAAAAGAAAAAAGATACTAATATTTATAGAATATACTCTTTCGCATTACAAGCGTAATTCGTACTAAAGGTTCGCCAGTCCCAGACCATTTTCAAAAAGTTACTCTATTTTCGACTTTTACGTACTTCGAAATTTCCAAAAACTACGATATTTTGAAAACTGTAATCTTCAAAAATCAATTTTGAAACCTTATTTTCAGATACTAGGTCCCTTGGAGTCTTTGAATCCCAATTGGAATGAAAATTCTTTGATTGGTCTCTTTCGGCATTACAATTACCGAAAAAGACGTAAGACTATAGATAAATTTGGATTGACTAGAACCGATCTAATTGAACCTATCTAACATAACTCACCTGACCTGACTATAGAGGAAAAATGATGAATAAATCAAATATCCGTGTCGGGATAGAGAGAGAGCTACAACAAAAATAGATAGTAATATTTATAGAATATACTCTTTCGCATTTCAAGCATACTTCGTACTAAAGGTTCGCCAGTCCCAGACATTTTTAAAATAAGATTACAGATAAATTTGGATTGACTAGAACCGATCTAAATGAAGGGGGGAAATATATATATAAACCTACCTAACCTGACCTGATTTTACAGGAAAAATGTTGAATAAGATCTAATCGAAGGGGGGTGAGGGAAATATACGTATGCAATTTATGTTCGTACGAAATCGGAAGATTTACGAAGGGACACGAAAAAAATTTCCGACCAATCAGAGAGAGCGATTCCGTCCTCTGGAAGCATAAAAGAGACAGCTCAACCCGGCTGGGTGGGCACTTTTGCACTTTGGCAATGCGGCAATAAGGTGTAATTAGGGGAGAGTGGAGACTCCCGGTCGGCTTACACTCGAAAGAGCATATGATGATATAATATATGCATCTGGAGAGCGAGAAGGTCGCGGTAGATTCAATAAAACACTATGGTACTTGACCTCGGGACATAAACATGATTGAATTTGTAAGATATTTAGTTGGCCCTTAGAAGGGCCGTTTGGTTTCTGCCGACATAGAGCTTATTTGGAGCTCGTGTACTTGGTCACAGCCTTGGTTCCTTCACTCACAGCGTGCTTTGCCAACTCGCCGGGAAGGAGCAGCCTCACCGCTGTCTGTATTTCCCGAGACGTGATGGTAGAACGCTTGTTGTAGTGAGCCAATCGCGAAGCTTCGGCGGCGATCCTTTCGAAAATGTCGTTGACGAAGCTGTTCATGATACTCATGGCTTTAGATGAAACTCCCGTATCGGGATGGACTTGCTTCAAAACCTTGTAAATGTAAATAGCGTAGGATTCCTTCCTCTTACGCTTCTTCTTCTTGTCTCCCTTGGTGATGTTTTTCTGAGCCTTACCGGCTTTCTTGACTGCTTTCCCGCTAGCTTTAGGTGGCATGATCGCTGGTGAATGTTGGGGTACATAACTCAACTCAACTCAAAATGGCGAAGACTAGGTCCTCTATAAATGACAGCTTCTGTAAAGACATTTGCTGCAAAATAAATATAAAACATGATAATGAATTTAAAATGACTGTTGTTAAGGTTTGAAGTTAGTGAATAGTTTATTATTTTTAAATTTAGAAAAAGGGGAAACGAAGATGTGACTTCGTTTCTCATACTGTCAATAATTTTTATTTATATTTTAATCTTTTGGATAATATGGCTTGGTTTTTGTTTGGTATGAACCTGATTTTTAATTGTGTTATGGGGGATCAACCACCAGACACAGGGGACGTTTTCTCCTTTCTTGTGGGGGAGCGGGATCTGTCACGAGTGATGACAGATGCGCATGTTTGGAGCCTTCTGCTCTCGATGTAAGCTTTTTCGTAAGCTTGAGGACGAACTCCTCGAATGTGGGGACTTTCAATCCATTGAGGATGGTAGCATTTCTGACATACCATGGGGACTTAGTTATGCTTCTAAGCACTGAGTTTTGGAAAGAATCCAGCCGTTTCTTTCCTGAGGGGCTTAATAGAGAATACCAAGCAGGTGCTGCGTAAGCAGTTATGGGCCGAATGTACATTTTATACATGGTCAGTCTAGTGGTGATTGGTTGTGGGCTTCTGCCACTGATAATGGGGAAAAGCTTGGAGCGAGTGTATCTCGCCCTGCCAAGTATTTGCGTGACATGTTTGTTGAAGTTTAACCTTCTGTCAAGCGTTACACCTAAATATCTGACTTGTTTTTTCCATGCTATGGGGGACTTGTTTAGGAAGAGTTGTATTTTTGGTTTAGTGCGTTTTGCAGTGAATGGAATGGCTACTGTTTTGTCCGTGTTGACTGCGATTCTCCACTTTCTGAACCACGGTTCTAGTGTATCCAGCTGACGCTGGATGATATTTGCCCCATATTCGAGGTTTAATGATTGATAGTAGAACATGGAGTCATCAGCAAAGAGTCGCAGTTTCACGGTGTTGAGTACTGGGATGTCGTTAGTGTACAGAAGGTACAGTAACGGACCAAGGACTGATCCTTGCGGAACTCCAGCCTCGATAGGTCGAGGCGTGGATAGTTTACCTTCGACGGAAACCTGGAACCATCTGTTGTCGAGGTATGATTGTATGAGGTGAACATAGCATGGAGGAAGAGGGCTGTGCGCAAGTTTGTACAAGAGGCCCTCGTGCCATACCTTGTCAAATGCTTTGCTGATGTCCAGGAATACAGCGATGGTGTGTACGTGTTTATTGAATCCGTCTGCTAGGCTGTTGACTACATTGATAAGCTGTAATGTTGTGGAATGCTCGCTACGAAAGCCGAACTGCTCGGGACGAAGTGTATGTTCAAGAATTTTGGTCAGTTGTGTGTTAACCAGTCTTTCGAAGACTTTCGAGAGACTGGAAAGGAGAGATATGGGTCTGAAATTTTGCGGGAAAAGAGCAGACTTTTTGGGTTTTGGTATCATTACGATTTTGGCTCTTTTCCACGCAGTTGGGAAATGACCTGTTCGCATGATTCCGTTGAAAATGGTCGTTATGGTGTTTACCATAGAGGACGGCATGTTTTTCAATGCACTATTGTTAACATTATCTAGACCAGGCGCCTTTCTGGAGTGGAGTTTGTGTATAGTGTTGGCCACCTGGTCGCACGTGAAAGGATCAGGGAGCGGGCCAATGGGACCTGAGAAGTAGTTCTCGAGGTAGTTTTCTACGTGTTCGACGTGGTCGTCCACGTAGATAGAGGAGTGTGGTGTGAACTGGTCTTGCATGGAATCAGCGAACGCTTCAGCTTTGTCCGTGGCACAGTATACTAACCCATTATGGCCGTGGAGTGGATTATTTGGAGTTTTGGGGGCGAGAAGCTGGCGATTTAGTTTCCATAGGGAACCATTTTCGGTGGTCACGGTGGAGAGGAACTTATCCCATTCATCCGCGGTGTATGTTTCTAGGAGAGCTTTCACTAGAATGATTTGAGCGTTGAGCTGTTTTTTGATTGAGGGGGATCTGGTGAATTGCCATGTTCGGCGAAGTTTTCTTTTCTTTGCCAGCTCCTCTAGTATGTGAGGGGGAAGTTCAGCCTTGGTTCCTACACTGGAGGAAGTATGGGTACTGGAGATGAGTGCTGTATTAATGACGTTTTCTACTAGGCTGACCTGATAGTCAACGTCATCGGGAGTGACTATGTTGTCAATGGATTTCGGGCTGGTTCGGAGTAGATGCTCAGAGTATTTCCTCCAGTTTACTTGTTTGACCTCCTTTTTTGCAGGCGGTAAACGATTATGGTTTGTGCCAACAGTTAAGATGATGGGATTGTGGTCCGAGCTGAGGTCGTCGATGCAGACAAGCTCATAGGGGTGAGTGAAGTTTTTAAGCACGGCAATGTCAAGGACATCAGGCTTATGCCGCTTATTGCCAGAATGATGTGTAGGTGCGTCAGGTCCCAGAGCAGTGATGTCTGGATTTTTGGATAGGAATTTATGTAGTACTTTGCCGTGCCGATTAGTTATTCTGCTGTTCCACAGCGGATGTTTTGAGTTCAGATCGCCCATTATTATGGTCGGATCATTAGAGTGGAGCAATTTTTGTAAATCCGCCACTAGGAGTTTGGAACGGGGTGGAATGTATGTGGAAATGATGCGTACATTTTCGCCTTGGTAATTGATTTGGATGATGGAATGCTCTATCGGAGTGTGTGGGATGATAGGGATATCATGGTGTGTGATGCGTCTGTGCACCAAAATTGCTGTCCCACCTGCAGCTTGTTGGTGTTGGTGAGGGGGTTTTTGGCGATCTGAACGATAGGTAGTGTAGCATGGAATGTTGAAGTAGTTTTTCTTCGATAGATGTGTTTCGGATATTAGAGCAATATCGATGTTGTGGTTTTGGAGGAAGTATCGAAGTTCAGCCTTACGGTTGAGGACTCCGTTAGCGTTCCATGCTAGCACAGTGAGCTTCTTATCCATGACGCATGAATAAGGTGACTAGGGAAGTTAGAAGTGTAATGATGATGGATTTGGTGTCTGTCATTGACATGACTGTGGGTAGGATCCCTTGGATCCAGTTGAGTACGTCACTTGTTGTGACGTTTTTAAGGAGTGAGAGGACACACTCTGGTTCCTCAGTGGGTTGGGGAGGCGTTTTTTCAACTGCCTTTGTTACAGGAGCGGCCTGTACAGTTTTAGTGACCGGAGTCACTGGCTTGCTTTTTACGGCAACTGGGCGGGTTGATGCTTTCTTTAATGGCCGCTTGGGTTTGGGTGCAGCGGCAGTTGCATACGTTTTTTTTTGTGGCACCGTTTTGGGTGCTGGAGTGGCTGGAGGGTGAACCTCCTGGGTTTCTGGAGTAAGTTCCATTAGAACTTCCTCCTCTACGGTCGGAGATGGTGGGTTGGCCGTGATGGTTTTTGGAAGTGGGGCCTGGTTTGTAGGTTGTTGTGGGCGGGCGGGTTGCCTGCGTTGGTTGGCACCCTTCGTCCTATTGAAGTGCTCCGCATACGCAGAGCAACCTCTGTAGTTCGACGGGTGTTCACCGCCGCAGTTTACGCACTTGGGAGCAGTGTCCCGCGTTTTGGTGCACTGAGTGCGATCATGGTTGCCGGCACATTTTACACAGCGAGGTGGCTGGTGGCAATTGAGGGAGCTGTGCCCGAACCTTTGGCAGTTGTAGCATTGAGCGATGCCAGGCCTAGGGTTGTAGCTATCTACTGTAATTTTGATATAGAACATGTGTTCTATATCATAGATATCCCTGATGTTTTGTGTCTTCTTCAGACTTACAAGGAAGACATTTACTGCCTTCTTCTGGGCGTTGGTGATTGCTGTGCAGCTGGTTGGAGAGAATCCCTTGACCTTCAAGTCCTCCAGTATGTCCTCTGTTGGGGTAGTATAGGGAATACCCTTGAGTACGACCTTTACCTCCTTTTCAGAGGGCAGAGTGAAGGTGTGGAAGTTTATTTTCTCCTTCTGGAGTGTGGCCTGGATGCGCCGGAACGCATCGATGGTTTTGGGAATAATTCTAAAATTATTCCCACGGCAACTGACTTCTAGATTTCCATTTGTGGCTTGGTTGATTTTCCTAGATAGCTCCTGCCAGTTCTTAGGAGCATCTAAGATGATGGGAGGGATTCTCTCCTTGGGAGGAGCAGTCGGCTTTGCCGTGGCGGCAGAGTGGTTGCTACGGTCAGTCTCGTAGCCTGATTGGGATCCCTGGGAATCATTGCGTTTCCTACGCTTTCTTTTTGACTCAATGGTCGTGAAGTCACTAGACTGACCATTGGCTGATTGAGATAGAATGCCTGAAGGGCTTGGTGGCTTAGTTGACGTGCCAGGTGTGGCAGATGTTGGGTTTTGGAGAGTTCCAGCTTGGCCCTGAGAAGGGCCATAAGTTGGAACTAATTTGCCTGAGGCGGCAGATGAGTCAGTTAGGTTGACTTTTTTGTTGCAACCAACTAGGGTTTTACCCCTAGCTGGTTGTTTCTTTAAGCTGGTGCCCGGTGAAGCCGGGATTTTTAGGGGGGGACTACTACGGCCACGATGGGCCTCGTCCCCGGAGGTGGACATTGTTCGAAGAACAAGTCCGGAAAAAAAAGTGACGTGCTTTGCGCAGTCTTAATATGTGTCTGATGGGGACAGTATAAGAAAACAAAGTCACTCACCAGTGTTGGCAGGCCAGCTCACGAGTGTAAACTTAGTGCTATGTTTACAAGCAGAAACTGACCGCAGAATCCAGTGAATCTTCGTATCCCACGACGAAACCGGTGCTCTAGGGGTGACTGCCGAAGTTGAGATCAAGGGCGAGTTGGCGGTCCGCAGTTGGCCAGCAGCAACGAGCGAGGAGCCGAAACTGATGGTCCGCGACTGGTAGATAAGGCTGTCAACGGTAGCAAGAATGGCGGCCAAAGAAAGCGCAGGCGAGATTTCCCTTGTCCCTCTCAGGTCTCTTCTTCTCCGTTCACCGAACAAGAGTTGAAGATTCCAGGGTAAAGAATGGCTGCTTACTGCTTAGCTTCTTAGAGTAGTCTAGTAGCGTAGAGCTTACACCCAGATGTTACCTCTTCGACAGCTGGCAGAAGAATGTTGTTTTTGTTTGTTGGGGTACATTAGTTGGTCGATACTATTTAAGTTGGAACTTTACTGATGAGGCGATCCAATAGGACGTTAGTACGTGTCCTGAATGGATCGCAGATTGGGAAAAGTTATATATAAATATCAAGCTTTGAGTTTGCAAAATCAACTTTTCAACCGAGAGGATTTCTATAATCCTCACTAGTCTCAACTTAACCTACCAATTCCATCATGTCTGGACGAGGAAAAGGCGGTAAAGTGAAGGGAAAGTCCAAGTCTCGATCTTCACGTGCCGGTCTACAGTTCCCGGTTGGCAGAATCCACAGGCTTCTGAGGAAAGGAAATTACGCCGAGAGAGTAGGAGCCGGTGCTCCGGTCTACTTGGCAGCAGTTATGGAGTACTTGGCTGCCGAAGTTCTCGAGTTGGCTGGCAACGCTGCTCGTGACAACAAGAAGACCAGAATCATTCCTCGTCATTTGCAGTTAGCCATCCGTAACGATGAGGAGTTGAACAAACTGTTGTCCGGCGTTACAATCGCACAAGGCGGTGTGTTGCCCAACATTCAGGCTGTCCTCCTCCCCAAGAAGACGGAAAAGAAAGCGTAAGCTCTTTCCCTTAAACAAACGGTCCTTTTCAGGACCAAACAAATATACTTACCAAATTCACTGTTTTGACGAGAGGATAGTCAGTCAGAACGAACAAACGACTCTGTTCACTTAAATAGAGCCTAAAAAAGGGGGAATAATAAACAAACACTGTATACATATATAAATAGAGAGGGAGAGAGCTACAACAAAAATAGATACTAATATTTATAGAATATACTCTTTCGCATTACAAGCATACTTCGTACTAAAGGTTCGCCAGTCCCAGACATTTTTAAAATAAGACTATAGAGAAATTTGGATTGACTAGAACCGATCTAAGTGAAGGGGGGAAATATGAGTATATATATAAACCTACCTAACCTGACCTGACTACAGGAAAAATGATGATATAAAAAGTTACCCTGTTTGCGACTTTTACGTACTTCGAAATTTAAAAAAAAAAAAAACCACTACGATATTTTGAAAACTGTGATCTTCAAAAATCAATTTTGAAACCTTATTTTCAGATACTAGGTCCCTTGGAGTCTTTGAATCCCAATTGGAATGAAAATTCTTTGATTTGTCGAAAAATGATGAATAAATCACATATCCGTGTCGGGATAGAGAGAGCCACAACAAGAAATAGATAATATTATTTATAGAATATACTCTTTCGGCATTACAAGTACCGAAAGAAAAAAAAAAAAAAAAAAGGGAGAATAAAAGAAAAGACGTAAGACTACAGTATAGATAAATTTGGATTGACTAGAACCGATTTAAATGAAGGGGGAAAATATGTAGGTTAGATAGGTTCATTTAGATCGGTTCTAGTCAATCCAAATTTATCCATAGTCTTATTTTAAAAATGTCTGGGACTGGCGAACCTTTAGTACGAATTATGCTTGTAATGCGAAAGAGTATAATATACCTACCTAACCTGACCTGACTTTACAGGAAAAATGATGAATAAATCAAATATCCGTGTCGGGATAGAGAGAGCTACAACAAAAAAAAGAAAAAAGATACTAATATTTATAGAATATACTCTTTCGCATTACAAGCGTAATTCGTACTAAAGGTTCGCCAGTCCCAGACCATTTTCAAAAAGTTACTCTATTTTCGACTTTTACGTACTTCGAAATTTCCAAAAACTACGATATTTTGAAAACTGTAATCTTCAAAAATCAATTTTGAAACCTTATTTTCAGATACTAGGTCCCTTGGAGTCTTTGAATCCCAATTGGAATGAAAATTCTTTGATTGGTCTCTTTCGGCATTACAATTACCGAAAAAGACGTAAGACTATAGATAAATTTGGATTGACTAGAACCGATCTAATTGAACCTATCTAACATAACTCACCTGACCTGACTATAGAGGAAAAATGATGAATAAATCAAATATCCGTGTCGGGATAGAGAGAGAGCTACAACAAAAATAGATAGTAATATTTATAGAATATACTCTTTCGCATTTCAAGCATACTTCGTACTAAAGGTTCGCCAGTCCCAGACATTTTTAAAATAAGATTACAGATAAATTTGGATTGACTAGAACCGATCTAAATGAAGGGGGGAAATATATATATAAACCTACCTAACCTGACCTGATTTTACAGGAAAAATGTTGAATAAGATCTAATCGAAGGGGGGTGAGGGAAATATACGTATGCAATTTATGTTCGTACGAAATCGGAAGATTTACGAAGGGACACGAAAAAAATTTCCGACCAATCAGAGAGAGCGATTCCGTCCTCTGGAAGCATAAAAGAGACAGCTCAACCCGGCTGGGTGGGCACTTTTGCACTTTGGCAATGCGGCAATAAGGTGTAATTAGGGGAGAGTGGAGACTCCCGGTCGGCTTACACTCGAAAGAGCATATGATGATATAATATATGCATCTGGAGAGCGAGAAGGTCGCGGTAGATTCAATAAAACACTATGGTACTTGACCTCGGGACATAAACATGATTGAATTTGTAAGATATTTAGTTGGCCCTTAGAAGGGCCGTTTGGTTTCTGCCGACATAGAGCTTATTTGGAGCTCGTGTACTTGGTCACAGCCTTGGTTCCTTCACTCACAGCGTGCTTTGCCAACTCGCCGGGAAGGAGCAGCCTCACCGCTGTCTGTATTTCCCGAGACGTGATGGTAGAACGCTTGTTGTAGTGAGCCAATCGCGAAGCTTCGGCGGCGATCCTTTCGAAAATGTCGTTGACGAAGCTGTTCATGATACTCATGGCTTTAGATGAAACTCCCGTATCGGGATGGACTTGCTTCAAAACCTTGTAAATGTAAATAGCGTAGGATTCCTTCCTCTTACGCTTCTTCTTCTTGTCTCCCTTGGTGATGTTTTTCTGAGCCTTACCGGCTTTCTTGACTGCTTTCCCGCTAGCTTTAGGTGGCATGATCGCTGGTGAATGTTGGGGTACATAACTCAACTCAACTCAAAATGGCGAAGACTAGGTCCTCTATAAATGACAGCTTCTGTAAAGACATTTGCTGCAAAATAAATATAAAACATGATAATGAATTTAAAATGACTGTTGTTAAGGTTTGAAGTTAGTGAATAGTTTATTATTTTTAAATTTAGAAAAAGGGGAAACGAAGATGTGACTTCGTTTCTCATACTGTCAATAATTTTTATTTATATTTTAATCTTTTGGATAATATGGCTTGGTTTTTGTTTGGTATGAACCTGATTTTTAATTGTGTTATGGGGGATCAACCACCAGACACAGGGGACGTTTTCTCCTTTCTTGTGGGGGAGCGGGATCTGTCACGAGTGATGACAGATGCGCATGTTTGGAGCCTTCTGCTCTCGATGTAAGCTTTTTCGTAAGCTTGAGGACGAACTCCTCGAATGTGGGGACTTTCAATCCATTGAGGATGGTAGCATTTCTGACATACCATGGGGACTTAGTTATGCTTCTAAGCACTGAGTTTTGGAAAGAATCCAGCCGTTTCTTTCCTGAGGGGCTTAATAGAGAATACCAAGCAGGTGCTGCGTAAGCAGTTATGGGCCGAATGTACATTTTATACATGGTCAGTCTAGTGGTGATTGGTTGTGGGCTTCTGCCACTGATAATGGGGAAAAGCTTGGAGCGAGTGTATCTCGCCCTGCCAAGTATTTGCGTGACATGTTTGTTGAAGTTTAACCTTCTGTCAAGCGTTACACCTAAATATCTGACTTGTTTTTTCCATGCTATGGGGGACTTGTTTAGGAAGAGTTGTATTTTTGGTTTAGTGCGTTTTGCAGTGAATGGAATGGCTACTGTTTTGTCCGTGTTGACTGCGATTCTCCACTTTCTGAACCACGGTTCTAGTGTATCCAGCTGACGCTGGATGATATTTGCCCCATATTCGAGGTTTAATGATTGATAGTAGAACATGGAGTCATCAGCAAAGAGTCGCAGTTTCACGGTGTTGAGTACTGGGATGTCGTTAGTGTACAGAAGGTACAGTAACGGACCAAGGACTGATCCTTGCGGAACTCCAGCCTCGATAGGTCGAGGCGTGGATAGTTTACCTTCGACGGAAACCTGGAACCATCTGTTGTCGAGGTATGATTGTATGAGGTGAACATAGCATGGAGGAAGAGGGCTGTGCGCAAGTTTGTACAAGAGGCCCTCGTGCCATACCTTGTCAAATGCTTTGCTGATGTCCAGGAATACAGCGATGGTGTGTACGTGTTTATTGAATCCGTCTGCTAGGCTGTTGACTACATTGATAAGCTGTAATGTTGTGGAATGCTCGCTACGAAAGCCGAACTGCTCGGGACGAAGTGTATGTTCAAGAATTTTGGTCAGTTGTGTGTTAACCAGTCTTTCGAAGACTTTCGAGAGACTGGAAAGGAGAGATATGGGTCTGAAATTTTGCGGGAAAAGAGCAGACTTTTTGGGTTTTGGTATCATTACGATTTTGGCTCTTTTCCACGCAGTTGGGAAATGACCTGTTCGCATGATTCCGTTGAAAATGGTCGTTATGGTGTTTACCATAGAGGACGGCATGTTTTTCAATGCACTATTGTTAACATTATCTAGACCAGGCGCCTTTCTGGAGTGGAGTTTGTGTATAGTGTTGGCCACCTGGTCGCACGTGAAAGGATCAGGGAGCGGGCCAATGGGACCTGAGAAGTAGTTCTCGAGGTAGTTTTCTACGTGTTCGACGTGGTCGTCCACGTAGATAGAGGAGTGTGGTGTGAACTGGTCTTGCATGGAATCAGCGAACGCTTCAGCTTTGTCCGTGGCACAGTATACTAACCCATTATGGCCGTGGAGTGGATTATTTGGAGTTTTGGGGGCGAGAAGCTGGCGATTTAGTTTCCATAGGGAACCATTTTCGGTGGTCACGGTGGAGAGGAACTTATCCCATTCATCCGCGGTGTATGTTTCTAGGAGAGCTTTCACTAGAATGATTTGAGCGTTGAGCTGTTTTTTGATTGAGGGGGATCTGGTGAATTGCCATGTTCGGCGAAGTTTTCTTTTCTTTGCCAGCTCCTCTAGTATGTGAGGGGGAAGTTCAGCCTTGGTTCCTACACTGGAGGAAGTATGGGTACTGGAGATGAGTGCTGTATTAATGACGTTTTCTACTAGGCTGACCTGATAGTCAACGTCATCGGGAGTGACTATGTTGTCAATGGATTTCGGGCTGGTTCGGAGTAGATGCTCAGAGTATTTCCTCCAGTTTACTTGTTTGACCTCCTTTTTTGCAGGCGGTAAACGATTATGGTTTGTGCCAACAGTTAAGATGATGGGATTGTGGTCCGAGCTGAGGTCGTCGATGCAGACAAGCTCATAGGGGTGAGTGAAGTTTTTAAGCACGGCAATGTCAAGGACATCAGGCTTATGCCGCTTATTGCCAGAATGATGTGTAGGTGCGTCAGGTCCCAGAGCAGTGATGTCTGGATTTTTGGATAGGAATTTATGTAGTACTTTGCCGTGCCGATTAGTTATTCTGCTGTTCCACAGCGGATGTTTTGAGTTCAGATCGCCCATTATTATGGTCGGATCATTAGAGTGGAGCAATTTTTGTAAATCCGCCACTAGGAGTTTGGAACGGGGTGGAATGTATGTGGAAATGATGCGTACATTTTCGCCTTGGTAATTGATTTGGATGATGGAATGCTCTATCGGAGTGTGTGGGATGATAGGGATATCATGGTGTGTGATGCGTCTGTGCACCAAAATTGCTGTCCCACCTGCAGCTTGTTGGTGTTGGTGAGGGGGTTTTTGGCGATCTGAACGATAGGTAGTGTAGCATGGAATGTTGAAGTAGTTTTTCTTCGATAGATGTGTTTCGGATATTAGAGCAATATCGATGTTGTGGTTTTGGAGGAAGTATCGAAGTTCAGCCTTACGGTTGAGGACTCCGATAGCGTTCCATGCTAGCACAGTGAGCTTCTTATCCATGACGCATGAATAAGGTGACTAGGGAAGTTAGAAGTGTAATGATGATGGATTTGGTGTCTGTCATTGACATGACTGTGGGTAGGATCCCTTGGATCCAGTTGAGTACGTCACTTGTTGTGACGTTTTTAAGGAGTGAGAGGACACACTCTGGTTCCTCAGTGGGTTGGGGAGGCGTTTTTTCAACTGCCTTTGTTACAGGAGCGGCCTGTACAGTTTTAGTGACCGGAGTCACTGGCTTGCTTTTTACGGCAACTGGGCGGGTTGATGCTTTCTTTAATGGCCGCTTGGGTTTGGGTGCAGCGGCAGTTGCATACGTTTTTTTTTGTGGCACCGTTTTGGGTGCTGGAGTGGCTGGAGGGTGAACCTCCTGGGTTTCTGGAGTAAGTTCCATTAGAACTTCCTCCTCTACGGTCGGAGATGGTGGGTTGGCCGTGATGGTTTTTGGAAGTGGGGCCTGGTTTGTAGGTTGTTGTGGGCGGGCGGGTTGCCTGCGTTGGTTGGCACCCTTCGTCCTATTGAAGTGCTCCGCATACGCAGAGCAACCTCTGTAGTTCGACGGGTGTTCACCGCCGCAGTTTACGCACTTGGGAGCAGTGTCCCGCGTTTTGGTGCACTGAGTGCGATCATGGTTGCCGGCACATTTTACACAGCGAGGTGGCTGGTGGCAATTGAGGGAGCTGTGCCCGAACCTTTGGCAGTTGTAGCATTGAGCGATGCCAGGCCTAGGGTTGTAGCTATCTACTGTAATTTTGATATAGAACATGTGTTCTATATCATAGATATCCCTGATGTTTTGTGTCTTCTTCAGACTTACAAGGAAGACATTTACTGCCTTCTTCTGGGCGTTGGTGATTGCTGTGCAGCTGGTTGGAGAGAATCCCTTGACCTTCAAGTCCTCCAGTATGTCCTCTGTTGGGGTAGTATAGGGAATACCCTTGAGTACGACCTTTACCTCCTTTTCAGAGGGCAGAGTGAAGGTGTGGAAGTTTATTTTCTCCTTCTGGAGTGTGGCCTGGATGCGCCGGAACGCATCGATGGTTTTGGGAATAATTCTAAAATTATTCCCACGGCAACTGACTTCTAGATTTCCATTTGTGGCTTGGTTGATTTTCCTAGATAGCTCCTGCCAGTTCTTAGGAGCATCTAAGATGATGGGAGGGATTCTCTCCTTGGGAGGAGCAGTCGGCTTTGCCGTGGCGGCAGAGTGGTTGCTACGGTCAGTCTCGTAGCCTGATTGGGATCCCTGGGAATCATTGCGTTTCCTACGCTTTCTTTTTGACTCAATGGTCGTGAAGTCACTAGACTGACCATTGGCTGATTGAGATAGAATGCCTGAAGGGCTTGGTGGCTTAGTTGACGTGCCAGGTGTGGCAGATGTTGGGTTTTGGAGAGTTCCAGCTTGGCCCTGAGAAGGGCCATAAGTTGGAACTAATTTGCCTGAGGCGGCAGATGAGTCAGTTAGGTTGACTTTTTTGTTGCAACCAACTAGGGTTTTACCCCTAGCTGGTTGTTTCTTTAAGCTGGTGCCCGGTGAAGCCGGGATTTTTAGGGGGGGACTACTACGGCCACGATGGGCCTCGTCCCCGGAGGTGGACATTGTTCGAAGAACAAGTCCGGAAAAAAAAGTGACGTGCTTTGCGCAGTCTTAATATGTGTCTGATGGGGACAGTATAAGAAAACAAAGTCACTCACCAGTGTTGGCAGGCCAGCTCACGAGTGTAAACTTAGTGCTATGTTTACAAGCAGAAACTGACCGCAGAATCCAGTGAATCTTCGTATCCCACGACGAAACCGGTGCTCTAGGGGTGACTGCCGAAGTTGAGATCAAGGGCGAGTTGGCGGTCCGCAGTTGGCCAGCAGCAACGAGCGAGGAGCCGAAACTGATGGTCCGCGACTGGTAGATAAGGCTGTCAACGGTAGCAAGAATGGCGGCCAAAGAAAGCGCAGGCGAGATTTCCCTTGTCCCTCTCAGGTCTCTTCTTCTCCGTTCACCGAACAAGAGTTGAAGATTCCAGGGTAAAGAATGGCTGCTTACTGCTTAGCTTCTTAGAGTAGTCTAGTAGCGTAGAGCTTACACCCAGATGTTACCTCTTCGACAGCTGGCAGAAGAATGTTGTTTTTGTTTGTTGGGGTACATTAGTTGGTCGATACTATTTAAGTTGGAACTTTACTGATGAGGCGATCCAATAGGACGTTAGTACGTGTCCTGAATGGATCGCAGATTGGGAAAAGTTATATATAAATATCAAGCTTTGAGTTTGCAAAATCAACTTTTCAACCGAGAGGATTTCTATAATCCTCACTAGTCTCAACTTAACCTACCAATTCCATCATGTCTGGACGAGGAAAAGGCGGTAAAGTGAAGGGAAAGTCCAAGTCTCGATCTTCACGTGCCGGTCTACAGTTCCCGGTTGGCAGAATCCACAGGCTTCTGAGGAAAGGAAATTACGCCGAGAGAGTAGGAGCCGGTGCTCCGGTCTACTTGGCAGCAGTTATGGAGTACTTGGCTGCCGAAGTTCTCGAGTTGGCTGGCAACGCTGCTCGTGACAACAAGAAGACCAGAATCATTCCTCGTCATTTGCAGTTAGCCATCCGTAACGATGAGGAGTTGAACAAACTGTTGTCCGGCGTTACAATCGCACAAGGCGGTGTGTTGCCCAACATTCAGGCTGTCCTCCTCCCCAAGAAGACGGAAAAGAAAGCGTAAGCTCTTTCCCTTAAACAAACGGTCCTTTTCAGGACCAAACAAATATACTTACCAAATTCACTGTTTTGACGAGAGGATAGTCAGTCAGAACGAACAAACGACTCTGTTCACTTAAATAGAGCCTAAAAAAGGGGGAATAATAAACAAACACTGTATACATATATAAATAGAGAGGGAGAGAGCTACAACAAAAATAGATACTAATATTTATAGAATATACTCTTTCGCATTACAAGCATACTTCGTACTAAAGGTTCGCCAGTCCCAGACATTTTTAAAATAAGACTATAGAGAAATTTGGATTGACTAGAACCGATCTAAGTGAAGGGGGGAAATATGAGTATATATATAAACCTACCTAACCTGACCTGACTACAGGAAAAATGATGATATAAAAAGTTACCCTGTTTGCGACTTTTACGTACTTCGAAATTTAAAAAAAAAAAAAAAAAAAAAAACCACTACGATATTTTGAAAACTGTGATCTTCAAAAATCAATTTTGAAACCTTATTTTCAGATACTAGGTCCCTTGGAGTCTTTGAATCCCAATTGGAATGAAAATTCTTTGATTTGTCGAAAAATGATGAATAAATCACATATCCGTGTCGGGATAGAGAGAGCCACAACAAGAAATAGATAATATTATTTATAGAATATACTCTTTCGGCATTACAAGTACCGAAAGAAAAAAAAAAAAAAAAGGGAGAATAAAAGAAAAGACGTAAGACTACAGTATAGATAAATTTGGATTGACTAGAACCGATTTAAATGAAGGGGGAAAATATGTAGGTTAGATAGGTTCATTTAGATCGGTTCTAGTCAATCCAAATTTATCCATAGTCTTATTTTAAAAATGTCTGGGACTGGCGAACCTTTAGTACGAATTATGCTTGTAATGCGAAAGAGTATAATATACCTACCTAACCTGACCTGACTTTACAGGAAAAATGATGAATAAATCAAATATCCGTGTCGGGATAGAGAGAGCTACAACAAAAAAAAAGAAAAAAGATACTAATATTTATAGAATATACTCTTTCGCATTACAAGCGTAATTCGTACTAAAGGTTCGCCAGTCCCAGACCATTTTCAAAAAGTTACTCTATTTTCGACTTTTACGTACTTCGAAATTTCCAAAAACTACGATATTTTGAAAACTGTAATCTTCAAAAATCAATTTTGAAACCTTATTTTCAGATACTAGGTCCCTTGGAGTCTTTGAATCCCAATTGGAATGAAAATTCTTTGATTGGTCTCTTTCGGCATTACAATTACCGAAAAAGACGTAAGACTATAGATAAATTTGGATTGACTAGAACCGATCTAATTGAACCTATCTAACATAACTCACCTGACCTGACTATAGAGGAAAAATGATGAATAAATCAAATATCCGTGTCGGGATAGAGAGAGAGCTACAACAAAAATAGATAGTAATATTTATAGAATATACTCTTTCGCATTTCAAGCATACTTCGTACTAAAGGTTCGCCAGTCCCAGACATTTTTAAAATAAGATTACAGATAAATTTGGATTGACTAGAACCGATCTAAATGAAGGGGGGAAATATATATATAAACCTACCTAACCTGACCTGATTTTACAGGAAAAATGTTGAATAAGATCTAATCGAAGGGGGGTGAGGGAAATATACGTATGCAATTTATGTTCGTACGAAATCGGAAGATTTACGAAGGGACACGAAAAAAATTTCCGACCAATCAGAGAGAGCGATTCCGTCCTCTGGAAGCATAAAAGAGACAGCTCAACCCGGCTGGGTGGGCACTTTTGCACTTTGGCAATGCGGCAATAAGGTGTAATTAGGGGAGAGTGGAGACTCCCGGTCGGCTTACACTCGAAAGAGCATATGATGATATAATATATGCATCTGGAGAGCGAGAAGGTCGCGGTAGATTCAATAAAACACTATGGTACTTGACCTCGGGACATAAACATGATTGAATTTGTAAGATATTTAGTTGGCCCTTAGAAGGGCCGTTTGGTTTCTGCCGACATAGAGCTTATTTGGAGCTCGTGTACTTGGTCACAGCCTTGGTTCCTTCACTCACAGCGTGCTTTGCCAACTCGCCGGGAAGGAGCAGCCTCACCGCTGTCTGTATTTCCCGAGACGTGATGGTAGAACGCTTGTTGTAGTGAGCCAATCGCGAAGCTTCGGCGGCGATCCTTTCGAAAATGTCGTTGACGAAGCTGTTCATGATACTCATGGCTTTAGATGAAACTCCCGTATCGGGATGGACTTGCTTCAAAACCTTGTAAATGTAAATAGCGTAGGATTCCTTCCTCTTACGCTTCTTCTTCTTGTCTCCCTTGGTGATGTTTTTCTGAGCCTTACCGGCTTTCTTGACTGCTTTCCCGCTAGCTTTAGGTGGCATGATCGCTGGTGAATGTTGGGGTACATTAGTTGGTCGATACTATTTAAGTTGGAACTTTACTGATGAGGCGATCCAATAGGACGTTAGTACGTGTCCTGAATGGATCGCAGATTGGGAAAAGTTATATATAAATATCAAGCTTTGAGTTTGCAAAATCAACTTTTCAACCGAGAGGATTTCTATAATCCTCACTAGTCTCAACTTAACCTACCAATTCCATCATGTCTGGACGAGGAAAAGGCGGTAAAGTGAAGGGAAAGTCCAAGTCTCGATCTTCACGTGCCGGTCTACAGTTCCCGGTTGGCAGAATCCACAGGCTTCTGAGGAAAGGAAATTACGCCGAGAGAGTAGGAGCCGGTGCTCCGGTCTACTTGGCAGCAGTTATGGAGTACTTGGCTGCCGAAGTTCTCGAGTTGGCTGGCAACGCTGCTCGTGACAACAAGAAGACCAGAATCATTCCTCGTCATTTGCAGTTAGCCATCCGTAACGATGAGGAGTTGAACAAACTGTTGTCCGGCGTTACAATCGCACAAGGCGGTGTGTTGCCCAACATTCAGGCTGTCCTCCTCCCCAAGAAGACGGAAAAGAAAGCGTAAGCTCTTTCCCTTAAACAAACGGTCCTTTTCAGGACCAAACAAATATACTTACCAAATTCACTGTTTTGACGAGAGGATAGTCAGTCAGAACGAACAAACGACTCTGTTCACTTAAATAGAGCCTAAAAAAGGGGGAATAATAAACAAACACTGTATACATATATAAATAGAGAGGGAGAGAGCTACAACAAAAATAGATACTAATATTTATAGAATATACTCTTTCGCATTACAAGCATACTTCGTACTAAAGGTTCGCCAGTCCCAGACATTTTTAAAATAAGACTATAGAGAAATTTGGATTGACTAGAACCGATCTAAGTGAAGGGGGGAAATATGAGTATATATATAAACCTACCTAACCTGACCTGACTACAGGAAAAATGATGATATAAAAAGTTACCCTGTTTGCGACTTTTACGTACTTCGAAATTTAAAAAAAAAAAAAACCACTACGATATTTTGAAAACTGTGATCTTCAAAAATCAATTTTGAAACCTTATTTTCAGATACTAGGTCCCTTGGAGTCTTTGAATCCCAATTGGAATGAAAATTCTTTGATTTGTCGAAAAATGATGAATAAATCACATATCCGTGTCGGGATAGAGAGAGCCACAACAAGAAATAGATAATATTATTTATAGAATATACTCTTTCGGCATTACAAGTACCGAAAGAAAAAAAAAAAAAAAAAAGGGAGAATAAAAGAAAAGACGTAAGACTACAGTATAGATAAATTTGGATTGACTAGAACCGATTTAAATGAAGGGGGAAAATATGTAGGTTAGATAGGTTCATTTAGATCGGTTCTAGTCAATCCAAATTTATCCATAGTCTTATTTTAAAAATGTCTGGGACTGGCGAACCTTTAGTACGAATTATGCTTGTAATGCGAAAGAGTATAATATACCTACCTAACCTGACCTGACTTTACAGGAAAAATGATGAATAAATCAAATATCCGTGTCGGGATAGAGAGAGCTACAACAAAAAAAAGAAAAAAGATACTAATATTTATAGAATATACTCTTTCGCATTACAAGCGTAATTCGTACTAAAGGTTCGCCAGTCCCAGACCATTTTCAAAAAGTTACTCTATTTTCGACTTTTACGTACTTCGAAATTTCCAAAAACTACGATATTTTGAAAACTGTAATCTTCAAAAATCAATTTTGAAACCTTATTTTCAGATACTAGGTCCCTTGGAGTCTTTGAATCCCAATTGGAATGAAAATTCTTTGATTGGTCTCTTTCGGCATTACAATTACCGAAAAAGACGTAAGACTATAGATAAATTTGGATTGACTAGAACCGATCTAATTGAACCTATCTAACATAACTCACCTGACCTGACTATAGAGGAAAAATGATGAATAAATCAAATATCCGTGTCGGGATAGAGAGAGAGCTACAACAAAAATAGATAGTAATATTTATAGAATATACTCTTTCGCATTTCAAGCATACTTCGTACTAAAGGTTCGCCAGTCCCAGACATTTTTAAAATAAGATTACAGATAAATTTGGATTGACTAGAACCGATCTAAATGAAGGGGGGAAATATATATATAAACCTACCTAACCTGACCTGATTTTACAGGAAAAATGTTGAATAAGATCTAATCGAAGGGGGGTGAGGGAAATATACGTATGCAATTTATGTTCGTACGAAATCGGAAGATTTACGAAGGGACACGAAAAAAATTTCCGACCAATCAGAGAGAGCGATTCCGTCCTCTGGAAGCATAAAAGAGACAGCTCAACCCGGCTGGGTGGGCACTTTTGCACTTTGGCAATGCGGCAATAAGGTGTAATTAGGGGAGAGTGGAGACTCCCGGTCGGCTTACACTCGAAAGAGCATATGATGATATAATATATGCATCTGGAGAGCGAGAAGGTCGCGGTAGATTCAATAAAACACTATGGTACTTGACCTCGGGACATAAACATGATTGAATTTGTAAGATATTTAGTTGGCCCTTAGAAGGGCCGTTTGGTTTCTGCCGACATAGAGCTTATTTGGAGCTCGTGTACTTGGTCACAGCCTTGGTTCCTTCACTCACAGCGTGCTTTGCCAACTCGCCGGGAAGGAGCAGCCTCACCGCTGTCTGTATTTCCCGAGACGTGATGGTAGAACGCTTGTTGTAGTGAGCCAATCGCGAAGCTTCGGCGGCGATCCTTTCGAAAATGTCGTTGACGAAGCTGTTCATGATACTCATGGCTTTAGATGAAACTCCCGTATCGGGATGGACTTGCTTCAAAACCTTGTAAATGTAAATAGCGTAGGATTCCTTCCTCTTACGCTTCTTCTTCTTGTCTCCCTTGGTGATGTTTTTCTGAGCCTTACCGGCTTTCTTGACTGCTTTCCCGCTAGCTTTAGGTGGCATGATCGCTGGTGAATGTTGGGGTACATTAGTTGGTCGATACTATTTAAGTTGGAACTTTACTGATGAGGCGATCCAATAGGACGTTAGTACGTGTCCTGAATGGATCGCAGATTGGGAAAAGTTATATATAAATATCAAGCTTTGAGTTTGCAAAATCAACTTTTCAACCGAGAGGATTTCTATAATCCTCACTAGTCTCAACTTAACCTACCAATTCCATCATGTCTGGACGAGGAAAAGGCGGTAAAGTGAAGGGAAAGTCCAAGTCTCGATCTTCACGTGCCGGTCTACAGTTCCCGGTTGGCAGAATCCACAGGCTTCTGAGGAAAGGAAATTACGCCGAGAGAGTAGGAGCCGGTGCTCCGGTCTACTTGGCAGCAGTTATGGAGTACTTGGCTGCCGAAGTTCTCGAGTTGGCTGGCAACGCTGCTCGTGACAACAAGAAGACCAGAATCATTCCTCGTCATTTGCAGTTAGCCATCCGTAACGATGAGGAGTTGAACAAACTGTTGTCCGGCGTTACAATCGCACAAGGCGGTGTGTTGCCCAACATTCAGGCTGTCCTCCTCCCCAAGAAGACGGAAAAGAAAGCGTAAGCTCTTTCCCTTAAACAAACGGTCCTTTTCAGGACCAAACAAATATACTTACCAAATTCACTGTTTTGACGAGAGGATAGTCAGTCAGAACGAACAAACGACTCTGTTCACTTAAATAGAGCCTAAAAAAGGGGGAATAATAAACAAACACTGTATACATATATAAATAGAGAGGGAGAGAGCTACAACAAAAATAGATACTAATATTTATAGAATATACTCTTTCGCATTACAAGCATACTTCGTACTAAAGGTTCGCCAGTCCCAGACATTTTTAAAATAAGACTATAGAGAAATTTGGATTGACTAGAACCGATCTAAGTGAAGGGGGGAAATATGAGTATATATATAAACCTACCTAACCTGACCTGACTACAGGAAAAATGATGATATAAAAAGTTACCCTGTTTGCGACTTTTACGTACTTCGAAATTTAAAAAAAAAAAAAACCACTACGATATTTTGAAAACTGTGATCTTCAAAAATCAATTTTGAAACCTTATTTTCAGATACTAGGTCCCTTGGAGTCTTTGAATCCCAATTGGAATGAAAATTCTTTGATTTGTCGAAAAATGATGAATAAATCACATATCCGTGTCGGGATAGAGAGAGCCACAACAAGAAATAGATAATATTATTTATAGAATATACTCTTTCGGCATTACAAGTACCGAAAGAAAAAAAAAAAAAAAAAAGGGAGAATAAAAGAAAAGACGTAAGACTACAGTATAGATAAATTTGGATTGACTAGAACCGATTTAAATGAAGGGGGAAAATATGTAGGTTAGATAGGTTCATTTAGATCGGTTCTAGTCAATCCAAATTTATCCATAGTCTTATTTTAAAAATGTCTGGGACTGGCGAACCTTTAGTACGAATTATGCTTGTAATGCGAAAGAGTATAATATACCTACCTAACCTGACCTGACTTTACAGGAAAAATGATGAATAAATCAAATATCCGTGTCGGGATAGAGAGAGCTACAACAAAAAAAAGAAAAAAGATACTAATATTTATAGAATATACTCTTTCGCATTACAAGCGTAATTCGTACTAAAGGTTCGCCAGTCCCAGACCATTTTCAAAAAGTTACTCTATTTTCGACTTTTACGTACTTCGAAATTTCCAAAAACTACGATATTTTGAAAACTGTAATCTTCAAAAATCAATTTTGAAACCTTATTTTCAGATACTAGGTCCCTTGGAGTCTTTGAATCCCAATTGGAATGAAAATTCTTTGATTGGTCTCTTTCGGCATTACAATTACCGAAAAAGACGTAAGACTATAGATAAATTTGGATTGACTAGAACCGATCTAATTGAACCTATCTAACATAACTCACCTGACCTGACTATAGAGGAAAAATGATGAATAAATCAAATATCCGTGTCGGGATAGAGAGAGAGCTACAACAAAAATAGATAGTAATATTTATAGAATATACTCTTTCGCATTTCAAGCATACTTCGTACTAAAGGTTCGCCAGTCCCAGACATTTTTAAAATAAGATTACAGATAAATTTGGATTGACTAGAACCGATCTAAATGAAGGGGGGAAATATATATATAAACCTACCTAACCTGACCTGATTTTACAGGAAAAATGTTGAATAAGATCTAATCGAAGGGGGGTGAGGGAAATATACGTATGCAATTTATGTTCGTACGAAATCGGAAGATTTACGAAGGGACACGAAAAAAATTTCCGACCAATCAGAGAGAGCGATTCCGTCCTCTGGAAGCATAAAAGAGACAGCTCAACCCGGCTGGGTGGGCACTTTTGCACTTTGGCAATGCGGCAATAAGGTGTAATTAGGGGAGAGTGGAGACTCCCGGTCGGCTTACACTCGAAAGAGCATATGATGATATAATATATGCATCTGGAGAGCGAGAAGGTCGCGGTAGATTCAATAAAACACTATGGTACTTGACCTCGGGACATAAACATGATTGAATTTGTAAGATATTTAGTTGGCCCTTAGAAGGGCCGTTTGGTTTCTGCCGACATAGAGCTTATTTGGAGCTCGTGTACTTGGTCACAGCCTTGGTTCCTTCACTCACAGCGTGCTTTGCCAACTCGCCGGGAAGGAGCAGCCTCACCGCTGTCTGTATTTCCCGAGACGTGATGGTAGAACGCTTGTTGTAGTGAGCCAATCGCGAAGCTTCGGCGGCGATCCTTTCGAAAATGTCGTTGACGAAGCTGTTCATGATACTCATGGCTTTAGATGAAACTCCCGTATCGGGATGGACTTGCTTCAAAACCTTGTAAATGTAAATAGCGTAGGATTCCTTCCTCTTACGCTTCTTCTTCTTGTCTCCCTTGGTGATGTTTTTCTGAGCCTTACCGGCTTTCTTGACTGCTTTCCCGCTAGCTTTAGGTGGCATGATCGCTGGTGAATGTTGGGGTACATTAGTTGGTCGATACTATTTAAGTTGGAACTTTACTGATGAGGCGATCCAATAGGACGTTAGTACGTGTCCTGAATGGATCGCAGATTGGGAAAAGTTATATATAAATATCAAGCTTTGAGTTTGCAAAATCAACTTTTCAACCGAGAGGATTTCTATAATCCTCACTAGTCTCAACTTAACCTACCAATTCCATCATGTCTGGACGAGGAAAAGGCGGTAAAGTGAAGGGAAAGTCCAAGTCTCGATCTTCACGTGCCGGTCTACAGTTCCCGGTTGGCAGAATCCACAGGCTTCTGAGGAAAGGAAATTACGCCGAGAGAGTAGGAGCCGGTGCTCCGGTCTACTTGGCAGCAGTTATGGAGTACTTGGCTGCCGAAGTTCTCGAGTTGGCTGGCAACGCTGCTCGTGACAACAAGAAGACCAGAATCATTCCTCGTCATTTGCAGTTAGCCATCCGTAACGATGAGGAGTTGAACAAACTGTTGTCCGGCGTTACAATCGCACAAGGCGGTGTGTTGCCCAACATTCAGGCTGTCCTCCTCCCCAAGAAGACGGAAAAGAAAGCGTAAGCTCTTTCCCTTAAACAAACGGTCCTTTTCAGGACCAAACAAATATACTTACCAAATTCACTGTTTTGACGAGAGGATAGTCAGTCAGAACGAACAAACGACTCTGTTCACTTAAATAGAGCCTAAAAAAGGGGGAATAATAAACAAACACTGTATACATATATAAATAGAGAGGGAGAGAGCTACAACAAAAATAGATACTAATATTTATAGAATATACTCTTTCGCATTACAAGCATACTTCGTACTAAAGGTTCGCCAGTCCCAGACATTTTTAAAATAAGACTATAGAGAAATTTGGATTGACTAGAACCGATCTAAGTGAAGGGGGGAAATATGAGTATATATATAAACCTACCTAACCTGACCTGACTACAGGAAAAATGATGATATAAAAAGTTACCCTGTTTGCGACTTTTACGTACTTCGAAATTTAAAAAAAAAAAAAACCACTACGATATTTTGAAAACTGTGATCTTCAAAAATCAATTTTGAAACCTTATTTTCAGATACTAGGTCCCTTGGAGTCTTTGAATCCCAATTGGAATGAAAATTCTTTGATTTGTCGAAAAATGATGAATAAATCACATATCCGTGTCGGGATAGAGAGAGCCACAACAAGAAATAGATAATATTATTTATAGAATATACTCTTTCGGCATTACAAGTACCGAAAGAAAAAAAAAAAAAAAAAAAAGGGAGAATAAAAGAAAAGACGTAAGACTACAGTATAGATAAATTTGGATTGACTAGAACCGATTTAAATGAAGGGGGAAAATATGTAGGTTAGATAGGTTCATTTAGATCGGTTCTAGTCAATCCAAATTTATCCATAGTCTTATTTTAAAAATGTCTGGGACTGGCGAACCTTTAGTACGAATTATGCTTGTAATGCGAAAGAGTATAATATACCTACCTAACCTGACCTGACTTTACAGGAAAAATGATGAATAAATCAAATATCCGTGTCGGGATAGAGAGAGCTACAACAAAAAAAAGAAAAAAGATACTAATATTTATAGAATATACTCTTTCGCATTACAAGCGTAATTCGTACTAAAGGTTCGCCAGTCCCAGACCATTTTCAAAAAGTTACTCTATTTTCGACTTTTACGTACTTCGAAATTTCCAAAAACTACGATATTTTGAAAACTGTAATCTTCAAAAATCAATTTTGAAACCTTATTTTCAGATACTAGGTCCCTTGGAGTCTTTGAATCCCAATTGGAATGAAAATTCTTTGATTGGTCTCTTTCGGCATTACAATTACCGAAAAAGACGTAAGACTATAGATAAATTTGGATTGACTAGAACCGATCTAATTGAACCTATCTAACATAACTCACCTGACCTGACTATAGAGGAAAAATGATGAATAAATCAAATATCCGTGTCGGGATAGAGAGAGAGCTACAACAAAAATAGATAGTAATATTTATAGAATATACTCTTTCGCATTTCAAGCATACTTCGTACTAAAGGTTCGCCAGTCCCAGACATTTTTAAAATAAGATTACAGATAAATTTGGATTGACTAGAACCGATCTAAATGAAGGGGGGAAATATATATATAAACCTACCTAACCTGACCTGATTTTACAGGAAAAATGTTGAATAAGATCTAATCGAAGGGGGGTGAGGGAAATATACGTATGCAATTTATGTTCGTACGAAATCGGAAGATTTACGAAGGGACACGAAAAAAATTTCCGACCAATCAGAGAGAGCGATTCCGTCCTCTGGAAGCATAAAAGAGACAGCTCAACCCGGCTGGGTGGGCACTTTTGCACTTTGGCAATGCGGCAATAAGGTGTAATTAGGGGAGAGTGGAGACTCCCGGTCGGCTTACACTCGAAAGAGCATATGATGATATAATATATGCATCTGGAGAGCGAGAAGGTCGCGGTAGATTCAATAAAACACTATGGTACTTGACCTCGGGACATAAACATGATTGAATTTGTAAGATATTTAGTTGGCCCTTAGAAGGGCCGTTTGGTTTCTGCCGACATAGAGCTTATTTGGAGCTCGTGTACTTGGTCACAGCTTTGGTTCCTTCACTCACAGCGTGCTTTGCCAACTCGCCGGGAAGGAGCAGCCTCACCGCTGTCTGTATTTCCCGAGACGTGATGGTAGAACGCTTGTTGTAGTGAGCCAATCGCGAAGCTTCGGCGGCGATCCTTTCGAAAATGTCGTTGACGAAGCTGTTCATGATACTCATGGCTTTAGATGAAACTCCCGTATCGGGATGGACTTGCTTCAAAACCTTGTAAATGTAAATAGCGTAGGATTCCTTCCTCTTACGCTTCTTCTTCTTGTCTCCCTTGGTGATGTTTTTCTGAGCCTTACCGGCTTTCTTGACTGCTTTCCCGCTAGCTTTAGGTGGCATGATCGCTGGTGAATGTTGGGGTACATTAGTTGGTCGATACTATTTAAGTTGGAACTTTACTGATGAGGCGATCCAATAGGACGTTAGTACGTGTCCTGAATGGATCGCAGATTGGGAAAAGTTATATATAAATATCAAGCTTTGAGTTTGCAAAATCACAACTAAAACAACACATTCTTCTGCCAGCTGTCGAAGAGATAACATCTAGGTGTAAGCTCTACGCTACTAGACAACTCTTAGAAGCCAAGCAGTAAGCAGCCATTCTTTACCCTGGAATCTTCAACTCTTGTTCGGTGAACGGAGAAGAAGAGACCTGAGAGGGACAAGGGAAATCTCGCCTGCGCTTTCTTTGGCCGCCATTCTTGCTACAGTTGACAGCCTTATTTACCAGTCGCGGACCATCAGTTTCAGCTCCTCGCTCGTTGCTGCTGGCCGACTGCGGACCGCCAACTCGCCCTTGATTTTAACTTCGGCAGTCACCCCTAGAGCACCGGTTTCGTCGTGGGATACGAAGATACACTGGATTCTGCGGTCAGTTTCTGCTTGTAAACATAGCACTAAGTTTACACTCGTGAGCTGGCCTGCCAACACTGGTGAGTGACTTTGTTTTCTCATACTGTCCCCATCAGACACATATTAAGACTGCGCAAAGCACGTCACTTTTTTTCTTTTTTCCGGACTTGTTCTTCCGAACAATGTCCACCTCCGGGGACGAGGTCCATCGTGGCCGTAGTAGTCCCCCCCTAAAAATCCCGGCTTCACCGGGCACCAGCACTAAGAAACAACCAGCTAGGGGTAAAACCCTAGTTGGTTGTAACAAAAAAGTCAACCTAACTGACTCATCTGCCGCCTCAGGCAAATTAGTTCCAACTTATGGCCCTTCTCAGGGCCAAGCTGGAACTCTCCTAAACTCAACATCTGCCACTCCTGGCACGTCAACTAAGCCACCAAGCCCTTCAGGCAACATATCTCAATCAGCCAATGGTCAGTCTAGTGACTTCACGACCATTGAATCAAAAAGAAAGCGTAGGAAACGCAATGATTCCCAGGGGTCCCAATCAGGCTACGAGACTGACCGTAGCAACCACTCTGCCGCCACAGCAAAGCCGACTGCTCCTCCCAAGGAGAGAATCCCTCCCATCATCTTAGATGCTCCTAAGAACTGGCAGGAACTATCTAGGAAAATCAACCAAGCCACAAACGGAAATCTAGAAGTCAGTTGCCGTGGGAATAATTTTAGAATTATTCCCAAAACCATCGATGCGTTTCGGCGCATCCAGGCCACACTCCAAAAGGAGAAAATAAACTTCCACACCTTCACTCTGCCCTCTGAAAAGGAGGTAAAGGTAGTACTCAAGGGTATTCCCTATACTACCCCAACAGAGGACATATTGGAGGACCTAAAGGTCAAGGGATTCTCTCCAACCAGCTGCACAGCTATCACCAACGCCCAGAAGAAGGCAGTAAATGTCTTCTTAGTCAGCCTAAAGAAGACTCAAAATATAAGAGACATCTATGATATAGAACACATGTTCTATATCAAAATTACCGTAGATAGCTACAACCCTAGGCCTGGCATTGCTCAATGCTACAACTGCCAAAGGTTCGGGCACAGCTCCCTCAATTGCCACCAGCCACCTCGCTGTGTAAAATGTGCCGGCAACCATGATCGCACTCAGTGCACCAAAACGCGGGACACTGCTCCCAAGTGCGTAAACTGCGGCGGTGAACACCCGTCGAACTACAGAGGTTGCTCTGCGTATGCGGAGCACTTCAATAGGACGAAGGGTGCCAACCAACGCAGGCAACCCGCCCGCCCACAACAACCTACAAACCAGGCCCCACTTCCAAAACCCATCACGGCCAACCCACCATCTCCGACCGTAGAGGAGGAAGTTCTAATGGAACTTACTCCAGAAACCCAGGAGGTTCCCACTCCAGCACCCAAAACGGTGCCACAAAAAAAAACGTATGCAACTGTCGCTGCACCCAAACCCAAGCGGCCAATAAAGAAAGCATCAACCCGCCCAGTTGCCGTAAAAAGCAAGCCAGTGACTCCGGTCACTAAAACTGTACAGGCCGCCCCTGTAACAAAGGCAGTTGAAAAAACGCCTCCCCAACCCACCGAGGAACCAGAGTGTGTCCTCTCACTCCTTAAAAACGTCACAACAAGTGACGTACTCAACTGGATCCAAGGGATCCTACCCACAGTCATGTCAATGACAGACACCAAATCCATCATAATAACACTTCTAACTTCCCTAGTCACCTTATTCATGCGCCATGGATAAGAAACTCACTGTGCTAGCATGGAACGCTAACGGAGTCCTCAACCGTAAGGCTGAACTTCGATACTTCCTCCAAAACCACAACATCGATATTGCTCTAATATCCGAAACACATCTATCGAAGAAAAACTACTTCAACATTCCATGCTACACTACCTATCGTTCAGATCGCCAAAAACCCCCTCACCAACACCAAAAAGCTGCAGGTGGGACAGCAATTTTGGTGCACAGACGCATCACACACCATGAGATCCCTATCATCCCACACACTCTGATAGAGCATTCCATCATCCAAATCAATTACAAAGGCGAAAATGTACGCATCATTTCCGCATACATTCCACCCCGTTCCAAACTCCTAGAGGCGGATTTCCAAAAATTGCTCCACTCTAATGATCCGACCATAATAATGGGCGATCTGAACTCCAAACATCCGCTGTGGAACAGCAGAATAACTAATCGGCACGGCAAAGTATTACATAAATTCCTATCCAAAAATCCAGACATCGCCGCTCTGGGACCAGACGCACCAACATATCATCATTGCTCCAACAGGTATAAGCCTGATGTCCTCGACATTGCCGTGCTTAAAAACTTCACTCACCCCCACGAGCTTGTCTGCATCGACGACCTCAGCTCGGACCACAACCCCATCATCTTAACTGTTGGCACAAACCATAATCGTTTACCGCCTGCAAAAAAGGAGGTCAAACAAGTAAACTGGAGGAAATACTCTGAGCATCTACTCCGAACCAGCCCGAAATCCATTGACAACATAGTCACTCCCGATGACGTTGACGACCAGGTCAGCCTAGTAGAAAACGTCATTAATACAGCACTGATCTCCAGTACCCACACCTCCTCCAGTGTAGGAACCAAGGCAGAACTTCCCCCTCACATACTAGAGGAGCTGGCAAAGAAAAGAAAACTTCGCCGAACATGGCAATTCACCAGATCCCCCTCAATCAAAAAACAGCTCAACGCTCAAATCATTCTAGTGAAAGCCCTCCTAGAAACATACACCGCGGTTGAATGGGATAAGTTCCTCTCCACCGTGACCACCGAAAATGGTTCCCTATGGAAACTAAATCGCCAGCTTCTCGCCCCCAAAACTCCAAACAATCCACTCCACGGCCATAATGGGTTAGTATACAGTGCCACGGACAAAGCCGAAGCGTTCGCTGATTCCATGCAAGACCAGTTCACACCACACTCCTCTATCTATGTGGACGACCACGTCGAACACGTAGAAAACTACCTCGAGAACTACTTCTCAGGTCCCATTGGCCCGCTCCCTGATCCTTTCACGTGCGACCAGGTGGCCAACACTATACACAAACTCCACTCCAGAAAGGCGCCTGGTCTAGATAATGTTAATAACAGTGCATTGAAAAACATGCCGTCCTCTATGGTAAACACCATAACGACCATTTTCAACGGAATCATGCGAACAGGTCATTTCCCAACTGCGTGGAAAAGAGCCAAAATCGTAATGATACCAAAACCCAAAAAGTCTGCTCTTTTCCCGCAAAATTTCAGACCCATATCTCTCCTTTCCAGTCTCTCGAAAGTCTTCGAAAGACTGGTTAACACACAACTGACCAAAATTCTTGAACATACACTTCGACCCGAGCAGTTCGGCTTTCGTAGCGAGCACTCCACAACATTACAGCTTATCAATGTAGTCAACAGCCTAGCAGACGGATACAATAAACATGTACACACCATCGCTGTATTCCTGGACATCAGCAAAGCATTTGACAAGGTATGGCATGAGGGCCTCTTGTACAAACTTGCGCACAGCCCTCTTCCTCCATGCTATGTTCACCTCATACAATCATACCTCGACAACAGATGGTTCCAGGTCTCCGTCGAAGGTAAACTATCCACGCCTCGACCTATCGAGGCTGGAGTTCCGCAAGGATCAGTCCTTGGTCCGTTACTGTACCTTCTGTACACTAACGACATCCCAGTACTCAACACCGTGAAACTGCGACTCTTTGCTGATGACTCCATGTTCTACTATCAGTCACTAAACCTCGAATATGGGGCAAATATCATCCAGCGTCAGCTGGATACACTAGAACCGTGGTTCAGAAAGTGGAGAATCGCAGTCAACACGGACAAAACAGTAGCCATTCCATTCACTGCAAAACGCACTAAACCAAAAATACAACTCTTCCTAAACAAGTCCCCCATAGCATGGAAAAAACAAGTCAGATATTTAGGTGTAACGCTTGACAGAAGGTTAAACTTCAACAAACATGTCACGCAAATACTTGGCAGGGCGAGATACACTCGCTCCAAGCTTTTCCCCATTATCAGTGGCAGAAGCCCACAACCAATCACCACTAGACTGACCATGTATAAAATGTACATTCGGCCCATAACTGCTTACGCAGCACCTGCTTGGTATTCTCTATTAAGCCCCTCAGGAAAGAAACGGCTGGATTCTTTCCAAAACTCAGTGCTCAGAAGCATAACTAAGTCCCCATGGTATGTCAGAAATGCTACCATCCTCAATGGATTGAAAGTCCCCACATTCGAGGAGTTCGTCCTCAAGCTTACGAAAAAGCTTACATCGAGAGCAGAAGGCTCCAAACATGCGCATCTGTCATCACTCGTGACAGATCCCGCTCCCCCACAAGAAAGGAGAAAACGTCCCCTGTGTCTGGTGGTTGATCCCCCATAACACAATTAAAAATCAGATTCATACCAAGAAAAAACCAAGCCATTTCAACAAAAAGATACAAAGATTAAAATAAATTTTATTGACAGTATGAGAAACGAAGTCCTATCTTCGTTTCCCCTTTTTCTAAATTTAAAAATTTAAAAATGTTAAATTTTTCAAAATTATAACTTCAATCCTTAAATCAGTCATTTAAATTCATTATTATTATGTTTATATTCATTTGCAGCAAATGTATTTATACAGAGGCTGTCATTCATAGAGGACCTAGTCCTCGCCATTCTGACCTTGACCTTGAACTGCAAATATATATAAATACTAGTTGCTCTAAATAGTACGTTGTGGGCCTGATTTTAGAAAATTTTGCTACGAGAGCCTCCGCAAGTTCCTCGAAAGTAGTTGCATTTATACACGTCTGGTCCGTTGTCACAAAGGACTTAGCAAGTCCTGTTAATTTAAATTTTAATACTGTTATCTTCTGGAGCGGATTCCAGTTACTCAGGACCGCGGCTGAATTTATTTTGTCGATAAATTCTGTAATCGACTCATTATCCTTATCCCCAAAAAATGTCGGTAAACAGTTCTAACCGCGTATCTACTAATTGGGTAGGCCTATCTGTCATGGAAGCATTTGCCACTTTCATTCCCCCCAATCTTTCCGTTAGAGTTCTATTTGCCGCGGTCAAATCTCGAAGTCGCTCACAAACGACATCAAAGGCCCCTTGGGGTTTATAACAACGGAGGAATCTCATAATAATACATTAAATGTACCAGCTGTGGACACTACTCTGTATTTTGAATATTGGTTTGTTGTATACAACATTACCTCAGAGTAACCTTAACCTAGAGGTATGACCCAAACCCGTACTGTAAGTCTTACGGTATGGGGTACGTGTCCAAAGTTCTACAAAATGTACAGGCATGTCACACAAGTTAAAACCTACGGTGGTGCGCTCTGGTGGGAGGTAGTGGGGGTCCCTTGGAGGGACTACTCGGCTAGTATATAATTGCTCCTTAGTGTGTTCGCCTTCGGGTAACACACTAAAGGGTCTGACATCACTATCATCAATGTGTACATGTGACATCAAGATTCAACCACTCCCACTACACCTTCCACCATCTCCCACTACACCCTCTCCCACCACACCTTCCTCCATACCCCAACAGCCCAGCCATTCCCACAACACCTCCTACCATCTCCTACAACACTTCCCATCATCTCCCACCACACCTTACACCACACCTCCCACCATCTCCCACCATCCCCCACCATACCTTCCACCATCCACAACCATGTCCAACTACACCTACCACCATCTCCCACCACACCCACCATACCTCCCACCATCCATAACCACGCCCAACCACAACTCCCACCAGCCCCCCCCACCATCTCTCACCACACCCCCACCATCCCCCACTCCAATCTGTTACTCAAGTGTCGGGAACTCTACTCACGGCTATATATTTGATGGCATTAAGTTCTTCAATAAAGTCATCACTATTTAAAGGCACTGTAACCAATCTGTGTATCATACTTAACTATTGTATGATACTTCTCACTGGACTACCCAAAATTCACAAAACCGATATACCTATTAGACCCCTGATCAACTTTACAACAGCTCTTGGATACAAAATTGCCAAAATTGTTGTGGATTCGAAATGCCATTGTAAGATTGAGTTTTTTTTTTTAATTGATAATATTGATGATAATATGTTTCCGTATTCACTTGCTATGAAGGTCTTCTTATCAATCATAGGTAACAATATAAGATTGAAAAACAACCACAACATTAGAAATAGCCCTAATTTCGTAAACAAGATTAACAACGTCACCTTACAACCCAACTATAAAATGATGTCCTTCGACATAATAAACTTATACACAAACATACCAATTCTGGAAACAATAGGTATTCTAAAGATACACCTCATTGAAGTAAACATACTGAACCCATTAAAAATCACAGAATTAATGGACCTATTGTGGATAATATTGGATCAGAACTATTTCACTTTTGATAACAACTACTTTATCCAGAAGGAAGGTTTGGCCATGGGTTCACCACTTTCGGGTATTTTATCTGACATCTGTCACTATGAAAATGCATACCTGCTGTCTAGTATAAATAAATCGTTTAGTCAAATTATATCATATACCAGATACGTAGATGATACTTTTATAATTTTTAATGGCACATTCAGACAAATAGAGCACCTAAAAAATTATATGAATGGCATAAACAAGTTCATTCAATTCACAAGTAAAATACAAGTCAACAATAGGTTAAACTTTTTGGATATAACGATTGTTAAAGAGAAGGACAAATTCCGCTACAATATATATATATATATAGGAAACCCACAACCACTGTTACTGTTGCGTAAATATTACGTCATTTTATTAACCCTTTTATTTTGATTAAAAACAAGAAGAAAATAATGTATTCAAGTCCAATTAACAAAACGTATAAATGATATTTCTAAAAAAAACTTCAATTCGCATAGCGACGATTGTTCTTCCTGTCTATTTCGTTCAATGTAATAATATAAAACAATAACGCACATCATTGCCAGACTTCCAGTCTGACAAAGCTTTCTTCTTTCGTCAGGTGTGAAATATTGGCTGTCCAAAGTTTGGCAACAACGCTCTAATTTGCTTGTATTGTTGTTAACACCTGCATCCTATAATTTACCTGCGAAATGTCATGTACACCATGTTACGTCATCACATCACCCCATATAACATCAGATATTGTCCTTCAGAAATTGAATTCTGATTGGTTCTTGAAAGGCGTCATTTTCCTACCCTTGTCAAGCTTTAGCTTCATTACGCTCAGTTTGGCCCCAGATTCCGACTCCGTAACTCATCAGCATCATGATGAATCTCACCAGCAACTGACAAATCATATTTTATCTTGTTCCAGTTCCAATTTACCATCATATTTTTCTATCATCAGTGCAGTTCTAGTTTTTCTGTATGTGGATTGTGCAATGTGTGAGATTGTGGTTTGTATATTTAATAAAATGTGAAGTTTTGGTATGAAACTAAAACAATTTTTTAAGTGTCTTACAGTGCGCCCATCTAACGAGACGTCTCAGAACAGACTTTCAGACAATCACGTAAGTACAGACCTACAATTGTTAATCATATATTGTAATTATTTTATATGCAGAATTTATGTTTTGAATTGTCACTGATTGGTCCTCCGGAAAAATTCCATTATTTTTTCACATAGAAATACATAACAAAATCCTGTACATTATCGTACAGTTACCACCATACATTCTGATTCACATCACCCTATATCTCAAAGAACAGCCGCATACAATAGTATGATACACAGATTAGTTACAGTGCCTTTAAATAGTGATGACTTTATTGAAGAACTTAATACCATCAAATATATAGCCACGGCCAATGGTTTTACAAGTCACATGGTCGATAAATTATTAAGTAAACAACAAAAGAAAATTAGACGACCACTGGAACATAAAGATAAGAAGACCTTCGTAGCAAGTGAAGACGGAAATATATTACCAACAATATTATCAAAAAAAATTTTAAAACTTAATCTTACAATGGCATTTCGAACCCACAACAATATATTGCCTAGGACATCGATATGATGCGCATCGCAAGTGTAGCGATACGATAAGTGATGTGTAAATTTATATATGTCCATGTGTTTTTATATTTGATGTTTTAATGTTGTTAACGATCTCAACTGAGTGAATAGAACTCTGAAGATGGAACAGATGCTCTGAAACGCGTTAGTTTAAAAAAAAAAAAGAAGTCACCTGGCGGAAACCATATAAGGTAATTCAATTGTTAGTTAAAACAAGTGACTTGGATACTAGCAACATGATTCTTAAACTATTAAAAGGTTATGCCTAATGAAGTAGGGTGTATAGGACAGCTTATGTCGTATATAAAAAAGTTAGTATGGTAAATATAATGGTCTAAAGATATTAATAGTCACACTGTACAAGCTAGTTGGGAAACTATAAACTAAAAGATTTGGATCAATAAAAAAATTAATGAAGGTGAACATAGTATCTATGTGAGAAAGGTTAAAAAAAAATGAGTATTTGGAGGTGTACAATGTAAGAAAGTTGTTCAGCAAAACTTAATACTAAAAAAATACAATGATACTTAATAAAGGTTGGTATTTTGAATCGCTTTTTCTTTCTTTGTGTGTGTGTTGAGATGGTGCAAAAAACCGATCTCAAGGGAAATTTTGAAAAAACTCAAAATTCTATAAAAAAACAAAAGTAGTAGAAATAAGAGTAATAATTAAATTCAGTATAGGGAAATGTAATGTAACTAGTAAAGCCAATCCTGACGTAAGATTGTACGAACAGGAAAATCCGAGATTTCCAGTCTCAACTTGCAAAGAGTACATAAGAGTACATGTAAAATTTTCGAAATTCGAATTTAACTATAAAAGTAATGTCATCTTGTAGATTAATTAAAATAGAACAATTAATAATAATAATAATAAAACAAAACTGTAAAATAAATATTTAAAAAGTTATAGTCGAAAGAAAGAGGTGTAAAACAAAAACTTTCGTAAATCAAAATTAATCGATAAAGTAATGTGTTCATAAGACCAATCAATAATAATAATTAACCCAAATTATAAAATAATTAAACATAATAAAATAAAAAAGAGAAAGAAAACCAAATAGGAAGGAAGTGTCATAACTTGGGAACCAAAGAAGCCAGAAAGAAGAGGGGAATGGTTTTGAGACTTTTGGAATAGGAGGAACAATAATCCAAAAGAAGAGTTAAAAGTTTTACAAAATTAAGGGAAATAAAATTGGAAAATTCACAAAATCTTAAAGTCGCCATAACTCAAGAAAGAAAGGTCGTACATGTTGAAATGAAGTTTGGACAGAACCAGGAAGAAAGGGGCTTCAAAATGAGCCAATCCAAAAGAAGATCGAGCGAAGCGAACGTGAGTTATGGCGAGTTGAATAAATCAACGGTAGAAAATTCAATTTTCAGGTTGTTGCATGAATTGAACAACCGAGTGATGACGTATCTTGCTACGCGGAGTGGGGGAAGGCCTACCACCAAAAAGGCAAAATACAATAAAATCTAAACATTGAAATAAACTAAAATAAAAAGAAAAATAGATAAAAAACAATAGAAACAGAGTCAGAATAATTACATAAGCCATGAGGAGTTAAAAAATGTACAAACTAAGCGGGAAAACCAAAATAAATTGAAGAAAAAAGAATTTAAAAATGATGTAAAAGTTGGCTATCGTGTATAGTCTAGAAATTTGAGATCTAAAATGAACCAAGTTAGATCGAAAGTCTTGTGCTAGCTTCAAGGAAGAAACCACGTTTCTCTGAAGACTGAAAACGGAACTCGTCGTAAATAAAAATTGTAAGTGTTCCAGTACTTCTCGAGGTTAAGTACGATTACCAAAAGAAGGGTTGGCCTTAGAAGAAGAGGGCACTACATCCGAACTCAGCTTGCCGACGCGAAGTTAGTACGAACTCCGGCAAATATTAAAGTCAATATTCTGTCGTCATCGCCGTGAAGAAAAAATTAATTAAAGAAGAATTTTGGAAGAATCTACAGAACTGGAAAAGAAAAGAAGAAAGAAGGACTTCTGAAGATTCACTGGAGGAAGACATCAATGGGCGAATTCTTCAGGGACCATAGTCATCCAAAGTCTGAGGGAGAATAGATCTGCTCTACTCAACTTCAAAAGGTACCACATAAATCAAGAATTTCAAAATAAAATTCTTTCAAAACTTTTAAAATTTAGTAAAATCAGGAATCAATAAAATCATAAAAGGAAATATGTGAAAAGAAATAATTAATTAAAATAAAGTCATTACCAATATTGAAAGAAAACTCAAAGCTATTTAAAGGAAACAGATTGGTCAAATTAAGAATTAAAATTTTAAAATTTAATAAATATTTTAAAAGAATTTACAGTGTTTAGAATTTTAAGTTTAGTAGGATAAATATAGAATTAAGTGTATACCAGATTGTTAATAGAAATAACGTTTAGATTTCATATGTTAGAATAAGTCAACTCAAGCAAGTTGTAATGATTTCAAAGAAATAAGGTCAAGTAGTATTCAACATTCTAGTCTGAATTTTATTTTAAAATTAATAAATCTGCTATCTGTTCAAACTTGTTCTATATTTTTCAATATATCCTTTAATCAGTAAATTTCCTTTTTGAAAAAACAAATCAAGTGCTCTAAAAAAAATTAAAATTAAAGTAAAGTAAATTTTTATTTTGGTGAGATAACAAGAGCTCCAAAAGGCACACCCTTGAGATAAGAGTATAAGGGAGCAAAATTGAAGGTAAGATAGAAATAGAGAATTGAAATAAGTTTGTTGTAAATTTTTAGAATTAGAGTTTTCATAATATTTCTACCATTTAAATAAAATAGTGTACGGTATTTTAAGAAATTAATAGGTGAGTTAAGGTATAGGCAAGGAAATGACAAATCCTCTACTTTTCTCTCTTGTTAATTCTTACGTACCAACGGCGTAAGTTGGTGTTCTCCCCTTATGTCCTGTTCGGCGCACGCACGTGTGTGTGTGTGTGTGTGTGTGTGTGTGTGTGTCATTGCACTAAACACGCAAGTGTGGGCTGTAATATTCCAAATTCACAATATAAATTAGTTCTTACGTAAGCAAAGATCAAAGTTAAGGGGGAAATTCAAATTTGTTCGAAATGAAAAAAGAAAATGGTTTTTAGGTCTTACAAAGAAAGGCCTAAAATAAACGTCAAATAAGGTATATGCTAAAATTAAGCTAATTACAACATAAAGCCAACTGCACAACATGCAGCAATCCACAACGTTGTCACTTTTGACGAATGCTTCACAACAAAAATCACAAAATCACTCCCTTCAGAATGTAACCCCTCAGAACTAAGAAGATGGGAACTGTCTCATCAATGGGTCACAAAATCAAGAGAACCCACTAATCTTTAACTTTAGATGAATCATCCTTTATCCTTTTTCCCTTTCCCAACAGGCTTTAAAAAAAAAGGGGGAAAAAAAAAGAACAATCTGTGGTTCAACACTCAGTCTTCAGTCTTCTTCTTAACTCTACTGATTGAGAAAGTGAACAGTGTTTACGAAATATTTCAAAACTTTAGTGTTTTTTTGTGTGTGTTTTCTTACTTATGTACTATTAGGTAATACCAAGGACCATTTTCCAAGGTAAGCCATTCTCCTGTCTTATATATATTCTTCAACGATACCTTTTTCTGTGTTTTTCAGTACCTGGTTTCAGTACTCAATTTTTTAATTTTTATCCATTCTATCCTTGTCACGGTTTTCAAATGTAACAAAAAGAAGATATATGAATACAATACAGAATTTCAAAAACACTATATTTAATTTGAAATTTTAGTAAAATACTAACATGAAAATCAACTTCAGAACTTTAGAAAACATTTACAACAATTCAACCAGTCAGCCTAGATATAAAAATATAACTAAATTTTAATAAACGTGAACTGTAAAACAAGAAAAGATATCCTTCATTTCAGTTGCTCAGACTAAGACAGTATATCCCTAATGAGTTAAGGTATCTGCTAAGTGACGAGCTATTTTCTTTTTAATTTCTTCAATTGTTATAAACCCAGGATACACTCTAAGTGTCTTCTTATTGTTATCAAATCCCTGTAACAAATAATAATAGGATAAATTTATGTTCGCTTTCCTTACATTGATTTCTTGATTGAAATTTAGCAATTTTAAACCTATATCTTTAAACATTATACATAATACATAAACATATAAAATAATCCATGCAAAAACATTGTACAATTTTATCATGCTGTCTTCCACAAAACCAAATAGTAACTAAAAAAAAAAAAGAATTTTTATGCATTTCATAAAATGTAGTTATTAGTCAAACATAGGAAAAATACTGTGTACGGGAGTCTAAGATTATGCAAAATATTTATGTATTTAAATAATACTTGAACTTGCTTTGCTTTTACCAAAACTAGTAAATCAAATTTAATTTGAATAGAATTTTTAATGATAAAGGCCAAGATTTGTTTGATTTTTTTACCTTTTATTTCTAAACCATTATTTTGATTTACTTAATATTTGACACACTGGATTGGGTTAGCCAAAAATGTAACCAAGATCGCTAGAACTTTTAACAATTAAATTATTATAGCAACACCATAGATGGTTTTTGTTTTGTTTATACTGATTACCCTCAAAACTATGTAACCAATATGTTGTGTTGTGTCCTTGGAGCCTATATTTGAGAAAATTATAAACAAAATCATTAGAACTGAATATAAGAAAATTTTAATTGTATGTTGGAATTTTGGTCTGATGTAAACTGCAAAATGTCTGAATATGGTTGTGGTACCAAACGTAAGGTAAAAGAAATGAATCTGGTCATGGGCGTACCCAGCGAGGGGCAGGGGGGGCAACTGCCCCCTGGAAGCAAAAAAATTAATCTTTATTATACATTTTGTTGCTGGAATTTAATACAATTCTTGAAATAACTATTTTAATAATCAATTGTATATTGAATGACCATGGCTTGCCCCCCCCCCTAGTTTTGATCCTGGGTACGCCCTTGAATCTGGTCATAACATATCAAAGAACACTGACTTAGTTTTGGCCTGTTCTTCATCAAATACTGTCTTAAATTCAAATTACCTCTTACCATTAACTTGGGGTTTTCTCGCAACGATTTTTTCAACAAGACGATGTATCAGGCTTATTATAATTTGGTGCCTAATAACCTTTTTTGCAAGAAAAACACTATTAGCATATTATAAACAGATGAATTTCTCAATAGTTCAAATAGGGATGCACTAGTCCGTAGTAGCCTGTTAAAAAAATTTAAGGTTTGAAGTAATAAATTTAAAAGTGATTTTAGCACTAATTTTATTATTATAAAAAAGTTAACGTATATTTTTTTAATATACCTGTTTATCCGTCAAGCAACTATTCTTTGTAATATGTCACTACGCACTTCGGAAACAGGTTCCCATCCTCAGGTATTGTTGAACATCACTCAAATGTGTGCACGTCAAAATTAAAGTAAAACCACATCTATACAATTTACGAGACGTAACACTGAACTGGACATTAATATCATAATATAAAAATAAACACAAAACTTTTAAATATTAAAAAAAGTGTATTTAAAAATAACTTTACAACAGTTGTCCTTAATTCATGTTGTCGATGCAGCATTCACTCGTTAACTGAAAGACCACAGCCATTATTTCCTTTGGCAAGGTTATTGATAGGTCTATATGTAGATATTACGGTATTATACAAACTATTTGATTTAATATATCGTGTTCATTGAAATTAGATTACTCTGGTGCATGTTTGCTGGTAAATTTCAAACTCTTCTAATGTGTTCATTAGTCGATCTTTGTCGCACAAATGCAGAGGGATCAAATTCACTGATAAATTTCCATACCTATGATTACTGTCAATTAAATGTATAGCATATTTTGATTTATTTTGTGTAATGTTGTTTCAATCTATTTTTGAATTTTCTGCCGGTTTTCCCAACATAGAATTTGTCACATTCTTCGCACTTAGATTTATAAGCACCAGAGCAATTTACAATTCTTTTTATTGATTATGGTTGCAGCTTCCTTATATTGGTGTGAGTTCTTAAAGATATTGTGCTTCCTAAATATATTTTTAAATACTGTAGTTGGATAGTATGTTAGTATATTCTGCAGAAAATAATTTTATTTTTGTTTTACTGCTTCCATTTATGTTTTTGTTCAGGTGTTCATGCAGTAATTTATCAACTATTGCTGTACTCTATCCATTTCCGGTTGCAATATATCATCATGATAGTTGAGTTCATCCATCGGTATGATTACTAACCTATGTAGAAATGAATTAACACAGTAATTTTTTGTGACCATAGATGGTACGAATCGGCATAAATTATTACATCAGTTGTGGTTAGTTTCCTACATATTTCAAATTTTAAAATATTGTTTGTGCTTCTTAAGATGGTTAAGCCAAGAAGTTAATTTTCTTATTGGTTTCCTTTTCCATTCTGAACTGTATGTTGATGTTTAAACTGTTGAGGTAGTTTATGGAATAAGTTTAATTGTCTCTTTGTTCATTTGAATATTTAAAAAGTATCATCGACTTATCTCGTATAGAATATAATGGGGTTGTAATATTTATTTTTATTTGATAACAAAAAGTTATTATTAAGAAACCGTTCTGAAAGTAAAGAACTTAATGGGGATCCCAGATAAATCTTCACTCTATATATAACACTTGCTCTCAAATTCAAAACAGTTTGGTTTTAAGACGACATTTAATAAAGAGATGATATGGTTAATGGCACTGTTACTAATTTTCCCAGTGTTACTAAGGTTTTCTTTCAAAATGTTTAAAGTTTCCTTGACTGGAGTATTGGTACACAGATTTACTATGTAAAATGAGGCCCAAATATAGTTCTGTTTAATTCCGATTTCCTTTGCTTCATCGACAATTAATTCATAACTATTTTTCAAGCAAGAACCTTTAATAAGTGTGATATTATCTTTAATAATTTGTTGCAAAGTTTGGGCTACCCTATATCCAGGAGCTGTGGTGTAATTAATTAAAGACCTTATTGGGATGTTATCTTTGACAAACCAATGAGACATGGTACAGTTGGGTTAATAGCTTTAAGATATTTTAGATTATCTTGGAATACTGTTGGGACCATTAGTCTGTGCGCGCGGCTGGCTATGGAGTGGGGGGGAGAGGGGAGTGTTTCCGGATGTAGATTATTCACCAGTCTTCAATGAAGCCCGGGTGACCAGAAGTGGGTCACATGTGACTTATCTTCCGCTACAGACTGATTCCTTTCAGACAATAACACTAATACCAATAAATACCAGTGTGAAACCTGTCTCGTAGGAGTGAACATTGCAGATTGTGTTTAACTGAAAGATTGATTAAGTTTAGTATTTGTTTTACTGTGTTTTTTTATTTAATATTAAATACTGTGTTTTAATACGTTTTGATAAATTGTAATATGCGTGACAGAGTAAAAACTAAGTTGAAGCGTAGGACACTGCACAGTCAGAGTTGCGAAATAGTGAGCAACGTTTATCAATTTATGAAAAAAGAGGCTGACGACAAAACCGTAAGCATTCCCTTGGAAAAGGCTCCCACCCGAACAGCAGTGGCTACAGGGGTTTCGGAGCGAATAATAACATCGATCAAAAGTGAACTTAAAGCACTACAAGTTCATGGTGATAGTGGTGATGAGAGCAGTTTCTGTACTCCTAATAAATTGAAGTCAGGGAGAAATAGGCCCGTCACTGGAGTGGACGATTTTGATAAGGCACTGATAAGACGTCTGGTGTACGAGTTCCACCTTACACAAAAAATACTACCAACAGTCATTTTACTACACGAAGAACTAAAACAGCGGATAGATTTTAAAGGATCAAAAACAAGCCTTAAGAGAATTCTTAGGGAGCTTGGTTTCAGGTGGAGGAAAACACAGAATAACCGCAAAATTTTGATTGAGACCAATGAATCAGAGAAAAGAGAATTTCTTATTTGAGAGTACTTAAACGTTAAAGAAATGAGGGTCGTCCAATTATTTTCATGGACGAGTCGTACGTTTTAACTAGCCATGTGTCAAGCCTATCGTGGTCAGACGATTCAACCAAGGGAATGCGTGCACCCATTTCTAAAGGGTAACGTTTAATTATGATACACGCAGGAAGTGAAGCTGGTTTTGTTCCTAACGCCTTGACAATGTGAAGGCATCAAAAACTACGAGTGATTACCACGATAATGTCAAGAAGGAAACCATGATCAAGTGGATGAAAGAAAAACTTCTGCCAAACATACCATCAAGATCCGTGATTGTTATAGATAACGCCCCTTATCACAATGCACAAACAGACAAAACACCCACTTCAAAAAGTAAAAAACGAGATATGAAAGACTGTCTATCCAAACACGAAATACCATTTTCTGACGAAATGCTGGTTCCAGAGTTGTACAAGCTTATACTGCAGTACAAACCAAGATTTGTTCGTTATGAACTTGACGAATTACTTGCGAATACTGACTATGTTATTCTTCGTCTCCCCCCCCCCTACCATCCAGACTTAAACCCAATAGAACTTATTTGGGCTGAAGTGAAAAATTACGTAGCTAGAAGAAATATCACATGTAGCTTCGAGAGCATCAAATCATTAGCAGAGGAAAAATTCAACCTCATTGGTGCAAAAGAATGGGAGAACAAGTGCGAGCATGTAAAAACTATTGAACACAATTACGCTTCAGCTGAGCCGCGGATCGACGACCTCATGGATCGATGATTATATCGGTAGGAAACAGCGACAGCAGTGAGGAGGACGATGATGACGATGATTTGAGCGGCATTGAAGAGCTGGATTAAAATGTATGTAGACAATATTGTAAATCTACTTTTAGTATCACATTTTTTAGATGTTACCTTTGCTAGTACTAATATTTCAAATGATGTAAAACAAAAAAAAAATGTTTTTTCTCCTACCCAGATAAGAAAGGAATTTTATTTTTTTTTACTTTATTAGTTTAAAGTTTTTTTTTATTTCCATGTAAACAGGTTACCAGTAATTTTCCTAAATAGGGTACCTTTATTTTTTCGTTTTCAGACTATGGTAAAAAATAAATTTTACCAATACACCAAATTAGTTTTGCCGAAAAAGTTCTAACATAAGAACTTCAAACACAAATTAAATTAAAAGGAACAATAATGTTTATCTTTTTTTTTTATCAACAATGAACATCTCAACCTTCCTCATTAAACGCAGAAGATTTCGATGTAAACATCATGTTTCTATGTGCACTACAAATCTTGTAAACTGTAATTATGTCTCGCGAAAGGTAGACAAACATATTGGGTTGAGCGAGCCCTACTTTTACAGAACGGTTAGTAGCGTCAGAGCCTAATGGTCCCACCAGTACATTAGTACAGTTATTGATGTCTGTATTGACATATTTTGTGTAAATTAGTATAGGGGTCACTGTCCAAAGTTAAAATTTTGTTATTGTTGATGAACTCAATAACCTTGTCTGTGTAATCCTGCTTCTTCATGAGAACTACTGTAGGCCTATTACCTGTTACTATTTAGCTTAGAACGTATATTTTTTATAATATTGATATTACGCTTATGTTTATTAATAGATTTATGCATGGTTTTGTTCATTACTTGTTTCAATTTTTATTTATTAGTACACAAGGTTCATTTGTGAGTCAGGGTCTTTTATAGTTTTTATGGCTGTTTCGGTATTAGTGACCTCACGTACAATGTGTTTTTTGTTGAAACTCGGAAAGTTATAATTTAATCCTTCCCTAAAAGGTTTTCTTCAGAAATTGAAAGTTTCACGTTAGAAAGTTTCTCAACTTGTTTATAAAAAGTATGTTTACATACTGTCGTTTCACTTTTATGCTGTTTATTCATTGAACATTTAATTTTATTAGTATGGGTAGCTTCCAGTTCTATGGCTATTAGTCGTATTTGGTTATTAATAATATCCATTACATTGTCAATTATTGCATTATGTAAGCTATTTAAAATTTAAAGGTGTGCTCTATACAATTCACAATTTAATCAATCTTTTTTTTATGTGCAAATGTTTGATTTCTTCAGTTATCCATATATTTTAGAATTTCATTTTGTAATTAATGCCGATAGGAATATATCGTAAATTCTAATCCTAGTATATCATTGTGCAAGCAACTCTTGTTGCAACTGTAGCGTTTATTTAAATCCGCTACATACCTTATTTATAAACAACCTGATTCAAATGAAACAAAAACTGTAGCATACACAAGTGAGTCCTACATAATGTACTAGATTGGAACCCGCCCGGAGGAAATTACAGGATACAAAGAAACAGCTGATACAGCTCTGCGCATGCGCTTTCACCACCGCGAGGCATGACTCATCCACCTGTCTGTCTTACGAACTTGAACATGATGTCCGCCACATGATTTTTTTTTCTTGGTCGTGATCAATTTAAAATTTTTTAAAAAAGATGTAAAATGTGAAATTTAAAAAGTATTTAAGGTTGTAAATAACCTAAATTTAACGTGTGTGCGAGTCGTGCAAATGTATTTCAAAATTAAGTAAAAAAGAAAAAGTTTTCAAAATCAGAACATGGGTTAAAGCTTTGTAGTACTGTCAGGGGGCCCATCTTAAATTCAAGGACCACCATTCTCTGTTCCAGGTAATCAAAAAATTCTTTCATTTGCTAAGATAAATTTCAATGAAAGAAATTTCTATAATCTGAGTTTACTATCCTATATGCTTTGTATTTTGAGTTATGCTGTAAGATTTTATTTAAGTATTCTTTTCATTCATTAATTAAAGTCTGTTATAATTAGTTTGTTTCAATCTAAAATTGATTGTAATTCAAATTTATAACACAGTTAAAATATATATATATTGCAATACAGCTTAATGTAAAATCTTTTGTAACGTAACTCTAGGATTACTTGAAATGTGCAAAGCCTAACATGAAACTTGAATTCAATTTAAAACATGAAAACAAAAATTTTCTGCCTTACTAATGCCTCTTGTCTTTTTAAATGCGGTTATAAAACTGGTCCAAGAAAGGACTCCGATCAACTACTAAAATAACCATCTTGAGTGAAATTTCCATCTAACAACAAAGGCAAAAATCTAATTGTACTGTGTGTGAAATGTGAAAATAGTGTAAGGCAATCAGACTCGAATGTTTTTTTTTTATAGAATGGGATACCTACAGTTACACCTTCGAACATAACCCTTCACATATCTTCCTTATAAATTATAACCTGGCTTCCTATTTTTGGTAAATTGCAACATGGATGAGATCCAGAAAATTGTAGATTGTCTCAGGAAACCAGAACTTGCCTTTGAAGTGGTGGTGCGAGGGGGTGGTCTCGGCACAGTAAGGACCATGCAATCCAATTTGCGCGGCTTACTTCAGGCAGGTTCTGATCCAGTCACTGAAAACATAACAGCCTAGAGGAGCATTTCGATCTAGCTCAAGACTCTCTAGATGACTTGAAAGATAAACTTTTGACTCTAGACATAAATAAAAATTTAGAAATTTCAAATTTCAGCACCCAGTTGAACCTGTATGAGGCGAGGTTGCGCATGTTAATGACAGCTTTAAATGAGCTAAATTTAAACGCCACCGACCGTAATGTCGAGTGCAACCAAATGGTAGAAACCTTTCAAGGCCTTAAAGCTAGATTTTGAAAATCTTTTAAAAATTAATCCGAAACAAACCATGGCTTCCACACAGCTTACGGTGTTGAGCCAGTCCACTGTCGCCACCATTTCAACGGTACCTTCATTCATATTACCGGGGCCCGAGAGAAATTTGCAGGGAAAAGGCCCAGTGTCTGCCCCCATTATTTTTAATCAGGATCACTCCACTCCTGAAATGCTTTATGGCAAGCTCAGCCATCCAGCTGAGAAGTTGATATTAACTCTCCCAATTACTGATAGCTTCGATTTGGAGAAACTAATTAAATTTATTAAAATAGCCTTAAGCTTGTGCAGGATTTATCCTGGTGTTAAAAGAAACATTTTGAGCGTTCTGATGCCTTATGCAAAGGAACCTTTAAGTTCGTGTTTGGCTAAGCACATGACGTTTCGTGATCTCCACCGAGAGGCATAGCGAGTTTCATTCCTGCTAACCGAGCATTTTGGAGCGGGATCTCTTTTTTCATCCTCAGGGACTTAAGGAGACTCTGCAACATTTTGTTTCCGACATAAAGGAAGCAGTGCAGGTGCTTCTCATAAATAAAACCGAGACTGAGATAAATCAGGTTATCATTGATGCCCTCTCACCGGAGGTCCGGAATTGTCTTGTGTTCGCCAACAAACCGGTTAGCTTGAATGACTTGGACACCCTCTGTGCCCAAGTCAATAACACTTTGTATGTTGACAGAGAAAGACTGTCAGCAGAAAAAAATTTCTCCAGGTCGGAACCTGAGTATAGACCCATCAGGTCTCCCATCATTTGCTACAAGTGTGGCCGGAGAGGTCATACTAGCCCACAGTGTAGGGAACATACAAGCAATCACAGACAAGACTATCACAACCATCAGCAACATTCTAAAAAACAACGCAAGGGGCAGAAAATAGTCAGTTTTTCAGTAAACGCTTCTTTAAACAAACCCGACTACAGTCACATAAAATTTTATCATTCCCTTTTTAAACATAAGGTTGTCACGAATCCAACACTTTTACCTCATTCTCAATTCAACAATCACACCCACCTTAAGTCTAAATCAGGGGTACTACATGACAACACCTTCAATCACAAATCGAACCATACCAGCACCTTTTTAACACCCAGTCAATTTCACAACACTTCTGGTAAGAAACCCAGAATTTGTTCCCAGTTTCATCTTAGGGCCACGTGCCTCTCCTGTAAAGCAACTGGTTATGGGAGTGTCCTTCTTTCAACCAGTGCAGAGACAGAGTCGCTTGCTTTTCTCCTCTAGCGAAAAATTCACTTACCCAAAAAACATATCAGTGTTTAAAATCCAAGGGTTTAACCAACAAGATTCTACCCCGTGTGGAAGTTAACTTCAAAAATTTTAAAACTAACGCCTTGTTAGACTCAGGGTCAATCAGAAGCATAATGTCTGCTGATCTTTTTGAACATTTGAAATCATTGAACCTAATTAGAAACGTTCAAGGGGTAAAATCGGAGTGCCTCACCGCTAACAGAGAAAAGCTAGCGATCAATCTAGCCTGTAAAGTTCATTTTAAAATAGAACACTATAGCTGGAATTTCAAAATTTTAGTGGTACCTCAGCTGTCCTGTCCTTTGATTTTGGGGTCCGATTTTTTTCTTAGAGTCAACTCGTTTTAGATCTTTTCCAAGGCACCTTCACCTTCTGCTTTCATCAGGCTAAACCCTTTAATTTTGTTAATTTTTTTTTTAAATGCCTCCTACAGTCATCTTGTCCTTTACTACTCAGGTCTCTGAAAACCCACTGGGTCAGCTGGATGATGAAAGTCAAAGGGTGATCTCAGCACTGATAAAGAGTTTCCCTGATATCTTTACAACTGAATTAGGACTCACTGATCTAATTAAATACCATATAGAACTAAAGGATAATATCCCGGTGAAAAGTCAGCCCTAACAACTGGCCCCTCTGAAAATGCAAATTTTTGAGGGAGCATATCAAAGATCTCGTCGAGAAAGGAGTAGTGGAAAAAAGCATATCAAATTATTCGTCACCGGTTTTTCTTGTTCAACATCCGGAAAAGAAACCCAGAATGTTAATAGATTATCGTAAGCTGAATGAACACATTGTAATCAAAGCCGTACCCCTTCCTAATCTGCACCAGTGTTTCAATTGGTTTGTGGGAGCCAAGTACTTCACTGTGTTCGATCTCAACTCCGCTTACCATCAAATTCCACTCACTGAGAGTTCTAAACATCTCACCAGTTTTTGTACACCCTGGTTGCTCTACCACTTCACACGAGTCCCATTTGGACTCTGTACTGGTGCTCAAGTTCTGATCCGACTTCTTGACCAAGTTTTCTCAGACATCAAATTCCAGTATGTATTCAATTATCTGGATGACTTAGTCATCTATTCAAAAACTTGGGAAGAGCACATCAGACATCTACGCGAAGTCCTATCTCGATTGCGACAAGCGAGGCTTACGGTTAATCCCGATAAGGTTCATTTTGCTCTAAAAGGGATAAGTTTCCTTGGACACTTAGTTTCTGCTAGAGGCGTGCAAATTGACCGCGAAAGAACCAAGGCCATCAAAACCTTCCCCAAACCTACCAATCCAAAGGCTGTGTCACGCTTTATTGGAATGGTTAATTTTTTTTCTAAGTTTATCCCGAACTTCGCTGAACACGCTGCTCCTCTAAATCTGTTCAGGCGGAAAGGACAAAAGTTCGTTTGGACTAAAGAGCAAGACATTGCTTTTGAATATTTGTGTAATGCCATCGCACAACCTCCTGTCCTTCGTATGGCAGATTTTGACAAACCTTTTGTCCTTTAGACAGAAGCAAGTTCGTGCGCTGTAGGAGCAGTCCTACTCCAAGAAATTGACGGTTCACGTCAACCTATTTTTATTATTATTATTAAGACTGGAGAGAGTGTTTTAAATACGCCGCCTGCACTGCGACCTAATTAGATCTTTTGTGCCCCCCTCTTGTTGGACTCAGGAGAGATCTATGTCTTTGACAAAATTGATCAAACCCTTGGTCGGGAGGTTTAGTAATTCTTCTTCCGAAATGAAGATAAATTCTAGAAATTTATGTCTTTTTAGGCATAAGGCCGGGCACTCCATAATGATGTGTTCCACCTCTTCACCACAGTACCTGCAAGTGTCATCATCCACCAGGCCCATCTTACTTAAGTGATACCTGCAATGGATATGTCCTATTAGTATACCACAGAGGAGTTTTAGCTCTCTTCTGCTTAGGCTTAGCACCTTCCCTCTCCATTTATTAGGGCTAAGGAACTTCTTGGAATGAATCAGACCCAGCAATGCATTCCAGGTACTGTTGATTACTTTGTTGGCCCAGTTGGTAATAACCTCCTGGTAATCCCTAAGGCCAAATCCGTACATAGGAGATGGCCCTGTAAAGGGTTTAGATGCACCAAGTTTAGATTGCTGATCTGTTTCCTTATTGCCTGCTATTCCCTCATGCCCTGGCACCCAGACAAGTTCAACTTTATTCTTGTCCACCAGCTGGTTTAGGACCTGATGGCACTCGTCAAGCATCTTTGATCTCAAGTTGTTACTTTGAAGTGCTTTTAATGCCGCTGGACTATCCGACATAATGCTAATTTTCTGTTTGCATTTGCTTTTAGTGATCAGATGATTTGCCACCAAATGGATGGCATGTACCTCTGCTTGAAAGATGGTGGCGTCAGCACTGAGGGACACATGTCTTTTGAACCTTGGTCCCACCACTCCTGCCCCCACACCACCTTCCACTTTGGATCCGTCTGTGAACCACTTTTGGGAGTCCGCCGGCACACATTCCGTGCCTCCCGTCCAGTCTTCCCTAATGGGGAAGCGAACTTTGTATTTGTGATCAAAAATCATTTTTACTTTCATCTGGTCACTTGCAGCAGCCATATCCAATAAAGGAGTGGCTCTGAGAATGTCCAGATGTCCTTTGAAGTTTCCTACTTTAAAATGGTATTCCTCATGTAGTTTGAGGACCTGCTTCATAGCTTCTTCCTTAATTTCAACCGGTAGGGGATCCAAGCCTAGAAGGATCTCCATCGTGGCAGTGGGTGTTGTTTTCATGGCACCTATGTTGCTTAGACATTCTAGTCTTTGCACTTTAGCAACTTTGCTTGCCCGGTACTTTGGTCTACCTTCCTCCACTAAACTGCTGATGCATAGAGGATAGCGGGTCTAACGACCTGCTTGTAGATCCAGTTATTAGCTCTGGGATTCAGACCACACGTTTTGCCAACCATTTGGCGGCACGACCATAGTGTTATAATGGCCATGTTGGTTGTCTTAGATAGGTGACTCTCCCACGTTAACATTTGGTCCAGTGTCACCCCAAGGTATTTAACCTCCTTAGAGAGGGGAATGGTGGTTCCATTTAGGTGAAAGCCAGGTAAATTTAATTTCCTTCGTTTAGTAAATGGAACAAAAGTGGCCTTTAACGGGTTTATATTCATGCCCTCTTTGAGACACCAATTTTTTATTAGGTTAATGGCTTTCTGCATTCTCTCCCCTATAACAGAGTCATGCTTGCCCCTCACAGTTATGGTTATGTCATCAGCATAACCAAGAACGTCAAACCCAGCCCTGCTCAGGTCGTTTAGTAGTTCATCCACTACCAGCGACCACAGCAGTACTGGATAAAAGTTTTATACTATTGAATCTATAGATGTAAGAAGTGAATTTATTAATATGATCACTCGAAGTGATTTTATTATCAATAAGAAGACCCCAAAAACTTTTCTGAATTTATTTCTTCAAGTGGCCATTCTCCTAGTAAGATATTTAGCGCCTAATTAGTGTTTTGTTTTAAATACATATATTTTGTTTTCTCAGGATTAATTAACAAACAGATTTTAGCCAAATACTGATTTGTGGCAATGACTTGTAAGACAAGCTGTTGCTCTAAAATTTACAATGAGCTACTTTAAAAGTTAAAGTAGTATCACCAGCAAATTTAATTATTTATCGACCATCATATTGCTGATGACAAAGTTATTTCTATAAATTAAAAATAGAACTGGTCCCTGAACAGTTTTATTTACAATACAAAATTCAAGCTTACAACAACTAAGGCAGGTATTTTTTAATGTGTAAAATACAATTACTCACAAATTCTGATAAAACAAATAGCCTACTATGAAAATGATTTAGCTAGGTCTGGATTTTGAAACAAATCATTCAGTGGGCTAAATAACTAAATTGGTTTCTACGAACTAGTAATAAATTTAATCTAAGAAGTACATTTAGAAGTCAAATAAAAAAGATATACAAAGCAGTACAGTAATATGTTAAAGTTATGTAAATAAAAAATGTTAGTTTGTAGTTTAAATGATGATCCCAGTAGTTTTTCTGATTCATCTTTTCTATTGTACTTGCTACCAGGGGCGTAGCCAGGGGGGCACAGCGGGCAACAGCCCCCCCCCAAACCAATTCATTTTGGTAGAAAATATTAACCTACAGAACAAATTTATTCTACTACATCAATACTAGGAAGCAAAACTAATATTGACTATTATTTTTGTGAAACGAAACTAAGAACTGCGGCTTTGCGCCCGGTATTACAGCAAAACTAGCATCTGAGTGTGACCACATTGTATTCATAGATTCTCGCACTGTCGCCTACCCTTCCGCCCGGCCGAATGGACTCGTCCATCAGCATCACTGCATTGACAGCGTTCGTTCGTCGTGCGTGGCTGTGTCCTGTATAGTCGATGTGTCAATATGGCGGCTGCGTGAGTGTCTTGTGACACTCATTTTTGTTGAAATGATCTCTCGTGTGTGTGTGTGTGTGTGTGTAACTGATAGTGGAAATTGTGTTTCAATTATCATGTCTCAAGTAAACCCTTGAAATCGTAAAGGGACATTGGAATCATTTATAATTAAGAAAAGTAAACCTTCTGACACTGGAGAAACTAGTGACGTAGTGGACAATATTGTCAATGTTAATAACGTTAACATCAGTGAAGCCACCTGCATCTCGTCAGGAACTGTTACGAAACAGAACTATGTGAGTGTACTTAATATTAATGACATTTCTGATGTATTATCAACGCTTAAACTAACATTGATAACAATGTAAAGTACCAGATTTTGACCCAAGATAGTTTTATATATTTAGAAACATTTAAATTTACCACAAAAAAAGAGGGGACCAAAAACAGATGTTGTCAGTTGTAATGGCTGAAGCAGTATAAATGGGCAGTTTATTCCAAAAATATTGATGGAATTTTATGTAAACTGTAAACATTGTTTTTTATTTGGTAAAATTACCTCTCATAATGCTGCTATTAACACTTTGGATACCGTACCCAACAATTCAAAAAATGGAAAAAGGCACTTGAAGTGTTAAAAAAACATGAGACTAGCACTTATCATCAAAATAGTGTCTTGGATAGTGACGCATTCAAAAATATTTATAAAAATAAATCCTGTGATGTTTTACAAATGACAGACAATGCGGTTGTAAAAAGGGCTAAGGAGAACAGAGAAAAGCTCAAATCAATAGTGAAAACAATTATGTTTCACGGTAGACAAAATATTCCCTTACGAGGACATCGTGAAGGAAGCTGTTCAGACATTCTTGAAGATGATGAGGAGGAAAGGCGACAAGGAAATTTTAGAGCCATGCTCAAATTTAGAATAGATGCCGGGGATACAGTTTTAAAAGAGCATTTCAACAAAGGTTCAAAAAATTCATTATACATTAGCCCACAAATCCAAAATGAGCTCATCTCAATTTGTGGCAATATAATAACAGAAAAATTTATTTTTGAGGTAAAACAATCGTCATATTTTTCTATTTTGTGTGATGAGACTACAGACATAAGTGGAATTGAACAAATGTCCCTAAGTGTCCGCTATCTAAAAAATGATATGATTGTTGAAGCGTTTCTGACATTTGTACCAGTTCAAAGCACATCAGGAGAAAACATAGCCTCTGTTATTTTAGAAACCGTTGCAAAACTTGGTCTTGATCTGAATAAGTTACGAGGGCAAGGCTATGACGGGGCTGCCAATATAGCGGGCCAATTTAAGGGTGTACAGGCAAGGATTTCAAAAGAATACCCGCACGCTTTGTACACTCTCTGCTGTAGTCATGCATTGAACCTTGTCATTGTATCAGCAACAAATAGCACAGCAGCATCTAGACATATTAAAAATATGTTGGCTACAATCAGAAGTGTTATAACATTCCTGAAACATAGCAGTTTTCGAAGAGAAGTCCTAAAAAAGAATATTGAGAACTGTCCTGTTAGCCATGCTCTAAAAACTGTTATAGGGCAGTTTTGTGAAACAAGATGGGTTGAGAGGCACACTGTTCTGATGGATTTTATTGCATTATTTGATGCAATAATATCTTCACTCGAGGAAATCAGTGAGGCAAAACCAGACTCTGGAGCTGCTGCTTTATGACATGCCCTCTTAAATTCAGATTTCATAAGAAGTATGTTTGTCTGTGGTGAAATAACTGCCTTGATGTTGCCAGTTAACAGGTTTTTGCAAAAGAGACACAGAGATCTATTGCAAGCTCAAAAATATTTAGATGCACTAAAAGCCAGTCTTATTGAAAAGAGAAGAAGTGCAGATGAATGTTTTAACGATATATTTATTAAAGCAGAAAATCTTGCAAAGAAGCACAACATCGAGATGTCCTTATCGCGAGTCTGTGGAAGGCAGATTCATAGATCAAATATTGCACAAGAAAGACGCAAAAGCTTACTTTAAAGTTAATGTCTATATTCCATTTTTGGACCATTGCATATTATCTGAATGTACGTCAAGATTTGGGGATCATTTTAATCTGGTCACGAAGCTGCAGTATGTGGTACCAAGCTTCCTTGTAAAAGCAAAAATGGACATCGCCAAAAAGTCTTTGAAAGAAATCAACTTTCCAGATATTGACACTATAATGCTTCAACATGAAATTGAAATCTGGAAGAAGAAATGGGAAATAGAAGAAAAGGAAGTTGGTAACATCCCATCATGTCCTCTTCATACTTTACCGTTCTGTGACAATGATTTATTCCCAAATATAAAGAAAGTGCTTGAAACGTTAAGTGTAATTCCTGTGACTGTTGCTGAAGGTGAACGCTCCTTTTCTACCCTTTGTAGACTTAAAACATGGATACGATCCACCACATCTGAAAATATACTCAACGGCTTAGCCCTACTCAACACTCACTGGCAGGTGCCGCTTAGTGCTGAAGAAGTAGTGGAGCGATTTTCTATTTGTTCCAAGAGAAGAATGAATTTGATTTTTTAATTGAAGTTATATTTCTTTTCAAAAGACTAATGGACAATAAAAATAATTTCATATTGTTGAATTTGTATTTAGGATTGTAGAAATGATACTGCAAACAAATAAATAATACTGAAATTACACCTTTAATTGAGTAAGAGTGATTTATTTATATTCCATTATTCTTTTCTTTGGGCAAAAGTTTACAAGTTGTACTTTGTAGCCGTGTATGTTTTGGTAAAACATTTTCCAACACCCAACAATTGCATAATTTTAAGTGCCAAAGTATCATAAAATATGATTTCTTGAGATAAAAAAGTTCAAAATATCCCCTAATCCCCCAGGTTGTGCCCCCCCCCCCAATGTATTATCCTGGCTATGCCCCTGCTTCCTACAGAGCCTAGTTAAGTTAGTGTGTAGCAGACTTTCATACCCAATGGTTCTTCTCAGTGGATATGAGAATTCAATTATTGTAATTTTAACTAATCATGTAATTAAGTTTCTCACTCCTTATACATTGAATGCAAATCAATTGTAGGATTATCCAAAAACTTTTTATTATATTAATTTCACTGTATATGTTATTAGTTATAATAAATAAACAGGTTTATAAAAATAAAAGTTATTTTTAAAAACCTATTGTTCCGGACAGAGAACGTAACTTGAATGAATCTATGTTAAACCTTTAACCATGCCTTATGTCTGTGTAAATTTTTAAATTGTCTAGGCCAACTACCATACACATGTAAAAAAAAACTTATACTTGCTTATTATTATAAACAAAATGTACAGATTGGAAATAAATTAATATATCAGTATGCCAAACTCCAAATAGCTGTATTAGTAAAAGAGTAGTTATTATTGTTAATTCCTGTTCTGTGGATTTTTATGTAGAATAAACTATTAATTTATTTAAAACTTTCCATTGCAGCCGTAATTTATTGGGCAATATTATATATGTATATTATGTTGTTATTATTATTACATATGTATATTATGTTCAGAAAATAATAAAAAGTTGTTTCAAAAGTTCTTACTGTAATTTAAAAAAAAAAATTATCTTACATCTTTGTTTTAATGTCGATTTTTAATTAATTTGTCTTACAATATTAATCTTAATGATTTATTGCAATTTTTAGAAATAGCAGCAAAATATATAATGTTTATCTCCTCAGCCCTCTTTGTCTTCAAAATACTATAAAATTAAGAAAATAAGGGCAAAGAGGTAAAAATCAGACAAATTTGTAAATAGGCCTATGATTTTATCAACAGTTAAATTAATAATCATTTGTATTATGTTTTGACCATACATATGAGTGAGAGAGTATATAATGCTTTTGCAAAGTTTATTATTGTTGAAAGTTTCTTTAATACATTTAAAACACATTACTCGTTATCAGTAAAAACTTACCTTAGCTACTTCTATACAATTTGAAGGAATTCCCAGAATTTTCGCCATATATACAATACATGCTTCATTAATAGATGATTGAGTTACTAGCTTTAATTCAATTCTACATCCCTCTGAAACAACTGTAAATAAAAAATATATACATTATATAAAAACATGACAGGTGTATAATTAATGAATTTTATTGGTGAAACCATTTTGAAATTAAAATTTCATTTTAGTTAGATCAAAGCTAATTATGAAATCCTGTTAATCTAACCAAAAAATGGAGAAAATGAATTGGTGAAAATTAATTTTACAGTTGCTATTTTGATTTTTAAGGAAAGCTAATTTGAAGTTTACAATCTGGATAATTTTTGTAAAAATTGTAATGAACATGCCCACTTGTGGAATTTCAGATTGGAAAAACAGAAATGTTATTTAATGAATCGTTATATACGAGTATTCTTACAAATTCCTTAATAAATTTTAGACAAACTGGCCCCAAAGATTTTATTTATCACGTAATAATCATTATATGTAAGACCTACGAGTTATTCCGTACACTCTTCTATTATCGTGACGGGCCAATACTTTTATAAGAATGCTTCTGTCGTCATCGGTTAGAAACGGAGTATCTTCCTCATCCAAATTGGTCCAAAGTGTAACCTTCAAAAAAAATATATAGTAAATACAAACAAAAATAAATGGTACAAAAATATTACACAAAACTTTCTTATAAATCTGTATATAACAGCAAATCCTAAGGAAATCAAAATTATTCCTCCTCACAAGTGCTAATTTTTTGTGAAAGAATTTAAATGAATTATGAACACTGTTTCAAACAGGCAAACTACGTTAATAGTCATTTATCTTGAATCCAGGCTGATTTGGGACTGTTTTAATATAGTGAGTGACAAGCAAAAGATAATAAAATCACCCTGAAATGACTGTGCAATCATGCATACTATATTGAGAGAAATGAAGCTACTATCACTTGGCATGAGCTGTTGTAAAACGGGCTCTTTATAGTCCGAAACCTTTTTATGGACGTTCAAAAGGCCCTGCGAGGAACACGATTAAGTTGTGATCTGACAAATGAAGGTCTCTCAAGTAGAAAAAATATAAGGCTTAGACTAATGAGGACATTCGTCCTAAAAAATTTATTTAATTGAGAAAAGTTTTTTTTTTAATTGAAATAAAATATTTCTCATGAATTACGGGAGGAAATATATTTGCTCATTGAGATAGAGGCTAAAAATATTGAGGTTAGAACAAGATATCAGTTCAAGTCCCATGTAACAGAGTTGGAAGAATAACTTACTGTGCATATGAGATATGTCTGTCTGACGGAGATGTGGCTCATACATGGTCATCCCTGAAGTCGAGGGTACCTAATGGGTTTTGAAAGAATATTAATGAGAATCTGGGAAGAATTCTAGTCGGGGGTCAAATATATATATATATAGGTGGATGAAAAGTATGAGAACACATGACCACCTTCCCATTAAAAATATAAAGTTAAATTCGAAATGGCGGATCCAAGATGGCGACCAAATTTTTGAAATCATAATAAAATAGTATCTTTAAATGGAATATTTCTCAATCACATATACCTGCAAATTTTCCTTATATACGAGATATTAAGCCGTTGTCATACGTTGTACCCACCCTGTGTATATATTCAGCAATATATACATTTTTGGAGCACTGGAGAAAGGCTAAATGTAATGAGTAAATCGGTTCATGTATATAGGTTACAGGTGATATAAAACATATATAAAACTTTATGAAAACAACATTTGTAAAAACAGGTTTTTATTTAGTCAGGGCCCCCCCAAAACTGACCAAATCAGAAATATTGATGTTTAATTTGCAATCATAGAACTTTATATATAATATGTAAATGACAGTTATTAAAACACTAAATTAAACTCAGCAAACTTACCTTCCTATCAAAATATCTATTTTTCCCCTGTTAAAGCATTTGTTTTCTTTGTGTATACAATCTATTTGGTAACATAACACATTATAATAAATACAAAAATATGTTTCTACGTTCATTTTATGTTTGTTTTATTCCTGAAGAACATACAACCAACTTCAACCAATCGCAAGAATTTTTGTCAAACTCTTAATTAAATATAATGTAAATCTTTAATGTCTAAGATAAGAATTTAATTAAATGCACCATTGGACTGATTTACTGGTTAATAATGGTTCTTTGACAAGTTTATGTAATCAAATTTCTAACATAAAATACTATATATATATATATATATATATATATATATATATATATATATATATATTTGGCCCAAGTTCTCTTACACCAACTCAGTCGAGAAACAAAAGGATGTTGAAGAAGCATTGCATGCAAGAAATTACCAAGTTTCAGCCTATTTGGCTGTCCACATCTTAATTTCTTATCCTCCTACACAAACTCTTCTATTCCTTTACTTTTACATTAATTTTTTTAATTTATGAGCTTCTGGAGTCGTGATGTTTGAAAAATGTTATAGCCTGGTTGTATTATTGGATGTATATCTTACAAATAACACAAATATAACTCTAATATTAGCAATCAGGGTACTTAAAGACAAATTAAATTAATTCAAAATTTATGAAAACTAAAATAATATAATTTAATCTATCTTTTTTCAATTTAAAATATGTACAATTTTTATTCTTTTATATAATCATAGAAACTGAATGTTATTAGTTATAAAATCAATCATGTCCTTAAAATTTATAGTTTATTCTATTTATCCTTTATACCCTTGTGAGAAATAGATCGGAATGTGTGAAACTTGAAATTAATATTATTTAAAAATTTTAATTATTAATTTTTATTTGAAATTGATTTTTAATAAAATTAATTTAAATTAGTTATATTGTTATTACCAAATTAGTAAGATTTAATTAAACAGTACCTTGGATGTTCTATGGAGATTTATCTTCCCGAGGTCAGGGTACATTGCCTCCTCTGTTCAGGCCAAAGAAAGATTTCCAGATCCTGGAATGGATTTTCACTGGAATATTTCGAGTGATGATTCCTGGTTGTCCTTCCTTCAACCTTTGTCTGGTTTCTTAGGTACTGCTCACAGTCATCTATTGTTGAATTTTGAAATTCCTGACGATAAGACAATTATTTGTCTTATTCATGCAAATTATATATTCCAAATCGTTTGCTGATATTAGAGTGTGTGTGCTAGGGAATTCCTCACAAAGTTACATTTATGTCGTTTGAATTTAGAACTCTATTTTTACTTTACTCTTTCATCTAATTTTTAAGTAATTTTTAACCAATTTTTAAAATTTGAATATATGTTGTACATCTTTACTCCACCATGTTGCTTAATATAATCTCTTAAGCGATTTCAATTTTTAATATAATTTGAACATCTTTACTGAAAAATTAGTTTTTTATCGAATAACCATCTGACTTCAACTTTTGGAGTAACAATTTAAATAGGGTAAAGGTCTGCCAAACTTCATTTTAAATTCCCTTCGGTTTTTGTTATTATTTTGTGTCTTAATTTTGATCATAGAATTTTAATTAATTTCCCCAGATTCCTGGTTGAATTCTCTATCACTTTATCTCCTTGTACTTATTAATTAATCAATTTTAATTAATTAATTAATTCAGTACTGTTATTCTTTGTTGGCGGCACTCAATCAAAGGGTGTGTTTAACCATTAAGCCTGGCTACCACCTGAGGCATTTCTAAAATGTAACATTTTGAAATCCTGTAAACTATTCAATTTTTCCCCTGAATTGCCATATCTTCCTTTCTACTGGACATATTTTTCTTCAGAAAAGCTCTTTATAATCCTCTTGATCCCTGGACGTGTATGCAACTTGATTGACATTGCTATATCTTTCCTTTCCAAAATTACATTCAAGGATAAAAATTTCAGAGCATTGAAATAGTTAGATATTGTAAATTATCTTATATCAACAGAACTAGTTATAAAATCAGTAACCTTATTTCTACTAAATGTAATCGTAAAGTTGCCTTTTATTAATAAAAATCTAGGGAAAATGTTGGTGAATAATAAAGATAAAAAAGAAATGTTAGAAAATAGTGGAGTTTATAAAATATCTTGTCAAGATTGTGACTCTGAGTACATAGGTCAATCAGGTAGATCTATAAAAGTTAGAATTAAAGAACATGTAAATAGCTGGAAACATGGCTCTATAATAACTCTAACTTTGCTAACTACCTTTTGGACTCGGGTCATAATTTTGATCCGAAATCGAATGTTAAACTCTTAAATATAGAAAATAAAAGCAATAGATTAAATAATTTAGAATGTTTAGAAATAAATAGATCTATTTCACTTAGGCCTATTCTCAACTTAAATGACCACATTGTATTAAATTCGTCACCTCTTCTAAAACCCATCCGTAACATAGTTCATTAACCTTTACCTACCTGCTAGGTCATCCCCCTACCTTCCCCGATTTCTCTATTGTATTTCAGTTTCCTGTTACTTATGTTTATATAGTTGTCTATACTTGTAAATTATCAGTTGCCCGATGATGCCGCAAGGCGAAACAATTGTAGCTCATTCATACTATTAAAATATTTAAAACTTTAAGCTTTTGCTTTATTTTATCCTTGAATATGGAGTTTCAACAAGAAATATCTGCTATTACATTAAAGTTAAAATTACATTCGTCTAATTTTTTTAAGATTTTTCCCAAATCGATTTTCCAATTTTCCGCATTTTCTTCTCGCATTTTGTTCCTTTCCCGCTAAAACCCACTATCCCTTTTACCTTTTTTTGATAATGTCTTTTTGGATGTAGTTATTTTCACTGTTTCAGTCTATTGTTTTATTTGTGTTTTTAAGAGTTTTCCGCTATTTCTTGTGTGGTCTTACAATTAGAAAGGTCGTTTACTTATACTTGCATAATAATTTTTTTAAATATTCAACCAATTTTAAGCAGTGGCGGCTTACTCATAAGGACTCTCGGACGCCCCCCCCCCCAATGATAATATTATTTTAATAATGTAAATACCTATATGTATTTAATTCTTTGGAGATAAATGAATTATGAATTGCCGCTATGGATTTCACCATCATTTGTAGCGGAAGTTTTACAATATAAAATATTTGACGAATGTATTCTGGAGTTCGGACGGTGGCCAGAGCGTCCCAGTTTCATTGCATTTAGTCATATGAGGCAAGCAGCAGACAGAGCTGAGGGTGCCGTGACGTCATTTACACAGCGTGTAATGGGCTTCTAGGGCAGAGTCCGAAGCTGCGCGTGCAGATAACAGTCAGTGCAGCCATCATAAATTAGATGCCGATACCGTTGCCGGTAATATCTCAACGGTAAACGTTGTGACACATGATGTAAGTTTAATCATTAGTCAAGGAATTAAAAACATAGAACATAGAAGATTAAAAGATTTAGGACCCCCTAGGCCTGACATGGTAATAAGTAAAACTCAAAATAGTTCATTTATTTTATTTTAATTTGTATTTTATTAGCTATAGACTGTACAAACTTTGATTTTTAATGTAGTATAAACAAACTACTCTATGTAGTATGTAGACCCCACATGTTTTTAATATGGAGTGAATAACACTTGTGTTACGCCTGCTTTCTGAACCGTAGTGTATGTTTTGATAACATGCCCTCCCTTACGTGTAAAAAATAAAACAGAGCCCTCCCATTGCCCTTAACCACCGGCCGCTACTGATTTTAAGACATGAAAACTTTGAATTTTTGAATTAGCATAAATCATTAATTATAATTAAGAACCTATTGTTCTTAAGCTTTCCTGTCCTTGGTCCTTACAGAAGCCAACATGTTTGCAAGGTCCATTCAAAACCCTGCCATATTTTACATGTTAAGAGGACATGAATATTACATAGTCTACTTCTGATATTTATTAAAATTGGCCTTGAGCGGTTTTACTTGAAAAATCCATCATAATGTGTGTGTGTGTGTGTGTGTGTGTGTATAGTGGGTAATGACTATACGTCTTGATTTTTCTCATTTGTAGTATAAGAACTCAGTTTTACAAATCATTGGACAGGTTCATTAACCAGAACAACTGAATCTTACATTTTTATAGAGTAGTATATTAAATATAGATTAATAGGGGTTTTTTTAAGTCAAGGTCCCTCAAAACTGACCTAATCAAAAATGTTGATGTTTATTTTGCATTCATAGAACGTTCTATATAATAAGTAAATGGCTGTTTAAAGACACTCAGTTAAACCCAGTAAACTTACCCTTTTTTCAAAATATCTATTTTTTCTGTCAAAATATCTATCTTTCCTTTGTGAATACAATCTATTTGGTAACATAACACATATAGTAAATATAAAAATATGATTTACATTCATTTTATGTTTGTTTTAATTCTGAATAACATACAACCAACTTCAACTAATGGTGAAAGAATTTTGTGAACTCTTAATCAGAAGTCATCTTATTACAAAAAAAAAATATTACTTCATATCAAGAGATTAGAAGTAATATAAATCTTTAATGTATACGACAAGACTTTAATTAATGCAAAATTGGACTGATTTACTGCTTATTTGTTCAATGTAACATACAATAGCCTCAGACTAGGAGTGTGTCTGGTGTAATGGGCGTGTCCTCCCTTCTACTTGATTGCTTGATTCCCTAGCCTGACTTGAGGGTACAGCCCATTCCAAGAAAACTAGGTACACAAATTACTGCTTAGCTACAATTTATTTCCTAAGTTATAACTTCGTGACAGACTGCATCTCACTTATCTTATGATTTTGCCTACTTGCACACAATATTTATTTATAAAAACTAAAAACCAACAAAGTATTATGTTGTGTAAAAAAGTAAGTTTATGTAATGATAAACTGTAAAACTTTTTACATAGTAAAAGTAATGACACATATATTCAAAACTAGGAGAAAACATTAAAATTTATTTTAACTTGATATCGAAATGTAAACAGAGAAACAAAATGGACGAATCAGATGTTGTATCTAGGTTAAATAACAAGTGATAGGATTTCAGTGGGTAATTGTTTACTGAGATTAGTACCGGTCATTAAATTTTAGAAGAATAAAGTGTATATAAACTGTTACTGTAATTATTGTAAGTAAACAATGTGATTGGGCTAGAATTCGTGCTAAAACAAAGCGTACCTGCTACCTGGGTACTAAACGTTACGGAGGAAGATGGCGATAAAAGTCTAGTCTATGGTCTTGGGAAGTGGGGGGGGGGGGAATATGAACGAGAAGAAAATGATATATTAAATTTAAATTAACTTTGAAAATTTTTAAATATAATTTTTAAAATGAAAAAAACTTTTTAACATCTTTAATACAAAATATCACTTAAATTTATTTGTAGACTACCTATGTTTTGCTTAGTGTATATGTAATAGACTAAGAAAAATTTATTTCTTGGTCACTCTAGAATTCAGTTCTTCAATATACATTATTGTTACTAGCTGTTAATCGCGGTTGCGCACCCGAATATTTCAGATTCAAGATTGATTGATAAATTAGCTACCATAATACATATTATTATAATGGAAACTGAAATTAGCTCAAGGCAATTATAATTTTTTGTTTCATACATAGGGTATCTATATTTAAAGATAAATCAACACTTTTACTGGTTCAAAGCTTAGTATAAAAACTTAACTAATTATTTATTTTTCTACACACACACACACTCATGACGCATACTAATATATTTGTCACTGAAGTGTTCCTTGTAGACAAATTTTTTTTACTGGATTTTGAAGAAATGAAAAGATCACTACTTTTGCTATAAGCTGATTATTTAAACATTCAATAAAACATTTGTTTTTAAATCAAATATTAGGCATAATGTTACTCGTATGGTAAATATTTTGAAATTTAAAGGCACTAACAACTAATTTTCCCCCCTCCTTAATTAAGCACTTTTAACCTTAAGAAATTTCATAAAAATCGGCCCAATAGTTTCTGAGATTAACGTTAAAAAAAGTCGCGTATGTTTATTAAGATCACACGATGAAAGTGAAAACAATATGAAATTATAGAGGCCTCTTCACTAAATCAGATTTGAATAGTTTTAAAATGTTTGGCCAAAATCAGGTTATAACACTTTCCAAAATATTACACATTTATCTAGACTAGGCCTAACCTAGCTTTGAGTTTAACTATTAAGCTGATGGACATAATTATAAATGTTATAAGTTAAAAGCTGAGACATGTCAGTGTTAATAACTGTTGGAGTCGGAATAATTGACACGGTTATATTTTTCAGAAAACGCAGAAAATTTATCCCAGTTTTCTATTGTATGTAATGCAATCATATGACAACATCCTTCTTGAGTATTATTCAAGAGTATTATAATATAAGACATAAATCGAAATGACATGCTCCATCCCAATAATTGGAATTACGATGTGTATTATATTACTACAATTAATATTTAAATAATCATTAGCCATATTATTAAAATTAAATATATAATATATTTATTCCTATATTTAGTATATATTTCCTTATGAAACAACGTTATAACAACGAAATTCGTGGTTTGAAATGAAATCTCGAACAAAACTGAATTAGTCCAGGCTTGGTATAACCGAAAATAATTATCAGATTTATTTGATTATTGATGCTGATGAACTCAATCAGCTGTTTTATCTGATATTTGATGCAAATGGTTGCTATGGTTATTACAAATTATTTTTATATTAGTCCAGGCTAGGTTTAAGCAAATGGTTACTATGGTAACAACAAATTAATATTAGTACAGACTAGGCCAGAGAGAACAGAATAAAAATATAGAGCGGCTTTCCCTATACTGAATGCATACGAGGCAGTGAGGCCGAAGGAGGCCGCCATTAGCGGCCAAAACTCAACAAGACCGCTGTGACTGACGGGGACGCCGTTAGACATATCACGTCATTTATACCTCTAAACATCGTTCAAAAATTATGAAACTTCACAGGTATAAGAACAAAGCCTTAATGAAGGCAACAGTGTGCTTTAAATGTAAAAAACCTAACACTGTCGAATGGGGAAAATGTTTTTCTAAAACATTAAATAAATTCCAGAACAAAAGTACATGAAATTTTCGACATGCGAGGAAATTTTTTATTATTTGGTCAGAGAAAAAATTGTCGGCTGAGATATGTTGCCAAAGAGTTTATTGTTTCATATCTGAAAGCCATTTTTACCTACCGTTACTACTTACTTAGCAATCGTTGATTATTTAAACGCGTATTAACTGTGTTAAAATCCCGAGCTGTAGCTGGCTCATCGCACAGTTTAGCCTTAGCCTACTATTATTGCCTATGATTATGTTATTTATCAAACGGCATAGCTTATATTATTATGTACAGGTATTTTATTACTTTTTGAAACATTTGTGTCAATTTATAATTTCTGGTTACTGTTGAAATATGTAAAAAATACGATCCAATTTAAAATACCGCACATTTTAACAAATAGATTAAAATATATTTTAATTCAGTAATTGTTTAACATACGGTACGTTTATTTAATGTATTAATCTAACATAAAGTACCGTATATTCAGGTTTTTATTGTGATTGTTTGCTTAATATGTTTGGTTTTAACAATAATTACTAACTGAGGCCACATAGTTTATCCTAAGGTGTTGTTCAATGCATTTAAACAATTTCAATACACAGAGTGAACTGCCTTTATTTACAGTTTATATCAATACAGTTACAGTTTTCTAGAGATACTTATAAATTTTTTAACTTTTTAGTATAGTACCTAAGTCGAAGATTTTAAAACTTTGAAGCTGAGTAGGCTTGTAGATAAACGCTAGAAGAAACTACAGTAATAGATAAATCATTGTGAACAACATCTATAACCACAAGTTCACGGCAATGACTGACTGAACGGACTGCCCGACTGGACGTCTGGTGCGCGCGGCACTGGTCAAGGTCACGCCACCTAGCCGCCATCTTGAGCGGCCAGCCGGCCTCACCTGCGAGAGCCTCCAGTGCCCACTCTATATTTATTCTGTTCTCTTTGGACTAGGCATACCTTAAATTATCAGAATAATTTTATTATTGATGCCGTTGAAGTCAATCATTTATTTTATCTGTTATTTTATGCAAACGCTTGCTACGGAAATAAATATAAAAATGCCTACAAATAGGCATGTGTAAAGGCTTGTATTTCAAACAATTTTAAAGTTAAAAGTAGACATACAAACCACTAACGTACTTTGTCAAGAGTTTAAAAAAAATAACCATTTATAAGTAATTAGCCCTACATTTGAGTGGTTGAAAATGATTTTATAGTATTCTATGTCCTATAAGTCCGACATTTCATTTTCAAACTTTAAAACCTTCAGTTTTATACCAAAAACTGACCGGACTTGAAGACTGAGTGTTGTTTTCTTTGATAATTAAATTTTGGTTAACCCTTGTAGGTAGTGTTTTTACATACTTCGATGACTTTCTTCGTATTCCCGGAGGTTCCATGAACTTGAGGTTTGCCTCATTAGGTTTATGTCATGGCTTATATTTTTCATGTCATGTTTTAAATTTAACAACATTGTTTGAAAATAAGGGTTGATACTTGAGTAAAAGGACAGCTTTGTGATTTAAAAACTTTGCTGTTTCACCATTATTCTTTAAATCATCGGATTTAATTTGAATTATCGGGTATGGATTACACTTATTGATGGACCTCAAATGTCTAATAAAACCTATTAGGTGAATAAAAATCCGTTTTTATACCCTATTATATTTGTGAGTGGCGTGTAATAATTAGTTAAAAGTTGTATACAGTTAATTTTCTTAGTGCTAGGTGTTAGTATTACATTTTCTAAATCATATAATAAAATCAGGACGTCTTTATTTTCTCGTTCTTTGTTTCGAAGACTCCTCATGTTACTTTTTAGAACTTGATGTCGCTCGTACTCACTTTTTAGTGTTTACAAAATTGTCATTCTGTTGTGCTACTTTGTACATTTCACAAAGATCGCATCTGCATGTTCGGTAAATGAAATTCCAGATTTCATTCAATAACAAATATTCTTTGATACATTGATTTTCTTACAGGAATTTGTCCTCCAAGGATTTCTTTATATAATTCAAACATTTTTCCTTCACTTAGATTAGCACCAAGATATAACCTGTTACTTGTCGCTCTACAAAAGTGAGCTTCGAATGTTGGGAATGATGCAATGTGCTGTCTGGCAAAATCACCATCTCCTGTAAGTGATTTGTCAATTTCAAAACTACTATCATATTCTAATGAAGTTGGTGGGATGAAATTATCAGCAGAATCATCGCTACCAAACAAATTGGATAAAATCGAATCATCTAAAATATTATCAATAATAATCCAAACAAATGCGAAATTTTCAACTATACACACCAATAAATGTAATCCACAGTGAGGTATCAATATCCAAAACAAACATGACAACTTGCACAAAAAAAACAAACAGCTCATGTCATTGTGCACACTCTTGTCAAAGTAACAATTAATAAAAATGTTCTGTAGTTAGAACGTTGTCATTTGATACGCACATTTAAAGATGATTGCTGAAATGTTATATAATATTAAGTTCATTGTAAGGGAGGCTTTAGTAACCTCATAAGCAAACATTTTATACACTTTAGGTACACATTTTCTTGTCATTTATAATGACTACACAGAGTATAGAATTCAGTTGGATATGTTCAATCCTATAACCAGTAAAAGTGAATAAATAATCTCAGTAATTTGTCAGGGTGGCACAACTGATGTCAATATTCATATTTTCTCCCTAACTGTAAAGTGTAAACTGTAAAGACTGTAAAGTCCCTTCGTTTTGTTTTCATAATAAAAATGTAAGAAATGTAGTGGTGTTATTAATATTTTCAAATGTGGTTCATTTTTAAAATCACCCTAAAAACGGTGATAATTAAACTCAGATGAGAAAATAAGTGAATATATTTGTGTACAACAAAATATGTAACCGAATGATCAAAGTTCATATATAAGTATTATTCTAGGATACACATGTTTTCCTATAACTGTATTTCTCAGTAACAAGTAAGTGAACCCGCATTGTTTATGTTATGAGAAGTGACTAGCCCAATGGGCTAGTTTATATTAGGTCTGATTTTTTAAAGTTAAATTTAATCTCAAAGCTTAAACAAATTTAAATACTTAGATACATTAAGCTTAAAGAAAAGATCATATTTTAGTTTTTTTTACCAATTTAAACTAAGTCCAAAAGGGTAATTGTTTACAAAGAAAGTGACGGCTTTTTTTTGCAATTTTTTAAACAAGTTCTACATACCTTACTTGTTAATAATAAAATATGTTTTTAACGCTGAGCTAATTTTTTCACTGAAAAACCGCAATTTCAAAACTACAGAATTCAATTCATTTATTATGTCGCCGAAGTCAAGCAACATCCAGCGCGGTTAGTACTTGGATGGGTGATGACATGGGAAATAACTCACTTCTTTCTTTTTTTACAAATTTACGCGTTAAAAGGTAAAATTTTGCGTGCATACATATTTTAACATGTAACTCACTTAATGGACCTTAACCTAGAAAAGTTGAAATTATGTTTTTTTCCCCGTGAAAAAAATAGCTCTGTGCTGAAAACTTATTTTATTATTGAGAAATAAGGTATTTAGAACATAGGTAAATGTTTACTTTAAGGTGGCGCCTTATTTTTGGATTATTATTATTTTTTATCTTGTACTACATACGCTACCTTACTTTTTAAGAATAAATAATGTTTTCCTTGTGCAGATCACTATTTTTCACTGAAAAACATAATCTAAAAACTACCAAATCCGATGTGTTTATAGGTTAAAATATAATGGCAATGTTAATAGCATATGGTTTGGCGAATGCGCATTACACAAAGAGACTGCTAGATCGCTATTTCATATCACAACAGGTTTGTCCAGGTTTGCCTCTCGTATGTTTATTGAAGTAAATAATTTGCTTACTTCGTGATATAATTATATTTCATGACAGATTTGGCACATTTGGCCAAACCTTATATACCTAGGCTATAATTATAAAACAACCAGGCCAAACTTTTCATAAGTTTATTGAAGTTAATAATTTGAAATTATATTATTAATATGGAGGATTCACAGCATATCACGTTAACTGTGATGACGAATATTATACATTTAATTATCTTTAGTAACATATGAGACGTAAATGTAACCATCTGCCATTTATATAGCCTAACCTATAAATACGTCAGATTTTATTGTTTTTTATTGTGATTTTTCAGTGGAAAATAGTGATCTGCACAAGGAAAACATTTATTCTTAAGAAGTAAGGTATGTAGTAGACGATAAAAAAATAAAATCCCGAAAATAAGGCGCCACCTTAAAGTAAACATTCACCAGAACATGTGAAAAAAAAGCTGTGACTTTCTTTGTAAACAATTACCGTGTAAAAGTTACTAGTCAACCTAACTCAAATAGGCTAAAGTATTTGTAATTAATTACTGATTATTTAGTAGGCCTACCTGAAAATTTAGCAGATTATTAGGGACACTGTATAAACATTCCAGTAGGCTAATAAAATATTTATACCCATCTTTTCAGTGTATTGTTCAGCTAAATATTTATTGTTCTTAATGTCACAGAATCATGTTAAATTAACAAAATATCTAATTGAACGTAATTTGCCTCAACTATTTCTTTTAGAAACAACAATATCTATGAATCTCATCTAGACCTATACAACAAATTTAAACCACTTTAAGTAAATTGATAAAGTTTTGAAACTAGTTTGCCTAACACCAACTTTGCACTTCAAATAAGTTAACACTGAAAACAACTTTGCTAAGCTATTTGTACCTGTTGGTGCAAATACAGTATATATATATATATATATATATATATACCTTCCCAGACCTTTGTAAATGTAGACTCATAATGCAATCACAAACTTGACTCATGTTGTCATTGTATACATTCATAATAACCCAAATAAGCCTTAATTACTTGTAAAAAAGTGTCAGTTTCTTCAATATTGATGGATTTTTACATTTAAAAATTGTTTCATGTTAAAAAATATTTGATTAAAGATAAAGAAAGTAAATAGTTTAAGAGGTAAATAGTTTGTTTGCATGATTTTTTAGCGACTAAAATCTAAGGTGAGCTTCAATACATAATTACCATTATAATATACATTGGTAATTCTGCGCAATTACTTGGTCAACCCCAAATTTTTTCATATTTTACTACGGTCATAAGGATGTTCTCAGAAAGCAAGAAACATATAATTTAAGGCCCGCAAGGCCATCTGCCGAGCGATAAGAAGGTTCAAAGTCCACGCGATAACAGTGGCTTGCGGGAGACGCGCGGAAGGCCAGTTGTGACAGTACCATTATATAATTATATATAATGACAGGTTTGGCCAGGTAGCTATATATATAGGCCTATATATATAGCTACCTGGCCAAACCTGTCATTATAGGCCTTCCGCGCGTCTCCCCATCGTACAGAGCAATAAGAAGGTTCAAAGTCTACGCGATAACAGTGGCTTGCGGGAGACGCGCGGAAGGCCAGTTGTGACAGTATCGTTATATAATTATATATAATGACAGGTTTGGCCAGGTAGCTATATATATATAGCTATCTGGCCAAACCTGTCATTATAGGCCTTCCTTGCGTCTCCCGCAAGCCACTGTTATCGCGTGGACTTTGAACCTTCTTATCGCTCGGAAACCTGTACGATTACCTTGCGGGCCTTGAATTATATGTTTCTTGCTTTCTGAGAACATCCTTATGACCGTAGTAAAATATGAAAAAATTTGGGGTTGACCAAGTAATTGCGCAGAATTACCTATAGGCTACATTAAACAAGCTATGTTAGGAATGAAATTTTTCCCATAATCAACTAAGACCCGGCTATCTTAGTTATTTCCAACCATGACACTATCAAGGTATATGTACGCTAGGGGTCTTTATTTTGTAGTCTTTCTCTAGTTTTTTTAGGCCTAAGACAATGATAACCAAGAGATTTTTTGCTTTTAGGTCTTAAACAACAATAACAAAGATATTTTAAAGCCTCCATAACATTTGTAAGCCCTACTGTATATGAGTGATGTTATATAACTCTTTAGTAGATAAGTTATTCATTAATACTTGAATGTTGGTATAAGGTTTGTAACCTATGCAATGAATATTTGATAGGATAGCTTGGGTTAGGCTAATAAATTTTAATTTACCTTTTACAATTCATGTTATATTTAAGTTTACCTTGTACATTAGCCTATTTTATGAGATATATAAAAAATTTAGAGTTAAATAACATATTGAATTTAGTAGAAAATTACTTGCCACATCACATTGTCAATATCCTAAAAAGAAATTATGCAAAACAGATTAAGTTAAGGTAATTTCTCTTTAACCTAAAATTTATGATGGTATTTCTATTATCATTGTAGACAGTAGGCTATTTCTGTTGGTTATTATGTAATCTACCTTGCCCTGAAATTTAGATAAGACAATTGTCGAAATTGTTTAGTTTCTACCTTATTTTGAAACAATTACATCATATTAGGTGACACAAGACATTTTTGAAGTACCAAAATACATTAATTTAGTAGAAAGTAAGAAATATGAAAGTACAAAATCCAGTTCGTGTTATCAATGCCTACATTAATATTTATGACTATGTTTGTCAATTGAATTTATGATCACTTGTTTTATTAGGTCGGTCTGACTAGGTGACTAAATGTATATCACATGTGTAATATATCCTAATATTCTGACATTGTATAATTGAAGAATCATGACAAATAGGTTTCGGCAGGTGACTATATATAGTCATCTAGCCAGACCTATACAACAAATACTTTTGACGGTAAATATCCAGTTGATAGCGTGTTGCGATTTAATGTAGAAATTTTATAAAATCGTGTTTTACATACCTCATTATGAAACAATTGGATCATCCTTAAGTTTGGAAAACTATTTTCAAGTATGAAAATCCATTATTTCTGTCTAAATTTTTTTTTCCTAATTGTTTAATAATGAGGTAACGTATGTAAAACATGATTTCTATATTAAATCGTAATGCAGTATGAACTGGACATTTACCCTTTTGACAATGACAAATAATAAATAGCAACAACTCACAATTGACATGGATGACTGACAATACTGACATATACATCGAGCGATGATCGAGGACATTCACCAACTTGAATAACGTAGTCATAACTATTAACTTAGGCAGTCGTCATCAGAGCTACGTTTGCATTCGTAATAAACTAACCAAACCTGAATTTCGCACTTTTATATTTCTTATTTTCTATTAAACTAATGTATTTTACTATTGAAAAAGTTTTGCGACACCTAATATGATCTCATTTTTTTCAAAATAAGGTAGGTAGTAAATGATTTCCTTAACTAAATTTCATGGCAAGGTAGATTGCATAATTACCATTTCTGTTTACTTTGTGCTATCATAATTGTTTCCTGCTTTGTTCATATAGGCTAACTTGGTCAAGTTATCTTGTCTAATGTTATGAAAGTGACTTTCTGTCTCTTTTCTTTACATATCTCTTTTTTCCGGTCTCATAAACAAGTGGATCTATTTTGATAAATCAAACAGATTTAGGGTACACTTATATGAAAATAAGAAAGAAAAGGAAAAAAAAACAATACAAATTTCCTTTATTGGCCTTCAACGTAAGTTACCTCTCATTTGAAAATGTTCATGCAACTTTAACAAACTGGCAGCGAAGTCCTCTTTAACCTTTTCGCTGCGTATTAAAATCCATGCATGTCCCTATAAATTGCAATTATGAAGGAAAATTTTTTTTTTCATTAAGGCTTTTTTTATTTAAATATTTCTTTATTAGTGTATGTTGCACTAATATATACTTTTAATTTTTAAATAAATGTATTTTTACATGTGTAAAACATGATTTAAGCCCTAAAAACATTGAAAAATGTTCTTTTTTTAAAATAAGTTTATATGCCTTGAAAATTAAAAAAAAAAACTCATTAAATAGCACTTACTTTAAAGAAAAATGGAAATACTATAAGTCTATAACACTTTAATTTTAAAACATGCATATATTTACAATAATTGTGTAATAACTTACTCATTTTGTAAGAAGCGATGGTAGCACTATTTTTACTGATGTCAGAAACAACTGTGGTAATTCACACTTCACTGTCACAGTTTTACACTTTCACTTTTTGAGTACTAAAAAACTAATCCTATCACCTAATAATGTTTTCTTATGTATAATAAATATAAATAATATTGTTATTCAAAATAAACAAAAAAAGTATCCATTATACAAAAACAAACATAAGTAGAAAAAAAAACAATAACAAAATTCTAGCCTAGCTAACACTCCTAAATTACACTTCTTGATTTTAGAATAATGTTCATAAATTTTGCTTCCAGTATAGAATATCGTAATAATAAATTTGTTATTTTGAATACTTAAAAATGTTTATAGAATAAAGCTCCTCTGTTGTTATTTTAAATACGATTTTTTATGAAAAGAGGTTAGGATTAATCACCAATACAGTACATACTGTAACATTTTTTATATAATTGAAGAATAAATTTGTAAATGGAATAGGATTATAAATGTAAAGTTATGGAAAATTATTCAAATATTACATAGAAGAATACAAAATTTAATAAGCAGGTGCAGGGGAACCATGTGATTGAAACAACAAGTAAATCATATGATTTATAATAACAATTTAAAAAAAAGAGGAAGAAATTTTCAAATTATTCTGATATAAGATGATCTGAAGTGAAGTTGATATTTTTAAAGGTATAGGATACGATTGAAAAATAAAAACAGTTTAAGTGAAATATTGAAATATTGAAATAATTATTATATTGAACAATTACCAGGAAGAAGTATATAAAAGGAACATTATAAATGATGGTGAGATGAACTAATTATTATTTAAAACTGATTATTATTTAAATATATTTCTGTTTAATTGTGAAACCCAAATCTGACCCCGAGATAAAAATATAAAAAAAAACATTTATTTTTTTATAGTGAATATTTCTTTTATTGTGCTATTTAAGAACTTAATGATATAAATAATTTTTAATTTATAATTAATTTAAATAAATATAATACTCAAGAAAAGTATTATAAATTTGGCATCCACAACGTGGGGCTCGATTAAATGTGCAATTAAACAATAAGCAATTTCAGGTTTTATAATATATATTTAATAATTTTAAATATATATTATTTTTTAATATTAACTTATTCAATTAAAAGAAATTTCAATTTAAACAAAATAAATAATTAAAATGTCAGAGCAAGGACGTTATGAATTAAGAGATAACCCAAAAGAGACAAAAAAAAAGAGAATTGGAGAATCAAAAGAAACAGGATAGGCCTAAGAAGGGAATGGTACAGGAGGAAGGACAAATGGTTAAAATATTGGAGGTTCAGGAAATTGATGAATGTTCCCCATATTCAGGGCAGGACAGGTTAGGACAGGATGAAAGAGATAGGGTACCATGCTCTGAGGTAGAAGAAAATGTTAGGGAGATAGAAATAGAAAGAGGAGGTGTTACACTTGTTACAGTGAATAAAGAAGAATCAGGATCATCCGAGCTCTTTGGGTTTTGATTTTATTAAGTTAAGATCTTCTTTTATTTGCGATTTTTGCATTTTAATTTCTTGTATTAATTCTGGGTTTTGATTTTCGATGTTTCCCACTTTATTTAACAACAGATGTAAAAGTTGACACATTGGATTGTTGGGTGATTGTATTTTGTTGCCCTCATCTGTGTTCGGAGGTGTCCGGACAACTTCGGCTTCTGGCTCTAAGACGTTGTTTCTATAGTCTGTTTCTAGCTCTCTTTTTGTATCTTCTGTATTATTATTTGATGTATCAATGTAAAGAATATGCGTCTTGTACTCTGGTGAAAGTGTTATATTCATTTAAATGTTGTGTTCAGTGTTTGTTTCAATTTCAAGCTAATTCTCAATGCTTGGTAGAAGTGTGTTTGTTGTTGGCTCCATTCCAGTGGTTTCATTGCGATTAATTTGTTCCATGAGGTCTGTGTAGAGCCTTGTTGATTCCATCTCCATGGCAACGTCATTATATCTGGTGTTTGGCTTACGATTTGAACGTAAAGTATTTCTTTTTGGCCATCTTTCTTTCTTAAATATACAGAGCCTAAATTAAAATTTGGAATATTGAAACTATTACTGTGGTGCTTTAAGTCGGCCCAATTGTTGGTTTGCCTTTGTATACAAATTGTCATGTTGTTTTTAAGCTTCTGAACAAGTCTGTTGCTGTCTATTATAAATAGTTCTAAACAAAGGTACATCTGTTATAACTCCTAATATAATAATAGGAGATAATATCATAAAAAAGATGAAACACAAATTTTGTAGGTCTGGCGATAGGTAAATATCTTTGTGGATACTATTTCCATGTGTGAAAAATTGCTTTGATTATTTTTGTTGTATTGAAAAGTTTTCAAAAATATTGCATTATACCATACACTTCTCTGTCCTATTATGAAATTTTCTAGCCACATCCGATTTATTAAGTAGTTATATGGTATGACTCTTTAAGTCAAGAGATATAAAATAAGTGTTATAATTATTTTTAAAAAAGAAAGGAATGCATTTTGAGTTTAGAAATATTAATTATTCTAAGTATATATATTTATGAGACCATTATATACTGTACTAACGTCCGGAGAAGTAACTTTTGAGTGAGAGTGAGACAGAGAATAGTTTGTTTTGCATCTGACATTAAATACTTTGAAAACATTGACTTATATGTGAAAATATATACATCATGTATGCTTGTTGTAATAAACATTTTTAACCAAATATTTTACTTATTGATGTATTAGGTTTACTTTCCTGTTTTATTTCTATAGATAAATCTGATTAAATGAAATAATGCTACCGTAATATTTTTACAAGTAGGGCCTACCATACATATTTTTGATACATTTAAATACAAATGAATTACTTTTAACACTAAACGGGGAAAATGCAACTAAAATATACAGTAATCAAATACAGTATAATTTAAATACTGTAATTTAAATATTGCAAAATAAGTTTAAAATTATTCTAAAATAATCATAATATTTTTATAATAGTTATTGTTTTAGAAACTAAGAAGTTATATAAAATACAAAAAAATTTAAAAAAAATACATTTTTAGCGGAACTGCTAAAATTTCATTGGCGTCTTCCTTATATTCGTAGTTGTCACCTTCTTCTTCACTGCTTTCCTCTTTGTTTAATTCTGTACCACACCATCAGTTTTTCCTTAACTATTATCATTACCATCAAGTGTATTTATTAATTTGTCGACTGCATCTTCTATAGACAAAATCTTCTTTGTTGACTTATCTTTAACCCAAAATTCTTCCTCAAGCTGGACGAAATGACTGCAATAGCCTGCCCAGTCCTCCTGTGTGACAGTTTCTATACCAACGTGCACTAACTCTTTCAGTCGAACCACCAGTGACATATCTCCAGTTGTGTTGTGTGATCGAATGTACTCTTTTTATTTAGCCTAGGCTAACTCTAGTAGATTTAACTCGCACATATAAGATGTAGCCTAAGTCAGATTACCGTGTGGCCACTTGCAGGCAGTAAGTTATCAACCCTATACTTTTTCTCTTAAGGAGGCAACTGCTGTATTAGTTGAAACAACTTAATTTTTCTCATGATTCATTACAAGGAACTCCATGTCTTCTTAAATAATCAATCATTTCCCCTTTTAAAGAAGACTTAATTGGTGCTTTGTCTATTTGTTTCACATGGTAAGGGGTGTTGTCCATTACTATAACACTTGGTTCATTTAACCTTTTGGGCTCGAAGACAGTATTTATAGTTTGTCCTAAGTGCTCGGAAGGGCAGCTGTACTGGCCGCCGCCATTTGCGTGAAGTCGTATTAGTTTTTGCTATAATGTCCTCACAGCTCGTATGTCCTTTAGTATTGGCCAAGATAGAATATGTTTATCGCTCGAATGGCCAGTACCACTGACCACTAGTCACATATGATATTTTATAATATTTTATTTGTATTATAATGTCTGGTGAGTGCTGAAACCTATTAGGCAACTCTTGAACTAAATAATTTGATGAGGAAAGACCAAAGATTGTGCAGTATGGAGTGATAGAAAGGCAGGCATAGAGAGAAAGCGTAGTTAATTTTACTGCAAGACTTGTACTTACTACCCTAGACTACATATTGGACTGTGTTTTGAAAAATACCATCCAGTTTTACCATCATGTTTTAAAAAAATTAAAGAAAAATGTGAAATAGTTTATGACTGAGTATAACATGACTGTAAAGTCCTCCTTTAAAACAACTTATTTAGTTATGTGTGTTAAAAATATACATATAAAACTTACATTCCCCAAATGTATATTTATCTTAATATTAGTAAGTGTATAAAAAAACAATTTTAATTGGTGTTTACTTGTTTTTTATACATTTACTATGAGTGTGCAAATAACACAGAAGTCATTTGAAAATAATTCCGAGCTGAGGAGGGAAACAACAAATATGGCTGCTGAGCTGTCAATGACAGTAGTGCGGCCAGCTGTACTGGCCATCCGAGCAGCGAGGGCAAATTATGACAAAACAAATACATGCTGTCTGCAATCTTGGCATGGCCAGTACTACTGGCCATTCGAACGCAAAGGGTTAAATTCAGTATCACTTGCTCACAAACTTATCCATTTTTAAAAATTGACGGAGTTCATCTGACCACGGATGCACAGCCAGTAGTACAGCATATTTCACAAAACCATTGTAAGACACAATATGAATGTTGACAAGTCTGTTGGAAGCATTCGTGCTTTTAACCACTGTGATGATATCTTTTTCTATCAAAACAAGGTTCATTTAAATGATTGTTCACTGTCTTTTTCACTAAAAGCACCTTTCAAATAGTTCATATGAAAAGAATACACTTAGGCCGTACCACATTTTACCATTCGATTGTCCACGGTACATTGTTCTTAATTGTCCATACATATCAAATAACTAATTTACCAGTCTTAATTTCATTAAAAAAAAAAAGTCTCTTTCTCAAACCATATTGTTTCACATAAATATTCACAAATCGACAACACGTCTGACTCTAACAAAGACTGACCAAGAACTCGGTAAGACTGTCTTACAAATGTTTACTCTTTGATTTACACTTCTCAATTTTACTTCTAAAAACATCTCTTACTCAAGTTCATTATTTCATATAATATATTCACATGACCAAGAACACGTCTGACTTTAGTGACACACATTTCTAGACTCTCTCGAAGACTTATGAAGACTGATGCTTTGCACTCTTGCATGCGGTTTCTAACCAGGGGTTCACACACTTCCAAACACGGAAATATAGTCTCGAACCCATAATTGCTTGGTAACAAACATTTTTCATTATACATATACAAAATTTCATTCAAATATTAATTCTATATTAAATCTAAACATTGTTATCTTTAAAAAAACATATTTCTGAATACATATGATAATTCATCTTCCCATTCTCAAACATTACTATAAATTTTAACTCGACTCCATTTTTTAGAACCAATTACATTTTACCTCATTTATATTCATTCACCCAATCACGTTGCTTCTTTTATATTATTTATTTCCAAGTTAATATTTCAAAAATTCAAAAAAGACATGTATCCTCAATTTTAATTGAATTTAATTTTGTCTTTAATTCCAAAGTTAAAATTTAATTCACTTCTTTAAATGCATAACTTTATTTAAAAAATACACAATAGAAAGTCACAATTAAAATATTTAAAAAAAAAACCACTAAACCAAGAAATCCTAATAGATAAATACGATACAGAAAGTATATTTTAAGAATTTTACAAACTTTAAAAAATGAAAATTTGTTAAATGTTTAAAATTAGATTTATTAATACACAGAATTGAAATAAGTTTAAGGGCAGTCCGACTCCCATAAGAGTATAATGTTAGCTTAAGTACCTATATCTCAGGATTGGTAATAGATACAGTCCTAATTTTTTTATATCTTCTTGAATAGCTTATAAACTAGTTCCCTACATGAGTTTTTTTAATTTTACAAATAAATAAAAAAATTAAAAATCTTTGAAATTTTTTTGATTTTTTGTTTTTTTTTTAAGTCATATTTTTTTTATTTTGTCTCTTAATTAAGAGATATTTAAAAACACCTGTGTACGGAACTAGATAATAGTATGTTACATATTGTGTAAAAATTTGGTTGAGTTAGGCCTAATAGTTTTTGAGTTATGGGTACTCAAAGTTTAAAAAACGCAAGTTTCGGTAAATCAAGAAAAACCAAGAAAGAAGCATATTTTGGTCACTTAGTTTGTTTTAATGATGGCCTGCACTGTAGGAAGGGTTGTCTGGATCTTCTGCTTCTTGGTATAGATCCTCCAGCTTCCTTTTGGCCAAAGTCCTTGACTGCCTGATTTTCTTTCAATGTCGGTAGCGGCTTTATCCGCTTTGCGAATCCGCTGGGCGTCGAGGTGGTTTAAAGCAAACCGCATATTCAGTCCTGGTTCTAGCCCAATGTTCTCTAAAACCTTCACTTTGGAACTGTATCCATCATTGAATGATAGCACTGCCTCATAAACACCTAGCCTAAGAGCACCTAGTGTAACAAGACGTAATGGTTATGACACCGTTTAGTGAAGTGTGGCCTCGCTTCTGCCAGCTCCCATCGACTGCAACACATAAGTCCTTAGAGTTTTCATTTTCCATAACAGCTTCTGCTACTGCTCTAGACATGGAACTTTCACAAACACTTTCTACATGCTTGGATAAAAACTGCTCATGCTGATTGAACTTAGAGTACGGTGTAGGTAAGTTCATCATACCGCAAAGAATTTGGGCAGCCGTGTAGCCTTTCCCTATTACACGTAAGCCATATACTAATCTCAGGTTCAAGTCATAATAAATACTTTTACATGGTTGTTGACTAGGCCTAATTTTATCTTCTGTAACTTCGGGACAATTTTCAAAAGTTTTTTTTTTGTGCTACAGCTACATGAAACAGAAAATTCTATTGCAAGCCCGGACAATTGTTTTCTGCGGAATGATAGGCTACTACGACAAACCCTACAAATTGCAAAATCTGACAAAACTGATTCTAACTGTACAATGTTCACTATATCATACTGTAAAGTATCATTTAAATCGTCATAGTAGGCTAGGTTAGGGGTCAATTTCACATTCAAGCTAGAACAAACTTTAGGTGTAGGCCTAGGCCTAGTCTCTTCATTACCTTGAGTCACAACTTGTGGTTTCTTACCAACAACTTTCTTCTTCTTATAACATAGTTTTTTTGTCCCTAGTCTCTTCTTATTACCCATTTTTAACAATATTTACACTAATAAAGACTTTTCACCATAACACATCACCAAAACAAATAAAAACACTAACTTATTTCAAAAGTTTACTTTTAACCTCTAACACAAAATGACAACATATGACAGACAATACAATGACATCATATGACAGCCAAAATATTGCAAGACGTCTGCTAACAACAGTCTGTAAGCAAAACATACTACTAACAGCTGAAAACAAAATGTAATTCGTTTTATAAGGCGTTACTATATGAGGTGGCGCTCAGAGCCGTCCCATGTGCCAAATAGAAGTTGCAAGTCTTATTTTATGTTTTTTTTACGTGTGGTTATCAATATAGAAGAATTATGTGTTATATACCATTTTAAAGAGAAAATTATAAAGAATTATAATCAATAAAAAAATAATAATGCACAAAAAAAAAGTTTTTCCATGTCAGACTGCCCTTAATATAAAATAAAAACAGAATTTTTGGAATTAATCAAAGTATAGAGTAACCAGACTGTTCGGTAAACTTTATTTATTACAAAAATCCTAAAACTAGTTTTCAATGTTAAAACAATAATAATAATAATAATGTTGTCCTATGTAGTTCTATTCCGTTATTTTATTTATTTATTTATTTTATTTAGTAGGATATTTACTTCAAATTGTTTAATACTACATGATAAGAATTCAATACATGTATATAATTTGTATTATTCCTAATGATATAAACAAAAATGTTAGTTTATGTAGACATAATATTAAAAACTAACATTATTTAATATATAAAACATGAGCAAATTATATTGATAAGGTATTATTGCTTATAATTACACTATTTTGTAGGAAGAACAGGACTTAAACATTAAAAAATAAAATAATAGCATATAAAAACCTAAACAAGTGTAGCAATATCTTACTAACATCCATTTTATAACAGATTTCATTATACTTTTCATGAGTTAAAGTTTTATAAAACTGACTATCTTCCCCTTCACTTGAATCATTACCCATCTTATCATTTAAATTATGTACATGTTTAGTATAACCCTATACTTATTACTAGTATGTGATTTAATAGCAGGTTTACTTACAAATTCTGAAGTCTTAGCTCTAAACATTTGCTTATATCTGCAATCTTTATACATATGTCCACTTTTATCGCAACATGAACATTTCCTTGTAGTGCTGTGCTCCATACTATTTCCTCTCCTCTTCCCTTTATCTTGTTGTGGAAAAGGATGTTTATTATAGGTTGAGACTTCTGCGTTCCTGAAGAGCCCTGTTAAATCTTATTAACCTCGCCATAGAATTTTGTAGTTAATGATGCAGTGTTGACTTCTGCTGCCTCCGCTGATGTTACCATCCGGACTGCCGTGTCAAATGTTAGAGATGACTCTCTCAGGAGATGTTGTTTAATTTTATCATATCATAATCCACTTACCAAATTCACAATAAATAGACATTTTCTTTAACTGAGCTAGCCTATATATTGAGCTATAGTTTCATTTTCTTGTTGAATACGTAAACTGAACTTATACCTTTCAGCTATCACTGATAGCTTTGGATATAAATGTTCTTGCACTATTGACTCTAACTCTTTGTAATTTTTTGTAGCTGGTTTAACAGGCACACACAAATCCCATAACATATTAAAAGTCTTATCCCCAATTAACGGTTAACAAAGTACTTTTTTTGTATCAACTATACTATTTTAATCGACAAAAAGTTCAAATCTTTCGATATACGCTTGCCATGTTTCTTCATTAGCACTAAATTCACCAATTGCGCCATTTTGACAATGTACAATAGCTTACTTGCAGTGAAAAAGCCTATTGCACAATAATACTAAAATCGATAATTAATGCCTTACCGTTAATCACCAATTAAAGTTTACTAATTTCCTACAATTAGTTACACTAATTGCTTTCAATTAGTTTTGAAACCTGATTTTCACTGTTGCCTGTAGACATCCTGGAGTTGTATCTATGCCACCATTACTCTCACTTGAAATATAGTTTTATCCTCATCGCCAGTTGTAGTGTATCACCTTAGTAATTAACCAAAACGATACGGAAACTATAACTAATGTGAGAGGTAACTTAAATGAACAATCAAACACAGTTATAGTTAACGTGGTGTCCATTGCTAGTACAGACAGGAGAACCGGAAAGCCCATGAGAGAGCCTTGGAAAACAGGACTTTGGTATAACGGAATTGCAATAGATGACAACCAATTGTATTCAAGCAATAGTCAGTACAAATATTTACTATCTTTAGTATAGTCACATTATATTAAAACTATATACCACAAGATACCTCTCTCTCTCTCCCTCTCTCCCTCTCTCCCTCCCTCTCCCCCACACACAGACAGGTATAATTTATTAAAAAATGTACAGAATGCATAAAAGATTAGTAGAACATTTTAAGAAATTTTATCTACAGCAACTAGTAAAATCTTTCAAAGTTAAATTTTTATGTTTGATTATAGATTGAACCATGACTGCAACCAAACGCTCTTTACAAAGATAAGATGGAAAAATATTTTAAGAATGAAGTTGAAAATGTTAAAATGGCTAAAAATTAATTACAATTAGAGGAATTTATTATTATAATTTATTATAAATTAATTGGCTTTTAATATGGATTCTGTAACAAAAATCGGTTTTCCTACTGATGTTGTTAAATCGAGTCCTTCAGATTTTGTTAAGGAAAATGTGTTAAAAGTAGTTCCAAGAATTACAAAACAAACCAGAATATCTTTACCAGGCATATCTAAACAATCTCCAGATTTAGTATCAAAGAGTATTATCAAGAAATTTGATTTAATTTGTTCAAAACGTACATCGCCAATCTCGAATAATATTATACCTCAAACAGGTCGGCCAGTTATATCTCTGCACACTGGTAATTCTATGTTGAATAACATTACATCAACTGATAACAAAATTTGTATAGACTCTTCAAAAAATCTTCTAAAACCATTGAAAGAGCCTGTGTTTATTAAAGCAACTATTATTCCAAAAACATCAATAAAAGAAAGACAAACTTCAACTAGTACTACTTCAACATCGAATGTAAACTTATGTGAGGACAACAATATTAAGAAAGCTTTTTATGATAAATCGTTGACATTAAATCAGGCTGTTGAACAATTTAAAAGGCTTAGTTCCAAGGATAATGAAATTGCTTTAATAAAACCTGGATCAGATGAGGTAGTCTTTGAATACTTAGAAAAGGAAAGTACACCTATAATATCCAAACCTAATAATTTAGAACTTAAACCGGAGGAAAAACTTAAGATACTAGGCTTTGCTCGTGAGAATACACAAGGACAATTAATATACACAGACTTTACAAATTTGAACAAGGATATGCCTAATAAAATTATTACCAAGTCACCAAGTCGTAACTGTAATACCAGTAAATTGTTGGTGAATATGCCTAACTCTAAGAAGAAACAAATCACAATATTACTTCCTCCAGACATATACAGTAATGAACATCCAAAAACAATCGTCTCAGATTGTCAAAAAGAAAAAAATGTGATTAACAAACAAACTCGGACATCAATATTTGCACTAGTATCAGAAACAGGGCAGATGCTAGATACAGGTAACTGTTTATTTTATATTAGATTAATAGATTAATTTTAATATTATTTTATAAAAAATATAAGGTTTTGTTTTATATTGTATAGAATTATTAAGTCCTTTTATAAACTAGACTCACTTCTGAACACATACAGACATTTTTGTGGCATGTGTGAAATTGTATTTCAGATTTTGTGTCATTTTCTAAATTTTTCCTCATTCATAATGAACAAGAAATCTTTTGTAATAGAAAACAAAAACTCATCATCTCTGATTTTTGTAAAAAGTATGTATTCTTTGCAAATCACATGCAAATTAAAAAAAAAAAAAAACCATTTAGTGTCTTATCCATCCGTCTCTTATTAATTTTCCTTGGAAGCTATAGAGCCAATGAAATTATTTATTGAAATAATTTAAATGAAATTTTATATATATATATTCATTCTTCAAAGGGTTGACGGGACAAATAAGTATGAAATTTTTTAAAGAATCTACATCCTGTTTTGAAATGGTCATCTTTATCTTTTTTTTACCTGTTGATCTACAATGACTTATTTTAAGTAATGTTATAGACATTGACATTCTGCAGACACATTGAATCATTTTTGACAATACATAGAGTTAGCTAAGAAACGAAATTTGAACCATGTGACTAAACAATTTAGTAAGTATTGTTTAAAAATGTAGCAATCCATGAGGAAGCAATATGTCCATTTAATTTTATTATTAGAGAACAATAAAAATATAATATATGTTTGAAATAAATAATGTGTTTATTTATTTTTTTATAATTTTTAAGGGTAGGAGTTATTGTAACTCTTTAGAAAACATATAATCTGGTGGAAATACCAATTTCACAGTCCTGCTTGTATTTTGATCAACAAGTTTCAAAATTACAGTCATTCAATATGCTAGGCTAGTAATGAAAGCAAAACAAAAAAAGAAAAGATTTTGATTCATAATATTAGATATTTAAAATATAATTCAATGTCCTTAAATAACATGCCTTTTTTGTGTTGGCCATGAAGTCTCAACAGTAAAAGGAATATTTAATCAGTAAGCTGATATTTTTATCTGAGGTCATTAGTCATTTTATGCCTTGACCTACAATAAATTTTCTGTAATTCCCTATACTCTACAATTACAGGAAAACATACCATTTGCCCTTGACACTTTATACACAAGGCAGGCTGTGTGACTGTTGTAGGAAAGTGTTTCTATGCATACAGGTAATGTAAACTATAAGTGTTTTTATTGTTCCATTAAGTTGTTTGCATTTTTTATGTTTTGTGGTTAACATGAAAAACCACAGTTTGTAACACGTGTTCGTGGTTTATTTTATTTCTGTTTATAATTACTCATTTTCACATCTACTAAGAACTTTTTTTTCCCTTTATTTTTTTTCCTTTTTTTTTCTTTTCAAAGAGGAGAGATATAAGAATTAAGTTTTCGCAAACATGAGCTCAGATTTAAGCTAAAATTGGAACAAACAAAGAATCACTGTTTGATTTAAAAAATAATAATAATAAAATAAATAAATTTAAAAAAACCATCAGTTTCCAGTCTGATTTATTTTATTATTATTTGTAAACAAATTTATATAATATTTTCAACCTTGATGTTTTAAACAATTATTAACTTTGATACCAAAATAATGGCAAATATTCTATTTAACTATATTAATCATACAATCAATTCATTATTATCAAATTGCTTTGCACTCAGGGCATGATCAGTGATTTTTTTAATAAACAAAATGAATCATATGACAAAAAATATATATATCACAACGCTTGTCTGGAAGAAAATTTGCACATGCACCTTCTCCAAAATAATAATAATAATAATAATAATAAATACAACTAAATTTTAAACTGGAGGAGCTAATTAGCTCAATATTATTTTGTGATCAATATTAGCTCAATATTACACAGTGATCAAAACGTGTGACAAAATCATCAGTAACCTTTTTGAGTAATTTTATTTAACAATGATGGTAATAATAATTTAAAAAAAGCATTTATCAAATTTAAAGTATTTCACAATTTCTTATATATATATATATATATATATATATATATATATATATATATATATATATATATATATATTTGATATCAAACAAAAATTAATTGACAAATTGATTTAAATTATATAAAACAAATTATTTATGGATGTCCATACAATGTTTTATTTAATTACTTTTGAATATTAGTCCCTTTAGGGGACTATTTACCAAAATTTAGCTATCTGTACCACCCATATTTTTACAAATCATTTACAATATATATAAAGTTTTTGATGAACAGTTAAGATATTGCATATATTAATGTATTTTTAAACATTATTTTATGTTCCGTCTAACAATCCTTTTTTTGGTAATCTCAATTAATTTTGAATCATTTTTTGAAAAGAAAACATTTAGTTATTAATTAAGAGTTTAATGAAAGAAATATTGTTTAAAGAAAAGGATTTTAAATCAAATTACATCATACAAGGACTTGAGTATACAAGAGGAAACAGATTCAGACAGATTTGTACCAAGCTCTCATGAGCACATGTTATAGTTGAGAATTATTTTACAAGATTTTTAATAAAATTAATTACAAACCTTAACTTTTTTTTAAATTCATTTAGAACCTTATTCTTGAATACAGCTATAACAAATTTGAGGTGTATTACCTGGTTTGTAGAAGGATGGACAGTTTGTCCTAGAGATACATAGTTCTTTTCTTAAAAAAAAACTAAATTTTAAGAAAACTTTTTATTGAAGAAAAATTTGAACACAGACTTTTAACTTTTTAACTTTTCACTGGTAGTTTGACTGTTAAGAAAATTGGATATGCGTATTTTAATATCTAGACATCAACAGCGTCATGTTCTGGCTGTCAGAAACTGTAATTAGCTGACTAACATAGTTTCTCTGCAAGCAGGAACTGCCTACAGAATCATATCACTAGACATAGAATTGACCTTGGATTTTCTGCAATATGCTGGATTGCGATAAATAGATTGTTTTTAAACTTAATAAAAATTCTAAAACTACTTTTTTATTAGTTTTAAGGTATGAAGTAAGTTAGTATAGTGTGTTATTTTGTTTCGTTATTATATAAAGATAGTAGTTTTTATTATTTATAAAATTATATAATTAAGAATGAATACAACGTAATAATATATAAAAAAAAATTTTTAGCAAATGTCATTTGATCGCCGTATTTTATGCAATCACAACATAGTTAATTTGAGCATATACTGGTTGTTTCCATAATCGTACCAAAATTTCAGGAGCTTATTCCTCAAATCTAAACCAATAAAAAATTTTATATAATCATACTTACTAAAATTTTTAGTTTTTTATCTAGTCCCCATTTTGTATTTTTAACTAAATTATTCAAATCTTTTTAACAGTAAATTATATGGATTTTAAATTACACGCTACTTTAGTATTATAAAGACCCAATTTGAGAAAAATAATCAACCGATTTTCTTAAATCATTTCAAAATGGCGGCTTTTAAAACTTTTAATGTTTAATATCTCAAAAACCATTAATTTTACAAAATATTTACAACTAACAAAATATTTTTCTTTTTAACAACAAAAAAAGGAAAGTTTTAAAATTATTTTTGTAACTTGAAGGATAACAGAGTTACCGACAAAACTCTGAAAACATTAATTCTTGGTAATTGTCTACAACACGTAAGATTAGTCTAGAACCAAAATTTGTTTCAGTTCTACATATTTTTATCTCTAGATCTTCCTGTAAGGACAACTGAGTTGTATAATGATACTCAATAACAATATTAAAACTAATTTCAATTGACTTCTGTGTTTTGTAGTGATTCTTAATAAGTTTGTAGACCTACCAGTGTATGGAAGACAACAATGTTAAAGAAACAGCTGTTTAATTCACCTATAACATTGAGAGACATTCTAATATTCAGTCACATTAATTAAACTTCTCTAACTGGTTAAAAAAGTGTATTAATGTTACACAACAACTGATAACTAACAAAGTATTGATGTAAATAAAACCTTTTTCTAGTTAGTGTATTGTTATTGATCACAGTCAATAAGTTAAATCCAAGTGTTGTTAAAACATTTTTATTTTTCATTTTTTCATGTATGCCATACCAAAAAAAATATAATCATATATACTCAGAAATCGTGGACATGCATTTAAATTTACAGTCTTGGGCATTGCAACAGCCTTAAAGCTAAAATGCTGTACCAGGAGCACTTTCCTAATTGGAACAAACCTTTCTCTACTATTTATCACCGTCTATGTAAAAGAGGTAGTTTTTAAGTTGACAAACATAATTAGATTAGGAAGCCCTCGTTCAATTAGAACAATTGAATTTCAGAAAGATCTATAAAAGAAATATCCAATAATCCTGAAAAATTACTAGAGAATTGGCTTTACAGTTTATTGGTCGCAACAAAAATGCTTGGACTGTTTTGCATGAGGAAAAACTCATTTCCTACTACATTCAAGAGTGCAAGCTCTTCTACCACATGATTGCCCTTGTCATGTTCAATTTTGTCAATGGTTTTTAAAATGTGCTACTCCGAATTTTTTACATAAGGTTTTTTAACAGATGAACCTAAATTTACGAAAACCGTCACAACATGCACATGTCTCATGAAAACCACTATGCCAATCGTAGACATGCTATCAATACAATTTTCTTGTGGACTGGAGTTGTGAATATTTGTCTGTATTTTACCTCCAACACTCAATGGTGAAAGATATTTACATTTTTAGACATTTGACCTTCCTTCCACCTTTACTAGAAGATGTGCCACTTAACATACACAATATCATGTAGTTTAAGTTTGATGAAGCTCCAGGCTCCACCTAAATGAACAAACCAAAATAAATTGATTGGTCAAGGAGAGCCACTATCATGCCCTACGAGGTCACCTGATATCAATGTTTTTCCTATGGGGCCATCTAAAGACACTCATGTACTCCACCCTAGTGGATAAAGTGGAAGAACTACGCTTAAGAGTTCTGAGTAGGATTCAAATGTGACCATTGGCTTTAACAGAATTTACTTAAATTTTAATTTATCAAATTTTGTGAATCTTCTAAAATTAACTCCATCTCATATTCAGCAAATTTTGAACTCTGAACAAATAGTATAAGGAATTCTTTGTAAGATAATTAAGTTAGGGCCTAGCCAAATATGTATTTAATTTTTTTTATGTTATTGATATGTTGTATGTTATAATTATGATGTAAATACTGTATATTGATAAGCTCCCAAACTCGAAATTCAAGAAGAGATCTAAAAATATTAAAAAAAAATAATAATAATAAAATTTGTATTTTAAACTTTGTTTAGTTGTAGACTAAAATGTCGAAAGAATTGATGAATAAATAAAACTCGTGAATTAATATAAGATAGTTAGTTGAAATATCAAATAATTACCCTGAATCTCTCAGTTAGCTCGAATTACTGGGCCTCTACTGTAGTATATATTTATAAAGAAAGAGATTTAAAAAAATTTATATTGGTCTTGGTGGTTAACAAAATTAACTTGTGAAAACAACAAACATTTTTACAGCAATTGTATATCCAGGGTGTTTCTAAAACTTCAGGAGCTTATTTCTCACATCAAAACCAATTAATAAATAATTTTTCACAGCAGGAAAAAAATAATCAAGGAAAACAAAATCTGTATGAAAGAAACTATAGGAGGTCTTCAAAGTGGCACCCCTCATTCAAAATATATGCACTAAACATCCTTTTAATTGACTGACGGACTATTTCCAATATTTCAGGTATCTGACGAATCATATCAGTTGCCTGAAGATGCCGCAAGGCAAAACAATTGTAGCATATCGTCGCTTAAGAAACAATACAGCCTAACTAACATTTCATCAACTTTACAGGAGGGACAAAAAACTGTTTATTTTCAAGTGTATTTAAGGGATATTTAATATAATGCTATTTTAATTCGAAAAAGATGGTTTGAATTACTTTTCTGTCTTTGAAAAAGATAAATATAATTTAATAAATTTACTTCGTTAGTATTGGTACTTATCGGGTTGTAGATAGGCGTTATTGGTTCTTAATGAATTTTAGATAGGCGGTATTGGCTAGTAAATAATTGTAGTTAGGCGGTATTGGCTGGTTGTCTTTTGTTATTTGAGTGGCATTAAAATAAAAACTTCATTTTACTTTTGACTATCTAGAACATTTTAATAATGCAGACAGAAATACATTATTTACAAAAATTGTCTTTGATAATGACAAAGTAAGCCATTAAACAGTCTTGTACTCAGTATTTTATTTTCTACACTCCTTTCTTTTGTTCTTACTATTAGTTTCACTGTCACCGCCGAACTACTAAAGGCCTATGAAGACAATACCGCCTAACTACAATAACAGTTTTGCACTCTTGTTTTTCCAAAAATTGATCACGAAAATTAATTGCTAGTAAGAAATCGGTTTCCGTTATCACGAGAGATACCAACACTAACAAAATAAAAAACGTATAAACTATTAAAACTACCAAATTGAAATACTACTCAAGCAGGCGACACTGCGTCACTTTTCTCTATGCGAAAGCATGGAGCCTACTGAAGTTAGGCGGTGTTGTTTCTAAGCATTCTGCTTTGTGTAGATAGGCGCTTTCTTTACAGCACGATTTTGCTGCTATCTGATTTTTTTCAGCCAAACTATGTCTGCTAGTTGATGCGGGAGATCCGGCAGAATACGCTGGTATCAATAACTCAATTTCGCTAAAAATGTAAGTTAGGCGGTATTGTCTCTTAAGCGACGATATTTATGTTATTAAAAAATGATTAAGCTTTAGCTTCAGTGCTTTATAGAATCCTATGTTATCAATGTTTTTTTTTATACACATATATTGGCAAATGATTTCTAAATCTAACCACAATATAAACTGTAGATCATTAGTTAATTGTCATATCATAGTTTATTGATTCTGATTTATTTCTTTTTTCCCCCTCTTAGAACCGAAACATCTTTCAGTGAGTCCTGATCAAGATGTGAATCAGAATACCACAACTGTACAGAATATATTGCCATATTCAGTAAGGCAGCCACAGCAAAGCGTTACCTCGGCATTAGATGTGAACAAGAAGACTATTCCATACTCGATAGAACAGGCACAGCAAAAAAATACTCCAGTATTAGTCCCAAACAAAACACTGACACTCGAAGTAGAACAGCCACAACTAAGAGGATTAGACTTGCAGAAAACATTGTCAAATTCATTAGAGCAATCACATCCAGCACTAGACCTAGGAAAGTCACTGCAATTTACAGTAGGGCAGCCACAATCAAAATTTACCACAGCATTAAAACTTCAAAAGCCACATTCATTAGAGCTGCTACAGACTACCAATACTTCAGCATCAAACCCAAAGAATACTATAGTTCCTAACACATCAGTGCCCAATAATATATCCAGATCTATGGAACAATATGTTCACAAATCTATTGGAAATAATGAGACTTTATCATTGTTTAGTACCAGAATAAGTGGCAAACCTAAAGTTCATACTGTTTTACCGTTAAAAAAAACTGCATTTTCAACAGGTACTAGTCAGGAAAAAATTCTACTGAATTTAGTACCATATTTGGATAAAAATGGTGAATTGCCAAAATCAGTTACCTTTGAAGAAAATTGTTCCCAATATCCCAGCATTAAACCAAATATGTGTAAAAAAGAAATACTAATCAATAATTTAAATAATAATTCTGCATCTAACCAATTAATATCGCATACATTGGATGAACTGCCTAGTAGTGAATGTGTAATTGAAAATAATAATGCAAATGACTTTAATAGTATCAGTGATAATAATAATGCACAAAATATTAGAAGAAGTACAGAAGTAATGTGGCCTACAGTTAATTTTAATTCGACGGATAATTTGGAACAAAGTGTTTTACTGTGTGCTTTAAATGATATGACACAATGCCGCAAAGAAGATGAGGAGGGTAATATGTAGGTAGTATTTTAATTGGTTAATTTGGTTTTGGTTTTCATAATTTATATTTTTATAATTGTTAACATGGTTTTTTTTATAACAAAGTCAGTCAGTTTTATTTTCCACTATGTTTCTTTAGAATGTTTTTGAGTCATATTTGAACACTAAAAATTAATATAGATAATCTATACAAGAAAATTTGACACATATTTTAATAATTCTGAAACAAAACAAGTAAGTTATGAATAAAATAGTTAAGTCATTGAATAATTACTTTTGTGGCTATTTCCATTTTGTTAGTAAATTAAAACCAAATCCAATTTTGGAGCAGTAATAACATTGAGGATTTATTGAGAATTTAATACAAACTTAGTTTAAATCCTTAATTAATTTTTTTTTTTAATTATGTGAAAACTTTTATTAATAGTGATAAATATTCCATTGTTTTTTTCTCATAAAACAATTTAAATTACTTCTGTTTGATTATAGTAGAAGACTGTCGTTTTCAAAGTAGTGCAAAGGTATATTATTATTCAAAATGCATTTTGAAATTTGTGAACTAATTTAAAGCTGTTAATGTATAAATTAAAAACTAAAATTGGATTCAAAGGAATTAGTCCGAAAAACTGCTAGGTATTAAAATAATGTAAACAGAGGCCTATTAATTTAAACTAGCAATATCAGCTACGAACCACCATAATTGGAAGGCATTAAAAACACTTATTATTGTGAGATTATGTTTATATAAAAATTTAGTAATAAAATAGACAGTGAATTTTGTAAATTTATACGTCTAAATACGTTCAAATAGAAAAAAAATTTAGATTGTTTGACAAAAGAGATTATTTTATATTTTAATTGAACATTTTGATATAAATGTTCAATATTTTGACTTATAATAAAAAACCATCCAGTGTACTAGCTATATATCCTTAAATATGGATTTTATTTAACTTGGTGTTCTTTAAGAACCTACATATTCTAATTAATAGGAATTTAAAATTAGTAAAATATTAATATTTTTTCTGATAATTTAAAAACATTATTTTTAATTGTGTGTTGTTTTAAAATAAGCATTACAGTATTTATTTTTCTCAGCCCTCTTCAGAAAGCTGTGCTTGACAATGACAAAAATACTTTGAAACGACAGTGCATCATTCTAAAAATTGTGGGATTGCAATATCTCAACCATCAGAACAAAAGTCTAGATGTAAGTAAACAATCAAACATTACTATTTTATTTTTGAAGTCTGACAATGGACAGTTGAGCCCATATATTTTTTTAATACTTATTTAGAATTCAAATCTTAGTTCATAGTAATTGTTATACACGATAATAACTGAGATTTAAACATTAAAAATATCTGAAAGTCAAATGTTTTTAGTTATGTTAAACTATAAAACTATAACTATAACTATAAAAAACTATAGTTAAGCTGAATTGTAAGTAACCATCACGTGATGGAAATATGTGAAAGAACAGTAAAAAGTCTGTCCAGAAAATATCCACCCATTTCTAATATCACCTATGAAAAATGTACAAGAGCAAAACATATTTCATCCTGTAATTGTTTAGGACTAGTTTCAAACCACTAATAATGACCCAAATTTCCTGAAACTGGTGTTAACCGGAAATGAATCGTAGGTCTATGACTGATCCTGAATCATAGCCCAGTCTCCCTATAGATGTTACATAGTTCTCAATGTCCAAAGAAGGCATGGCAAAGTCAGAGCCATGTTGCTAATATGTTTTGATTATGAATGCCAAACAGTTAATACGTAGTAGTCTACTACATTGATGTTGTTAGCTGAAAAAGGCTATGGCTGTTGACAAGTAGTCACTGAACAACTTTATCATGTCAGTGCATTTATCCATTCAATCACATTTAGGATTGTGTGACAAAATATGGAATCACCAAGTGACTCAGCCCAGATTTGGCTCCCTGTGATTTCTGACTATTCTAAAAGATAAATTCACCTTTGAAAGGAAAGAGATATCAGACCATTGACACAATTTAGAAGAATACGATAAGACAGCTAATAGCAATTTCGGTTTTGAAAAGTAAAAGAGACATTGAGATAAGAATGTGAGGTACAAAGAGGTGTGTGAGGTACATGTATTTTGGCTAGTCACATGCTTTATTCGAACAAACCGAAAGACCGATACAGACAGACCAACCCCCACAGACAAGCCACATCGACCAACGCGACTTCCACGATATTGGTATTTCAACAGTGACCCAAAACAACCGTTCAGAAACCCAACTCTCATGGTTGAGTGCACTTAAACCAAAGATTTAATAATCAAGACAAGGATTTGAACCAGAAACTAGACCAACGTTGTGGTGACATCATGAAACAAAATTCTAAGGAGATTAAACAAGAGTTCCAACAGATGCAGACAGCAATGGAACATATAAGAAAGGAGTTATGGACCCAAATCGAAACACAAAACCTGGCCATTCAACAAGAGCTTAGGGACTATAAACGTAAAATAAAGAAGAAATAAACATACAGAACCAACAAGTCCTAGACGAAGTAAGGGAATAAATTAGCCAACAGTCCGAGGCAATCCACCAACAATTGAAAGAACAACACCAACTGATACAAGCTGAACATTAAGCTTACACCAACCAAGAATTTGACACTTTAAAGGCTACAATCTCCATGACCATTCGAGAAGGTCAAGAACATACTTGAAAATAACAACAACAGCTGGACAAAGTAGAACATACCATAATTGATCAATAAGCAACATTGGTTCATCTAGAGAAAGAAGTAAAAGAACACAAGACTGAAATACCCCAACAGATCCATGCAACATGTGGGAATTCTGGAATTGGAATTTCTGAAACAACCATTCCAAAATTCTTTGGAAGAGAACACAACTCCATGAAATATTTGCACGAAATCAGATGATATTACGAGAAGAGACAGAGCAGTTGTACAATATAAGACGAAACTGAACTATTACTAAACTTTTTAGACATGTTTGGAATCTCTTGCTTCAAAATGGTTTATCCTAATTAAAATGAACATCCTAACCTGGGAAGACTTTGCCAGAGCTTTCGAAACCAAGTACTGGAATCGGGAAGTACAGTGTTGGATATCGAGAAATACTTATCACATAGAAAACTAAGTAGGGCAAAATAATTCACCAAACGATTCCTCACCCTCAAAACAATCCAACCTCCAATTCCAGAGCAAGAGATAGTTACCTGCCTAGATGAACACTTAGAAGAGATAATCCAAGACTCAATGCGAGTGCAGAACGTGAGAAATATCAGGGATTACTAACTTCTATTACAACGAGAGGACTTAAAAGAATCCTATACCCGATCAAGAAGGAACAACCCTCCCCTTCACCATCTCGCCTATCAACACATCCAATGCATAATGACAGACAATAAAAACCGATCTCAAGAACACCTCACCCACACCTTTTCTCAAGAGAACCTTGACATACTCAGACCCAAAAGTACAATCCTCGTTTTCAAACCTCACAATCATTTCGGACCACCACCTCAACATGAGAGATCCCATCAAGAAGCCCATTTCCAGAGGGGAACCTTCAATACAAATACCTAGCACAACAACCACAGCCACCAAACAGGCCATCTGTTATCTACAGGAAAGAAAATAATAGAAGTCCAGGGTTCAGACAGACAGATTCCAAAACATGAAATTACCCGACCACAGAAAAGTAAACATATGTCATGCCGTTGCTGAAAGCATTAATGCCAACGATAACATAAATCGTTATGCAGAAAAAAGAAGGTGGGAAAATAAAGCGCACAGATGTTGTCAAAGGGCCTCACTACCATAGACAAGACCACATATGCGACATTGCGATCTCTCCAAGCATCTTTCCTATGCAAAATATAAATTTTGGAACAACCAGGCTCACAAATTCAGCTCTAAAACACAATCTAGAAAATATATACACAATTAGTAATATGTACTGTGACAGAGGATTTTTCTAAATGAAGAACCAGTCGAACCAGAAATTTTAAATAAATCTGTAACTTTCAAATGTCCTGAAATAAAAGTAGAAAAGTGGCTATACAATGTAATATCCTTAATCGACACTGGCTCAAATATTTCCTGTAAGCAGAACAATGGTTCGAGGAACATAAGAAAAACTTAGGGAGATATGAAGAAATACCAGCAACCCGTCTACAATTTCAATTTATCAAACTGTTATTGGTAAAAATTATTTTTATGAAAAAATTACAAAATAGCTAAAAAATTTGACTTATTTTACAAAATTCCCCAAAATATAAATATTATTCAAATCAAACTTATGATCAAAGTATTTTTTGGTAAAATTTGTGCAGTTAGTATGTCAGGAATCAAAAAAGTCGCTTTTAGCCTAGGAATCAAAATGATGAACTAGGACTAACCTAAATAAATGACAAAAAATAATTTCACTTGAAACAATAAACTACGTATTATAAATTGAATTTACTATATAATTTCACAAAAATATATGTATTGAATTGAAAATGCGTGTGTGTTATGTGGATACTTGTATTTTGTGTTGAATGTTTTAATTAAGTATTATCACCCGACGATGGACGATAATGTCCGAAACACGTGTAGTGTAATAAGATATATGACAATATAAACTGGAAATAAAAAACTAATCAAGGATTGCTGGCGGTAAGTCAAAGATAACAAATAGTTTTTCAATTAGACGATTTTTAGTGTATGAAACTTTGAATTGGACTAAGACATTTTTACTTGTCGCTGCAGCTAAATATTGTTCACTTAGAGCAATGGCCGTTTAAGGGTTAATGGTATCCAATTTAATTAAAACCTTAATATTAGGGATCGACAGTATTAAACGTCTAGCAATGGAACTAGATTTCAATAAAAATATAATTTAAATGTATAAATAAACAAAGTATAGAAGTAAAGTTTGAAGTGATTAGTCAGGAAGGAATATTATGTTATATAACTGAAGAATATAAATGTAATAAGAAAAATATAAATCAAAATTATCAATTAACGGAAGTTCCTGAATCAGAGGCAAACGAAACGATACTCAACGCCGATGTCATCAACGATGTCTTCAAAGATAACAATAATATGAGCCCACAACAAAGAAGACAATTAACCGATACTTTATTAAAGTGTAAACATGTTTTTCTGATACAGGACTATGCAACATATACATACATCATTTAAATTTTAAGGAAAATAAAACTTTCAAAGGACAGAGTTATCCCGTCCCACTTGCACATCAAGATGCAATCGCCCATAAAATCAACCAAATGAATAATATAAATGTAATAGAAAAGTCACATAGTGGATTTATATACCCAATTATTCATGTAACAGAAGATTGGCGAAATAAGGTTATGCCTTGATGCCCACCAATCTAAAGGAATAATCATACCCGACTACGAGTACAACAGAAGCGTTAGTGAACTGTCTAAAGGTAGAATTTGCAAATGGTTGTACTCTAGATTTAACATCATTTTACTAGGAAATACCATTAGATTATGAGTCACGAAAATACACTGCTTTCCAATTCCGCGGTAGAACCTACCAATACACAGTTACATTCTTTGGAGTATCTACTTCACAGGTAACACTAGTTAGAGCCCTAGACGATATTTTCAGAGACAATGTAGAACCTTTCACATTAATATACATCGACGATATTTGTACAATTTTGCCAGATTTCAACAGTCATATTTACATTTTATATATAATTACCAAATTAATGGAGGCAAACATGACTATAAATTTTCATAAATCACTCTTTTGTCATAATTTGATACCTTTCTTGGGATATACCAATGACGAATGACGGACTTCAGATGGACCAGGGAAAATCCAACCTATCAAGATTTTCCAACTCCCAAGTTCAAGAGACAAATAAAATCATTCTTAGAAGCAATTGGATATTATAATAAATTTAAGACCATTTCGCACAGACGATACAGCCAGTATTACACTTGTCATCCAAGAAAAATAAATTTTTATGGACACCAGAAGATGATAACACATTACAAAACATCAAAAATGTATTCTTTAAAACTCCAACACTTCAACACCCAGACCCAACCAGACCTTTTTACATCCAAACCGATGCATTATACTACGCTATTGGAGGTCACATTTTTCAAATTACTCCAGAAGAAAAGCAAGGCGCTATATAATGTTCCTGTCTCAGGTACTCCAATCAGCCGAGAAACATTATACCACAACAGATAAAGAACTACTATCTATTGTATATTACGATAATCACTGACAACCAAGCCCTTAGATTTTTACAAAAATATAAACTTCTAAACGCCCGATTGATTTGTTGGATATTAGCAATCCAAGATTATAACCTCAAAATCCTACACTGTAAGGGCAGTGAGAATCAAACAGCAGACACCTTAAGCCGAATACAACATCCTACAGTGTGAATACAACTGAACCAGATTTCGATCTACAACACGAATTAACTATTTCCTACCTACAATGGATAATAGATTTAGACCTTAAAAACTTCACCAAATTCCAAAAAGAAGACGTCATATGATCCGAAATCATCAAAATCCTACAAGACTCAACAACCCATTATAACATCCTATATATAATTCATATAAAATTTACAAACGAGTTCTCTACAAAAAACTTCATCAAAATAGGTTGATCCTTATTCCTGACATGTTAGTAAAAGGGTTAATATGGGAATGCCACCATTATTACCTTTACTGTGGAGAAAAAAAAGTTTAGATATTTAACGCTTTATATTAAAAAATATGGGCTGAAGAATACGTACCATCCTATCAACTTGCGACTCCTGTCAACGGTGTAAAAGCAACCCAAAGATCTAGCCCGAGGAATAAATTGCAAAGAAAAAAATTATCAGACAGCAGTAGATATCATAGAACCGCTTCCTAATAGCACAGGACGAACAAAGTACATTTTAGTAGTTTTGAACATTTTCACAAAATTCATACATCTTTATTCTATCAGAACAGCTAATATAAGAACCATCCTTCAGAAACTTTTCGAATTTCATTTCCCACATTTTGGAAAACCAAAATTCATACAAAGTGATAACGGAACATAATTTACAAGACGAAACTGAGTCATGAAACTAGAAGAGAATCATATAACCCCCATCTACAGTCCATATTATCACTCTAAATCAAACATGGCCGAAAGACCCATAAAGGAAGTTAAACCTCTATGAGGTAAAACACTGAATCCGCACAATGTTTAGCAATTTTTGACAACAAATCACTTTTTTGCAATTCAACATTTACCCTAGTATAAATCATCCTAGGGCAATAATTTTTATACTGTTTTAAAGATAATTTTCCATAGATTATTACCATACAACCAAAAGTTCATAAAATGTTAACAATTTTATTTAACAAATAGGTAAAGTTTGTGTATTACTCGCATCAAGAACGCGTAAAGTTACAGGTCACACTGACCTTCAAATTATGGTGGCATCCTATTGTCTAATTTTCACAAACCGCTATAATTGTCTACCAACTTTAGAGTGATACTATTTTATAGTATTTTTCTTCTTCTTTCTAACTCTGCTTTCCAAATTATTCTATCTGTTATAGTTTTAAATCTATAAAATCAAAACCAAACCAAGAATTTTTAATGTTTTTTTCAACTAAAATATTACTTTTTATTCAATTAATCGTTTAGCCTAGTAAAACAAATGCAATCATAAGAAATCCTACACTGTTTGAATGGTTATCTTCCAAGCTTTTCACATTCAATCAACAGAATGTGCCAAAAGCAAAATTACAAATTTCAAAAAATCGATGAAGTTGCTCTATTTTCCGGCAGAAAGTAGCAGGTTACGGCATGACAAAAAATTACGAAATACATTTCATGTTTTATATATTTTTTTTTTCAAATGTTAATACTGATAAAGAAGTTAATCTTATAGATTTTTTCTTATTCTTTCGAACTACGTATTCAAAATTTTTCTAACTGTAGTAGTTTTTGAGATATATATATATATTCTTCGAAGTCGTGACCAAAAATAAATGAATCGTAGATAACTCTACCGCAGATTGAATAACTCAGTATAGTTCATATTTTGTAAGACAGATGTCATACCATTGGAAAGACGAAATTCTGATTTATTATTTGGTACAACCCACTGTACTATAGGACAAGTAGAGGAAAGTTTTTATGTTTCAGACGCCATTTTTCAAGCCGTGTTCCTTGAAATCGAAGTGTCCCTGCCCTACTTTGTTTATTGAGTGAAGTGTTTTACGTTTTCGCGTCGAGTTTTAGTATTGTAATACAATTTATCTATTATAATTTGTTGTTAAAATTTATAATACGTGTTTCAATTGTAGAGTTTTGTTTTTCTTTGAGTGAATGTAATAATTACAGAATTTTTCTATTGTAGGCATGTAGCCTAACCTAAAGCCACGTTTCACAAAAGTTATCTTATGAAATATATTGTGTTGTGTATGTTTGTTGTTGTGAATGTCATACAAAACGTAAGTAAACTAAATCTATTTTATTTTACCTTATATTTGCTTTTATATTATCATCTACACATGTTAGAAGTATGTAATTGTATTTTGGATCCTACAAATATTCTAAAATAAGGTTTCAGCTAAAACAACCTAGCTTTTTAGCGATTTTTGACTTTTTACATAAAAAATATTTTCCTAATGTAAATTTTAGTTTGTTTTTTTTTACCAAGTTCTATTCACAACTATATTACAAAACTTAGTTATGAATTATAAAAAAAAAAAAATAAATTTTGAATAGGATATGTAGAGTATATTATGGAATTTTGCCTTCTGCTATTATGCTAATTTTTATTATAGACGTAATAACTCCAAAAGTATTACATTAAAATTTTTTCACTATACAACTAAATTCTATGCACCTTTCCGAAGTAAATGATAATTTGTAGTTGTTTTTTGCATAATATTACTATTTTTGGTGATTTATTCAAATGAGACCTAAGTTTTTTACCTTTTTCCATAAAACTTTTTTTTTTTGAAAATGTAACAAATTAATTTTTTTATTATGAACTTTTATCCACAAATATATTACAAATCTCTAGTAATACTTGAAAAAATTCAAAAAAAAATTACCTTTTCAGTGGAATTTTTGCCTCGGTCACCGGACAATTTTTTGATTCTTGACCTAATAACTCAAAAAGTTTTAAATCTAATTTTTTTTCACTACACAACTAAATTCTATGCACCTTTCTGAATATAATGATATATAGAAGTTGTGTTTTCCATAATTTACTATTTTTGGTGATTTTTTCAAATTAGGCAAAACCTTTTCCCTTTTTTCGTAAAACAATTTTTTTTTGAAAATAAAACCAATTAATTTTGTTTTTGAAAATGTAACAAATTAATTTTTTTCTTCTAAATATATTCACAAATATTACACAAAACTTTTGTATATCTTGGAAAAAGGTGGTAAGCTATTTATTTTGGATGATGCAGGTTTTTCTGAAAAATGTTAACTCCATTTTTTGACACCTAACATACTTACTCCAAAACCGATTCATATAATTAAATTTTTTTTTTACATAGATAAATTCTACGCATCTTTCTGAGAAAAATGATATCCTATAAGTTAGGTTTTGTATAAAAATAATATATTTTATTAATTTTTAAACAAACTAGGAAAATTAACATTGGCAGTTCTAGGGTTAAACGATGTCTCAGAACATATTGCCCCAGGAATCATAAAAATTGGTCGAGATGTGTTCCAGATATAACAACCATGCTAAACAAACTCCATCTTGGATAGAAAAATATTAAATTTTGAGAACCATATATCCAAAACCTTTAACAAACCGACGAACCGATAGAAACCAAATTATTGTATGCATATCAAAGGAATAAGGACAAACAGAACAAAAGAGCAATTAAATTAAACTTTCATATAAAACCTACCATCTTCGAGATAAATGATCTAGTAGTACTTAAATATTTCAACCAATCTAATGCTATATTATTTATGCTTTATTATTATTATCTACAGCTAAATTATTTGAAATTTTCGAAGAACTCTATAAAATTAGTAAGAAAATAGGTGTTTCTACGTTATATATCCGACATAAATAACCCAAGGAGATAAGGTCTTTACCACGTTACAACCCTCAAGAAATATCACCCACACCCAGATCCCACAATGAAGAAGGGAATAGCTAGTTGCAAGTTAACACGTTAGCTGCCATATCGGTCCGATTGGACCGAAACTAAGGTGAATGTACATGCAGCGTTTCGGCACGATCGGACCGATATAGTCACTGACGTAATGTTTTGTTTTGTGGCTCACAGTTCGATAGTGCAGTAACCTATCGGCCAATTTTGGTATTCTCTGGATTGGGTAAAGACGTGTGTTAGACGTAGTATATTGTATGCTTTAATAACCGTTACCATGGTTACTCAATATAATAATAAAATCGGTGGATATTTTCACTTTTTTGTCGGCACGATCGGACCAATTAAAAATTTTACAAAAACATTTTGGTTTAGTAATGAATAATTCACAAAGAATACAGTTGTAAAATGAATATATGTATTTATAAAATAAATATTAGACAAATAAAATAGTGAGCGTTGCCAACATAAAGAAATGAAATAGCCCGTTTAGATTTTTTTTTTTAACACGAAAATTACCTCGGTCCGATCGGACCTAAACGTTATACTACGATTAAAATTAAAGCCGAAAAATTGCATTTCGGTCCGATCGGTCTCGAAACTATTTATGCATAAATGTAAATAAAATTAGTAAATACTATTGCCTTATATTATTTAACATAGGTAGATGCAAAAATAATAATGGAAAAATAATTTGGTAATCGTGGCACTCCAGGCAAGAGTATCGTATTAGGCCTCGGCAGCTAACGTGTTAATGTCAATGACCTGACATACTACTAACAAGACATTTTATTATACTACCAATGTGACATCATGTATCACAAATCACATACAAAATTAATTATTTTCTAAGATTGAAACAGCCAAAATCATTCATGTTGAGATTTAATTTCATGAAATTTCGAGTAAACCCTGATTTAATGAAAAATAACAAGTTTCATATTGTTACAAACACTTAGGACTAGAACACTCTACAAAATTCAATAAAAACACTAGAAGAAACCATTTAACACGTTAATTACCTAAAAATGCACAATAACATCACAGAACTGCATCAAAACAACATACGAGGCTAGTAAACAACTTCACAGTAGGCCACCTCATTCCGTTGTTTCTTGTAGTCTACAATTAAATGTCATAACATATAATATCACAATGTCTAAATACCCGATTTCTATTATAGACTCATTGTATATATTTTCTAGTATGCAGTAACATAGATATAATACCTACTGAAGGTATATTATGTGTTTTATACTGAAAAATCAACAGCAATATATCGTCACTTGGCAGTTTTCGCTCATTTTCAGGCAATGATATATTATCACCTTGGCACGCTAAGAGTTAATAAATGGCTGAATGTTTTCTGGACCATCATCAATAAACCGTCAATAAAATATGTTTTCTTGATGACCAAAATTGTTTGTAATTAATTTGTCATATAAAGCTTATCATGTGGTAAGCTACAAATATGAAAGATATACATAACTTTCCCCAGAATTCCTGTTTACTTGTTATTAGCTGTATCTTGTAATTTGCTATTGCCTTTTCTATAATTGAGTAAAATATCAAATAGAATTATATTTGTTGGCTTTGTTGACTTTCTTATTTAGTATGAAATGTTTGCAAAAGGATTCTGCAGTCAACGTATTATATAAATTATATTTATTTTATTTGTAGACCGCCCTGTTACTTGCTGTTAAAAGTAACCAACAAGTGTCTGTTGCTACTTTATTGAATTATGGAGCTAACCAGACTATCGTAGACAAGGGTGGAAATACTGCTTTACATGTTGCTGTACATTATGGATATTTAGTTTGTGCCAGATTGTTGTTGGCTGCAGAGGGAACAAGAGATACCATCAATGCTTTCAATGATGAAGGTAAATTCATCTCATATAGGAGCTATCACACACTGATCAATTTATATTTATTCACATTTTGGGGTCTTCTTTAGAAAACTCCTGTATTCTGTAATTTTGCTTTTTTTTATGTCTCTACTAACAAACTTGTTTTTGAGATAAGGTAATATTTTATTGTTATGCATTTTTCGGACATTTGCCATCATTTGTGTGTTAAAAATCAAAACACGACGTTTCGGGCCTATTGTTAGTTGTATTAAGCTTCCTAGCCCGAGAGCGGGTTACAACCCCTTCTGGCGATTTAACAGGTAAAATTTCAGCTTGTTTTTTAGTTGTAGGGGTATTATAATCAAATTTTAGTTCTTTTTTTAATAATGGGAGCCATAATGGCCTTACTTCTATACTTGATTGGCTGATAGGATTGTCCGTTACTTTTATATATGAGGCTTCAATTATTTTACGTTTGTATAAGTTACTTTCCCGGTGTATGATTTTTGCCTCTTCCCAATTAAATTTGTGATTTTCGGACCATATATGTTCTGCAATTTTCGATTTATTGACTAGGCCTAACCGCACATTGTTTTTGTGTTCTTTTATTCTAATGTTTAATGGTCTTTTTGTCTTGCCAATATATTGTCTATCACACTCACATTTGATACTGTAAATACAGTTTTTAGTGTCCTGCGTGCCATTTTTGGTTTAGTTTGGGCGAGATGTTGCCTAATGGTGTTTGATGTTTTAAAAGCGGTATAAATTTTATATTTTCTGGCTACGCGTCTATCTTTTTCCGATAATCCCGGCACATAAGGGATTGTCATGTACGCTAGTGGTTTATTTTCATCTTTAGGCTCAATATTTTTATTATTTTTCGCTCTTTTACATTTGGAAAGAATGGATAGAGGATATCCGTTAGAACTTAAATCCTGCTCGATACGTGTTAGTTCCAAGTTTAGACTGTTTTTATCAGAACAAATATTATTAGCTCTGTCAAGTAAGGAATGAGCAATAACTTTCTTTTCGAATTCCTCCATAAAAATATTGGCAAAAACAGGACTAAGTGGACTAACCATTGCCATACTGTCATCCTGGCGATATATTTTATTATTAACTTGGAAATAATTGCATTCTGTACAAAGTTTAAGGAGTTCCATTATGGCAAAACGTGTTTTGATTTTTAACACACAAATGATGGCAAATGTCCGAAAAATGCATAATAATAAAATTGAACTTCCATCATTAACAAATAATTTCAAACAGAGAAGGTAATATTTTTAGATAAGATTATAGTTTGATGACCGACTATCAGTTAATTACAGTATGTGGTTTTTATCTCATTGGCCAAAGTTTAGACTAGTTATGTTTTTATTTTTTTTGAGTTACCACAGTTTTGTTTTTATCCCCTTATAAATATGTCACTACTCCAGTTCATCCATGATTACTCTACCAAACCATTGCATTGAATTTTTACAAAATAGAGGAATCTTGCACAGAATGTGGTCGTATTCATGCTATGAGCTTGAAATTACCAGAATCAATTTAAATTATTTTCTAGTTAACAAGAACCTAACTCGCCAAAATATTCACCAAACATTATTTCGATATTTTTGTTGTATTCCTTGCCAAAAATACTCTAAGATTACAGGACAAGTGATTTTGTTATAAATTTTCCATTTACCAGGGTTTTTTTAACAAAAGACCACATTTGTAACTTTTACATATTTAACAGCTAGATTTTGCAATTTTTAATAGATTAAATAGAACTTATATTCAATAGAAACAACAAAAGTTTGGGTTTGTTAGCTCAACCCATTTGGATACAGTAAAACTACAATTATCCTCTACACTTTTAACCATCAGTTTCTATTAACCCTCATGCTTTTTTCCGCTCCCTATGTGTAGCACTGTAACGAGTGATAAACTTTTTTTTGTATTCTTTAATGAAATATTGAAATAATTTCTACCCATTCGAGCATAGTAACTGCTTATAATTAGTTTTCAGAATTTTTTTACGAGTCGTCCAGGCATAGTAACCCCTTACAACTTTTTTTCTCAGATTTTTGTTAGAGTCTCTCTTGTGAGACACAGAGCGGCTGTATTTATAGCTAAAAATTCTCTTATTCTATTACCAATTTTTCTCCCTTCTGGGAATTATCCCTTTTTGTCTTTATTGTGCTAATAATTAATTAATTATGAGTGCTAGTGCTGTTAACTATTTGTCCTTGAAATATTGAAATTAATATTCACCTTTGTATTCTTTATTTTGTTAATTTTATTGTAATAATTCATTTTTGCTAGTAGAGTTATTAATTGGCAACATAACTCCGCCCTCTGTGACGTCTTAATTTCTTAAAGTTTTACTCTTTGCAGCCTGGAACTTGTTACTGAAGAAATCTCTTTTGTTTTTTCTTTAAACTGTTCCTAATGTTTTCCCACAGAATTTTTCTTATTTTTGATGTAGTCATTTTATTCTACTCAGCGAGAATTTGACCTGGAACTTTGAATGTCGATTATCGGTCCACCCGTTCTTACGTAATTCACATTACAAGAATTTACGTAATTTCCAAATTTTACTTTTTACACCTTTTGAGTTTTCGTCTTGAAACTTCACACTTTCTGCACACAAGCGTATAAGTCCGATAACTTTGACAGAAAAATTGTCCGACACACCATTGTGCACTTATACGCTCTTATTTTCACACCTTCTCAAAACATGTTTCTTAATCAACTGACCACCCTGAGAGAGATTTATAGTATCTATTCGTTATATGATTTTAAGCATTATTTACTTGATCTTTATATCTTTTTCCATTTTCTCACTAAGGTGTTGAAACCATAACTTGCATAATTACATTAAAAAAATATTTTTTATTTTATTTTTATTTATAACTTTAATATATATTAGTTAATTGTATACAACACATTACCGGTATTCTAATTCTTTTTTATTTAAATTTTGTACTATTTTGAAATTTATCAATTTAAGCTAACTTCTACAATATTCATTTTCCCCCAAAATTATCAAAAACATTTTATTCTTATTTTCTTGTGCTTATTTTGGAAGTATCAAGATTTTTGGTTTTTGACCAATTTTGAATATTTTTTAAATTTTTTCTTCAATTATATTTTGGCGTTTGTTACTTTATATGAAGTATCACTGCTAGATCTGCATTGCATACAACTTGTACTACCAATACATATCCTATTTCATATTTTCATAATTCATCAAATACAAGATTTGTATTCAAAATTGGCTAACACACAATTCTTCTATCAAACTAAAACTACCTTTACCTCTGGTCATAGTACAATTTTACGGACTCGCTTCAAGTAGCAAAATTATCTACGCTTTATCCAATCCTTGCATTAGATTTATGTTTTGGTTTTTCAACCAAAATAAAATCCTATACAATGTTTTCCCGTTGTAGAACATCTTCTGAATGACGATCGCAACTTCATTTTTCTAGGTCACATCTCTTTCTTTTCCAATCGCCTACAGTAACTCTTCATACGCCACACTCATCAGCAATTTTCTGCATCATTTCACCACTATCCAATCATTTTAAAGCTTCTAACTTAGTCTCAATTGAAAGAACGACCTTCTTTTTCTTTTCTTTTGACATTTCAGTACAGAAACACACTTTATTTCATCATAAAAATGTATGAGAAAAATAATTTACACGCACATAAAGCTGTATACACACTATGATAGCAAGAACAAAACTGACTCAGTGACACATAACGCTTACGTGGAATAGTGGGAGTGGTGAGTGCACTGGTGTCACGCCTTCTTTACCGTGGTTCCCGTACTAGAGCTAATACACGATCAAAACCACCTGTCATTCACACATTTTTCTCTGACTACAATATTCACTCTTACATTCGTGTACCGAATTGTACTGTATTAAGTACTTCAGTAAATATACTTTAATTAGGTTTTGATGTTTCATTTCAAGCAAACTATGTAACATATTTTCGAAGAATGAATATTAATAAACAATATTATTGTATGTATAAGCTTTAATCGATGTCATATTTCATAAATACAGTATATATACTGTTGTCGTAGGTAAATGTAGGTATTGATATTATGCATTTTGCAAGGAAAGATTATCTAGTTTTAGTTGATTACTATAGTAATTGGATTAAACTTCGAAAATTACATAATAAAACTGCAAATTGTGTAATTAAAGCATTAAAACAGATATTCAGTATTCATGGAATACCTAATAAATTAGTATCAGACAATGTTCCATTTAATTCAATAGAATTAAAAAATTTTGCTAAAGATTGGTGTTTTAATGTTATAACATCTAGTCCAAATTATCCGAAATCAAACGGATTAGCAGAAAAAGCTGTTGGTATTTGTAAAACCATGCTTAAAAAATGTGACGAATGTGAGGGTGATATTAATGATTATATGCTGGAATACAGAGCTACTCCTCTTATTGGTCTTAATTTGTCACCAAGTGAATTGTTATTTAATAGGCTAATTAGATCAAGTGTTCCATTGTCTAAGTCATTACTAAAACCAAAATTAAATCATGGAGTTCAAAAAATGTTAAAAAGAAAACAAGACAAAGGTAGTAGGTATTATAATAAAAATGCCAAACATAGAGAAGAATTTAAAATAAATGATTATGTTACTGTAAGAAAGGATAAACATTGGGTTCCAGGAGAGATCATCGCTAAACATGAGGCACCTAGATCTTATATTGTAAGATGTAAGAGATCAAGATAATAACATTTTTAGAAGGAATTCTTATTTTTTGAAAAAATCATTAAACAAAGCTGACTTTATTTCTAGAGATTTAAATCTAGATCTAGAAAATCATATAACTAATACTAGAGTACAGAGTCCCAGTAAGAATGATAAGCCAAAGTTTAACGATGACCAACTTCCTAAGAAAACAAGGTATGGTAGGGTTATACAACGGCCTTGTAAATTTAATGATTATGTTTGTGCTGAGTAAGCAATATTGTTCTTTAGTTTTGCTGTTTAAATTGTGTAAATTTAATGATTATGTTTGTGCTGAGTAAGCAATATTGTTCTTTAGTTTTGCTGTTTAAATTGTGTAAATTTAATGATTATGTTTGTGTTGAGTAAGCAATATTGTTCTTTAGTTTTGCTGTTTAAATTATATTCTTGAATAAGCCACATTGTTATTAGTTTGTAGTGTAATTTAAAATTTTGTAAATTTATTATAAAAAGGGAGATGTAACATATAGTATGATGTTGTACTAAATATGACAACACTGTAAGACATTTGGCAACGCCGATCTTGACAATGTGCTCTGATCTACAGAGTTAGTTATGGAGGCTACCTTGTATAAAGCTAAGCTAGTTTTGGTGTATAACTTAAGTTATAATAAATATGTGTTCCAAGCTCCACAATGTGTTTATTGAAATACCACAAATGAAACAAGTATGTTATTCATTATCATTTCTGCTCCGTTACTCTTCGATTTTTTGGTATTTGACCAAAAAACTCCATAAGTGATAAATCTAACATTTTTTTTCACTACACACCTACATTATATGCACCTTTCTGAACATAATGAGATATAGAACTTTTGTATAAAATATATATTACTATGTTTGGTAAATTGTTGAAAATAAAATGACCAATGTCCCGAAATTCATAAAATAATTTTTTACATTTTGAAAATGTAACAATTTTTTTATTTTTTTTTCCCTAAATATATTCACAAATAATACACAAAAATTGTGTATATCTTAGAAATGGGTAGTAAGCTATTGATTTTGGATTATACAGGTTTTCCCTGAAATATGGTAACTTCGTTTTTGACATGTAACATACTTACTCCAAAACCGTTTCAAAAAAAAAATTTATTACATAGATGAATTCTATGCATCTTTCTGAGAAAAATGATATCTTATAAGTTAGGTTTTGTATACAAATAATATTTTTTATTAATTTTTTAAAAAACGAAGAAAATTAACACTGCCAAATTTAAGGTTAAAAAGGAATGAAATAATGTAACCTGTGCCAATGCAACCTCTAAGTATTTATCCCCACAATAAGTGGAAAGAAAAACTAGTTGAATGCAGTATCTTATATCTAAATATAATATATTATAACAGTTTTGTAAAGATAAAAATCCAGAATTTACATAATGTCATTGGGTAGGCTGTAAGATATTAAGTAATAGAACTGAATTTTAATGAATATATATATTTTTTTCCCAGGATTTGCACCAATTCATTTAGCTGCAATGGGTGGATATAATGAAATTGTTCAAGCACTAGTCAGTGAAGGGGCTGACATCAATAAAAAAGTAAGTGTTCTATATCTTCTTTTGTAACACTTAACATATTCCATCTACATAATTATAGATATTCATTATTTCCATGACAATTGCTTAAACCATTATTAAAATTCAAATGCAAACAGTTATGTTTTAATTAATAATTTCATTAAAAGGGTTTTGTAAAAAATATATATGTAACTTTCTTACATAAAGTGTCTATTAAGTTATAAACCAGTTATATACAGTAATATTGTTGTAGCAAAGGTAATATGAAGATGAAAAGGGTAACAACTAAAAAAGTAATTATTATTTTTTTTCCTGCTTAGTAAAGTTTAATGTGGCCTCTTCTAATGTAGACATCTAGATGGTCATTCAGTTTCTATGGTCATTCAGTTTCTACCACAACTGAAAAGAATATCAGGAATGACAGTCGTATTAGCTGTCTAGATTCAAAAGCTTAATATCATTAATAGCTACAGTATACACACTTTGCTTGACAGAACCCCCAAGGTACTGTAAGCAAAATAACCGAGAGGTTTTCACCAATAAACATTAAGGGAAAATGTAATGTACTGAGAACTTGATTGCTTTGGGTCCCATTGTTCTCTCTTAATACCTGTGATATTGAAACAATTGAGTAAATTACCAAACATCTTTGGAATAGAGTGAAGAGGAACCATTTTGCTGGAAAATGTCATACTAATTACTAGTTTTTTAAGCACAGTGAACAATTCTAGCCACTTCTTTCTACACCAAACACTACAAAAAAAAGGGTGATGATTGAGTTTTTTTTTTATTTGAAGCCTGTTTTATATTTCTACTTTGACGCTTTATTAGAATTTTTATAATGGGTCTATAAAAATTTTTTACACACATGACACGTTTTGGCTTCTGTGAGATATTAGTATGAGGTAGTGATGTGCGAGTTCGAATTAAAATACTCGGTGATTCCGAGTATCAAAATCCTCGGCAGAGTCCGAGTATTAAAATACTCGGTCAAAATCCTCGTAACTAGGAACAAGGAGGAGGTAATGTGCGAGTCATAGCGAGTATCCTCGGACAAAGATATTCGTTAGTGTTGTGTCAATTCCAAACAAAATACTCGGTGTTTCTACTTTGGTTACATTTGTTTCTAAGCTGATTTTTCACTACACATTAATTAAACATTACGATTTTGAGTTATAATGATTTAGATTCGGTAACAAGTTCAATTTAAAGTAACAATAATATTCATTTATTTCCACAATAACAAAAAGTAAATTAAATTATTATTTAATTGTAATTACTTATATTAAAATAAACATTTATAGGTTACCATCTTTATAAAAAATATAGTAAATTAACTTATTTTAAATAATAACTAAATTATTAGTGTTGGTAATAATTGTACTTACGTTTAATTACTGAATTTGTGTCGAGGCAGGATAACATTTAATTACGTATTACAAGTGTCAATCACATATTGTTTAAAAATATATAATACCGTACTTGGTGGATCAGTCTAACAGATAGAAATATAACACACACACACATAATGCGCATAATCATTCTGCGCAGATACTCGATGTCGAATTAATAATACGAGTATTGAAATCATTCGAAGCCGAGTATTGCGAGTATCTATTTCACCCGAGTATCAACATCGCTAGTATGAGGGTTTTTTGTGCTTGTGGAGAATTTATCCATCATTTCTCTCGTGAAGTTGGTGACTTGTGCTTTTATTTGATTGATAATGTCTATTTGTTTATTGTAATTTTCACTACTTAATGGACCATTGAGGAGTCTTTGATATAACCTAGTAATAGACAAATAGAAAAATACACAATAAACACTAAAGTTCTGAAATATTTTGTAAAAACAGTTCACTTTCTCAATCAGTGATTCTATGCTCTATGTTAACAAGCTTGAATACAAGTTGAAAAAAGAACTAAGTAAATATGGAATCTCATTGTCATATAGAACCTCAAACACTTTGAAAAAACCAATCTCCTAACCATGAACAATTGAAGATAAATATGAAAACTCAGGTGTATATGAAATAAGCTATATGGATTGGCATAGTTTTCATTATAGATCAGACCAGACATTCTTTCAAAACTTGTTTCAAAGAACATATTCTTAAACAAACAATCCAATTTCATAAAGCACCTTAAGACCACAATCATTCTTATGTAAATATACAGGAAAACCTGAGTGCCATTCATAAATGTAAGAAAAGACTCCTCCTCAACACCTTGGATATCTATAAAGCCACAATAAATAATCCAAACCATATTCTTAATGACAAATAGAAGTTCACTTTCAATAGGATCTAGGAGTGAAAACTAATCAATTTGCTCAGTGCACTACAGACTCATCGTAATACCGTGCATGGTAAAAAAAACTTTGGTTTGTTTTAACATGTGTCGTGTATTTGTGTTGTGTTATGTTGTGTTTTGTGTGGTTTTTATACAAAGTAACGAAGCTTATTCACTTTTGGAAGAAATCTGATGATGACAATTTGAATGTCGAAACGGGTCATTTTTAGGATTGTAGACAGGCCTAAAAACGATAAGCATAAATAATACACATCATTCATAATACAGTCCTGGTGGCCTACAATTATCATGCTGTTAGTTTGAAAATATTCTTTTAGTTTCAGTTAAAATATCTGGGTGACCGAGCTTTCCTCTGGACTTTTATGTCTTATCCCAAAATTTCTATTCTATGTGCCATAATCATAACATATGTATATATTACTGATATATATATATATATATATATATATATATATATATATATATATATATCAAACTTTGCTCTGTGAGGGACAATGTATCAGGATATCAAAAATATATAAATTGGTAAAAATACCGTATTTGCTAGCGTACAACGCGCACCTTTTAAAAAAAAAATTACGTTGTGCGTGTCATACGCGAGATTTCCAAGCGGAGATAAAGTACATTACGTGGTTGGATTGTGCTATAGTCAAAATCGCTAAATACTATCCGGTGGTAAGCTATTTCTGTTTTTGTCATTTCCGCAGCCGTAATGTTTGTTTAAAAAAACCAATCAACAAGTAGTGGTGAGTCACATCCGGTGTTGGGCTTCTCAGGAAAGGTGTCTGTTCATTTTGTCATTCTTTGGTTATTTCCATATGTACGGACATCGTTGGTGTACACTGTACAGACCAGTTTTGTAGCCCAGTCAAGATCGTGCGTGTGTTCTGTTTAGACAGTTTGGTGAGTGAATGAGTAAGTGAAAATAAGTTCTGTAAAGCGTTTGCATTCATTTACTGCTGGTGAAAAATTAAAAGCTATTATTGAAGCAGAAGAGATTGGTAATCGTGCAGCGGGCCGTAAGTATGGCATTACGAAATCCTGTGTAAGAGATTGGAGGAAGAAAAAAAGAGAAGCTTAAAGATTCCAATAAAAATAGAAGAACATTTTGAGGAGGAAAACCAAAGTTTCTACAAGTAGAAGAACAGCTATTGTCCTATATTCAAGATAGGCGTCAAGAAGAGTTGGCTATATCAACAGAGAGGGTAACTTTAAAGGCGTAACAAATAGCAAAAGATTTTCAAATTTCTAATGCAGATTCCAAAGTAAGCAAAGGCTGGTTACATCGTTTTATGAAGAGGCATGGGTTATCCGTCAGAAAACGAACGTTTATTTGCCAACGTTTGCCGGACACCTACGAAGAAAAATTAGTGGCCTTTCAGAGACATGTAATTCCATTACGACAGGAAAACTATTTTCTGTTGGGGCAAATTGGGAATGCTGATCAAACCCCCGTTTAGTTCGACATGCTAGCAGACTCCACAATTAATGCAGTAGGAGATAAAACTGTTCGCGTTCGCACTAGTGGTTACAAAAAATAGCGATGTAACTGGCAAATGACAAAAAACTTCCATGTGTTATATTTAAAGGAAAAACACGTCCGAAAGGTGAAAAATTCCCATCTGGGGTAATTTTGAGATGTCAGGACAAAGGATGGATGGACAATGTTATGGTATTAGACTGGATAAAATATGTGTGGGAGCGTCGTCCCGGTGCTCTTTTAAAAATAAAAAATAAAACATGTTAGTGTTGGACAGTTTCCGCGGACATTTAATAGATAATGTGAAGAAAAGGCTCCAAGAAGGTAAAACAAAACAAGGTTAGGTTAGGTTAGGTCAGGTTGAACCTAACTCGATGTTTGAATTAATCGGCCCTTCAAAGCTCGTTTGAAGCATTTCATTTCGGAATGGATGGCGACTACAGTGCATGAAACAACTCCTACAGGGAGGCTGAAAAAGCCTAATCTCACATTAATGTATGAGTGGATCATAGCTGCATGGGACTTTATTCCAACCGATCTAGTTGTGAAGAGGTTCAAGAAATGCTGCATTTCCAATAACCTAGATGGAGACGAAGATTGTGCCATATGGGATGAAGAAGATGACGTAGGGTCGGGTGAGTGGGAGAGGAAGAGGGGTGCAGGGGGCGAGGAGTTGGCTCTGAAGAAGGTTTAGTCGTGCCGGGTGGCGACTGGTAGAGGAAGGTAGCGATAGGATTATTGACTCGGGAAGGTTTCGAAGGTTTTGTGCGTGGAATGGTGAAAAAGTAATGTGGCACTCTTGATAGCCTTGAAAAGAGCCCTAGCCAAAAGGTGTCTAGAGATATTGCTGGCCGTGAAAAGGGCCAGTCGGTCTCAGGTAAGGTGAGGAGAGGTATGATGAGATTTGGCCTCTGTGATGGATGTTCACCCACTATCGCCGGTGCCAAAGCACCTACAATTTCCTTTACAGGAGGCGACTAGGGTGAAGCAAGTGCTGCCGTTGCCCGGATTTCTCCGTTTAATTTACTATACGGGAGGCCACGGGGTGAGTCTTGAAGAGGCGTTGATCTGTGGAGTGAGAGCAGGAGTCAGGTGGCTCAAAAAAGAATCCAAAACGTGTATTGATTGTACAGCAGTTGGTATGCGGCAGGTGGCTTTGTATGGCAGCAAGGAGTGTGTGCTTTGAGTTGTGGGCCAGTGAAGGCGACTGGTAGCTTGAGTGGTGTTCTTGGTGAGAAGTGTGTGAGTGAGGGGTCTCTCATAAGGAGACCGTGTGAGAGATGGTCCCTGTGAGACTCGCGTAATTAGAAGTGATGTTTTGGTGTCTAGAAGTGATGTTGTTGCTGGTGTTTGCTGGAGGTGATGTGATGTCGGTCTTCACTGCAGGTCTCCCAGAGGAGATGTGTTGATTTTGTCTTTTTTGAGCAGTTACTTATACAACTTTGGCTCTGCTAGTTCGTAGCTTAACTTGCCTAGGATTGGTTGATCCTAGACAATGAGCTGTCCATTGTTTAAGTTTACCGAGAAGCGAGCCAATCTCGACATGTGAGAATGGTTCGGATTTTGTCGCAGATCCGAATATCTCACATGTTATTGTTTGTGGCCAATAACATGTGTTATTGGCCATTGTTTGTGGCCGCGGAATTTTAGACGCTCGGCATGAGCTGTCGGCCAATCAGAGACAAGTTACGTGTGCTAGATTTGTAATGTGAGATTGGCCGAAATAGAGCCGTTTAAGGCTGGGGAATTGGTGCATGTGAGCGTTGAGTGTGTGTTGGCAGGTTTTTCCGTTTAAGTTGTGGGAAACTAGTCGGGTGAACTAGTTCCCTTGGTGGTGACGTTAACAAAGATGATGTTCCATCAGAAGAAGGAGATTCAAGCAGCGATGTAGATTAGGTAAAAACAGTCAGTCTTTTTCATCGGTTTTTAGTGTGTATACATAATATACCGTAAACGACACAAGACTCGTCGTTTTTTGTTTCATATGACTGTAGTTGCCGTATATGTAAGTTTTGTACCTAATTAAGTAATTAAATTTTGTTGAGTAATTAAAATTTTTTTTTAATATGATCTCTCTAATATTACCTTCTTACGTTTTATTTTTTTTTTTTTCATAAAAACTTACTCTCGTTTTTGGGGTGTGCGTCTTAAGTAAGGGAGCTAATACGGTATATTGAATTTGTATTTCATAAATTTCCATAGCTAGGTACAATTAATACAGAACATATAAATGATAATATCAAAATAAATCAATTTTTTTTTAAACAATAATTTATGTATCTTATTTACTTACATAGCTGTTCACTTTGATAATGAGGTTGAAATCGTCAGAGTTGTTTGTAAAATTGTCTTTCTAGAGTTTCACATCTACAGTTACTGTAATTCTGTTGTTAATATGTTAATACCTCTTTCCACATTATGTTTCGAGTGTGACTATTCTCCTGTGGTAGTAATACTTTTAAAGTACTTGATCTGTTCACTCTAGAAATTGCCACATAGGGCAAACCATTACATAAAACCAAGTTTTAAGGTCTACATCAACCAACTTGAAGGTTTGGCATTGCACCTTAAGCACAGCGATAGCAGCTCTTACTTGAAATTGGAGCCACTGTGTGGTACATCCGAGATTCCTTTTGTCGAGTCAAGATTCCTTCTAGGAATAGGCATTTCTTTATCGAACTGTTCATCAGTAACAATTTTACTTAGATTTTGTTGTTACACAGGTTTGTCAAAATTAATCTTGGTTCGTTACACAAGCCTTGTGATACATCCAAATTACTCTGTAACAAAATTATTTTTTGTTTTACTTCAGTTCATGTGGTGGCAAATCAGAAATGTTGACGAATTAAGAAATTATGTTGTGAATTCAGCTGCTCCTTCAACTCAGTCTTTAACCGAGTCACAGCTGTTGTAGATTTTTTACTCTCTGGGCAGTTTTCCAATAATAAAATTAAGGCTGTCCGGCCAGTCCTATCTCCACAGTGTTAAATTATAAATTGTTGTTATGTACCTTTTTCCCAGCAACCATTATAGACACCTGAAAATTTTATCACATATTCTCCATGTTTTTAATGTTATTTATTATATTTTTAAAACTAACCATGATATTACAAAAAAAAACATGTCTATAGTTTGAAGAATAGGTGGTAAAAATTTAAGGTAACAAATTATAGTTGCTGAGAAAAAGGTACATAAAGTAGAAAAACCGCAACTTTCGAGAAAACTCAAGTAAAGTTAGCCTACATCGTTTTAATAAGCTCTAGCTGCATATGAAAGCCCTGCTGTTACAACAGTCTCTTCCTACTACAGTTACAGCCTCCTTTTGACCAAGTTAGTCTTCTTTAAGTTAACTTTGTTCAAAAGATCTTCTTCCACCTTCTCAGCTCGGTGGATCCGTTTGTTGCCGATTTTCATCATAGCATTTAATGCAGTGTTTTTCTGCTTTTAATCCTAATACTTCTAAAGTTTTACATTTTGAAAATGCACCTTCATTGAAACTTGTAACTTTATCTGCTACTCCTAACTCTAGTGTTTTTAACCCAACAAACACTGTTTATGGTAGTCTGGACCATATGACACCATTTACAGATTCGATTCATTGGGGTTCTATGTTTTCCCATGGAGGCATTTTTCAACAGTTCCAGCTTTGACAAATCTCTTAAAATTGGTTTAATATCCTCCACAACTGCTAAAGGCAGATGAAAATGGTCTTTTGACTATACAGTAAGTTACTTTGTTGGTCTCTGCTTGCCTATAATATCTATATCAATTTTTTTTTGACATAAGCCATGAGCCGACTCCTCGTCAGTCGAAACAAGATGGTACCATTCAACCCAAACTTCCCTTCTCATACCATTAAGTGTTGTACTTGGACTTGCATTATCTGTCAATCAGCCTTGCCCTGAGATCTCTTTTCCATTGCTTAGTATTTTCTTTAGTTGAAGGTTTTTTTTTAAAGTTGTGAGGTAGTTGACACTCTTTTTTGAACTTGACCTACACAGTCAGGCTTTGTTATTGGACAATCATCACAATAAACATTTAAACTAGAAACTGTACTGTAGGCTTAGAATCACCTTTACCATGAAACCGTGTGTAGCGCACATTATGGAGACTAACAGAGCGTTCAAAAATCTATTCACGCCTTCCGCCTCCATCTCACCACTCATACCACTCACACTTTGCCTCACAGTTATTCATATGTTGGTTCTCGTACTTTTTATTGCATAAACAGTACTTTGACAACACCTCATAGTCTAACACGTTGCCTGAATCAATGTTTGTTGGCGTCACCAGACCTGTTCAATGACATGTGACCTCTTTTTTCCAACTGCCGTCAATGACTTAGTTTTTTCATACAAAAATCACCACTTATGTGCTGAGAAAACAAAAACCAGCTGAATGTTCAGTTTGTGTCCGGCTTAGTCAGGTATGCCAACCGACAATAACACAAAGAAGTAATCATATTTCCATGGTAGTGTTTACTGTACTATAATGCATGTTGCGGTCCAAACGTCGCAAATGTTACCCACACAAAGCAAAACATGCACCATACAACTAATTTTTTTCTTATGTTTCTCGCTATATTTCCCCCGCTTTATGATTCAGATTTTTTTATCAAATTTAACAGAAAAGAACAGAATAATAATAAAAATTCTTAAAAAATATGAAGATTTTTCTTGTTTAGCTGATCCGACCCCTTAATAATTCTATCGGTATCTTTGTTGAGGATTGCGAGTATTGCACTATCTTTCATTCCTACATAATTGTCATTAGCCAGGCAGTTTCTGAAAATTTCATCAATAATATTGTCATTTGAAACTATATCTTATGGCAATTCTATTTCTTCCATTGTATTAATTGGTAGCTCCTCGTTACTTAATTTTAGAAGATATTTTGCAAGCTGTCATTGTTCTGAATCAATATGCATATGTTCCTCAAATAAAAATATTTTTAAATTAGACCATAGAGAACTTCTTTTAATAGAAAGATCTAACTCATATTTGCTTCTGGTTGTACAGGTAGTATCTAACAAAAATCTCCTCTTAGTACCAATACTTTGTCTTCATGGATGTCCTTTAGGCATTATGGTATATATTTGCAGTGACATACATACATTTAAAATACATAGCACAGCTGATGGAACATTTTGAGTGTTGGTATAATAGTGCCTTAACCCATTACGGATCGCGAAGCTTAGCGCCCGTCCGGGCCTAACGGTACGAGTTAATTCCACAAAACGGCGCGGCACCGGCCGACCTCGTTCGCTCGCAAATTCTACATGTTTTGTTGTTATGTACGTTACATAAACATAACACAGACCATATTAGACTACAACATAATTATATTATACTGCAAAATATATAAAAACTAATGTTACATACATAATATTTTTTTTACGTTTTTTTGCGTGTACTAGCTGATTGATGTTAGCTGGATCAAATGTATTTCACAATAAATAATTACTTCTAGAAGGAAAAAATAAATAAATAAATAAATAAAAAACTAAAATAAAATATAAAAAAATAAATAAATTTTAAAAAAAATAAAATATTAAAAAAACTGTCACTTGAATAATGTCACACTCATATTTTCAAAATATTTACACTGTCTAATTTCACTAATTTCACATTTCACTAATATTCACACGAACGAAAAATAACACGACCGAACGCAAAGACTGAACTCCCCTAACTAGTCTCAAACAAATAAATTATTGTTATTGTTCGAAACAGAGAAATGTTTTGAAGGAACTGTCACACAGATAAGATAAGCGGACAACAAACTGATAACCGCTCGACACATCTGAGTGCATTTTAACAGCAAACATTGACCTTAGATGACGCATTGAAAACAATACGTCAATGTCACGTCGTTGAGCTATCAGTCCACATGTGTGCGGGACGTGAACGGGTTTGATCCGCAATGGGTTAAAAGATAAAACAATTTGTATCTTCGAGAAAAGAAATATAATGATCAAGATGACTGTTTACAAAGATGCCCATAAGAGCGCTGCTTAGATTTTTTATATATACACAAAATTTGCTTGTTTAATAGTATAGGATTAAGTGTTCCAAATCATTTTTACATAGAACCTCAATCTAATTAAGTAGTGATTGTTTTAAAAGTGGGTTAATGTTTACAATAATAAGGTGTTTGCAATTATTACTTTCATTATTGGTACAATAATCAGCTGTAATAATTAACTCCAATGTATGCCTACATTCATTAACAGATCAAATAATTTGTACCTCAGATAAAATTAATATAACGATCAAGTCACTTAAGAAATTAATCAATTTATCTGTTAATGCATATGACCCTACATTACAGTTAATTATTATATTAGCTGGTTATTGAACCAACACTGAAAATCTTTCATCAGCTGTGCTATCCATTTTAAATGGACAATTTTCTTTCTTTTTTTTTGGTTTCCCAAAAATGGGACTTCATCAATGAATTTCTTGTATCTGTAACCATAAAAAATTTTTAATTTCAGCAAAATCATTGAGAACATGATTACAAATATATACACACTTTTGTTCTTTTAATAGTATAGAGTAAGATACTCCTCACTTGGAGAAAATGAGAATTATTCTTTTAATTATTATATAATAAGTGGAAGTCAACTTCAAACCCACTTGATAGAGAGAAATTCTTGTTGAAGCGTGTTTGATTAAGTGAACATTATTTTTGTATAATATAGTGTTCGAGTTTTATTCTGTCTTATTGATAAGTTTTTGTTTGTTACAGGATGCTAAAAGTGGACGAACTGCCTATCATCATGGCATTCTTTTAAATAAACCTGATGTTCTCAAAGTATTAGGAGGGCTCGGATGTAATACAAGTGAACTTGACTTTGCGGGACATTTACCTTTGTTTGAAGAATCAGTTATTGTAAACTCATCAACGATCAAACACAGCAGTTTGCTAATGAAAAATGACAGAAAGGAAATGGCATATGTTCTGCCTAGACAAATGCCACAGTTTGAACCTGCCAGATTAAATCAAACACAATCACTGAGCAAATGCGGTACTTCAGAGGTTGTTAACAATAAGAGAAATAGAAATGAAGCAGACTTTGACCAACCACAGTTTAAGTCTATTACACTACCAAGCATAAAACCAAGCAAACCCAAAGTCATCACTTCACTAGTTAACATTAACCAAAATGTAAACAAGACTATAACAGTTCATAAGAATAAGAGACGAAGATGTACCAATGACGTGGTAACGTTAAGTTCAGATGATTCTGATACAGAATGTGTGGTAGTTAAATCCGCTTTTAAAAGTCCAGCTATAAAACGACGTAGAAACAAAGTTTTATGTATCAATGATGACAATACTAATGACTGTACAATTATAAATAATCCAACACCTGAAATACATTCTTATAACAGTTATATGCCTATAGTAAAGTCTCATGTTTGTGATGTGCCTGGAGTAGACCGTTGTGGTAGTATTATGCCTCTCATATGGCCTAATAGTAACATGACTACAGTACAGTCTCAAAAGAATGATATCCCTGTAATAAACTCCCCTAATTATGAATTAACGAAGGTATACTCTTATAATAATGATGATGAACGTATAGCACATTCACATAAAACCAATGTTACTTCTATCCCTAAACTATATACAGATGATGAAAAGTTCAAAGGTTTTACCGCTGATGATGATCTGTCAGATAATCAGTTGATAAAAATGGAAGAGATTATAATAAAGTTCATTCATGATTCTCAAGTATTTTAGTTGAAATAGAATTTAACTTTTATACAATCATATCTATCAATAGACGTTAGATCTATTATCTTGACATATAAATATTTTGTTTAAAACCTCATTTCTTTGTTATTTTTTTTACTAATCTTATATCGTACTTTATATAAAAAGAATGTGATGATTTTTTTATTTCTTGGAGTTTTTCCAAGCCAATTCTGATATCTTTTTTCTCTAATCTGAAGTTTGTCTTTACATTAGGGGAAGGTGCTGTACCTAGGGACAGTTTCTAGTTTTTATTTTTTTAAATAAAACCTTTTAGAAATTTTAACCAACTTTGAATGTCTATATGCAAAATGAATCCTTGTGTATAACCTTAAAAATTATAAAGGTTTTGTCAGGAAAATGTTTAAAAAAATTATTAACAAAATTTTGAATTTTGTCCCCAGGTACATCAGCTTGATGTACCTGGGGACAACCTTAGATGTACCTAGGGACAGGTATTAAATGGTATATAAAAACCACTTTACGCAATAAAAAATGAATCTTTATTAGTACAAAGTGTTAAATAAACATATTATATAGGTCTATAAAATGAGTTGGCATACATTTGCCCTCAGTGAGCTATAAAATTAACCAACATTGTACCCTGAAAAGAAAACAGAAAATTTTAGTTGTTTTTGCAGCCTTGCTGTTCCCCTGTGAGAATGAGGATCTGGAAGTTTTAGTTTAATGTCTTTTGCACTGATATCAAAAATGTCTGAGCTCTTTGCTTTGAACTTATCAGAGTCTAGGCATTTCACTAAATAGGTTGCAGAAAATGTTTCTTTGTCTAGCCTTTTAGTTATGTTTGCAACGAAATGCTTTGTGTTTTTTTCCCTTCAAGTTCTACCAAAACATAATCTCCATTTTTTAACTCTTCAAGATTGAAGTTCTTTTCAAGTTCTTTTGCTTCAGGATAATCTTCATCGGACAACTCAAACATATCATCAGGGTTTTCATTCATTTCATCGTCAAAATGTGGCAAATCTTCATCACTTGGGTGTTTTTCCTTCTTAAACATCTTTTTTAAGTTTAAACGTACCTTGTTTATTCTCAAGGCATTCTCTGCATTGTGATCTGTTACTTTTTTCAATCCCTTTTTTTGTTTCCCTTCCATCTTTATCTTTTTCATATTTTCAATTTCGTCTTTTTCGTCATGATTTTAGATTTTCCTTTAGGCCTACATTTAGTATTGCCTTGACTTTTGCGAGCCTCTGCTTTTGGAAAAGGCCTTAACATTTCTGGGGTAATAAGCCGGCTGGGGGTTGAAGCTGGCTGCGCTTTGGGGGATGTCGATGGATCGTCCTGCTGCACATCAGATGAGGTCGATGGTTGCTGTGATTCTGATGGTAGGCCTACCTGATGGTCCTGAAGACAAGGGTTAGAGGTGGGAGCAGGACGATCTGTCACATTAGCTGGCAGAAATTCATGGTCCTTAAAAATATCTTGATCTAGTGGTAAAGTGCCAGTCGCTTTAAATCCCTCGGTTATGTTGGTGCTGTAGACTTTTCCAGCAATTTCAGCCACGTCATAAATTGTTAGTGGTTTCCCTTGGTTGCCAGGTGAAGTCATCCAGTCGGTAATAGCCTTATGGTAATATGTTTTAAACGGACCAAAGGCTGTGCGGTCAAGAGGTTGCATTTTGTGAGAGGTGTGGGGATAGAAAGTGACCATATGCACACCAACTTTCTTAGCTAGAGTGATTGCTCTCACAGAAACGTGGCTCTCATGGTTGTCTAGCAACAAAATAACTGGGCTCTCAATGGTTGGCTTGGCGTGCTTCACAAAATGTTCAAAGTATTGGTTAAAAATGTCTTCATTGGACCAACCTGATGGTGCTGCTGCTCCAATCGAACCTGGCGGTGCTGCTGCTCCAATCGAACCTGGCGGTGCTCCTTTTAGCATGTTACTCTTAAAGTGAACACGGGGAAACACAAAAAGGGGAGGAACGGTGTTCCCTAGAGCATTCACTGCTGCTATCATGCTTACATTCGTACCACGCTCTGCAGATGTCATACCTCCAATAGCTTTTACACCTTTAGGGGCTAATACCTTAGGTGGGTTCTGAACGGTTGACAGGCCTGTTTCATCTAAGTTGTAAATTCTTTCTGGGCCGAACTGGCTGCGGCCAAGGACTTCAATATAATTTCCAAAAAATAGACCAACATTGTGTTTGTTGAAAGAGGTAGCCCTAGATAGGCTAGTTGCCTCAGGTTTACGTAATGATAGTTCAGAGGAATGCCGTTGCCTAAAGAGTCTTGTCCACCCCTCTCCAGCTAATTTATCTTCATCCCATTTTGTGGGATATTTAACTTCATTTTCTTTTGCAAACTGGTAAGCGAGTCTGCGTAGATCAAGAATGGTGAGGCCATAATGCATGTAAGCAGCTTGCTTTATATATTCCACTAGCATAGTTTCCTGAGCTTCAGTAAACACCTTTTTCACATCATAATTTGGAGCATATTCATAGGACGATGCGCCTGAAGCTTTGAATGCAGAAACATGTCTTGCTAGCGCTGACTTGGAGATTCCGTACTTTTCAGCAGCCCCACGAACAGAATAATGGTTCTCCACAACATCTTTTACTGCAGAGATGAAGGCCGCATTACTTGGCTGCTCTCTTTTCTTTTTCTCCTTGCTCCGTGGCATTTTTAAGAGATCCTGGTTTCTGAAAAAAAAATGTTTGTTACATGATGTACCTAGGGACACCAGCCTTTGGTGTCCCTAGGTACATCATTAATAACTGTCCCCAGGTACATCAGGGTGCATATCTCTTTTATTTATGAAAAAGAATCATTTTAGGTTAGGATTTTGTCAGATATTCTAATGTCTAAAAGAAGCTCTTAAAATATACTATTAAGTGTGTACTTACTTTGATTGACAAATAGACGTGATCAGCAGTAAACAAATCCTTCAACTTGGGAGAAAAATTTACTTTTATGAACAAAAATCAAAAATATTAAAATAACATTTTAACAGAGTGGTTTAGGCTAACTGGAATGGAGGGAGAGAAAGAACACAAAAAAATGCAGTGTTGCCACTATAGGAACTCAAATTTACCCATTTAAGAAAAAGAAATACCACTACTGTCCCTAGGTACAACACCTTCCCCTACTACTGTGTTATATACTTTTGTATCTATTTGTAATGACTGTTACAATTTTCACTTTATATACATAAATAGATAATTTAATTCTTTGAATTTTTTCAGAATCACTCTAAGGTTTTTATCAGTGATGATGATCTGTCAGATAATCAGTTGATAAAAATGGAAGAGATTATAAAAAAAAATTATTCATGATTCTCAAGTATTTTAGTTAAAATAGAATTTAACTTATATAAAAATCATATCTATCAATAGACGTTATTTTATTTTATAAACCTTATGATCATGTATAGTAATTTATATAAAAATAATGTTATGATTTTTATTATTTCTTGGAGTTTTTCCAAGCCAATTATGTTTCTTTTTCCTGTAATCTGAAGTTTGTCTTTATATTACTACTGTATTATATACATACTTTTGTATCTATTGTAATAACTGTTACAATTTTCACTTTATATACATAAATAGATAATTTAATTCTTTGAATTTTTTCAGAATCATTGTAAATTACCAATAAGAGAAAACACAATTTTCCACAACAAACAGTATGTTTGAAACAAGATAACATTTCAATTACTAAGCCATGCATCATCTTCAGTTATTACATGTACTCAAACCTTTGTGAAAATTTCAGGTGTCAAACCCAATACTTCTTTACTACAATTCCATTAAACATTGGGCATGATGACTTAGACATTGAAACGTTGTGTTTGAAAAGTGTAAAAATGTATTGAAATAAAGTGTTTGTTGTCAAACATGAGTTTTCTTTCATTTAATTTATTTAAATAATGTTTTAACCCTATGTACTTTCCTTAAGTGATAAGCCTTATAATAAAATTTGAAACAACAAACCATTACAAGGATCATATTTTCATTAATTTATAGATATCGACTTCTTTTAATTGTTCTCCCAGTTTTAACCACACATAAAATACCAGTTTTTTTTTTTTTTTTTTTAATGTGAATATACAAAATGTTGCTAATATTGTTTGTTAGAAGCACAGAATGATCAGTAACAAATATTTTTAAAATGACAATATGCACAGATTAATCAATGCAGAAATATTATAAAATCTATTTAGTTGAAGCTATCTTAGCTAACAAACTCGAGTCTGATGGATCAGTTTTCTTGATTTTACAGTGTTTCATTCATAGAATTTCAGTATTCATGCCGTTTTGTCATGCATATCACAAGGAATGCTTATAGACACTGTAATATGATCAGGATCAGTCATAAGGATTTTTTGCCACAAGTGAGATCCAATTTTGTTGTCCCCTTCCCCCACCATTCATTTTCCTTCTTTTGACGCTAAGGCATTGTTGTTATCAAATGATGCCATTTACATTTTACACATCAATAGTATAGTGTTTGAGGCTTCTGGCTCACCGGACCTAGCCTGCAACCTTGGTGGACTTTGCAAGGTCATATTCAGCCAACCCCGATCACAAATCTCTCATGAACGAATGGTGTTGCAAGAATTTACAGAGCATGTGACATCACTATTGCGCAACGGATATTCGTTGTATGGGATTATATTTTAGTCAATAAAGAGAAAAATCAAAATTTAATCCTAATACAAGGTTTGGCTGAATTGTAACCAACTTTGCTGCTCAGGGCGAGTCGGTGAAACTGACCTATGGCTAGGTCTAAAGTCAACTTTCGCCTACTTGTTTTGACAGTAAAATCGTAAGTCGGTAGATTTTGAATAAAAAATTCATATTTGATGAATTATGAAATAATAATGTTAAAGGATGTGCAATTGTAGTACCGGTACAAGTTGGAAGTAATACAGATCTATTACGGTTATTTCATATAAACTAACATGTGCTACAGCAAATTTAAATGAATTAGAAAATTTTCAAAATTAATCAAATTAAAAAACCTTAGTATTTCTGTAATAAATAAAGAATTATAAGAATAAAAGATTCTTGCATAATTGTTGAAAAATTAATATTATAAAAGTTAGATGAAATGGTATAATTTGAAAGTTGAATAAAACTTTAATAAAAATAAATTTTTTAAATGTGTTGTAAGTTTAGTTAGAAGATTAAAGTTTAAAGATTAAATGTTACTAAATAACATTTTAAATACCGGTAACGTTTTAGTTGTTATAGCAATTAGTTGTTATATATATATATATATATGTTAATCTTTTGTAAAACGTTATTTAAAATTTTATTTAGTAACACATTTACTAAATAAGCAAAAGAATGTTAATTTTGTTATTTAAAAACGATCTCATTCATGCAAGGTTGCGAGGATAACTTTTTGTGGGGACGTGGATCTACTTTTATTATTTGTTGCCGGGTCGTGAGATATATATAAATCCACTGGAAGTTTAGGCTTCTTTAATTTATCTGGCCTGGATTGTATAACTCCTTCGACAGTTTAAGTCACCCCAAACTGCCGGTACCCCCATTTTTTGTATAATTCTTCCCGTAACTATATTTACTTTAACCCTTTTGCTCAGAGAGAACACGATTAATTTTATTTATCCCTTAGGAGTGTGTTCTTGAGAATACTTTTCTTAAATACAATATATCTTACCTTTTAAATAATAATATTTTCTGAAAACATAAAACAAGGCTGTGTGGATAATTATAAAAGACAAGTCTTTGTTTTTGATTTTTAAAAATTAACACCCATTTATTTTATATAAAAGAAACAAAAATCATTTTTTTATGAAAACAAAATATCTCAAATTTTTTTATCTATATAATATTCCTCTAACAAAACTTATTATTTTTCTAATTTTATTTATTTTAATAGCAGATAGGCAATTTACTAAATTTTTTTTTTTAACATTTTATTTATGAATTTATTTTCTTCTCTGGACACTAATTTCTCAGGTTTATCACTAATCTCTAATCATTTGTCCAGGTTTATCATACAAATATTTTACTTACAATATTTATTAAATATAGCCTATATATCCACACACAGATATTAAAATTCTTAGCCTAAACAATTTCCATTAAATTATATTAAATTTTTTATCCCAGGAAAATCAGTAACTTTATTGAATGTAATTTTAACTTTGGGCCAACTTTGCCCTAATAAGAAAAGAAATTTAGATGATTTCTCAAACCTTGACCGCCATCTTGAAGATCCTGGTAATTTTGATCCTGTATTATGGTTGAATTGGTTTAATCTTCTGGTGTCTGGTTGCTGTGATGATGTTAAGATTGATCATCTATGTCTTAGTAAGTTTCAGGTGACATGTTAATTCCCAGACACTGGATGTTGAATTTTCACACTTTTTACTGAAATCACTGATGACTCACTAATTCAACATTTCACTTTATAAAACTTGATTTTATTTTCATTTAAATACTTTTCTTTTAATACTGACTCTATAACATTTCCCAAACAAATTTTTAATTATTAAGTTTAATTATATATATATTTTTAAAATACTTAAATTCACTGTTCTATCGGGCATAGTAAGTCCTTATCTTCTTGTAGAATTATTTTTTTCAGACTGCCTGTCGGACATAGTAACCCCTTACCTTCTTGTACAATTTTCATTGCGATTGTCCTGTCGGGCGTAGTAACCCCTTACAATCTTGTAAGATTGTAATTTGAGAGTGTCTCCTGAGAGGCAGAGCAGCTATATTTATAGCTTGAAACTATCGTATTCTATTACCAATTTTTTCCCTTTTTGGGAATAATACGATAGTTCCTTATTTTCCTATTTATGATGTTACTTTTGCATTATTTTTATTTCTAGATCTTATGATATTTATTTATGAGTTATTAACAATTGTTCAAGTCCTTTAATCCTTTGTTTGAATTATTTTAATTAAATTAATTATTTTCATTATTGTAGCTGTCTGTTGGTACGATGACTCCTCCTACTTCTACGTCACGAAGTCCTGGAGTTTGGAACTCTATAGCTCAAAACTTGCTACTGCAGAAATCTCTATTGTCTTTTCTTTAAACTCTTCTAACGGTTTTTCTGAGATATTTTTCACTTTTTCTTGGTCGGCATTTCGTAGTCCTTCGCGTTGGCTTTCACGAGAACTTCGCCTGATGTTTGTCAGTCCGCCCGTTCTCCCGCAATTCCTTACGCAACGATCGACGTAATTTAAAAAATTTATTTTTCACACCTTTTGATTTACAGCTTTGAAACTTCACCACTTTGTAGAATTTCCGAAATAAATACACTGGTCGTAACGAAGATGCTGTCTGACCTTCCCTTCTTACGTAATTTCGCACTCAACTTCACACTATCTTGTTTAGAGGTTTATTATTTTTACTGATTACTCTGGGACTTACATATTCTTTATCATAATGATTTTAGCTATGTTTTATTAATTTTGAAATTTTATCTTTATTCGTTTTCACACAAGGGTGGGAAAACTATAGCCTTTCTATTTTATTCAAATTTCCATTTTTTACTTTAATTCCTTGTTAAACTTTAATATTCTAACTAAACTTATATAACACATTTTAAAAATTTACTAGACAAACCCCGTGCAGCGCAATGCGCCGCGTGCATACTTTGCTCATAATAAGGAGATCTTCATATTGAATTTATTAGTTTATAATAAATCTGAAGATTATAAAAGATTAGTGGAGGGAGATTGGGATAAAAAATTTTTTTTTGTATGGCTAAATTATTTATATGTAAAATTTTGATAATGTGCAACAAATTAAAATTTTAATTGACTTAGAATTGTTGATGGCATCTTATAATTAGTTAACAGTTTAATAGTCTGATTTCATTAGTTTTGGCAAAGTCGAGAATGTAGAGTTGGCCATAGGAACGGTTTTCTTTATTCTCAGCATACATTGAAATGAGATGAATTTTAAATCAGTAAGGACCATAATTTGGTGGAAGGTCAATTTTTGCACCGAAAGAAGCAAGACATTGCATTGTTGTACTGGCGAATGTTCTCCCTAAAATTTTTAGATTTAATATTTTTACCAATTAATTATGGTTATTGGCTTTAGTTTTACCTTGCCTTCATAACAACAAAGGGTAAAGCGTCTTGATGTATTTACTTCAGGTTGGAAATACAGTGCAGAACAGTACTGACAAACTCGCACCAGACCACTTATAGAATATGGATTAAGAGTAGGTGTAAACTTTGAAATGGCACACTTGAAGGTTGGTTTTGATATTGTTGGGTGCATTTGTTGCATTATTTCATCAACAGGATGGTCAGTTTTGTTAGATAATTTACGTCTTACTCGTTCTAGACGACCGGTGAGGGTGGGTTTTCTTTTACGTTTTTTTGTAGTTGCTGCAACATCGTTAAAATAGTTTGTTTCATTGATAGCTGCTGTAGAAGAAGGAGGGGTCTATTTCTTGCATTATTTCATCAGTAGGAGGGTCACTTTTGTTAGTTATTTTACGTCTTGCTCGTTCTAGACGACCGGTGAGGGTGGGGTTTCTCAGACGTTTCTTTTTAATTGCTGCAACATCGTTAAAATAGTTTGTTTCATTGAAAGCTGCTAAAGAAGAAGGAGGGTCTATTTCTTGCATTATTTCATCAACAGTAGAACCAGTTTGGTTGGATGGTTTGGATCTTGACCGTTCTCGACGACCAGTAAGTGTGAGTTTTCTCGGGCTTTTTTTTTGTAATTGGGCTTGTTTGTGGTGTCTCAATTACACTTTTGAAACTACCAAAACTTTAATATATGGAATTCAGCTGATTAAAGTTTTGTCCGTATGTCGGATCGCCTATTATGTAATCACTGTGTGGATGCCATTGTTTCATTACGTTACTAACGCACTCTAATCGAATATCATAATGATTTTCTAAATGTCCATATAAAGAGTAAGAAACACTTAGGAATAAACAGTTTCCAACTCCAATAATTGGAGTTATGTCAAAATGTTTATAAGTAGTCATGATAGTGGTTGTAATCAAGCGATGCTAACCAAACAAAAATTAACCAGGTATAATATAACATCTAGAAAATTAAATATGTTATTTGTTATGTACTTAGAAACACAATTCTACACGTTTAATCACCACTAACCTACTTTAATGAAGCAAATTACAACAAACAAACCCAGTTATGATAATAAAACATGTTTTGTTATAATCAGCTGATCTGCGCTGTTATATTCAGCTGATCAGTAAAAACAATATTAATGAATAGAAAATATTTTAAATTACATTTTTAGAATATTAAATGAAGGAATAGTAAACTTTTCAGGCAAATGGGCAAATATATAGAGTTAATTACCTTTCATTTAACACAACCCGCATGTAAATCGGTCCAATAGAACTCCAGATCTCACTCGGAATAGGCTTAAAATTTTACCCCATGTTAAATTGCAATAAGAGATTTTAATTTCCGTTTTTACAAAATTTAGTGGGGTAATAGCTGAAATCAAACAAAATGGGCAAATATACATACAATTACCTTTCATTTGGTACCAACCGTGTGTAAATCGGTCCAGTAGTATGGTCAGGCTCGATGTCATAAGCTTTAAATTTCTCCCTATGTTCAATCTCCATAAGAAAAGTTTATTTTCCATTTTTGACCCAATTAACATAAATATTTTCAAAATACAAATAAAACCTGCACATATAGGACCGCTAACCTTTGTTTTGGTACAACCCGCGCGTAAATCGGTCCAGTAGTATGGTCAGGCTCGCTGTCATAAGCTTTAAATTTTTTCCCTATGTTAAATCTCCATAAGAAAAGTTTATTTTCCATTTTTGATCCAATTAACATAAATATTTTCAAAATATAAATAAAACCTGCACATATAGGACCGCTAACCTTTGTTTTGGTACAACCCGCATATAAATCGATCAAGTAGAAGGGTTAGGGTCGCTGTCATTAGTTTTGCAAAAGTTTTTTAATATATAAGATTTTTTATTTAAGTTTTATTCAACTTTCAAATTATACCATTTTATCTAACTTTTTTAATATTAATTTTTTCAACAATTATGCAAGAATCTTTTATTCTTACAATTCTTTATTTATTATAGAAATACCAAGGTTTTTTAATTTGATTAATTTTGAAAATTTTCTATTTCTTCATTTTAATTTGCTGTAGCACATGTTAGTTTATATGAAATAACCGTAATAGATCTGTATTACATACAACTTGTACTACAATTGCACATCCTAACATTATTATTTCATATTTTCATAAATCATCAAATATGAATTATTTATTCAAAATCTATCGACATACGATTTTACTGTCAAAACGAGTAGGCGAAAGTTGACTTTAGACCTAGCCATAGGTCAGTTTCACCGACTCACCCTGAGCAGCAAAGTTGGTTACAATTCAGCCAAACCTTGTATTAGGATTAAATTTTGATTTTTCTCTTTTTGACCAAAATATAATCCCATACAACGAATTTCCGTTGTAGTACACTGGGCGAATCTCAATCTAGGCTAGCCATTTTTGACGGGATCTAATTCTTAAACTAAATTACTTAAACAACACCAATTTAGACTAAAACTAAATATTAATATAAACTACACTGTATTGGCACAACATGTCGGACTAACACGTAAGGCCTAATGGCCGTGTATTAGTTCACCTAGCCTAATACGGTTCTAAAAAACTCGATGTGCCCAGATTTAAAGCTTAGGACTGTACTGACCATGTTCCTGCGGGTTTAGCAATCCATACTTTTATACTGGGGTACTACTAAAAAAGAAGCGACGAGCCACAGACGTCTTCCTTCACTGCTGGTTGATGCACGACTTCGGCTTTTCATGTACGTTGTTCGCATACCGGATAGGGAAATGGAGGGGGAGGCCAATGGTGGCTAAATCACCACAAGGTCTAAGTTTGACTATTCGTTACAGAGTGTTCAGAAAATGTTGTGCCAAACTTTGTATTGGTTACATGGGTAAAATAAAGAAAAAATTCTTGTAACATATGCCCGGGAACAGTGGCGGCGATAGCGGGACCGCAGGGCCCGCGAGCCTTGACCGGGATTTTTCGGAAAATTTTAGCGGGACCAGGACCCGGGATGGGCCCTGCCATTAGGGCTCCCCCTATCATAACAATATTTTTATGAGTATTGTCAAGAAATTACTAAAATAAGGTAAAATGTCTTCAGACAAGAATGTGCATCGTGCATCCAAAACGGCAATAACCATTATGTTTTAGAGAGCAGTATTTATTATTTAATGTCATGATACGAAGTATGTGTATTGTTTACCGTTGGCCGATACCGTAAGTAATGCAGCTATTGCTATGTCGCGCATCGCGGTGACTCACCGGCGCCGGCGGGCGAAAAGGTAAACATCCGGGAAAAGATTATCGCCGCCACTGCCCGGGAAACGCTTCGTTTTTCATATTTCGCCCACTTTGTGTTTTTTTTTTTTTTGTAAAACAATTATAAGTTTTAAAATTTTGAATAGAAATTTGGTAGACTATACAAATTGTGTATGCTTTATTACCGGTATACAAAAAACTAAAACTTTATCATGTAAATTTTAAAAATAGCTGTCATTAACTTAAAAATGGTTAATGTTAAAGTTCATGAAATTTGTTCGTGTTAAGAAAAATGTACAAAAGACAAAAAAAAATCCTCTTTTAACGCCAAATTAGATTTTTTTTTTTTTTTAGGTCAATGGATAACCTTGAGTTATGGACAAAAAACTCAAAACATAATTCTTGATAAATTATCTTCAACATCCAAATTTAGCCTAAATAAAAATAATATTGAATTATGGTAATTTATGAAAAACAAAATGGTTTTTTTTTTCAGTAGAAAGTGGATAACATAATATGGTTTTTGATCAATCGTTCAAACAAACCTTTCCCACCATCTAAATTATTTTATATAAAAAAAAAATAATAATAAAAAATGGCGGATAACTAGACGCTTCTAAACATAATTTACAGGAACTTTTTTCTTTATTTTGACCCATGTAACTACTACATATAGTTTGGCACGACATTTTCTGACACCCTGTATAAAGTGAAAACATTTAGACAGTTTAGACCATAAATTTATTCACTGAAAATATTATTCACTGTTTTTATAACTACCGATAGTAAATATATTAAAATATTATTATATAAAACTTACAAAATAAATTATAGTTTATTCCAACTTATCATCCTGTTTCCCACAAAAATATAGTAAATATTACGTGCCATTCTTAGATATTCAATTAGCCTAACCAGTACGCCCAGTATTCATTCGAATACTTCTAGAATGAGCCTAATATAATTGTAAAAAACATAATCTCTCAACAAAATAATATCTAGGCCTACAAGTCCTACAACTTTCTTGCTGGAAGTTATCATTTAGCTGAAAAATATAAATTTATCTTGTTTTGAATATTTTTGTCATTATTTTTATTATTTAAACCTTTTACAGTTTATCATTCCATAAACTTAGTTTACACAACTTTGTACTTTGTTAGTTTTTATAACTTTTTATAAATAATATTGTGTGCAAGTAGGCAAAATGATAAGATAAGTGAGATGCAGTTTGTCACGAAGTTGTAAATTAGGAATTAAATGTAGCTCAGCAGTAACTTGTGTACCTAGTTTTCTTGGAATGGGTTATACCATTAAGTCAGGCTAGGGAAGAAAGTAGAAGAGAGGACACGCCCCTTTACATCAGACTTGATCAGACACACTCCTAGCTTGAAACTGAAACTGTTTTAGTAGTGTCTTCTCTAATCTCTACTATGCTGATGCAACACTAAACTAGGCCAAGCCTATACTGGCAGTGTTTAGGTTTCGTTTGCTTTTACAATGAAATCAGATATTTTAACAGAAATTACTCCTGACAAATACTCGGAAGTATTAGAAACATTGAGAAAAGACTGGCCTGGTTCTATACATGTAAGTGTTGATGCTCTATTTTGTTTCTAATTAAAATAAAATAAACATTGAGTTTGCTATACAAGTATTTTATTTATTTGTATTGTAGGTTTAAAATAATTATTGTCACATAGTGGTCCTTATTGTCCTTATCAATCATAAGCAACGTTGTATTTTACTTTTGCCAACGTTGTCTTGTAACAAATCTAAGTTACAAGGCAGTACGTTACGTACAAGGAAGTATAATAATTAATTAGGCGGTTAAAAATTATTCGTGACCGCATGCATGACGTCACCGTTCACAGTTCACAGTCACAGTCACAGCTCTAGTTGTAGCCTATCTCCCGTGTACAAAGAAAAGACAAGCACCATAATTTCATATTTATTCTGTTCAATATAATATAACGTGCTATATATTATTATGTCTATATTCTAGCTCGAAAATGCTGTTATTTAATCAGATTTATTTGGAAAATATTTTATGAAATAATAATGTAAAATTACAAACATTTTAGTAGACTATTCATCTATTCCTTTTTTTTTTATCCAAGTGTAGTACCGGTATTGTATATTGATTTATTTATTACCTTCGATTTGCTACATGCTCTTATAGTTTTAAGTAATAATCGGACATTGAGTATAAATTCTCTAATAAAATATAATACAAATTCAATAATAAATTATATAAAGTAATGAAAGGGTAATGAAACATAGTTAATTATACATTACTCTAAACCGGAAATAAGAACAAATATTATTGCGTAAGGGGGTTTTAAAAGACAAATACTCCATATTTTCTATTTATTTTCCAAAGTGCTCTGAAGCAAGTAGTTGCAAAGCAATTTTTGTCAACTTTAAATAACTGTGGACTCTGGAAAGAAATCGATTTAATTATTGTATTTAGATTTAAATTAATGCTTAGATTAAATCGACACACACAAGTCAATTATCATCATCTGTTCTAGAAAAAAAAAATACTTTCATTCACGAATTGAAGCCAGATGTAGGTTCGAACAAGAATTAATCTTTTAATGGCTTCATCAAGGAAATCCATTTCTGAAATTTTTGTGGTAGCCAATATTTTCACTTTTCCAATCACTCCGTTATCCTTGAAGAAGAAAATTTGAGAGAAGTGAAAAAACTCATCATTTGGTACTTATGACATTTATAGACATTGTTTCAATCTCTATAAAAAATTGTTTCAGACAGACTTATTTTTTATATCTGTAAACTGGAACATAACAGAACCTACAACATAGGTCTACACGAGACTTTCGTACTTCATATTTCATAATGTCTGTTTCCTTGCTGGTTTCTGAAATTATATAAATAGAATCTTAGAATCTTTGTCTTTTTGTATACTTCAGTACTTCAGCTTTCAAATAAACCAGCTCCATATCTTAATTGTTTTGAAGGGATATGTTTAACGTCAAGCATTTGTAGTGTTTGCCATTATAGAAATTATTGACGATAAATGTTTCTTCATTATAAACCAGCATAATTTATATTTTAATTCCAAATCATCATATGTGCGCCATATATTTGGATGACAGAAAAATTTCTCAAAAAGTCTTGATTAAGTTTGTTGGTAAGTAAATATTTGCAATAAATAGTCATACACTGCAATGATTTATTTGACACCAAATACCGTTTTGAAATGGGTAGTCTTGTTTTTCACCAAAAACTAAGGTATTTTCAATGAATGTTGACATATTTTGTAAGATTTTTATTTGTGACTCCAGGTTGATCCCAAATTCTTTTTTTTTTTTTGTTGTGTGTATGGCGATTTTGAGTTGAATAAGTTGAAGCAATCCTTGAACAATTGCAAAATGTCTGCTATAGCTTTCCAATTGGGTCATTTAATAAGTGTTTCTATCCTCAAAACTTCATAGCATTTGCAGTAGAATTCAAAAAACTATCGGTATTGTGCAGGCATTTTTACATTATGTTCATTTTTAGTCTTAACATGAAGATTATTAGATGGTCTTATGTTAGTTTCAATGCTATCTTTAAATCATCTTGTTGATTGATGATTTAATATCTCCTCCATACAATGTTTAGTTATATGTTCGTTTTCATAAACAACGAAACCTTTTTCATTGAAATAGTGTCTAGCAAGTTTCATCAGATGTGTTACATCCGCTAAAACAAACACTTTTCTTGACATAGGATGTAATTTCTGTACTAATAATTTGCTTTGTCCACAAAGTTCTATTTTCACCTCTGAAATAACATGCGATTGATATGACTAGAAAAAAAAATTTTTCAACATTTTTTAATTATTTCAAATAGCGCATCTTTGGTAATAGGCTTGTCATAATCGAAGTATACCGTTTGCTTCCATTTTTCTCCAACAACCTTAACCATAACCACTTGGGCATGAACATGTGGGGCAAATATGTTTTTAGGTTTTTGCTCAAAACAAACTTTTTGATTGAGACTCATTTTGTCAAAATATAATAGCCATCTCTCAAAATCAAATTTATTCTATAGATTTTGACTGAGTTATATATCTTGTTTATATTTCTATTTCCATTACTTACAGTACTACTATTTACATCAGTATTTAAATCACTAGGTAAATGAATCTTGGTCTGTACAATAACTAACTTTATAACCAGATTACTGATTAAATGTGTCTAGAACAGAAATTTGTTTTTATTTTATTTTTAAACACTCCTACCTAAAAGATTCACATAATCAGTACTATTCGGTAATTTTAAAGCTGGAACAGCATCGGTTTTTTATTTTCATGGGCTTATATTTCAGTAGTTTATGCTTTAGTTGCTCGAGGAAGCAATCCTCAAAAAATGGTGAGAACAAATGCTAGCATTATTTATTATATTTAACTTTTTTCTCTTGCAAGCTTCCAACCACCACTTACAAGTTTTTGAAGTAATTCAAAAATTGATCAAAATTTATTCATATAACCTCTTTTTCATTTTCCAAACAGTATCGTCTTGTAATAGTTGATGATCAGGCAGTAGTTATGCATATATCTTGCATGGTTTTTAAGACAAACATTATAGGTTCAGACAAACTATTATAGACTCCCCTTTCTAAAACGGTTCAGCTAGGGAGAGCGGTCGTTCATCAGTCTGTGCGCTACAGGTGAGTACATAAACACACCTGTTGACTGAGAGTCCGTGCGCGGTCCTTGCTGTTTTAGATATTCGGACTGTGAGTCCGCGCGCATTCTTCCGCTGTTTCTGTATTTGGACAAATTTAACTAGCTAGGCTATTTTAAGTATAGACCATTTGATTTGCTGTGAAACTTCATTCTTCTCATCAGCGCAGGTAACTATACTGTTTTCGTAAACTTACAAAATAATCAACCTTCAGTTATTATTAAAAATAATATGATTTTGTAAGATTTTTCAGTACAGTAATCTTTTTGTATATTTATATATCGTTACACGCTATTTCAGTAATCTGATATTTTTCAGTGAAATGGATCCAGTGGAAGAGGCAAGAATACGAGCCATGTTAGAGGATGAAATCAACGCTGGAGATGACACAGACACAGACCTGGTATACGACAGTGATCAAAACACTGACAGCGAGCTATATGATGCAGAAGACACCACTCTACCTGCATTAGACAACGCTCAGGTTCTGCCAGTTGAAGAAGAGGTAAACCAGCTGCTACATGCAGACATACAAGGTAACAACTTAGTTTATGAAGGGATGACAAATGAATTGTATAAAGCAAAGGATGGCACAATATGGCGACACACTCCGATCCCACGTAATACTGCTAGACGACGTACATGTGACCTAGTCCGCCACTTGCCTGGCGTTGTCAGATATGCAAAAAATGCTCATACCCCAATACATGCTCTCCAACTCTTCTTCACGGATGAAATGCTAGAACAATTTGTTATCTGTACTAATATTTACATAGCCTCAATCAGAAGCGAATACTCCAGACCACGAGATGCAGCTGATACGAATATTGTTGAACTTATTCCTAGGCTTGTCTAGGTTTGCTTTTTCTTGGAGGAGTCATGAAAGTATCTCATACTAATTTAGAAGATTTGTGGCAAACTGATGGTATCGGGGTGGAACTCTTTAGACTGACCACGGGCTTAAACTGGTTTAAGTTTTTATTAAAATGTTTAAGATTTGATGACATTAGAACCCGAAATCAAAGGAAAATCACAGATCAACTAGCAACTGTAAGATATCTTATTGATAGTTTTAACAATAACTGTAAAAAGAATTACAGCCTCTCTGAAATGGTAACTATTGATGAAATGCTAGATACCTTTAGGGGTAGATGTAGCTTTCGTCAATATATACCAAACAAACCTGCCAAGTACGGTCTGAAAATCTTTGCACTCGCAGACGCTAAAATGTTTTACACAAGTAACGTAGAAGTGCACTGTGGCAAGCAACCAGCAGGCCCATATCATGTTGAAAATTACAGCCACAGTATTGTTAAAAGACTTGTTCAACCGATTTCGAATAGTGGACGTAATGTCACCTGTGACAATTTGTATACATCTGTAAATTTAGCTTATGACTTACTCCACAATGATAAGTTAACTGTCGTAGGAACTTTAAAAAAAATAGGAAAAGGATTCCTGAATTCTTGAAACAAGCTAAAGATCGGCCCGTTGACTCGACCATTTTTGCATACAAGGAAAACTTTACTATAGTGTCTCACAAACCAAAAAAAAAAAAAATTGTTTTAGCACTTTCAACTATGCATCCCGAGACAAATACCATTGAGTTCGTTGAAAAGTCGAATCTCCATAAATCTGAAATTATATTGTTCTATAACTCTACTAAGTCTGGTGTAGATAAGGTTGATGAATTTAAGAGTGCTTATAACGTGGCCAGAATCACATGGAGATGGACTCTAGTTATTTTCTTTTGATTCCTCAACAATGCAGGTGTCAATGGACATGTGATATACAAAGCTAACACGAAGTCAGATATGGAGAGGAGCACATTCCTAAAAGCTTTAGTTAAACAGCTTTTAGATGGATTTCTGCATCAAAGAGTTCAAATGACCTGTTGGCCAAAAACCATCAAACTAAGGCTTTCAGAAATCTTGGGAACTGAGAGAAATCGTCCAGGACCGGCAAGGCTTGATCGTCAGGGCGCAAGAGGCAGATGCAACTTTTGTGACCGAAAAAAGAATAGCCCAACAAGATATCAATGCAATGAGTGTAATAAGTATATATGTTTAGAACATGTAGCATCTTACTTGTGTCATGAGTGTGTGTGGAACAAGTGGACAATTTGGACAACGACGAAGTATGTGAATGATTAACCATTTACAACGTGCTAAAAATATATTGTTTTAAATGTTTGTAACTTAGATATTAATGACCTTACTTTCATATTTTAATTGTACATATTACTAATTTCATCCATTACATGAATATTATGAAAAATTAACATATTGAAAAGTCATGATTCCAACTTTATCTTATTTGATTTCTATTTTAGTGTTATTTTGTAAATACTAACGTAATAACTTACTGAAATCCAGTTTAGATACACGTAATTACTTTGAGATATACTTGATTTTTCTTTACTTAATTCTTATTGTGTTTTGTTATTATTGTACAAATAAATATATATTACAAAAGTATTTCAATCTCTTTATTACCTTTCAACAGGTTACTATGTTAAGGAATAAAATACATGTGGAAATAAATCTATTAAAAATATATATTTCTAAATTATATTTACAGACAAGTTCTTTTTATGACACTACTAAAAATTAAGTAATGAGCGATTTTATAAAACCAAAACAAATTTCATTGTAAAAACTTAAAAAGATAGATGACATCACCAAAAAAATATTGAAATAATAGTAACGGACTCTCAGTCCGTACGCGTTTACTGGTGTAACTTGACACCGCGTGTGCGTTGGCGGGTTAATGTTTTTTTTTTACTTGTAACATAAATTTCTAACATTTTATTAGTTTTTTCACAATTTTTAATACCAATATTACTTCATTGTTTATGTCAATAAAATGTGAGCCATTGTAAAAATTAAAGTGTTTATCAAAAAACCCACCATTTTGTTTTGGTAAAAGATATTTACAGAAGTTTGCGATATTTTTTTGATTTTTGCGTTTTTGTTTACAGAGGTTCATTTTAAGGGATTGTTTTTTTATGTGTAATGGAACTTGTGTATACCTATATAGTATAACGGTCTAATGATTCCAGGAATTACTGTACTATCATTGTGAGAATATAGCATATTTTAAAGTAAACATAAGGAAAAGGTATTTAATTTAAATTACATCTTTTTTTCAAAGTTAAGTAATAAATAGTTTTTAATCTTTTGGCATAACAACAGTCCGCCTTCATGCATCACATAAAATACAGCCTTAGTTTAAGTTACAAGAAAATGCTAAATTGAGTTGTTTTCTTATAGTAGACTATATGGGAATCAACCCATCTGTTTCTGGCATTTCAATAAAGTTTAGAGAATCTTTCCAACCTTTGTTGTCCAGTGTTCAGAACTGGACACTCAAGAAGATGTTCCTCATTCATATAGGTTGATTCTGCCAGTCACACAATACACAGTTCCCCGGTGTCGAGACAAAAATTACCAATAGCTTCTCTCCTGGGTTTGTTTTTGTTATGTTGTCACTTGTGCTCTTGTTCTTTCACATTTTCCCGCTTTCCAGGGCCCATTCTTTCTCCTGGTTTCTTATACTAAATTGATGGAATGTAATCAGTAAATTAGACCAAATAGATAATTGGAAAATTGTTATTTTATATAATTGTTTGTAACAAAGCATACTAGATTATATTGGTCTATATGAGGGGGGACCCAAAAAAAACGGAAATCGGGCTGGTGAGGAGAAGGGGTGGGCGTGGCCGGAGAGGGAGTCTAGAATCACATTGCTACACATCAGTGTGCGACATTTGTTCGCTGTGAGTGGATCAGTTTGTATGTGAGAACTTTTTTTGTGAAAGACCTTTTTCCGTTTCGGCAAAAACGTAAAATGGCTGACTGTTGGGAGCAACGTGTGGCTGTGAAATTATGTTTCCTGATGGGGATAACGCCTGCGGAAACTCTTGTAATGCTTAAAACAGCTTATGGGGAAGCTTCTTTAACTAAAACACGTATCTATGAGTCGTTTCAGCGTTATAAAAATGGAGAAATGTCGACTGAAGACCAGCCTTGTTCTGGGCGCCCTTCAATGTCGAGCACTGACGACAACGTTGAGAAAATCAACACTCTGGTTCGTGAAGACCGTCGTCGAACCATTGATCAATTAGTTGCGCCTTCTTCTCACAGACGAGCAAAGGGAGCGCCGACTTCATGTCTGTTTCGAAGCCTGTCTGAAAAGCAGTTTTTGACGAAAAACGGTATGACACCAATTGCCTCCACCCCTATTTACCGGATCTCGCTCCTTGCGACTTTTTTTGTTCCCCGACTCAAACGGATATACAAGGTAAACGTTTTGAGACTGGAAGAGGTGAAACAAAAATCGCTGGATGGACTAAAGAACATTCCATAAAGTGAATATCAACAATGTTTTGAACAATGGAAGAAACAATTAGAGAAGTGCAGTCACTTTGAAGGTGACCAAAATTTGGTATAAAAATATTGTAAAGTAAAGAAGTTATGACCAAATTCCCGTTTTTTTTTGGGCCCCCCTCGTATGTATTGATAAGAAAATGTGTGCACCATAATTTTTCAGTTAGTCAGTTTTCTATCAAAAAAATTAAATTTGTCATCGATTTTAATTTGTTTCAGATTTACTACCTGATTAAGAATTTCATAAATTGGGCAGACAAAACTGATGAGGTGAAAATAAAAATTTATTGCCCAGAGAGTAAAGTCCAAGACGGTGTGGTTGTTGCTGTATTGGAATATAAGGTAAGTAAGTAATGAAACTAAACTTACCCGAACAAAGTTTAATATTTTTACTTAATCAATTTCTGAAGGAAAAAAAACACTGTTTTATTTTTAAATTCTCTTGTGTTTTTATTTTATAAAGACAATGGTTTTTTTTTCTTTTACCAAAAACTAAATATTTTGTCATCATAGAACTCATGAATATTTTGTTGCATTTACAAAGATGCAATTATTGTGACTGTCTAAAGAGCCATTACTACCATTTAGACATATGATTAAATATTATAAAAGTTAAAATACAAAAAATAAAAACAATATACAGGTCATTTCAATAATGACTAAACTTTAAAAAGCATGTAAAAATTTATTTAAATAACTTACATAATTTGTTTTAAAAAATTCATATTCTACAAATAAAACAATATTACATAAGTACAATAAAGTAACAAAAAAATTGTTATAATTTTGGTTTGATCTAACTACTATTTGTAATGTGGCAGACATTCCATCTGAAGACAAATTTCTTGCCAAACTTGAACCAGTAGATCAGGTGTCACTTCTGCAGCTGCAGTGTATATTTGATTTCTCAACTCAGGGGAGATCAGTGGTAAAGGTGTAATATATACTTGATCTTTAATGAAACATCATAGGAAAAAATTGAGAGGATGCAAATCTGGTGAGTGAAGTGGCCCTGCATGATCAATCCAGCGACCGGGGAATAACTTATTAAGGAATTCCTGGACTTTTAGGCGAAAGTGAAGTTTAGCCCATCCTGCTTGTTGTAAAGGAGTCTATCTTAGTCATTTCCATTTAACTAAGGAATGAGAAAATTTTCAACACAATCTTGATGCATGATAAAATTAATGATTTTTTTAACGAAAAAATAAATTTTAAATATGCTGTGGGCACAATAAGCATTCACTTGGACTATCGTGAACACACTCCAAAAATAGATATGGATTTTCGCTCCAGCAGAGTCTTAGTTGTGTGAAATGTTGATTCATCACTAAAAATTATTTTGACCAGGAAGGTCTCTTCATTATCTATTTGATCAAACATTTCTCCATAGAATTCGTGACAAACAACTTCATCTGCATCAGTAATTTGTTGTATCATGGAAAGTTAGTATAACTTCAAGTGCAAACGTTGCTGTAGTAAATGCCAAACATGCATCAGTAATTTGTTCTATCATGGAAAGTTAGTATAACTTCAAGTGCAAACGTTGCTGTAGTAAATGCCAAACAGTGGTGTGTGGCACACCGTCTTACAAGATGCATGACGTATTGATTTCCTAGGGCTACAGGCAAAACTTTACCCTACACACAGCATAATGTCATACAGAACAACCAATCTCAACAACATTTTGGTTCTAGAGTAAATTGTAGACATACTTGAAAGATCCTTAATATACTGGGTATGAAAATTGTGTTGAACTGTAGTCGTGGAGTTTTTTTTTTTGTAAAAACAAAACACACCACAATCATTGTAACGTTTCAAATTTTTGGATCTCAAATTTGTGTTATTATTTGATTCAATATATGAAATACGTGATGAACGACATAAGAGACTTGCGTCCTATCTCGCACTGCAATTGTATATCAAGATTCCATATTGATGGACGGACGAGTTTCCAAAATTGGTCAATGTTATAGAATCGTGTGTAAATGAGTTGTATTAATGAAATTTGTAAATAATTCAACAATAGATGTATAGTTTTTTGATATAATTGTAAACTTTTATAATATATAAGTAAATTTAAGAAAGAATAGTTTTCCCTAAATTAAAAACATATTAAGAGAGTGCATTGTGTAGTATTCCGATGTAATAGTCAGGTTATTCCCAATTGGCCCAAAAGATCCAGCAATCACAGTCGGAATGGTACATGAGACTTGTAGTTTCATTAGTTCATCTTCGTCTGGCGAGAGTGGTTGTGTTGACTCTCTCGTCACCACAAGACCTTCTCATTAGGTTGATCGACAATCTTCAAGAGCGACACATCAAATGAGCATCGTTTTTTCTTTATTTTAATTAAAATCGGTGATTAGCATCCTGGTTTACGATGTTATTCAAACATCATTTTCATATGACGACATATTTTTTGGTTACCTCAATACATAACTATATATATATACACTAAAGAAACATTCTAGTGGTACTAGTTAAAATATTGAGAAAAAGAATTAATTTAAAAATTAATTATGACATTGACTAACCTTCTATAAATTAAGATAATTTACGAACTTTAAATATTAACAAATTTTAAAACAGACTCTCCCTAGTTTCAAAGACAGTCATATACTGTGAACCCTCTTTTAGTTGTAAATTTATTATGTTCTTTAAATAATATTTGTTAAAATTATAATACATGTTAGTTATAAGGAAGTACTTCCATAGTAGAAAATTATTGAATTATGAAAGTATATAATGTATGTATTTCAGGAATAAGTATTCCAAAGAATTATAAATTTGAATATTTCCAGGAACTAAAGTTTGTCTTGTAATTCTAAAGTACATTTTCCTTGAGTCCACAATCCCAAATTTATTTTTTTTAAAGTACAACAGTCTGCTTATCACAGAATTGACCCCAATAAAATTTCTTAAAGTTTAACAACTAATTCAGTAAAATGAATAAAATTTCTCTTTTTTTTCTCTGATTTTCGAAATTATTATATCATCTTAAACACCAGGGAAAGTAGCAATTTTTAACCAGAATGGTGGTGGCGTTTCTGGTGATTACATTTGGTAATATACCACAACATTAGTCAAACTTGATGTGTTTTGGTTTAAAATGACACTTTTTGTAAGTTATCTGAATGAATTTTTACATTTTGTATTTGATCATACTTGTAGGTGGTAGTAATGGCTGCTTAGACACCCACAACTGCTTTTTCGCAAATGCAATAAAATATTCATATAAGTAGTTCATTAGTAAGAAAAAATAATTCCATAAGTAAGAAAGGGAAAAATTTCTTTGTTTCGACTAGGACTTCTATAATTATTTTGAGTACAATTTTCTGTCATTCATACCTTCCTCTTCAAATACTCCTGCATGCAGATAACCAAATTTCCAGTTTCTATTCTGGATTAAAAGACTTTTGTCTTAGTAACGTATAGTGGTGAACACAGAACTACCAGAAGAGAACTGCGAATTTGCATCTGACAGCTATCAATAACAGTAGCCTACTCTGTTATTAAGGTTCACATGCTCTGTTTGCAATAATTTGTGATCTGACCATAATCAGTAAATAAGCAGTTCATCAAAAAAGAAAGTAATGTTCATTTTCGCTGTTTTTTTTGTTTTGTTTTTTTCCCCCAGATTAATATAGTCTGAGATGTAGAATTAATTTTGTATACTGTATTGTGTGTAGTTTAAATAAGTAGCTGTGTTTGTGTTTAGATTTGACTTTTATTAAATTTTTAACTAGAGGGTTAGCTGTATTGTTTTACTTCTTACTCTTGAAGAAAATAGATTGTGCATAAGAAACAATTAAGGAATCCAAATGACTTGGTAAAATAATTTTTTTAAACCCAGAAAGTTTGAGGCATGGGAAATTTATTGAAAATTATGATAGACCAACTTTATTTATTACCAATGTCATATATTTTTACTTATCATCAACGAACATGGATTAAACCCAAACTCCATGTTATAAAAACATTTAAGTCTTATATGTTGCCAACACTCTGTTGGTTCTCTGTGTAGAGAAAGCATGAAATCTAGTCTCAAATTTGGTTTCTATCCTTGAGAGTATAAGTTATGTGCATAGATCATGTATGAGTCTATGAAAATATTTTGAAGAACTTTATGATTCTAGACAAGGAGAAAGATGACTCTATAGATAAGGAAAGTGACAATGAAGATGTGGCCCAGCCAAGGAGCCCACCAAATAAAAACTATAATAAGTATAAATTAGGATGTAATGGGAAGGGATTCTAAATAATAAAATATCAATTGGCACTTTCAATTTTGTTGAGCAGTGCAAGATTACGTAGAAGGGGGGGAGAGACGAGGAGTGGAGGGTTTGAACCAGCAAGCCGGGAGAGAGTCTGTCTATTTTTCGGCCATGTGCTATTTAAATTAATCGGTATGCTTTTCGGCCACTATTAAGGCCTTTTATCTAGCCGTTATGTCATTTTTATAAATTATAATTATTACTGTAATCTTCTAATTCGGCGCTAAAATAAAAGATAACATTTAATTTAACTTGCGTTGTGTGCGTTCATTTAGCGTCCTAACCCAACTCCTTGGCCCATCCTGACAAGTTTCGGCTAAAGTGTACGCGGTCTCCAGCCAGCCGGAGCTTCCAGTTGGTCAAAAGAAGTGGAGACGGTTGTGATAATTTAAAAATGGAGGGAACTTGAAGAGTTCTTATTTTTTATTTTTAACTTGAAGAAAATTGAATTTACGAGTGGTTATTTTATAATTATTGGGCGCCAGACTTTCGTCGTTATTTAACATAGAAAAAATGAATTTAATGAGTTTATAATCTCAGGGGTCGTAAGCTCTTTTAAAAGTGTACTCACAGTGACTTTGGATTTTAGCAATGAAAACACTTGTAGCTGAAATATTAACATAAAGATTTATTAAACATTTTGGCAATTAGTTTTAACATAAATCAAAAACAAAATATTAACATACATTGATTACACACAAATTATGATAAATATAAATGCTTATTAAAGTCTTGTTACTTTATAAGTTTTACTAATTCTGAAAAAGATCGATCATATCTTTAGCTTTAAAAAATTTTAACTTTAATTTGAAATTATTTTGTTAAGAAATCAAACTTGCAAGTATTTAGTCCATTAATTGAATTTAAGAATTTAGATATAAGTACTTTACTTATTCTTTTTTAATTGATACAAGAAATGTATAAAATAAAAATTAATTTCGTCCTTCATTTAACTGATACTTGGACTCACATAGAGTTTTTTATGAAATAAATGAAATTCATATCTATTACATAAACAATTCAAAGAAAATACATATAACATATCATAAAGAGTTTATATGAAACAATAAAACCTGTGATTCACGTTTGTTTGTTAGACTGTCGAAGTTCATTGTCCATTGAGTAACATCATAGCTGATCTCACAATTGTAGTAGATGAACACTGTTGAAATATGTCTATATTCTTTAAAGATGTCGTGGTCGTAATCTCAAAAGTTCATTTTTACTAACTAATGAATACAATCGTTCATTGTCTAAATTTCGAAAATCACGTGCACGATATTGCATAACTTTACTCAACTTAACGCGTTTTCCTGCTTTTTCGTTAAAAGTTTATTTATGGAAAACTACTGATCACTATTAATCGTCTATCATAGTTACTTTCACGAATTTTTCTATTTTTATAGAAATTCGATTACATTCTAACACACAGTCCAAAACAGGTCCATCATCTACCCGTTCCTTTCTCAGACTCTAACCTTTAAAACACACCTTGTCCGTCTAACCTCCCAACTAAGACTGTTTTTAACACTTAAACTACATTTCTAAAAAAAGGTTTCTCTGACTACAAAACACGTCTTACTGCATCAGATCTCTCTCTAAGACTCACTAGAAAACATCTTACTCCTCCAACCGCTGAACTGAGACTGCTCGAGAAACCATGTGATGTCCCACTTCCGAAAGCGTTCTTTCCGGTCACTCTTACAAAAATCTTACACACTCCCTGTAATTCTCACATTAATTTACAAACACTATTTATTAAACATATTATATTAAAATTGAACATGATTACTTATTTTATTGTTCTGAAAATCTATTTTTCTCTCTAAATGAATTTACCAAATATTAAATGTTACTTAAACAGCTTTTCCCTCTATACATTTTACCGCAGTTTTCAAACCTACTACAAACGTTAATTTTTCACATTGTCACACGGTCACAAAGACTCCTTTACAGTTTGAATAAGCTTTTCCACAAATTATGCTCCAGTAGCTGGGCATATACCTTTAACTAAATATGGTTTTGTATCAAGCACATAGTTTGCCTACTGCTATCACAACACATGATGATTTTTATATGTACTCATTGGGTTTAGAGGGAATATACATTCTAAATAGTAATTTTTTTTTTAAACGCAACCAGTTGTTCATCAATTGTGAGGTAGCTTCCAGCTTCATAGTTATTTCTGCAATTTGTAACATTTCCCAGATAACCAATACTTTGCTAATTTATTGTTCTAACAACCCTAGTTTCCTTCTAATCAAATCTTAGACAATTTAATAAATTTTAAATTTATATTCATAAGTTCTACATTGTTATTAAATGGTTATTTTTCAGTGCTCCAGATAACACCAACAAGCCAAGCAATACTTCCCCATCCAAGTCTGACAGAGATGAATGATTCTTATTAGCATATTACTCTCTTTGAATTGCTATTTCTTTATTTGTGCTGGTTAAGATCTCTTTCATTAGGTTTTTTGTAAAAAATAGCTGTCTGGTATTAAAGTAGTTTTGACTTGAGGAGAAGGGCCAGGCCGAATGAGTATTATGTCTCTAGCTAGAGTTTTCCCCTCAATTAAAGTGAGCTGTTCGGTTTTCAAAAATAACGGTTTTTCATTAATTCAAATTATTGAAGATACTTCGTCTTCTTCTGGTTCTTTATTATGTTCCGTATACCGTGCTTGTTTTTGAGCCTTTGATTTAGTGGTTTTAATTTTTTATTAGGTATAGTGTGGGTCTCATTCCCTGTTTTTTTCTTGCTGTAATTTATTCTCGTACAACTGACCCATGTTTCCATTTAGGTCTGGAACGTATTCAATGTTCTGCATCACTGTCATATGCCTTGTCGTTGTAACTTTCCTTTTCTATACTTGTCTGGAGTAGAATCATAAAGTTCTTTGCAAATTTCTTCATCATTTCTCACACTTCCACATGTCTAACTAAAAATAAGAGATAAACTCTGTTAGAAGGTACCTATTTATTTTCATTATGCAGGACAACCTTTACAAACAAACAGATTTATTGTAAATATAAAAGAAACATTTATGTCACTTATTAGTAATCATGCTATAACAGTGCAATATACAATCTGATGAATAGTTTATTTGAATATTAGATACTATTGTAAAATAATACTCCTAACCTAATTGTTGGTAATAGAGATCTAGGCCTAACCTAGATTCAAATTTCACTAAAAGGATATTTTATAGATATTATTAACCAATGTAAATTTAATAGAAATGTAGATCATTATGATTTTAAAAGGAATTAACTGCAGATTAAAGGTTATAAGGTAAATTTAATCAGTATTGAAAGTACAATAATATTTCAATACTTGCTGGTAAAAATGTATTAGCGTAAAATCAATAAATTATAAATTTAGTCATTTAAAATCGAATGAGACAGTATGACGAGATCCAAATAAACCCATCACTTAAATAAAAAGAAAAGGAAATCTTGTGCCAATATGTTTAAATAAATGTATAACATGATAGATAACAAATATTAATTAAATTGAAACACTTACAAGCGCTAGTTATAAAACTAAATATTTTGTTGCCATGTAAATTATGAGATCAACCATCATAATTAGAAATAGACATTGAGTTAAACAGCTGTTTGAATAGAATTAAAATATTTCTCACCTAAGAAGAATTTGTAAGTGTACAGAGGGCAAGTCCCACGTAGTAATACTAGGGAAATGGATATTTAAAATTTATCGAATGTAAATAATACAGAATAAATTTTCAAAATTTAAACATAGAATCATAATTACAATATCAAAAATGATAACTGAACAGTTACATATGAATATAGAACATATATATTAATAAATTATGCAAGTAACATTTCAAGACCCAGAGGAAAACTGGATCCGAGAGTTGTAATGTGGCTAGAAGACACTACTTTTCATTGGCGGAAGACTAAATATATCAATAACTCAATCAATCACAAGATTACAACTATTTAAAGTGGAATTTGTACGAAATTTGAAAAAGCCGGGAACCCAAAAAAAAGATGTCTAGGGAGTCGACAGGGAGAAGCAACGCCATGCAGGTCAACTCTAATTAGTGGATATGAAATTTAAATTATCAAGACTTCTGATGGTAATATTTAGACAGATACTCTCAGTAAATAATCCTTATGTTTGTTCATAACAATATTAAACCCGTCAATCAGAACTATTAAAATATTGAAAAACTTTCAAATAATTCTCTATTAACTTCATTGCAATCTATAAATTGTGCAAACCTATTTTCTTCATATTTTAACCCTTCAGCAATGAACAGTTTTACCAATTTTGCGAACAGTTATATATTGAAGATCAGCACGAGTGCCCCTCTTCGAGAATTTATAAATAATTAACAAACTAAATATTAAAACATTCATATAGAGTTATTTTTGTGTTGCTCTTCTTACTTGTTATATAAAGCTAGTCAGGGAAAGATAAAAGACCATTATTAGCAAAGAGTCAATTTAATAAAATAAACCATTTTATATATCAAGGTAATTGTATTTAAGGTCGATGATTTAACTAAAAATTTGTCAGTTGTAAATTTTCATATGTCTGATTTATTTATTTAATTTTATTGTTTTGATAAAGAGTACTGATGAATACAATCAGTATTTTTATATATAAAAGTTAAACATATTCTAATTAAAGAGACATAGTAAAATAATACTAACTGCTGTCTTTGAACACCAGTCAATTCGGTAATGAATGGGGAAAGCACTGCTAGATGCACAACTGCCAGAGTTGCCATAGGACTTGGGAGGGAGAACAAATTTCCTCCTTATGCTTTAAAAATACGCACAGTACCTTTCTAGGGTTAAAATTAAAAGAATTTATACTAAGAACATAAATTGCAGGTTGCATTGGAGGTGTAGATGTGTGAAAAATGCAAAAGTGATAATCTACACAGCTTAATAGGATATAGATCAGGGATCCAATGATACTGTTCATTGTCTTTGTGTTAAAATGTGTGACTTCTTTTTGTATTGTCATTTATGTTTTCATATTGTTTTATTGCTTACCTATTTTTAATACACTAGAAAAGTAATCATTTTAAGCCAAATTATATTAAGAACAAAACCTGATGTAAAATGAAAAATTGCTTAATTCTTTGTGGTTATATTACAGTATATTACTTGTAAATGAGAGAAAGGTTCACTTACAAAATTGTTTGCCAACGTTTCAGAAAAATAATTATCATTTTAATTATAGCTTACTTATCTTCAATTTATTAAGCAATTAAAGGTAATAATATTGTGAGCATTAGTTGGAGCATTTTTGTTTTATAACAAATTCTTTGCTAGGTAAGAAGTTTTGGGTTAAGTTAACAATATCAAATTAGATTGTCTTTTGGTTGCTCAATGATACAAATTTTAAATGATTTATACGTTAAAATGTTTCTTTATTTCAAAAATACACTATCTCGGGGAAGGGGAGCTCGTGCTGGCCAAGAAATCCTGTTTTATACGCAAAATTTTTATACAAAAGAAAAGTTATTTAAATTTTAATTTATTATGAAAATAATTTAGTCAAATTGTTCACTATGTGTTTCCTTACCAATATTTCTATGTTCAACTTCGGTCGATATGACCGCAAAATTCACTCTTCCTCGCACACACAAAAAAAAACACATCTTGCTCCTTCAGCAGTTCTCAAAAAGGACACTACGGTATTTTTCAAGCTTGCCGGCTACAACTGCACTGATTTGAGTCGTCCATTCGCATTGGCCGGTGAATCCGTTGTCAAAGCAACGAGTTCGTTGTGTCGTGAAATTATTTTAGTGTTTTAACTTTTTAGCTATATTTTAATTCCAAAAATGATTTGTAACAATTTTAATTATTCAAATAAACACTTTATATCGAATTTTTACTTTACATAATCTTTTTTAATATAGGTCAAAATTTTACCACGTAATCTACAATTAGGCTTGGCTACAATTAGAATTCAAAATGTCTAACTTTCTGATTATAAATTATTTGATAATGGCCTAATTTTACAAATTTATATATTTTACAACCTACCAGTATTTCTATGGTTTCTTACATTTTTTTCAACCCAATTTTTAATTTGGAAGAGGTTATTGTATTCCCTACTTGTTTATCAGACTTGCTTCTATTAAATTTGTACCATTATAGTTTCTTGTATGAGAATCGTCTTAAAATTGTTTTTTTATGAAATTATATAATTAATAATGGTGCAACAGTCTTCACAGACTTTCTCCCATCTCTAAAATCAAATAAAAAGAAACCAAACCTAGTCAGCATTAAAAATGTCAGATTAGTATCTATAAATAAAAAACAAAAATGAACCATAGACATCGTCTTTGAAAAAATACTTATATATTTAAATAATGGTCTAAACGTGTTTCGTTTGTGTCATAGTTCCTCAGCATAAATTGTATTTGATTAAAAATGGAGCTTTTAATGGGAGAGATCAAGGTTCATTTTTGTTTGTTATACCAATTATTCCTGAACTGTAATTTTTTATTTATTTATGTTATGCATATGGGTTTAGATAACTACTTATCATTTTGCTAAATTTTGAACGAAACTAGTAGAGTTGATGTTGAGAAATTATGAATGTTATAACAGCCTCTTGTGTGAGTTTTTGTTTTGTTTTACTGTTAATACAAGAATCAGTGTTTTTTGGAGAGATGGCTATCAATGTGGTTTGTTTGAATCCTTAGAGTTTACACTTGAGCAAAATTTAATCAAAATCATTACTGATGATTTTGAAAAATAATAATTTTGAGTTTTTTTTTAAATATTGAGTTATACAAAATGTGTTATATGTGTGTGTATATATATATATATATATATATATATATATATATATATATATATACTCGTATATATACATGGGAAAAAGTCCTGAGATATAACCAAAATATGCCCACATACCAAATTAGATTAAAACTAATCCACATGTTTGGGCTGTAGAGCACTACACACACGACAGACATCATCCCAAAAACCACTTTTTTGGTCTCAGATGACTCAAAATGGATATATCCTCAAAAAACTTAACATTAACTTTTATACACATTATGTAACTTTCTCTATATTATATATAAGAGAAAGTAAAAAAGGCTAAAACTAAATAAATATTTTTCAACACAGTGCACAAAAATACCTTTCTAGTGATAGGCCCCTACCATTTTCATTGAGGTTAGTTTCACCATCTAAGAGAAAAAGAAATCAAACAAATAAATGTGTTGTACAGGAGAAATAATAGCCTATATATGAATGATGATGTATTAACACCAATTAACAGTATTATAAAGTATGTTTTAGACATCAAGTATGTATTATATCATTTTTAGACATGATCTATTATATTGTATGTTTTAGATACAAAGACATTTAAATACTGTAATGCTGCACTGTGTGGATGAAACCGGTTTAGAAAAATTAGGGCAAATTCTGAGGGAAACTTGTATGATTGATTGGACTGAAAATGTAAACTTTGAAGCTTCTCATGAGAAACTGATTCCTCTACTGGAAGCTGTGGCTGAGGAGAAACATCTACAGTATGATAAGATGGCTTATCATCAGTTATGGCTACCACCATCAAAATCTAAGAACATAACTATGGAGTAAGTATGTTTTCCTACTTCAATATTACTAAAAACTAAATGTCATTTTAAAAATGTGTTTGTACATTTTACATTTTCGGCATTATAACTCACTTAGTTATGTTTTTGTCATTATAAATTAAAAGAGTTGATGAGTATTTATTATTATTTACTTACGTAGAAAATTTAACAATATGCGATTATTTTACAAAACACTTTTTTACTATATTTTTTTTATGTACTGATAAATTTATTTGAAATTTCATAACTGAAAATATACATTTGAATATATTTCAATTGAAAACATAATAGAATGTTAAAGTATAGCATTATTTTGAAATTTATTTAAAAAATAAAAGTCTTTTGATTTGTTATAATTTTAGTAGTCTGAATCCTCTGATGATGGCCAATAAAAAAGTTTTACAGACGGTCTTTATTTGTTTTAAACATAAGTTTTTGACTTCCATCTCCTTATTCCTTGGGCCCAAGTTACACCTAGTTTTTGGGCCAATAACAGGAGGTACAAAAATTGTTTCATCAATTTTAATTATATTTTTATTCCACATTTACGAAATGCTTTAGACAACCATAACATTATAGCTCTTGATTTTAATTGATCTTCCACTAAGACTAATCCTAATTCTAATGACTAACTTTATGACTATTTATTGCTTTGCACCATATTTCTCTTGAATACAACAAAACTATTAATGTTTGCTATATCTAGAAATCTAAAATTTTACTTTTCTTGCAGTTAAGTATATTGTACATAATTTATCTATGACACCAACTCTCATCTTTGATTTTGATAAGATTATAAAATGTAATAATACTTGGTTTGTTATCTTCACCTCGAATCATTTTCCAAATCCATTGTCTAAACAACAAAACAAACTCATTTGGTTTTGTAGTGGATAACAAAATAGATTTGTTTCTCTGATATCAAACTTCCTTTAGCAACTCCCTTTAGTTGTTTGATTTTTCTGTTACTACTATCTTCAAATTTAACTGTATCAAACTATCAGGTAAAGGAAAGCCACTAAATCAATTATCGACAAGTTATATTTCTACCAGTGATAATTCTAATTGGTTCTGTCAAATGGATAATTTCTTGTAATGTAGAATTTGAATGGATCATGTAATACATAAATTTTTGAATTTTGAATTGGAACCAAGAAAATGTAATAATTAAAAGCTTGTATATGATTGGTTGAGTCGTTAAAATACAAGGAATGTGATTGGTTCTAAAATGCCGGAAAAGCAACACGCGAGTCAAATTAGTGTCTAGAAAAAATAATAGATTTAAATTTAAAATGTATGTCAAAAGTCCAGAAAATAATGTTTGAATATAAATATGTTTAGAATTAATTTAGAGTTTATAATTAAGTAGAATTTTGTATATATATGTGTGTGTGTGAAAAATCGGTTACCATGTGAAAAACAATAGGATGATGTAATCGTCCATGATTTTAGTTAAGCGTGCCGGAGGCAGAGACAGTCGGGGAGTAACTTCTGAACAGTGTAGACGTGTGATGTTCTGTGCAAAGGTTTTGGTATAACAATAGATTTTGTGACAAAATGTCTTTTAACTTAATGTTAGAATACATGTATTATAGACTAAAGGTGTATAGACAGTAATTTTGATGGTGACAGTTTTTGAGCAATGTTTGAACTGCAAAGACATGTTGTAATATCGAGTAAGTTGAATGAGAACAATGAAATTCCGTTAAGAAAAATTAATTATGTGTTTTTGACCGAACAATTATTAAAGATCAGTAATGAACTGTTTAAAAAGTGTTTTGTGTACTAAAAGATCAGTGAAAATAAACTTAAACTAAACTTTTTTTTGGTATGATCTAAAAAATGTGCACATGTTATTTACATTAATGCTGAGTTGGTATTATTGTATAATCGAGTAAAGCTCTATACTCACTTTAGAACAGTTTAATGATAAAGAGACTAACTTAAAAGTATGGCTGTTAGCAATTTGATGGCAGAAATTAGGAGAAAAAAAGGCAGATTCGTTTGATGTTGAATCAGGAAAGAACATCTCCACGAGGAAGGATTGGCGGGCTTTCGGAGATGTCTCTTTGAAGGCATAATATGATTAATTAAAGCAATATAAATTATTTAATGAAAAATAAATAAATTTGCTCCCTTTTTTGTTAACTTCATTTTTTATGAGTTGCAACTAGAAAAGTAATTTTAATAAGATAAAATTTTTAGATTCATTTGTAAACAAATAACAAGTAACGTAAAATAACTAAAAATGAACTAATATAAGGTATTTAACATAAATATTCTAAAAATCTGTATGTCTATGTATAACCTAAATGTTTGTTGATCAAATATGTTCAATTTCGGCATAAAAAAGGACTTCTATTTTCTTGAGATAACCACTGAAGTACACTTATAAAAGAGTTCACGACCCTGAGAGATTTTAAAAATAAAATTAAACTTAAAATCATTAAACAATTTGGTAATTATAGTATTGCCATGCCGCCCAACAATTATAACACGTAGTTTCTTTTCTTTTTATAATAAAGTAAATTCAAACCTTCATTTTTCATTTTATTTCAATCATAAGGTTGATTTCCCACAAATACTTTGCATTTGTATTCCATGTTATAGCATCTACTAGAGTTCTAGCATCTAATGAGTATATTTGGTAGTTTTTTTCAGCATGTACACACAAAATAACCACCTTCCTTGTAAAAGTACTAGTTGCTCATTAATGGTCCAAATACTCTGAAAATGATTAATGTTTCTTACAGTTATCACAGATTTCAAAAAATTAAAAGTTGGAGCCAGGTTGTTAATCTGGATTTTTTAGGTTATCATCAAAGCTTATATAAATCAAAAGAAATCTAAAAACCTTTCAAGCTCATAGTTGCAAATGTAATATGAGGTTTAGGTTTTTTAAAAATTTTATTTAGCGATTGCTTTGAAAGTTTAAAAACGAATGCTTAATTTTAAAGGAAAAAAGTAATAAGAATGCTAAATGATTATTTACAAGAAAAAATGTGGAAATGGATGGTTTATTTTTTGTTATTATTTTTTTAAATGATTATAACCAAATGTTATCATATCATTGAAGTTTTCATTCATATAATTGGAATCAGAAATTTGGAGCTTCAATGATCTGCTGGACCAACATCCATAAAACATGGTAATGAAGTGTTATATTGCTATGTGGAGGAGGAGGGGGGTTATGACATTAATATAAAGTCAAATGCAAGGACTCTGTACAAGTTTTTTCTGCTGATTAACTTTAAAATTGATAAAACTATTGGAGAAAATAACAAAATTGATAGGACAACTAACATAATAAAGAGTGAGCAAATAACTAGAACATTGATAATATAGTAGCCATTTAGACCACTACCCATAACATAACTATGATTAAGAACAATTATAATCTAACATTTCACATGCAGTAACAATATACATGCAGTAACTATTACTTTCATATGAATCACTAGAGTACTGTGGTGTATATACAATGAAAGAAAATTCCCCCAAACCAAAATAAAATACTAACAACACAAAGACTGTATAGTTGTGTTTATTCTACCTTTTATGTACATTTCAATAACACTGCTATCATCTATAGAGGTTAGTGTGTATTGTACCAGTACCTCTGAAGGTGAAATTGAAATATACGTAAGGTAGAATAAATATATCTATACAATCTTTGTGTTGATACTGTTATATTGTAGTTTTGGGAAATTTTCGTTCATTAACTATTTATTTATATAAAAAAAAAAGGTAAAAAACTCTCAATAGATAGATGGAAGATAATGATGTTATGATTTTTGGTTAGGTATAAAATGTTATATTATCACCGGTAGCGCAGGTTGTGACAAGAAATTGTGGTACGAGTGTTCGGACATCATACTAGGAGGAGGTTACTTACCGGAATCTTCCAACCATATTTATATTGCCATACCCTATAGTTATCGAATAACGGTTTCAATACCACAAAAAGGATGTGAGATTGATTATATTATTAAAAATATATAACAAAATATGTCATCAACATAGATATTGATCAACATAAGCATAAGTTAACTTATAGTGAATTGGTTGACAAACTAAATAGACCTAGTAAGACCGTTGAGACGAAATGATGATGAATTACCATTTCAGAACAAAAAACGTAAATATTGTAACATAAAATACTAACTCAAACAGTATAATAACGTTATAAAAATTGTTAAAAGTTACCAGTATGATATTCTACAAGTCTAAAATTTTTTTGAAGCACCCTGATACACCTAAATATCAGCGACTGTGTGGAGACACGAAAACACGAGACAACACACAGAGCGATGTCACATTCTAGTCAATAGAACCACGATTCCCTTCATATTTTCTTACCCATCATGTCACGAACATGGCTTCACACCACACACTGATGAGTAGGATTAGCTTTTTTACCAGTAACTGGGATGTAATCAGGAAAGTATGAGACATATGATATGAAAGTATGAGTATCTCATATGTCTCATATGTAATATATGAGACATATGAGATAAATGTTGATTAGCAATTTGCTATTGAATAATTAAAAGCCAAAACAATTATAGGAGTAATAATGGCTATTATAGTGTTCGTTTGGTTAAATGTGTGGTGGATAATTAAAAAGTTGGAGTTTAAATAAAATAGTTTTGGCACAAATTATCCTTAGGTTTTATTTTAAAACAATATTGTTTGTTTTTTGGTGGATAATAATTGATAATTGAATCAAAAATTATTCTTTACTTAACAGAATCCACAAATATGTATTTAAAAAAAGTTTTAAATAATTATGACTTCCGGTTTCAAAATGGCGGCCATACTAAGTTTTCTAAACTTAATAACTCAAAACCCTTACATTTAAGACCAAGTTTGTTGTGCTACGATAAATAATAACGGAGAAATTAAAGTTTTCCTGAGCACACTCCTTTATTTATTTTAACACACTAATAAAGTTGATATTACAAAAGGAATCAGTGCTATTACTACTTTTTACGCTTGAAATAAGCATCTATTTCTGTCAATTTCAGTATTTTCACTCAAAATAACTCATTTATCTTTATCTACATATTGTTTTATTTACAAAAAGTGTGTTAGTACAAAGTGCATGAAATGAAACTAAAATACAGACTTTAAGAGACAAGAAATTACAATACAGCTTTTAATGTTTCTTGAATGCTACGAAACAAAGAATCAGAGCAAATGTTCAAAATGGCAACCTCCTTCCTCGTTGCAGAGTGTGAAGAGTTGCAAACTCGATCGTCGGATATCTTGAAAAGTATTTGTCTCCTGAGTCTGAGCTCCTGCCTCAACAATTTGAGCAACAAGATCCATTTCGTCTATAACAGGAGTTGAATATACTAGTTGCTTCATTTATACCCAAATAGTAAAATCAACAGGAGTAAGATCTGGAGATCGAGGAGGCCACGGGACAGGGCCGCCATGTCCAATCCATTTTTCTCTGAACACCACATTTAAATGCTCACGAACTTCAATGGGAAAATGTGCTGGTGCTCCATTGTGCTGGAACCAAGGTCTAATCTCTGTTGAAGAGGCACATCTTGTAGATCAATTCAGCTGTTGCTGTTTGCTATAAACAATGTAAATCTAATGGTCATATTTATGACTGATTAAGCTTTTTTGCTAACAATGGATGTAAAAAATACTATGAATCACAAGCTACAATCACTTTGAATTTGAACAAAAATATAGTCAATTGCAAACTGAAGTTGATGGGAATGTTTTTCTCCATATAATGATACAAATTACAGATAACACTTAGAGCCTAGGAATGCACCATAAACACTACCCTAAAGTAGGAACTTACCCCAGAAATATATATATATATATATATATATATATATATATATATATATATATTAATACACATGTATATTTATATATGAGTTCTATATAAATTTGAAATAGAACTCATAGCATCTACCTGAGTTTTGCTGTAGCAGAATTAATTATATATCAAATTAAAATAATAAATAAAATTATTTCAAAGACTGATGATAATACACATTACAAATTTTTGCGTATTGTACCGACATACCAATTTTCCTTTTTGAAATTAATAGGACTTACTGCCGGGAGGTGCGATACCCTGGCGTTCAAGTCCGAAAACAGTGTCAGGTGATTTTGCCGTAGGCTAACTAACGGGACCCACACGTAGATAAGAAGTCAGTTCGGATCTGAGTTTTGCGCTGATGACTTTCGTTCGAAAGGTTTTCTAAAATTTATCTTTTCCTTAACAGTCATCATGTTTATCTATCTTTGTTATAAAATAAAGTAAGAATAGTCAATTCAGAAGCTTCACTAAAATGTGGGCAGTTTCTTTTTCTTTCTAAATTCAAAAAACATTATCTTCAGCCTTCATGCCTCGTCTTCAAACGCCTTCCACAACTCTTGAACCAGGTAAAAGAAAGTTACTGTTTTATTTTACTGAGTTAACTATGTTAAAATATGTACTGTCTTTATAAATGTAAAAATTTCAATAAATTATAACTAAACTTTAACTTGTGAGTAAATTATAAGAGTATAAATTCAAACAGCCTTTTTAAAACAAATAGCAATTCATTTTATTTCTAGTTATTATAAAGTGAAATCATCAGTTGAAAATCATTAAATTTAATTATAACTAAATTTTAGTTTGTCAGTAAATTATAAGAGTATAAATTCAAACAGTCCTGTTAAAAACTAATAGCAATTCATTTTATTTCTATCTATTATGGAGTGATATCATCAATTGACTTATTTGACATATATAACATTTTATTTTCAAAGAAATTGCAGTTTCAGAGCTTAGTTACAGAGAAATATATTACTTATTAATCTAGAACAGAAGTGTTTAAACTTGTAAAAGGTCTCTGTTCATTTACTAATTTCAACATGTATATTTCTCAGCTTACGCTGGTTCAAGCTGGTATTGCAATCTATAACTTCAAGTTCAAATTCAAGTCCAGACAATTCATCCGAAGGACATTTCAGCTTGTTTAAAATGCAAAAGTGAAAACTAAAAAAATAAGCAAACAACTTTAATTATGTATTTCATTAATTGAGGACTTGTTGTGAGATTTGTTTAGATGATGCTTTAAGTATTTTTTTTTTTTTTAAACAATAATAACATTATTTTTCTTTTTAAAATGCAAAACTAAAATAAATTTTCAATTGGAAGGGACAAGCTAGCAATTTCGGACCTCACGACCCCAAAGGGGTTAATTTTCTAAATTATTAAATATTGACGTCAATTACTAGTTAAATTTTCTAATTTTTTTTATATAATAAACCTTTTTTATAGTTGGCCAAATCAGATAATACATATAGGTAATTAATTAATTTTTTTTTTTTATTTTCTAATAATTTAATCTTAGAATCATTTTTGTAACAAATTACAAATTAATAAATTGTTACCATTATCTTTGTTCATCAAAATATTTTGTAATTTATAGCATATGGGGGGGGATTTGTTTAACGTTATATAATTATTTTGTTTTAAGGGCGTATCAATTTTACAGATGTATATATATATATATATAAGTATGCATAAAAAATCAATTGTTTCTTTACAAATTGTTCTTTATTTTAAAGGACGAAACTAATGTTATGTGTTAATTTTGTTTTTCTGTAAATGGTTAACTCAGATACTGCTAGATTTAAAAAAGGCCAAAGTCATCAAGCGAACTAAATAACTAAATTTCTCCACTTGACATGACCATTCCTTTGGTTCCAAAGCGCTCCTTCGTTTATTGTTAAAATTTTCCCCTACGAATGGTTCAGTATCAATAAATTGTATCATTCTAAATCCGAATGCAATTGACTTGATTAAAATAATTTTGTGTAAACTCTAAAATGCTTGAATGTTTCAAGTTATTTCCTGTATATAAGTATGGAAATGTATATTTTATATCCACAAGACATTTCCTGTTACTAAGAGACTGGACGATTTCCCAAAAGAAATCCTACCTATTGAAATATCTCAGGAGAGGAAAAAATATCTTTTCCCAAATATTCAGCAATATATTAAAGAATAATGTAAGGACTTGTTTGCCCTGAAGTTACTAACAGTGCTGCCAATGTCAATAAGGAGCTAGAAGCGACTCCAGATGGCACAGTTCCAGCTATCCCAAGACAAGACTATGTGACTGAAGAAGCCCCATGTAAGAAGCGAAAATGCTTAATTTGAATTTTTTATCAGTGATTATTTTATATTCTTAGAGATTGTGTGAAACTAATCACTGGTGTGTGTAACCATGGTAAATTACTATAATGATACCTTAATTCAGGGTTATAAATTGACTATCACCTCAGGGTTCCATATCATCAACCACAAGACCTTGGACCACCACCAAAATAGTCACTTAAAAGTGTAGTTTTATACAAATAATTAGAAAGTGAAGAAAAAGAAACAAGAGGTTGTTGCAAGGGAAGGGGGAAAAAGGTGAGAACATTATTAGAATCAGTATTTTTGGTGAGGACACAAAAGCCAGACATATTTAACAAGGGCTCTATAAATATATAATAATATCTCAATAATTTCAAGAGAGACATAAACTTGTAATACTAAACCAAGACTCTTACGAATAGTAATAACCATCAAGACTAAATTCTTAAAAGAAGAGTTGGTAACCATAATAATACCAACTCATGTTGAATGTTTCATGCAAAAGCTTAAAAAAGTATTTAAAAAATCTATTTAATCATTTTGTTAGGCTAAATTTTGATATTTATTGGTTTTATGTTATACTAAAAAAGTACATTCCAATGTTAACTGTTTGGAAGTTTTAAGTTTAAATATTTTTTTAAATATAAAACTGTTTAATAATCTTTAGAAATTATTCTGTCAATATGTACACAAATCTAAGAAAAGGTGTAGGCCTGGCTCTATTTTCAGGAAGTAAAACTTTTTTCCATACATTTTTTAATTTACATTTACATTTATAATTTTTTTTTAAGTATAAATTTCAAGCAATATTTAAACGTAAGTCTTATCTCTTAAATATGTAAAATAAAAAAGTTGTTTGTAACAAAATATTTAAATGCGCTTTTCTCAAAATATGGGTTTCCAGATATGTAAGTTTAACTTTTTATAACTTCGTCACATTTCAAGATATTAACATGATTTTTGTGTCAGTGTTCAGAATTCTATCTTCTATTTTAAAATAATAACTCAATTTGAAAAAGTTGAGACAAAAAGTTTTGCTTTCCGCTTCACAATTAATTGTAACTTGATAAAGTGATGTTAGTAAGTTTTTCTAGTGTCCTTTTTTATCTTATATACACTTGCAAATTCATGTTTGTATTCACTATTTTAATTTGTTTAGCAATCAAATTGAAGTAAATAGTTCATAGAATAAAAAGAATAAATTTAATAAAACCAAAGATAATGTTATTTTATATTACCTATATATTTAAGTATAAAAAAAGTGTTTTAACAAAAGTCTATGTTTTTTAATAATAACCTATAAGGCAGAAACAAGTTTTTAAATCAAATATTACAATACATGCCAACAAAGTAACGTATCAATAAACTCTGGTGGTATATCTAAAAACTAATATAAGCCTGTTTGTAGGTTAATTATTACACCAATATACAACAAAATCAAGAAATTTACTGTTCTCAAGTAATTTAAATATGAACCTTGATATCTTTATTGAAAAGTCGATGTCATACAATTTTTACTTTATATTAATAACAATATTCAGGTTTTCTGTGTTTATTTGCGTTAATAAATCTAATAATTAGCAGTGAATATATCACTATGAAAAACAAATTTTTTTTTTAAATCTTAACTCATTTAAGTGGGGTACCTTTCTACTAAAATAAAATATATTGTAAATGATTCAAGATATTGAAAATTATAAAATATTCTACCACAACAGTTCAAAATGGGCAGAAACAACTATACAAAAAATATCTTTCTAAGTTTTTAACATTTAGATTATGTAGATATTCTAAAATTTCCAAAAATGGGACTACAAGTGCTAAAAGCGATCCATTGAAATAAAGTGTAGAAGACTAAATAATTACTGTAAAAATCATACCTAATAAAAATCATTCAAAATTCAGTATATTTATAATGTGTAATAACCATTATGTACATATAGATTTGATATCCTATATGTATGTATATACTTGAAGTGAACTAAGCCTAATACGCAATGAAACCGACGCTATGGGGAGTAAGCTAGTATGGTTATAAACGTTAGATACTTATGACAATGAGACCAAAAAAATTGAATATCAAAGGCATCGAATACACAAAATATGAGAGCAAGAGATAGGGATGATCGACACACCCACAAACAGATTAGTTGAATCATGAGTAATATTTGTAGTAGGATTGCTATTTCCCAATCTCTATGTGAAATTGTACTATTTTGTAATACTTAATGTATACTGATAATAAATGTTGGTACCTTCATTAACATTCTTATATTAACTGTATATTTTAAACTTGCAGATTATTGTTATTACATTAAACTTATTTAGGTTAAAACGCTGTGTATTTTTTTCCAGAGATTTGTCTTCTGATGCATTAGAGCTAAGGGACTTGGAAGAGCAACACACTGATATTATTAACAGAACCTGGCATTATACTGAAGGACCAGCCACAGAAAATTTCGTAAAAGCCACAATAGTTTTAAATGGTGGAGTGGGTCTGTTTCCGAAGGGAAATGACAACCCAATAGCATGGAACACAATTCAGCATTTCTATGGATTAGGAATGTTATATACATTGGATAAATATAGACAGAAAGGATATGCCTCCATCGTAACTAAATCTTTAAGTAAGAAATTGGCCGAGGGAGGAATAGACCCATATGCTTGTATTAAATATGACAATGTTCCTTCATTTTCAATGTTTAACAAACTGGGTTTTGAGAAGGTATGCATGGTTTACTGGGGTAGTATGAAACCAAAAACTACGTCAAAAGATTGAAGCAAACATTGTTTTATGTTATATAGGTCCCGTATAATTCTTCTTCATTCGGGACTGAAGTCGGACCCATTGTGATTGTATTTAATGTAGAAGAAAATGTAGTTTATTGTGAACATAAACATGTATAATATTGTATTATACAATATATTATTACTGCATACATTCTAACCATCCTATCAGCCATAAACATGCTGCTTTTCACAGTATGATACATAGACTCTCTCACCTAATGACTTCAATGATGAACTAAATGTTGTTAAACAAATTGCTATTAATACAGTATGATGTTAGTTTAATAAATAATATTTTAAGAAAGAAGTTAAAGCAAAGAACTGAAAATTTAGTCTACTCTTCCCATAATGATAGCATTGAAATAGTTAAATATTTTAAATTATCTTATACCAACAGAACTAGTTATAAAATCAGTAACCTTATTTCAACTAAATGTAATCGTAAAGCCACCTTTTATTGTATACATAAAATCTAGGAAAATTGTTGGTTAATAATAAAGATAAAAAAGAAATGTTAGATAATAGTGGAGTTTATAAAATATCTTGTCAAGATTGTGACTCTGAGTACATAGGTCAATTAGGTAGATCTATAAAAGTTAGGACTAAAGAACATGTAAATAGCTGGATACATGCCTATAGAAACTTTAACTTTGCTAACCACCTTTTGGACTCAGGTCATAATTTTGATCCTAAATTAAAATGTTAAATTCTTATATATAGATAATAAAAGCAATAGATTAAACAATTTACAATGTTTAAAAATAAATAGATCTATTTCACTTAGGCCTATTCTCAACTTAAATGACCACATTGTATTAAATTCGCCACCCCTTCTAAAAGCATCCTTAACATAGTTCATCAACCTTCATCTACCTGCTAGGTCATTCCCCCTACCCTTCCTGATTTCTCTTATTGTATTTCAGTTTCCTGTTACTTCTGTATGTATAAATAGTTGTCAATACTTGTTACTTATCAGTTGCCCGATGATGCCCGCAAGGCAAAACAATTGTAGCTCATTTATATTATACAAATAATTTTGAAACTTTAGCTTTATTTAATACTTTAATGAAAAATGACTTATTACTGTGAAATTTGAAGTTCTGCCATGACAATGCATATAAAAAAAACTTGAAGTCATACAGTAAGTGGCATTGAGAATCTGCTTGTGTTCTCCTAAAATTTTACCAGTTTCTCCCATGGAAATGAACTGGCAGTGAAACAATTAGGAGACAGACTTGAAACAGAGATCTCATGAATCTAGCATTACCAGACTGCTATGTGTTGCGCTCATTAACAGAAACAAAGATAATGCAATCCTTTTCACACAAATAGAATTTTAATGACAAACTTTACTCATTGCAACACTGAAACCTATCTGTATGATACAGTGTTGGGAGGTCATAGATGCAAAGTGGTGCCAAACTTACCATCAGAAATAACAAAAAGCTATCTGCAAGAATCCCTAAATTTGGAGAACTTCATAAGAATCTTCACAGACGGTTTAGTGAATTTATTGGGTGCAGGCAACTAAAGGAGCGATAAAAGTTATTATGTACCAGGTAAAGTCACTTCAAGCAAGAACTTGAGCTGATGGCGATCAACGCTGCACAAACATTATGCCTTGAGTCATGTAATAAGGAAACTTGTATTCTTACATACTCAAAGTGTGTTATAGAAGCTCTGGAAAACCAGAAAACAAATAAGTAGTAATTTCGAATTTCTGAGCTGAGAGTCCTGTTGAATCACAGAAGTAAAAAAGGAAACTGTGTTTTGTTCCAATGGAACCCTGTGCTCATGGGAAATGAAAAAGCAGATGAAATAGTAAAAAAGGTTGCAGAAATGGGCCCTGTTCAACCAAGACAGCATTCCCTTACAAAGTATAAAAATGCGTCGGGTGGAACCATCCGAGCTGAATAGATTAATAGTGGTAGACATTTTACATATTTCAGCCAATACCTCCAAACCCATATCAGTACCAGAAACATCGTAAGACCCATAACTACTATGCCGTGTAATGTTTCACAATTTTCGGTAAATTGAAATTTGGTTAAATTATATATACATATATCAAAAGGCAAAGCTCGTTGTAAAAAATGAGATCTGAGGAATGATTACTTTTGGTTGTATATATGGTCTGATTAAATATATATACGGATGAAAGTAGATTGTTACAAAACCAAGCAAATAAATAAAAAATAAGAACTTTATTTTATTATTTTGTTTAATATAATAAACTACCTGTATTATTTATAAATGTATAGATGTAAATTGGGTAAGAAAAAATATAATATTAATTAAAAATTGAAATGAGGCAACAGTGTTTTGTGTGTGTTTTAACTCTATCTGATTGGTTAGAAAAACCATCCCAATGAGAGTGATTTGATTTGTAGTTGCTAAGATATCTAGAGTGAAAACGATTCTTAGAGTTCAGAGTTCAGTTCGGGAGAGACTTCTAAAGCGAGTAGATGTATGGCAGTTTGGGAGAGGCTTTTAATGAGGTTAGATGTAGAACAGAGTCCACCAAAACATACATCAAAAGTGAGTAGACCTATTGCAGTTCAGGAGAAACCATGACAGCAAGTACACATGGTATGGCAGTCCAGATGCTAACTCTCCAAGTTGTAGAATTACGTCAGAGAGAGACAAAGTTTTGTATGAAATGTATTAAACAAATGCAAGTACAAATTAAATTTAGTGAACAATGCTTCACTTGGTATAGGATTGCCAATATATCTACATTATAAACATCTATTTTAAAAGAAATTAATACTTTGTCTATAAAATGAAACATTAATATTGAATTGTCTTCTGGTGAAAGAATTCACAAACTATGTCTAAGAAATAGTATTGAATATTTTCTAATGAAAGAATGCCAAATGTAATGGTAAAAGTAGCTAAAATAACATGCTCATGAACTTTTGAAAAATATTGTTTATATTCATTATAATTTGATGATAATTATTATATTGTGTCTATATATAGTACACTTTTCAAAGAATTCACGACCCTGTCCTCTCTCGTGAGAATCTTGTCCAGAACTGATTTCAGACTTATGTCCCCGAGTCCTTGTTTGCAACATGTTCCAAACTACAACTAACTAACTTTAGAGAGATTTTTCTAGTAATGTTCACTCTGCTCCCCGTCTCCAAATCCTTTTATTGGCTTGGTTTCTCTAACCAATCCAAACAAACTGTCATTACTTCTTAATCTATGAAATTCTCTTTTACCAGACTTATTCCTCCATCTTATATAATAATATTTAACCTCAAAAAACAAAAATACATTGATATTTTACAAAAATCATAATATATAGTCAATATATATACAGTGTGTGTAAAAAGTCTGGAACCGGTTGATTATCAGGCATAGGGCAGCAGGTATCAGAAATAAAGCTATGGGAATCAGTACATATGCAATAATTCTACTTTGAAGCATTCATAATTTTCCACCACCATATTGATTTCCGCAATCTTGAATTTAATTTTTTTAAATTTAATGGGAATGGGGTACTATGACACATCATTTTAATGTGGAATTTCAAGAGAAAATTGATGGTGAAGTCAGTTTTTCGGTAAATCTATTCACTCACGATTCACCAGGCATAATCGAAACATTTCAATTAAAAGTGTAGATATGTAACTGTTATTGAATTAATTAGAAAAATAGCTGAAGTTATTACAGGATGATTTAAAAATACAAATTTGTAGAAATCAAACAAATATGTTGGTTCTAGGTTAATCTTGGGTGTTGTAGACAATTATCAAGAATTAATGTTTGCAGTTTGTTTATATTTCAGATTAACAAATTGTTTATATCTTAGATGTTGCTAAGATTCAGAATAAATAGTACAACACAGTGGAAGGCAGAAAAAATAAATTAAACGTATTGTTAAGGAAGAAAAAGCAAATATCGTATCTCACCAACAAGAGAAGAAATTAGTATGAGAATATGATGTGTTAAGCTATAAATAAAGCCGTTGATCTTCTCAGAGGAGTCTTTTGTAATAATTTTTTAAAGGTGAAGATCACCTTATCCTCCTGAGACCTGATGACCTCATAGAAGGACATCTTGTTGTACTGCATTGAGTCCTGAATTACTTTGATTCCGCGTTGTACTAAAGACCGAATGTCCTTCTAAAAGGACGAACAAATTTACTCACTTGAGTCCTGAAGAAAATTTTCATTTCATTTTTTAGTAATTCTTGTACATGATAATCCATACATGATGTTTTAACTTAAAAAAATATTAAAAAAAATTAATTTTGTTGTTTTAATAGTTTTTGTTATGTCCTTGTAAAAGGACATTCGGTCTCAATGGGTTCAAAAACAACAAAAAACAAATATGTTACCATAGAAACATGTTTATTTTAGGAACTAATACAATGACAAATTAAAAGACTGTTTTTACTGCATTTTTAACTGAGTTATTTACAAAGTGTGAAATTTAAGGAAGCAGTTTCTATCACCCATAAGACATAGATAAACTTTGCATTTTGTACAAAACACAGATGTTTTCTTAGAACACTTAGGAAACCTACATCTTTTCTGGATACCTGTAGTCACGTTTGGTAAATGAGCAGCTCCTTTCTTACGCTTCTCAAGACATGGTATGTTAGATTTTCTTCCGTCATGTTCTGTGACCAGCTCATCATCACTGCTTTCCCACTCACTTTCCGCCTTTTCTTCTTCATTTTGTTGTATCATTTTCTGGCCAACATTTAATTTGAACGTTCTGAACTGTGGGATTGATTTTCTTGGCACATTCTGTCTTTTTTTCTCTTCTCTTAACTGTAGCCAAGCATTTGTCAGACTTAGGTCCAGAAAATGCATGATGCATCGTATGGTCCATTTTTTTGTTCTTGCACGGGATGGGCAGTATGCTAACATCCTATCTGCTAGGTCAACCCCTCCCATATTTTTGTTGTATGATTGTATTAGTTTGGGTTGTGGAATTTGTAAATATAGTTTGTCCTTTTTGGACCACCTCTTCACCGTGTGAAGAGGGTCTTTTGCCTCATGACTCGATATTAGGGATACTACATTGTTATCCACCCAGTAGCACAAAGCAATTGATTTGTCCTCTCTGACGGCTGTGACACATGTTCCCCTTTCTTCTTTTTTATATGACTTTATTTCAGGTAAATCAGTATTTTGAGGTATACGGTTCTTCATAATTGTTCCCGTACACCGAATGCCTCTGGTAGACAAGGCATCTACCAACTTTACAGTTGTGAAGTAGCGGTCTATGTACACAATATGACCTGGGACCAAAGATCTTGCCAAGCAAATCACCGCTGATTCACATAAAGAAAAGCCCTGGCTGTTTTCTATTGGAAATGTATTAGTTCCCTGATAAATAACGAAATCACAAACAATGCCGTTAGGATTAGCTAAGACAAACGCTTTTAGCCCGACAGGATTTGGTTTGTTCGGAACATACTGCTTCATGCTACACGCCCCAGAGAATGGTATCATCATTTCATCGATTGCGATGTGTTGATGCCTAGGTTGTTTATAACACCCTTCCAAAACTCGTTCGATAAGGGGTCTAATCTTCCAAAGTCTATCTCCTTTCTTCTGTTCCTCTGAAATCTCGTTATCAAAAACAATTTTTAATGAATTTCTAATTACAAAATAACGATCCCTGGTCATTGCGTCAGCTATAAGTGATAATCGGTACCCTTTTTCCCAGTACATTCTGATCTTTGGTAGTTGAAGAGCAGCCATGGTAAAATTTATCCCTATCCAAACTTTTAATTCTTTCATAGTTAACCCCAATGACTTTCCTGTTTTAAAAACAAAGTTTTGATTGCTTTTTTCAACAATAAGTTTCAAAAGATCGTCGTCAAAATATTGTGCGATGAAATCATCCTCACCCCACTGAGAACAGTCTTCTTCAATATATGATGGCTGATGAATGATAATAGGATCTGGTGAAAATGTGCCCTTTTCCCATTTAGGGGCAACATCATTTTTACCCTTCTTATTATTCCTCTTGTTCTTCTCTTCACCATCAGCTGTATTGCCACAGGTTTTTTTTTGTTTTTTCCCTCCTTGAGGTTTTTTCCTTTTTAGGGTTTCCTAAAAAAACAAAAAAAAACTATAACTTTGGTCACTATTAAATTGACAACGCTGAAATAAAACAATAAACAGATGTATATTATGATCTAGGGTTAACTTTCTTCAATCAAGTTTTTGTAAAATTATGTAAATATACCACTACTTACTTTTCTTCCTTTAGATGTTGAGGGAATTGGTTCATCTTCCTACAAATCTGAATCGGGTTGATAGTCAGGGTCTGAATCAGTGTCATCGCTCCAGTCAACGTTTTGAAATATACTTGCAAAGCCTATTTGCCTTCTTGAAACTGCGACTGGATTAGAGATAACCTCTTCCTCATCCTCATCCTTTTCTAAATCTTCAATTTCAGAATCGTCTAGGTGGCTTAGAAGGTCCTCGATTTGATCATTCTTCACTGAAAACAAACAAAACAATGTATTTCGTATCAATGCAGTTTTACTATGTAGTAGAGACCGGAGTACTTATAGAAGGCACTTCAAAATGTCACCTAGTTTACATAGAGACCGAAGTGCCTTCTATAAGTACGTAAGATTTAAGACGATATAAACTTAACATTTCTGCAAAAATATTCAATCTAACATTGATCCTTCAAAATTTAGGTCGTAAGCAACACATTTTGATTAAACTATTGATTATTAAATGCATATTTGTAGTACTTACAATGTGAATTAGAAGTGTCTGCAGGTTGTCTGCCTGACGCCATTTTGAAGACTGTTGGTGGACGGCCTGCTGCACAACCTAGCGGCTGTTTTATGAACTACTGCCACTTTAAAATGATGAATGAAGCTAGTGCTGCTCCCCAATGGTGACTGACTCAACTAGCATGACGGTTACGATTTTTCAAAGTTGTTTGTCCTTGTACAAGGACATTCGGTCTTAACTCACAAGATATTTGTTTTTTGTTCAGGACTCAATAAACAATAAAAATGTGTTCTTATAGAAGAACATTCGGTCTCAGTCTGGTAAATGTGCTAGTTTTTCCAGGTCTCAGGAGGTTATTACACAACAGTTTGCATCAAATTCTTGAATTAAATTTTTAAAGTGTGCGGCGAACGTATCGGCTACCAACTGAGGCGAACATCTGCCCTGGTTATTCGATTGGTCCAGACGTTCAAACCGCTTGAGGTTCTGGAAGGAGGGTTTGGAATAACGTGTTAGGACTTACCCAGTAAATATATTGGATCGATAATTAACCCTTAGTCTCAAACCCAACTAATCACTATGTTCACAGCCAGCTTATGATGAGACATAATTTAATTACTAAACTAACTAATTAATTATTATAATTACTTAACTTATCGTTTAGAACTTACGGTTAGGGACAGGCATGATGGGAGAATTACGTTAACCCTTTAGGTCATAATAATTCGTTCTCAATTTTAGTCGGATGACTTACTAATGACTATGTAACACCCGGGGGTTGATCAGACCCCGCGATTAAGGGTTTAGGTAGCCATTTAGGTTTATTACCAAGAGGTTAAATTGTAACAACGCGCAACTTACGTCCGCTGACTTCGGCGCACTGTGAACGAATGTCGTGTCTTGACTAGGGTGCGCACGCATCACATATCTATGCCGTGATCTAGATACGGTGATCCCCTAATACCCGTGGAATTACCACAAGTGAAATCAGTAGTAAAGTAAAGTAAATGGTAGAATCAATTAAGTATTGGAGTCAAATAGAAGGACAGATTTACGTCACATCAAAAGGGACAATAAAACCAAGAAGGCCAAATTGGACTGGACCTGGCTGTATCAATGGACTGAAGCTGATAGCAGATTAACAACGCAGATCTACTCTACAACCAAAAAATTCCAGGAAAGTCAACACGTCAGTCAAGGTTTGATATTTTATAACATTTGATAAAACACTGAGTTGCCACTAAGTGCAATAAAAAATAATTTCATATCCTTTAATAGTTTTTCCTGGAATAATTTTTGTTGTTGTGAACAATTATTGATATGTTACGTTTAATAAGTATTTAATGTATGTAGAAATTTGAATTTTAATAGAAAAAAATTGTTGAAAAGTCAAATTCTCAAATTAGAAAGAAATAAGTAATCAAATTAAGAAAAGTTTTAATTGTTTTAGATTTTGGTAAAATATCAACCTGTTCTTAATTTTAAGGATTTATTTGTTTTATACTAAAATTGAAGATGAATTTATAAAAGAAAATAATTTTGTAAAAAAGTTGATTGATGATCAAATAATTGTGTTTAAATATCAATAAAAATTTAATTTGTTGAAAAATGTGATATATATATTTCCACTTTTGAAATTTAAACACCTGATAAATCTAGACCAATCATTTTACAGATTTAAAACTTAGTGTAAAACTTGGGTCTGTATCTAGACTTATTGTTTTATACCAAAAAAATTATTTAAAAAAACTTTTTACCGGTCAAAAAAATTAAAAACATGGTGGACTAAGTTTCCCCTTAGATTTAGATTTAGAGTGGGGTGGAATACTACTTAAGAAGGATTCCCTGCACGTCAACCATTGGCTTATTGTTCCCCTTAGAACGGGGTATGAAAAACCAGGCATGATAAATAAATGTTTGGCTTAAGTTAAACACTCTTAGGATAACTAAATCCATACACAGGGCTAAAATAAACAATATTCATGCTTAAAAAATGTGTTTTATGAAAAAAAACCTCATTTACTGACATTTTTATATGTTTTAAGGTTTTTGTAGACGAAATCATCAATTTAACTCATACAAAAAAGTGTGGTGTCCACGCTTTACATCTGTAGGCTGAACAACTTTAACTATTTGTGATATATTTACATCCATTTCATCGGCATTGTAAGGAAATATAAAAACATTGCCAACAGCCTTCATACTTTTTCTTAAGAAACTAACTGACACTTCATTTGTTCCTGGTGATGTATTTATCACTTTGGCATAAAACTGCTTTACAGCTTCTTTTTTGGTTCCCTCATCAAATAGCAGTTCAACAATTACAAATATATCTGGTTTACCAGTAATCTCCTCCATGTTCACTGTGGTCCTTGTGGCTTTCTTGTAGACTTTCTTAGGTTCGGGTTCTTCAAAATTGTCGTCAGTTAATTCACTTAAAACAAGTTCAGCATCTGAATCTTGCAGTGAGTCACTAGAATCAGAACTGTCCTTTCTGGCTCTTTTTGAAACACGGGTTTTATCTTGAGCTTGCTTTGAAATGCTTGGCCGAGGCTCTGCAGGGTCATCAATAAGGTCTTCCATCATATCATCCGGCTGTACACCTACACCAGGTGGTACATTTAATTTTTTTTCCTTTCTTTGGCTGATTGTGTAGTATCTTCAACTTTGCTTTTTTCAAGGAAGGATTGTAAAGTTGCGGCCCAAGTGTTTCCAGAGTCATTAAGGGTTTCTCCTTTGTTCTCCTTAGATCCACTAGGAAGCCTCTTAAGTACTTGCTCCCTGTCAAGAGGTGAAATTCCTGATCCTCTAAAACCACTTATCAAGTGTTTTGCAAGGTTTTCTTCACCCATGTCATCAATACACTTCTTCAATAGTCTTGGAAACCTATCCTTAGGTATTGTGCCACGATTCTTCTCTTTCCACTCACTTAATGTTTGGCGCCACTTTATTTTAAGTGGCCTAAAAAAAGCTACATCAAGAGGCTGAGTAAAATGAGTACTGTTTGGCGGCAGAAGCACAAACTTGATGTTGTTCATCTTGCATTCGTTAATAATATCTAGTGAGATGTGGCTTGCTAGGTTGTCCCCTATTATCATCTTAACAGCATCTTTGTCAAATTTCTTGAAGTATGGAATGGCTATTTTTCGGAACCAGTCTTCAAAAATTTCAAGCGTGAACCACCCACTCTTTGACCTATTATAAACAGCTCCCTTAGGACCATTCTCAGTCCACGAGTCGTAGAGATTTAGTGCCTTGTATGTTATGTATGGTGGAAGTAATTTCCCATCTGCACTCCCTGAAAACATTACAGATGTACTTGCCTTTGAAGAATCAACGATTCGCTCAGGATGACGTGTACCTCTTCTTACTATAACTTTTTCCCTTCCCGGATCATCTGTAATATTGGTTTCGTCATAGTTAACGATCATACCTGGTTCAACTCCTTCAAGTGATGTTGTGAGCTCATCAAAATAATTGTTGAGAATTTTCTCATTGACAGCAGCTCTATTTCTTTTGACATTTTGGTAAAGCCTATTAGAAAGTTCTTTGTCATGTCTTTTCATAAATGAATCTACAAAGTCAATACCAGGCATATTGTTTTGAAGCCTTTTTTCTGTTCGCCCACTTCTATCTAGAAATCCTTTCACTATCAGTCGAATATCAAAGGTTGTTAAGGGGAATCCCCATGTTCCAGCCAAGGTTACACATTCTACCAGCTGGTTTTCTTTAACAGGACTTAAAATGCAAGGTCTTCCTACCTTATTGGGTTTCCCTCTCACAGCTGCTGTAAGAGCACATCGTGAAATTCCATACTCTTCAGCAACTTTCCTCAAAGAAAGTCCATCATCCTTCACTGCTTTTACCGCTGAAGCTAGCTTTTCATCCGAAAAGTCCTTGTACTTTCGAGCTCCAACGGGCCGGCGGTAATTCCGTGGCATATTGTAGCCTGAAACAAAGAAAATTGCTGTAACTCTATGATTTTTACTTTCATATAGTATGGTTTTTCATTACGGGGTAACAAAAGCCACTTTTATCTTCTGGCTTTTGTTACCCCGTTGTCAAAACAGCTGTAAAAGAAAAAAAAACTAACCTTAAATTAGGAGAATGAATTAAAGCATGGTCTACACAGATAACTAAGGTTATGTTTTAAGTTGGTTACTAAGCTTGAAAGAAAACAGACTGGGCTGGACAGGAAAAGTTATAATAGATATAAAATTTCAATACATATTACCTCTAAATAACAATAAATTACTAGGCTTACCTTTAAATCTCAATAAATGTTTTATTGCACCAGCTTGAACTTTATACGATTTTCAACTCCCAGACATATAAACATCCCCAATTGCTGCAAACAGTATTGCCAACATGGGCGCTTGAAATTTACCTTGCAAAATTCAATGGCTTTTGTTACTCTGTAGGCCTAAGTAACCCCGTATTACGGGGTATATATATATATATATATAAATTTCATAACTAAGAATTATGCTTGCAATTATTTTAATAATCCACACACAGGTTAACAACTACATCTAACTGACTAATATAGATTGTGATCGAGGAACTTTCCAAAGATCTCGCTCTTGAGATAAGTAATAATAAAAAAGATTAAAAAAATTTGCTTGCGAGCTCCCTGAACTATGATAAAAGTGTACAGTGATTTGTGTTTTCACCAAATTGAGGAGGTGGTGAGAGGGCCTCACTCATAGGGTCCAAGTCATACTTTTAAAGATAAAAAATTATAAGATAAGAAAATTAGCACAGTAACACAGATAATATATTCCATTAGAACAGAAATTAATTGTGAAGCTGAATTAGTAAAATTGTATATTATAGCCCATAAACGTCAGATTGCTTGTAAATTGTCAATTTGTAAATTGGTAATTGTAATATGTAAATTGTAAATTTTAATTTTTGTTTTTGTATGACATAATATTTTTAGCTATTAACTGAATAAAAACTTTATTATATATATATATATATATATATATATATATATATATATATATATATATTATAAACATTTAAATAATAAATTCATAAATCAATTCGAAAGTATACTAATCAATCACTTGTCTTAGAAAAACTTTATTAGTGATTAGCCTGTTTTCGCTACACTTATTAACAGTTTCGAATAATAGAAACTGATTATATTAATTCAGATTATAGACCAATCAAAAGATTTATTAAAACTTTTTTGACAAGAACTAATAAAAAATGTAGGATATTTCGAATCATTCAACTTTATTAAAATCTATTGAGAAATTAAACAAATAAAATTGTTGGTCGGCATTTTGAATTTTAAGAAAAGATAGTGAATTCAGTAATTTTCCAAATTGTGATGTAATATCTACAGCTTCTAATGGTTTGACAGTGCTAAACTATTTTTATCTCAATTAACTTAAATAATCCCGATGTTTACTTCATGGAAATTTATAACCAAACATTAAGTGACCCCCATCTGGAAACTTATAATATAGTTTGTGTAGATATTACAACAATTAGAGGATTGTATAGGTTACATAGGCCTATATAATTTGTAAGTTTTCTTAATATCAGTTCCGTAGTTTCCGAAAACAATACAAAACAACATGTTTTGTAATAATATAGTTATATGGGCAGAAAGCAGTCTGAATTGAATCAAATTAAAACGTATTTTAATATACTGTATAAAGAAAGGAATTACGACTGATTAAATGTTCAATAAAATTTTTATATTATTTTATTACGTATTTCAAATTGTAAATTCATACATTATTAATTGAAATTTACAATTAGATTGTATAACACATAAAATTTAAACAGTACACTATTATAGTAAATTATATATAAAAAGTAGTAAACATCAAATGAGAGTTCATCTCGATTTAGTCTATATATTAGACATTAGAAAAGGCCTAGATCGTAAAGGAAAGAATGATGCAAATTTATGGTCAACATGTCGACGACAAGACTCGTCAAAGTGTTAGTAAGTTGATATGATCAGGATCAGGCGGCTAGTAGAGAAGCAGGACAGGGAGAGGGATAGATCTATATTTCGTAGTTTGAAATAATGTAATGCAGTTAAGGATATTGAATGCCTTCCGTAGCCGTGGTTGTTCAAATATGTTCTGACAGTATCGTGTAATTTACAAATAAATTTTGTCTCCCCCCCCTCTTAATTGACAACACAACTTGACAAAATGAGCATTATACCGGATTTCCCTGTTCCATCAGAAATCCATGAGTGATCATAGAATGACCGATACGAACACGGGTAACCACCATTCCTCTCGACGACTGATATGTTTGGATGAAATCCACGGTCGGAGAGTATCTTTTATTTTCCTCACCTTATTGGATTCTATATTTGTCCACTCTTCTCTTTCCATTTCCTATGCAAAATAATTTTAACTGTCGATACAAAGTCATATATCAAAACACATTGTGTGACTGGTATCTGACTTATAGCTTCCTTTGCCGCTTTGTCAGATTTTGTGATTACTGAAATTCCACAATGCCCAGGAACCCATCAAAATGATACTTCGACATCCTGTAGTTAAAGATCTTTAACCAAGGAATTCTTAGATTCATATCTTGTATAGACGGTATAGCACTTTTGGTATCAAACACAAAAGATAGTGACAGAAACCAGTAGAATGGTATTAAGGCCTTTCAAAATAGCAGAGTTTGGCAGAAAATACACTATTTTAAGTTGAGGGTAATCTACACATATACGTCCGACTGGATGAGTAATATGCGCAACTGACTTCATTGTCTAGTTTAGAACCATCGGTGAAAAATTCACTAGATGGGTATTCATAAAGTACATAGTGAAACTCCTAGTAACGACCCAGTACATTAGGAGTGTTGCGCTTGATGAACCTGGAAAAAGAAAAATCAAAATTTGGCATTTGAATGAGCCATGGAGGAATAAAACATGGAGCATACTCATTAATTGGAGGAAGTCCAAGTCTCAAATTGTCAAGAATTCGTTCTAATGCCAAATGGGGCAGTACAATTTTGATAACATTTTTATCTTTCAGCCAAAGGATTTTTTTAAAGGATGTCATAAACCGGATGAAACTGTTAGAAGCGCAGACTACAGATATGTTATTTGGAGTTGCTGTCTTCGTCAAGAAAGAGATGGTTCACCAGTCTCAGCAAGTAAGTTTGAAACTGTACTCAAACGAAATGCTCCAGAAACAATATGAAGAGCAGAGTTATGTACCGAATCAAGATTTTTATTTGCTGTTTGTCTTGGGGATTTGCAGAATATGGAGCTGTAATCAATCCGCAATCAAATAAGAGCACGGTAAAATCACAACATACAAGTCCTATAGTCTCTCCATCGAGAACTGCTGAGAGTACATAACATGTCAAGGGTTTTATTACACCGTGTTTTCAGATCAGATAGATGTGGAATCCAAGTAAGTTTATGATCAAATAATAGGCCTAAAAATTTAGCAGTTTCAGTTTAAATTGTTCCGTCAAGATATAATAATGGCTGATGGTTCAGTCTTCGATGATTAAAAGGAATACATTGGCATCTTGGAAGCAGAGAACTTGAACCCTGTCAATCTTGACCAAGATTCATTATATTTATTACAAGTTGTCGGCAGTTGCCATACCCTCCAGTAGCCACAAATATAGCAAAATCATCAACAAATAGAGAATAACGAACAGGACGCTACACATTAATGGTAATGATGTTGATTGCCTCAACAAAGAGTGTCACGGCCAGCACACTACTCTAAACAAAACTATTCTCCAAGTGATAACGAACAGACAACATAGTTCCAACATGTACTCTGATTATATCTGTTGCTAAAGAAGTTCTTTATAAAAGCAAGATTATTACAATTAATACCCTTTGATTTTAAAGTAGTCAATATAATGTTAGAAGATCATGAGATGTGTAGCAGAAGGAAATGCATCCACTATTGGCTAATGCGAGCTGTCCTTATACTACATACTATTCTAAAAACATGCACCTGAATAACAATAACAGTGCATAGGCCTTGTTAGAGGCCTGTTATGAAACTGTTTAATACCTATCATCAAAATTGCTTACTAAGCAAGTAAATAAGGATTGCAAGACTGATCTTTTCAATGTATGTATGCAGTAATGTTTTTGACCTTGGCTAGTATCCTTCTTTCCCTGGCAACTAATTGCTACACCACTCGGCATCTCAGAACAGTACCTCTTTGTCAAGCCATATCGTAATGTTTTTCCAGGTCAAGAAACACTGCAACCAGTGATTGATGCAAGAAAAAAGCATTTTATATGGAAAACTAATGAAACAAGCTGATCGGTAGATGAACGGCCCTGGCTAATGAAATAATGTTCATTTCAAAGCAGCCAGTTACTCTCGAGGTACCAAAGAAGACGCCGATTGATCATTTTCTCTACTAGCTTGCAAAGCACACTAGTAAGAGAAATGGGATGGTAACTGGCTCAGATTTTTTTTTTTTACCTGGTTTTAGAAGAAGTATTACTTTAGCCTCCAACCAAGCATCGGGAAAACATTGCTCTTTGAATATACAATTATATATTTTAAGGAGAGTCAGCTACCCTGAAGTTGGGAGGTGTTTGATCATATATTAAATTATGCTGTTTATGCCTGGAGCGGAATCCTGTCTTGTCGACATAGCAGACTCTAATTCCTATAAGGAAAAAGGGCTATTTAATGGCGATTCATCCGACAGACCTACTGTGAAAGGTATGCTTATCAAGACATTTTATACAAACGAAAGATGTCACTGTAAGCATTAGTTGAATTAAAAGTTAGCAAATGATGAGCTTAAAACATTAGCAATTTCATAGTTAGAAGGCATCACTACATTCGTCATTCTACAATGGAACTGGTGGACGTAGTATCACGTTGATGTTTTTGGAACATTGTTGTCCGCTGCTGTACGGAGTATTTGCGTAAAAGACTGTACTACTTCATTCATAGGATTGTTATTCTTATAAATGCAAAGAAATAAATGAAACTTTCCCATTTTGTTTTTCGCAAAATCCATCTGGGAAGGCAATCATTACAGTCCGAGAAGTCAAAAAATGTAAGCTTAACAAGAGCATGATCACTACTGTAGGTGTCAGAATGAACCACTCAAATTTAGTGGCAAGACTAGGGCTATAAAATGACAAGTCAACAGTTGTCCAACTATCTGTAGAAGCCGCTAGATAAGTTGGTCACTCGTCATTGAGCAGAGAATCAAATCCAAATTGGATTGAATCCTGTCAATGCGGTTCCCTCTAGGACTGCAAGTGTTTGATCCCCAAAATATAGTGGTGAGCGTTAAAATCGCCCACCAAAAGAAATGGGGCAGGCAACTGTCTGATCAGGTTGATTAGTTCAACAACCTGAAATTAGGTGGCAAGTACAAACAACAACTTGTCATTTTATATAGTGTAGTAATTTCTACGGCTTGCAATGAAGTTATAAGATTAGCAGACGTACCACAGATGGAGTTGTGGACGAGTATTGCAACTCCTCTAGTTTTGTTTGCAATGACAAAATCAGTATAAAAAACTGAAAACCCTCTGAAACTAAATAAGTGGGGTTGATAGAGATGAGTCTCTGGCAGGAAAATTATTAAAGGGGATGTATCACATACAAGAACCTTAAGATCTTCGATGTCACTTCTCACACCGTTAATGTTCAAGTTTACACGCTATTCAAGTTTAAATTTCTGGCCATATTTTATGATTAAGATATACAAAATAATAATAATAATGGATTTGTTAACAAAAAGGATTTGGACCTGTATTATTCTATCAAGTCTAGACCCATAAGCAACCTCAACAACTGGAATGGAAGACGCCCGAGGTAATTTTGTGAGGGGTTTTGAAGAACCTGATCCTTTCTTATTTTTGTTTTGTATAGACTTAGTGGTAACACCCAGTAGTGTGCTGAGCTTGATAAAGAGTATTCTTATTAACTTTATAACTGAGCAGTTATAGGTGGTAATTTAAGGTTTTTAAGTTGCGAAAGCGCAGATTTACCTTTGGATGCAATTGCTTTTGTAGATTTGGTTAGGTCAACTTTATAACAAGATGGCAATATTGTTTAATCTGTTCTGAAAGTATACAAATCGTGTAATAGTGTACATTTTTAATTCTTTGATCTTAAACAGAATGGAATATATACTTTGATCTTACATGAAAGTGGGGTATACGTCTAGACTTGATGAGTCAAGCTAGAAACGTATTTTGTTTTTCATTGAATAAATTAAAAAAGGACCAAATTTAAAAGTGAAATGAGTAATGGCAAATGATCAGAGAAATTTATTCTACGTATTGTAATAATTAGAATGATTATAAACTTTATAATTTAAAAAGTGCAGTATAAACATTTTGAATACAAAGAAGCCAAGGGATTGGTGTTTACCGCCTGCAGTTACTTTAGTCTGGATAGAACCTTCGAAGCGAGACCACGTCGCTCGGACAGACGTGTCCACTCGCGGTCTAAGAAATAGTACAAAGAAAAGGGTTTTCTTTCAATAATAATGAATTATTTTAGTAAATAATGTTATGTGGTATAAATTCAGTTACGTTTGCTATATTTAAAACAAATATATAGACTGAATAGAATTTTTAAAGCGAGAGTGTGTCTCTCATGTAGATATAGAACAAAGACAATGTATATATTAAAAGTGTTTTCTATAACAAAAGTGAACTATTTTGATAAATAATGTAATGTAATAAAGATTTAAGCATGTTGGAGTCAATTATGAATGTTGAGAGTGAAAATATTGGACTTATTAATTTAGCACATTCAGCAAACGTATGATATAATCCGGAAAGTACGGATGCAAAAAGTTTTTTGTGTTTTAACTAAAATGAAACAATTTGAACATTTAATTATTCTTTTCACAAAATGAACAATTGATGTGTTTATGTTAGTAAGAAATGTGGATCTAAAACATTAACTTTCAATAACGGTTAGAGTGATTGTGATGAAACTACACATGCAGCTACAACAAGGGAAGGAAGTGTTTTTTTAAATAAAAAGTTTGTTTTTAATAAACACACGTGTCTGGTAAAGCACGTATAAACTATTAATATATGAAATAAAATGTGATTTTTTAATAATTTATAAATTGGTTTAATACTTGAATTTTGATTGATGTCTTGTTATGTAAAACGTAATAAATTGTGTTAAATTAGTTAACATGTTAAAGCTTCTAAGAGATTAAATATTTAAATTTTATTTCATTTTATTATATAATTACTTTCATAGTTATTCAAGAACAATATAAATTATTTTTTTAAATAAAAAGCATTATTAAATTCATTTTAGATAACAAGTAGCAACTAAAGTTTAAATTCAATAAAATAAAATTTTTCATTTTGATGATTTTGAAATAAAATATAATATATGTATAGGATGTATAATACAAAATAATAATTACAGGATTTTGGTTTTATATTTCTATGTTTACATATTCTAATGATTTGTCTTAATAAAATTGTGCATTTCACAGAATAAAAAGACTTACATTCTTTTATCCAATATTCTCTTTATTCTAAAGAATTCACGACCCATGAGAAAGTAGTATTCACTTTTAGTTATAAATTTAAAATTTATATTTTTTGTAATTAGTACAATACAAAGTGGCGCCCATCTTTAATCAGTAAGCAGTTCATAAAAAAAATTCCCTTTTTTTACAGTAGTTACAACCATCTCGACCAGTTCCGTACAGGAACATGTATTTGGCACATGATTTTCTTATGGTAGGAGGTAAAGTAGTTCCTTGTCTGTATACTTTCCTAGCTTCCAGAAAGGAAGTTTCTCTTAGCAAAAATGTCTAAAATCACCTTCTCGACATTATATTTTGGTGAACATGCAGGATAATCACCATTGCAATTTGCCTCGTTATTACATCCTTCACTTTTGTAACCTTTTACACCATGCTTTCCACAAACTTATTTAAAGCAAGTGTTGCTAATATGTCCAAATCCTTGATATTGGAAACGCCATGAATTTAGTATGTACGGTCTAACAGTTAGACTGTAGAATCCCGCAAACACTTACTCAGGAAGATTTGGTACAGCAAAAGTTAATATTGTAGAGCCGGTTGGTTTTTCTTACCATTTTCTATTCGGAAAATAAACGTTCAACATTAATATCATGCTGTTCTGCGAGGTCTTTCTTTATTTCCTCAGTACTATCATTTAATAAATCACGGTAGGGAATTACACCTTTAGATGAATTTAAACCTGCGTGAGGTTCAACACACGTAAATAACATTGAAAAAAGACTTTATTTTCAACAAAAAGTGACTCTAGTTGAAATGTAGTCAGTCAGTCTGCATTAATAAAGTCCCATTCCAAAGTTTCCTAATAGAACAAATATACATTGCAAAAGGCAAGATCTTAGACAGATCTGCCCCCTCAGAACTGTTACCAACAATAAGGAATTGGGAGCAGGTCCCTGACTCTTTATATCCAAATTTCTCTTTTTAGCTTCAACATAGACAGACTTCTTATAAAATCCCGATAGTTGTCTCTTATCACAACCCAGGTTAACGTTTCATATTGTAGAGGCCATGCACGAGTTTACCAGCTCATCGTGTTTGGCGGTTGCAGGTGAGACTGTGGGAACAGTACACCCTTGGATCACTTCCATAACCCAGAACTCTGGGGCCCAGAGTATCCTCTAACCAGACTGGAGGGGCATCAGTACAGACCCGCAACTGGAGAGGGGGTCTGACACCTTGCCCACTTCCTGACCAAGGACTAAAGTGGGTGGCTACTGAACAAAAACTGTGCATATTTCGGCAGAGTAAGCTCACATCACCTTACCAGAGTTAAAGGTTGACACGCTTTGTTCTGGTAAACACTCCCAGACATGCTACGACACATGGTTAAAAACTAATCCCTATATATGAGTGTAGTGTGTTTATGTATCCCCAGTGATTCACAGTGTAACAGCCTCTACGAATTGTAAAATATGCACGAGTATTGTATGTGTGTATATTCGGAGGTGTGTTTATTATACCACCCCCATATTAATATAATTACTAAAATATTGTTTACTCATGGATCAATTTGATCTTGGTCTCGTTTAAGTGAATCGATTACAAATGTTAAAATCTATGGATCCATTTATTACCTCTATATACTGGGGATCAATTAGAAATGGTAAAATCTAACGGCTCAATCAGTTAGCTAAAAATGGGATGTATAATATATAATAAAATCCTACAGCATGGCAGTACTTGGCTAAAACCTGTAAAAGATATACATTATATGTGTGTATGTGAGTAGAGACCATCTAAACATTGTCATTAAATAAATGAAGATAACAACGATGAAAACATACCTGCATATTGAGAAATCTGTGTAAATTAATTATTAAAGAAATTAATGTTAAAGTAAGACAATAAAATATTATTGTAATTATCAATAAATCTGAATACATTGCTAAGGTACAGGAATTCTTCGTGAATAATATCAATAAATTATCTAAAGACCCAACAATCGAATACAATAAATCCATAAATAAACCATTGAATAATAGTACCGCATTACTTTCTGACCAAATAATACGGCATTCTAAGACTATTAAACCCCTTGGAGGAGTTCGAGATTTACAAAGCCTTCAAACAAGAACCTAACAATAATTAAATGAACAACTCTTGTTCTCATCCAATATTCTATATAACAGCGCTATCAAGATGCAAAGAAATGAACCGAAGATCCAAGTTAGATAACAACATAATAAAAGTAGCCAGTCTCAAACTGTTCGTCGAAGTGTGCACACAGACCGACATCGTATTTTATGACGTGTTGTAGCATTTTTTTTAAACAACTTTCTCCACAACTCACCTTAAATTGAAAAACATAACATCCCACTAAATACAAGCAGCGTAATCTCACCCTACCTAGCGGGCTCTATAAAAACCTAAGCAACAGCTGATGCGAGATAACAGCACTTCAACCGGTCGGTTTATCAGAGAGACCTTGACTTGAGCTACTATCCGTATCGCTCAGGTCTGGCTTTTTTTTATATGCGAGTTAAAAAGTAAAAGTGAAATGTTAAAAGATTTTTTTTCTTAATTGTAAAAAAGGAGAAATGCATTAGAAGCATGAATGGTGTTCTACACTTTGACAATCTTTCTTGTTCTACTTTCAATGAGACCCGGACGAAACACCAATTTTCATGTAAACCAGGGGTAATAGTTTGCTCAGTCTTTGTTAAAGTAAAAATTTTATAATAATGTGGTCAACTGAGTCAATTATCATATCTCTTTTGTGTAAATTAATTCTGTGCATGTTTTACACTTTTTTTTTAGTTTTAAATTGTTTTTCTCTCTGTTTTAGTTTAAAATTTGTATCTACAAATATTTGTTCTTTAAATATTAATATGTAAACTTAAATTCTGTTTTACCTAAATGCTAACTATTTAGCTAAAATATTACAAACAGCCATTGTAAAACGCCTTCAAAGTTATTGCAAATTGCCTTTTTTAACATGAATTTCACAATTAATAGGTTTTGTAAGAACTTGTATTTCGGCAGTCTTGAACTGGTCCAACAACGGGCGAAATAGCATTGCCTACCAAAGCTGGAAATTAAAACGACCAGCAGTTCCATGAATATGCAATATTAACTTTCAAAAAAGTGGCTATGTACAGATAACTGTGAATCAGGAAAAAGTAACTCAAAACTCTTTTTGCAATTATGTGTTAAAAGAAAACTGTGTATTAATTAGTAATTGGATGGGATAGCTATCATTTTTGACCCTGTGACCCCAAAGGGGTTATTTCAAAATTTAATAATTTTTTTTGGTAAGACGTCTCAAATAATTAAATTCTTTATTACAAATTCTTAAATTCTTTAGTTATTAATTTTGTTTCTTAAATTATTATTAAAGTTTAAAGTTCATTATTAAAGTTATTATTAATGATATCATTGTGAATGTATCTATATAAGATTAAAGTAAAATTATATGTAATCTTATCTATGTAAAACAAAATGATTGTTGTAATTTTGATTGTCTATATATATATATATACATATATTTATACAAATGGGGAGGGTTTGTCAAATTTCTTTTTGGGGGGGGGATTTTTCCTAATTTAAGTCAATATTTTCTAATATGTAATTTTTTTTATTAAGGGCGCATCATTTTCTTCTTTTCAATTAAGGCATATCATTAAAATAATAAAATTTAAAAAATTCAAACAATAATATGTTTGAAAATTTTTCTAATAAACTTGATGTAGAAATTGAATATCTGTATTGGATTTTCTTGTAAATAGTTCACTCAGTTTTTTTGTTTCAACATTGGGGACAACATGGTAAGAGCAAACTTTCAGCCTTCAGAAACACCTGACTGACATGTGCCACATGTAATCGGTCAATCCACGCGTCTCTTTTATCGTCCTTAAAGGTGGTACAGTGTATATCTGTACTTGTGTAAAAGTGTTTCTCTGTGTTATTTGTGTGTGTAAACTGTAATCACCTTTGTTTTTAAACATTAACGAGCTCTGTATGGAACGATTAATGATTTTTTACTAAAAAACCCCATTTGATCTGATGGGCTCACACAGCCTGAAACTGCAGTAATCCAATTTTTAACTAACAGGGGATTAGCGAGACATACTGAATAAAAAGGTAATATAAAATTTATTCATTTATAACTGGGGTTTTAAAATTTATAAATCAGTATTTGTCTCTTCTGACAGAAAAATATAAGTTTATCCTGCCAATATATACAGTGCTCTGCACCTTTCTCCCTTCTTTAAATCTTTGGTTAGTGGTTATAAAACCAAACATATTAAAATTTTTAATGGACAATATTGTTTTAGATAATTTATATAAAGACCTCAATAAGTTAAAACAAACTCATTGTTTTAAAATATTTTTTATTTTACATAAAATCACAACTTAAAATTTATTTCTTTTTTGCTGCAAATTTGGCTTCCTTTGTAGCTTTTCTCTCTGCTGCTTTTTTCAACTGAGCAGCTGGCTTCAAGTTATGTTTCTTGGCAAATCTCAAGTTCTTCAAGAATTTTGGGTCAACCTACACATACAATTGTTATTTTAGTAAAAAATTTTTTTTAAACATTCTCATTCCATGTTATTTCTTGAAAATATTATTTTATTATAACTTTTAAAGAAAAACACACAATAGCTGAAAACAAATTGTGACTAGGTAACATTATTTATGTGCTACATAATGACTTATTGCACTTACCAAAATGAAAAGGGAAAGGAAGAAAAAATCATATTTTGTTTAGATAGAATATATTTTAATATATTTTAAAGGGATGGAATATATTTACTTATCTCCCACCATCTTTGGAAATATTTTAAGAATGTTTGTCAGTCACTTTATAAACAACTTTGTGAAATTTTTCTTCTAATATTTAAAGATAATGGAAAAAATTCCTATTGTTTGAACTGGTTTAAATATTTTTCATGAGAAACGTATAGAATAGTATTTAGTACTGAATATTTAGTGTTAAATCTTACTACAAACTACTCATTCATTATTATAAACAGATTATTGGAAGTTGTTTAACCAACTGTAGTTGGTCAGATGACCACGATGTTTACAATATAATTCATTCCAGCCGATGGGACCATTTTTTGAGATGAATCGAGTACAAAGAAATAAGAAAGCAATTCAATAATTTACTAGTGTGTGGCCATTTTTTAGTAAAAACTAAAATAATACTAAATCTAAAATGATAAAACTCCATTTTTCAATCCTCTCATAATTAGCAAAATACCACATTTGTAATCTCACCATTCAATCTGATTATATGTTGCAGTTACTATAAATAGAAAAACCATTCCACTTGGTTACCTAACACTGTCTTTGACAATTTTAAATGCAAACTCACTATGGTCATTTGCTTTTCTCAGTCATTTTTATGGTAATTTGACATTGTCTCAACAAATAACAATAGAACATTACTGATGAAGTTTATTTGGACATTTGCTATAACTTGTGAGTATAAACAAGTTGATAAGCACCATCATGGTATTTATCCAGTCCGATTATATGATGTAACACAAATAGATACTCTCAGAGTAAAACTGTCCAAAATTTGGTTTCTTGGGCCTTGTAGGAAATATTAAATTATATTGGTATACCCGATCCGGATAATCAAAAATCCGGATAATTGGATTTTTCTCGAAAAAGGCCATTTTTAGGAAAAAAGAAAACAAAACACAATAGAGAACTTTTACGGTATTTATTATGAAAAAACAATATCAATGACAATGTTTACATTACGTAATACAGTTAATTTACATTAATACATTATTAATTTACAGTTAAAATACATTATTTTTTGAACATACTAGGCAGAGTAAGCTGTTTTGCTGCCTTAAATTGATTCCGCGCCGCCAAGTCTCGCATCCGTTTGACAGTGAGCAGTTGCAGGTGGTCAGACTCTGGTTGCCGCTCAATCCATTTAAGCACGATGTCAAGGCCTGCGAATGCCTCACACGCAGTCGGCCCCTCGTCTGGCTCGGTAGTGAAGTCCTCGTCTTCCGGTTCTGGGACATCACTTCCCGCTGTCACAACACTTTGGATGAGCTCATCATCATCGAGAATCTGGAATCCGGGATCCGTCGAATCACATAATATCCACTCGCCTACGTCCTCTGCACTGCACTCTGAACATACGGGAATGTTTATGATATCTCTGATTTCTTCAACCGTAACTTTGTCATTTTCCTCCTCTCCCTCTTCATTTTGGCACTGTTGTTCTTCCTTCTCTTTCTCTAGCTCCTCCTTAGTTGAAATTCCTTTCAATTTGTTCCAAGCCCTCCTCAATGTTGTTGCCTTAACCATACTCCACGCCTCCGCCACATATACGAGCAATCTTTTAAATTAACTTTTTTGTGATGAGCTACAATGCCTTCTTCATCTTCATTTTCAATCAACAGTTTTCTAATCAATTCCCTCCTGTAATGACGCTTCATTGTTTCGATAATCAACTGGTCCATTGGCTGCAACAAACTCGTTACATTTGGTGGCAAAAACATTGCTAGAAATCGTCCATCTTCTCTTTCTAGCAGGTTTTCAGTGGGGTGGGTAGGTGCATTATCAAGAAGTAACAGCACCTTGCTGCCTTCTTTTCCTGATGCCATTTGATATCTTTTAACTTCAGGTATGAACACTTCATCAAATCACTCCGTAAAAAAAAACAACAGTCATCCAAGCCTTTTAGTTTTTGGTTTAGATCACGGGAAGTTTTTTTACATTTTTGAATGGCCTGGGATTTTTGGATTTTCCTATCATGAGTAGGGGTAATCTGTGATTTCCCGTTGAGTTAGCACAATTAACCCTGGTTTTGGCATACGACTCAAATGAGCCGTGGATGCCATTGACGATTGACAGACAACTGTAAAAAACTCTGATATTGCAACTCAACATTAGGGTTACTTAATCATCCTACCGAAATAAATGTTATACCGTTGTAAAGCTGACGTTTCGTAGATGCATATACATGTAATCAAAAGTTCATAAAACGCTATAAAAATATTTAATTTATTGGTAAAGTTTGGTGTGTTTTAGTCGTAAAAATGGTGACTCACCAACTCACATTACAAAGCTAATATAGTGTCCTACTTTGTGTAAATGTCAGTAACTGTAATTTAGTTCAAATAAATGTGCAATTGTACTGTTTTTAGTACAAATCTTTACCTATCCAACAGTGTTCGCCACATGTCTTTAACTTGTATAGTATTCAATCTATAAATTAGATACGAAAAAAACTCATTTTACAGATGTATTCAACAAAAAAAAAGTTGTTTTCTTCAACTCAACTTTTAGCCTAGTGAGTCGTAGAGAAATGAATTATACACCATTGAAAAGCTCGTGTTTCAAGCTTTCAGAGCTGTGTAACCTGATTTTCGTAGAGAGAATAGAACAAATTCAAATAATTCTCGTAATTTGGCAATTTCGCCGTGAGGCCGCAGCACATGACGGCAAGTTGAAGTTTCATTCTTTTTTGTTTAGAAATATTTGTAAAAATTCATTTGTGTCCAAAGAGCACAAGTTGGCACTATTTTATAGTATTTTTCTTCCTCTTTCAAACTACGTATTCCAAATTATCCTAGCTTTTATAGTTTTTGAGTTATATTATATATTATAAACCAGTAACCAAAACTCTAAGATTTTTTCGGATCTGGATCAGTCGAAATATCGATTACTTATATTTGTCTCAGCTCACAGATGTTTATCTCTTTGTATAGAAGAAATATAGACCTTTCTAATGATATAAACCATCACGTCTTAGTCGTTGTCTTAGTCATTACTTTCATAATGAACAGCTGGCAAAATCTCCACGTTGCCATTGCAAACAGTATGCAATATCGCGTGTTGTGATTTATCAAGTGTTTTATTTGATTTTACAAGTGTATAAGTGTATTATATAAGTGTATATGTGTGTTATTCTTTGTAGAGTTTATTGTTTTAGTGAAATCTAGTGATGTTTTAGCCCTATGTAGCTTGTAGGCTTTAGTTGCAAGGCTTAGATAACCTTGTGGTTTTCCACTTTTTACGGGACAGTGGTATTATTATTTGGAAAATTTTAGAATTTGATTATTTTATTACCAATTGTTATTCACATTTATACTAGAAAACTTTTGTAATATTTGAAAAAAATTTAAATCTAAATTTTCTATGCTCATATGAACTTTGAAGAAAAATTTAGCCTTCAATTTTTTTTTTTTTTTTTTGTTGTTCTTTGCCATACTGACTCAAAAATTATATTTCAATTTTTTTTTTCATTACACTACTAAATTCTATGAACCTTTCTGAATATAATGATATATACAAATTGGTTTTCCATAAATATTACAATTTTTGGTGATTTTTTGAAAATAAGCTGACCAATTTCCCCTTTTTCGTAAAACAATTTTTTAATTTTGAAAATGTAACAAATTTTTTATTTTTTTCCCCCTAAATATATTCACACATATTACACAAAACTTTTGTATATCTTAGAAAAAGATGGTAAGCTATTGATTTTGGATGATACAGGTTTTTCTGAGAAATTTTAACTTCATTTTTTGACATCTAACATACTTACTCCAAAACCATTTCAAATTTTATTTCAAAGGGTCAACTACTGCGCGCAATTCCTGCATATTCATTGCTCGCAGGACGATGTGCCTTTAAAAATCCGATTTTTAAATTTTTCTCAATCTGATCCGGATAATTGGAGTTCAACTGTACGTTCAATAATGATGTGTTAATTTACTTTACAATGTAACAAATAACTATGGTAATTTTGCTTTTAGATGTAGTAATTAAAAAATTGTTCTAGTTTCAATATAAAGGTGTAAAACCTTTGACTGATATCATTTTTATTTGGAGTTAGTGTTGTTGTCTGTCAATATTCAACCCCCCTCCACCCCAAATCTCACTTCCTGTATATTCTTTGTTTTTTCAGTTCCTTCCCAAAAGGAAGTGATGCAAACATGTTCTTTCTTTACATTTTTTGCTTTAAAACAAGCAATTTCTTTCAAATAAATAAGTTTCGATTAAAGATCATCATTTTACAGAGATACACAAATTCTTGCCCCCCCCCCCATCCAACCCTATCTATATGAACTGTTCTACTATTATAGAAGAATATGCATCTACTATTTCAGCCTGATATCTTTTAGTTATTTTCAAAATTAAAACTGAGTAAAATTTTGAATGAGTTTAATTTTTTTAATATAGAGCTGGATATAACAGCAATTTTTTTTATAGTTTCCTACAGGCCCTTACAATCCAAAACAAAGGAATCTTTTTAAATTAAATATGCAACATAATCTCTTAATTTTTTTTATAATAAACAATTTTAATTACAAATATTATTGATAAAATCGTCTTGAAGAGATAATTTAAAAAAGAAACAAGTTGTCAACCAATCATAATTAAGTTGGGATGAAAAAAAAAATTAATAATTTTTTTTTCCTAGCAAATAAAAACATTTTTCAAAAATACAAAGGAAAAAATGTAAATGATATGTTGTAGATGTGTTATCAGTTTTTACTTTCTTCTTTCCTATCAGCTTTCTTAGCAAATTGTCTTAGTCTACAGATGTCTACGACAGGAGGTGTATCACTGCACTGAATACACATATTTAAATAATTTTAGTGTTCTGATCATGTCATCATTAATATTCGTAATTACGGAAAACTACCGATGTGGTTTTCCAGTATTATAGCACTGATTGGGCCCTCCAATGTTTGTTTTTGTGTCAGATTGAAAGAGGGAAATGCGACAGTCTTGGATTGGGTTGTAATAAACAGATAACAACAGGAGGTATATCACCGCACTGAATTGTGTTTAATAATTTCTACTCAAAGACTAGCATAATCAACATCAAAACAAACAAAAACTATACAAATATATATAGTGTTGTCGTGTACAGATAAAACAGTGTAAAAAATATACCTAAATACAAAATAATAATTTTATTATTATAGAAAAACCACAAAGAAGTTCTGCGTAAAACAAATTCTTTGAAAAAAATTACTTCAATTTAAAAGAAAAGTTAAGTATTATGATAATAATAGCTGATGTAATATGATTTTTTTTCCTCCATTCGTAAGAACTGAAAGTCCGTATGAGGAAATCCAGACTCTTATATCTCCTCCCCCTCCCTTACTTTTTGCTATTTTTTCCTTGTTTTATATGCAAAAAACCTCAGTTATTATCACCTTATAACAAATAGGTAGAAAAGGACAAGAAATAAACACTCATGTTTAAATCCCTTGAATAGTGTAATGACATCAGAGTCAGAAGGAAACAAGAATTTGTTAAGAGAGCTGATAGGAAAGAAGAAAGTAAAAACTGATAACACACCTACTACTTATAAAATTTACATTTTTTCTTTGTATTTTTGAAGAATGTTTTATTTGCTACAAAAACATACAATTTATTATTTTTTTTAATCCCAGCTTCATTCTTATTGGTTGACAACTTGTTTCTATTTTAAATTGTCTCTTCAAGACGCATTTATCAAAAATATTTGTAATTGAATTGTTTATTATAAAAAAATTAAGGCAATCTATGTTGCATAATTAATTAAAAAAGATTCCTTTGTTTTGGATTCTAAGGACCTGTAGGAAACTATAAACTCCATTACTGGCTTAAAGAGAAATCAAACCAAGCATGTATTTCATTCTGGGTATTTTGAATATAAATAGTAGTCATTAATATTTTCGCTCTGAATTATATTGTTTTGGGAACAAATAAAATTTTATATCCTGATTATATGGAGCTTTGTAAAACTATATATTCTGATTTTATTTATTAAATTATTAAATTTTTGTTCATTTTCAGAGATTTACATTGGATGATATAAGATAGTTTTGTATATATTAAAACATTTTACTAATACCCCACTTTCTTGATAAACAATTGAGCAGTGTATGTCTAAGTAATAAATCTAATGGTCTAATCACTAAACAAAATACATAAAACCCATCCATATATAAAGTGAACATATAAAACAAATTATTGAAATACAAGTATTACTCACTCCCAATGTAGATTCATGCCTATATCTCTTTGGCCTTTTAATACCATTTCTGTGAGCCTTGCGATCTGAAAATTTGAATAACGAAATTACAAATTACCAAAATATAAAGAAGAAAAAAAAATTAAGTAATATTTATTACATAATTTCGTCATATTAAGGAAATTGGTGTAAGAACACCTAATGCCAGGGACCAAAAATTCTGGACCTATATTTGAATTTGAAGGTCCGCTTATTTTTATTTACAGTAGTGTGCAAATTAATTCGAACACAGATGTTATTAAATAAACAGTAACTTTATTTGGAAAACAGTAGGTACTTAAAATGTCCTCCTTTATTCTTAATGAGTTCATGTAGATGATTTGATATCGTTTCAATAAGTGTACAGCACATTTTTAAAATTTCTCCATCATGAAACCATACCTGATTTAATGAGCTCAATTTTCGTGGTACGATTAATTTTTGGGAGTATTTATTGACAATTGCCCAAAGATTTTCAATAGGATTTAGATCTAGTAAGTGCCTGGCGGCTACTGGAGCACTTTAATATTTTGTTATTGAAAAAATTTTGCAGTATGGCATGGCGACAAATCTTGTTAGAACACTTCATTGCCTAAGGAAATTTGCTTTGAAGTTGGATTAGAACAGTTTTCCACAGAATCCTGATAAATCTATAACTTTTCAACATACCATCCACAGGCACTAATAAACAAAGGCATAACAACAAATAAACAAATGTAAAACAACCACACAACAAATTTTTGAGGGATGTTTAACTAATGGTTAAATATGAGCTGGTGAAGTTTTCTCTTTTGATACTTTTCTAACACATGCAACTCTTTCTCCCTGAATATAAAAGTTACTCTTTAGAAAACATAGTCTTCTTTTTGGTCCAGTTTGCATATGCTTTGGCCCATAAGAACCTTTCTTTGCACATTACTGGTGTTAAAAGTTCCTTTTTAGCTGGCCAGCAAGCTTTCAGTCCAGTTGCTGTATCACACTGTTGTTACATGTAAATCTGTTACACTAGCTGCTAATTCTCAATTTAACCTCACACAACATATAGTTTTTGGTTAATTTTACTTATTGTAACCAATAACCGATGATGTGTTGAAGTAGAGGTTTAAAGTTCCTTTTTAGCTGGCCAGCGAGCTTTCAGTCCAGTTGCTGTATCATGCTGTTGTTACGTGTAAATCTGTTACACTAGCTGCTAATTCTCAATTTAAGCTCACACAACATATAGTTTAGGGTTAATTTTACTTATTGTAACCAATAACCGATGATGTGTTGAAGTAGGGGTTTTTTAAATTTTTTTTTATGGTCTTACTTGCTCCTTCTTAGAGACGAAAAGGAACCAGTTTCTTTAAATCGTGTTGTAGCTCCAAGACAATTATGCTTAGAGAGAAACGATTTTGGAACATTTCCTTTGAGTTATGTCTATTATTGTATTAATTACACAAAGTACAACAGTGTGAAAATAAAATTTGTGATAAATCACAAAATATATAACCAAAAAAAATGCTATTTAATATTTTCCAATGGCTTGATATAGAAAGAACAAACTCACACTACACAGAGAACACACAGAATGGGTATAATCAAGGTTAGATCTCTTGTAAGTAAAACAATTCAGCCTCAACGTAAATACGAATATAAAAATCCCTGTGTTTGGATTAATTTAAGTTTTGCAAGTATCCATAAACAACATAACATTCTATTAATTTGCGGACTTTTATGAAACTTGATAAACACATTCTACACCTAATTGTTTATCTGATTTTCTTTGGTAGGAAATAAGAAATTTGTTTCTAATCAAATTTTTATCTAGCAGACCAATGATTTTAGCTAATATTTCTAAAAAAATATTGTTGTTAAAATTTCATTGAATAGGAAGTCCCTGTTTTTTAAAAAAAGTGTTATTTCAAACCAACTAAAATATTTTGATATAAATTAAACGATTTTTTAAATATAATATAAGGTATTAACATTAAAACTGGTATTTGTACGATAGCAAATAAACAAAGAAAATACTTCAGTGGAACATATGTATAAAAACAAATATTCGTCAATTCAGTCTATTTAAAAATGCTGAATTTGTGTTTTTAATCTCATTTAACCAGACTTCCTGACTAGGCTTAGGGCTTTTGCAGCGACTGTCATCAATATTAAAATTAGATTTCTAAGTTGTACACTGTCATTTTTCGACATTAATTCAGTGTTTACAATGAAAGTATCAGACTCCGCAAGAAAACCTTGAGAAAGACCACTGAAATATAGTTGAAATGATGGCATTTAACATTAAAAAACAGTCACAGCACAACAACCCAGAAATCCTATCTAATATTCTTGACCAATTTGAATGTTTAAGTATTTCTTAATCATTTTTTCAAAGACTTTTACGAGTAACTGTTTGCTATAAAAAAAATAATTAAAAAATTTAGAAATTGGAGTAATAAATATACAGTTATTCAATAGAACCACATTACTTACTTTGATTGTGATTTGTATGATTCTTTGACTTTGCCATTTTAAGATGTTAATATCTGAAACAATAAAATAAAAATATTGGATCAATATTTATTCAAAGAAAACTTAAATTTTATCATACAACATCTCACTTTTACATTTCTTTATTTTCTCCTCAAATGTTTGTAACATTAGAAAGATAGTCCTAATTAATTTTTTTTTTTTTTTGAACAGTTACAAACAAAAATTAAATCTTAGAAGTAGACAAGTAAAGCCAAGGAATAATAAGTAAAACCTAAGGAATAATTCCTAAAATTAACAGACTTTGATCAAATTTGGTAAAACATAAAAATCTGTATCCTTAACATAAAACTGTGTGATAAATATATAGCACATAAATGAAAATGGTTTAATTACTAGATTTGGCAGGGAAAAATGAATCTGTCATTAAAACCTCAGTTTTAATCAACTATAGATAAACCGTATTTCTGATACAAATTATAAATATATGTTATTATATTTTAAAATAAAATTAACAAATATTTTAGCTTATAAAAGGTGTTAAACTTATACATATATTTTTATCACTTTTTTTTTATTTATATATATATATATATATATATATATCATTATTATTATTTGAAATTGTTTCGAAGCACAATTTATTTGCAAAAATCTCTTAAGCTATTAATATTTTCTATTCTAAAAACTTATATTTAAACAGAGGAATTTAAAATTTGAATTTAATCATGGAATTTTAAAGTCCAAATTAGTGAGAAATATTAAAAGTATTTTAACAATTTCTTGATGATACAATTTATAATTTAATTATTTTCAAATGTTCAATTAGTTAAACAAAATCCTCGTTCATTTTTCTTAACACAATTATTACTTTAGAAAGTTGTTTGTTATAGGCAAACAAAAGTAAGTTTACGAAAGGGCTGGATATTACCTTTCTAGCCAAATAAGACTAGGCATATTAAATTGGGACCTTAATTACCTAAATTATTCAATATTTTTCCGTGATTATATTATACCTCTGTTATAAACACTTTGTTTCATTATCTTAATCCGCCTCCAATGTAGTATTCTGTAAATTAGAATTTAAACGTTCAAATTTCCTGGAGATGTGATTTCATAGGTGTTGCCTATATTAAATTTATAATGGAGTCCTAATTTAATTGTTGTAAAGATTTGGTTTGGGTTTCAAACAATAGCTGATAAGCTGATATTGTACCTTCTTTTTTGCTTTATTTTTGTCTCTTAGTTCATCACTGTTTACTCTTATTTTATCACTTATATGAATTAATTTAGTGTCTAAATACCAGGTACATTGTAATACAGTACTACCTCGTTTATCCGGACCTCATTCAACCGGATGTCCGGATTATCCGGATCGATCCAGAACAAAAAATAAAAATTTAATCAAGGATAAAATAAAGCAAAAGCTTAAAGTTTCAAAATATTTTAATAATTACTGTATTTTGAATAATATTTTAAATAATATTTATAATATTTTGAAACTTTAAGGTTTTGCTTTATTTTATCCTTGAATATGGAGTTTCAACAAGAAATATCTGCTATTACATTAATGTTGATAAAAACGTGATTTCCTCAACACTACAGTGTCGCCTCGAGGTATTAGGGCGGGTTGTTGATGCACTGGGAAGAGAAAGTGGAGGAGCAATGACCTCTGCGTCTATGCTGGCGAATAACGGGTAGTCTATCACGTGCTAGCGACCGGAATACATCATTACCATATCGTGCTGTTCTGTGTTTAGTTTCTTTACATTTTTGATCGGATACGGTTAATAGTATTTCAGGGTGTCTAGCGACCGGGAAAATCGGGAAAAGTCAGGGAATTTGAATTTTCTGGAAATGTCAGGAAATTTTTTAAAAAACCGGGAAAAAAATAAAGAATGCCTGATATTTTAGAAAGTGTAATACAATGACGATGCCTGTAACGGTCCTTAAAGAAAATGTACAACTGTGAAATAAATACAAACCAGGTGCATGTTTACAACGCATCATAAACCATCATGTCATTTTTACAACTTTATTGTTGTCGGGTTGCTAAGACTCAAGGGTGTAAATCAGTAAATGTGAACATTTTGTCACATCTTAAAGCGGTGCCGCCAGCTTTGGGAACCCCTGTTCTTTTTTTTTTTTGGCAGTTGGCACATCACCAGTCGGGAGTATCGAGGACGTGAATGAGAATCAGCATAGTATTTAGAGGTGGGCGTTGTTACTGCTATTTATTTATATTCGTGTGTTAGCGTTTGTGCGTGGAAATGGCGACGAAACGAAAACGTAATGTGCTTACAATGGCCCAAAAGTTAGACGCATTGAATCGTATAGACAGGGCCGCATTGAAACGTCACACCAAATTAAAACAGAGGAAGATAAATGACTTTTTTGTAAATAACAACTAAACCCTGTGTAAATTAAAAGCATGTGTAAATATTTCAGGTATGTAAATAAAATGTTTTTCGTCATTGTGTAATTTCGTGTATTGTGTAAATTGAATGACTGTGTAAATATTGTGTTTTTTCATGACTTATAAATGGTAAGTTATCATTTTATATTTTGTTTTATTTATCTTTCTATAATTTTGGATTATCCGGATTTTTGATTAACCGGATCACTTCCGGTCCCAATTAGTCCGGATAAACGAGGTTGTACTGTATATATAATTTTAATTATTCTATTTTAATTTATTACTACAAAGTAACAAATTTATTACAATCATCTTAATTTCCTTCCATAAGCATTAACTGCTGGTATAGTCGTCAGTCACGTTGAGAGAAGCATTATTATTTTAATTTTAAGTCCTTATGTTGTCCTAAATCCATTTTTAATTCCTTTTCTACACCTAGTTTATACCTACCTACAGTCTTCCTAATAATAAATTTCTAGTACAAATCTATGATTTTCTTCCTTTTGTTGTTGTTTAACCTAAAACTGCTAAGGTTTACACATATTTTATTGTTTATTCTAGTTTTTATTTTGGTTAATTATATGTTATAATGATATTACAGGACCCAATATATTTATTTATATTGTTATTATAAAATATTTATCAATTTAATTAATATATTTACAGATATACAAAGGGAAATTTGTAAACTACTCTAGTTAAATAACAATCAATAATATAAGTAGATGAATTATAAACCTAACCTAAAATATAGACATTTGATGATTGAACTAATAAATTAAAATCCAAACATGAAACCACAAAAGCAATAATATATATATATATATATATATATATATATATATATTAAGTAGACACAACCTAATCATTATGGTACATATTTAATCGAATAACTAAAAATAACACTTTCAAATATTGTAAACAAACTTTCTGAACAATCTAATTACCGTATTATACTATTATATTTGATTATACAACACAGACACTCGATTTATTTAAGAACAAAAAACACATAATAGGACATAATTATATTAACTGGTGTAAGGAATAATTGATAAGAATAGTGGTTAGGTAAAATTATATTAACTACCGTATTAAATATAATTTTTATTCTAAGTCCCAAGACAATACACAGTAGGCAGCCTATTGTTGTGAAATATATCAAAAAGTGTCGCAATAGCTAACTCTAGACAAAATATCTAGTTCATTAACCTGGTAGGGTTAGGTTAGGTAAACCCACCATGACCTAAAAAGGAGGTCAGTCATAATTGAACGGTGATAGCCGGAGGAGCTATTCGTCGATTGACCAAGACCATTGGTTGGAACTATAAAAGGAATTCATTAGAAATTAGATTTAAGAACATTACGGTCAAAAAGACGGTTACTGGTACTTGCAGAAATAAAGGTGAGCAAACCGACAGTGTATTAAATGAATTTTAATAAGAGATAAAAGAAAGTACAGTAGACTCATTTGAATTTTTTAATATTTCACAATAATATTCAACTTGCTCTATCTTAAGACTATAGATATAGTTTACAATAAAAGGGATTAAATATCAATAATGTTATTTCTTAGAATTATAAAGAAACTGAATTCACTGACTGTTAAATGTATTTTATTTAACCAGTAACCCTCTAGGGTAGTGTGCTACTGTCTCAGAAACTGATAACAAAGGAATCAGTTGTTTATATTAAGCTCAGTGGAAACTTTACTCCCCCTCCCCATACCTTTCTGTGGGAGGGGTAGCTTACTTGATCTTGGAGTGGCAGTCCTGTCTGTTTCTTTGTTTGAGCTTTACTTACAGTTTCAGTCTTCAGATGGTACATTAAACGTTATTGGTATAATATCTTGGTACCACCTGTTGGTACATATATTATAATATTATTTATTTATCGTGTATGTAATAAACTAATGAATAAATAAATAAATAATTTGTAAATTAGTTATAACATATTTATTTGTGTACTAAAATATACTTGTGTGTGTGTGGATTATCAGGGTTTGTTTATGTTTACAAACTAAATTATTTAGGCTTAATTATTTTATTTACTGTAGTTTGTTTTTATAGAAGTTTTTTCTTTTTCTCTGAAATAAATATTTGTTTTATCAATGAAACATAAAATATTGAATAGGGGTCTTCATTGTTATTTAAAAAAAATTATATAAGGCAAACAATAAGATTTTCCATGTTTAAAGAAGGAAAAAAATATATAAAAGGATTTTTTTCAAAATTGATTTCGTTAAAATTTTAGTGTAATGTGAAAGATCCCTGTATTTTCTCCAATGTCTGATAGCAGTTCTCAAAACTAATAACTACATGAAAAATGTAATCAAATTTGCCGTTCCTCATTGTCAACAACAAATTCAGACCTGGCTTCAGTATGTTTCTCGTCCGAGGTGTTGCCTCAAAACACAGTGCAAGGTGCTTCTAGTTTGTTGCGTACACTTCTGTTTTTAGTTGTTTTTTACTGATTCAAGTTGAATGGAGAGACTGCTTTATTTAATTACATTGTGTTAAAATATATAGAGTGAGTGTTTAATGAAGCAGATTTCAGTACAAAGATGTATCTTCTGTCCAGTCAAGATAAATTTGTACTTACACTCGTACTTCAATTTAATAAGCTTGTCTAGGACGCAATGTGCTCTTACTCTATGTTCAATCAAACAACTAAAGCTAGGATGGATGTTATTTCTTATTTTAGAATACCCAAAATAGAAAAAGTGAAGAAATATAGGTGGAGAGATGTAAGACAAAGGATTCGTTCAATACATCAGTTTGTTCTGAGCATTTTAAGGAATAAAGTCTTGAACATAATATAAAGGGAGAATTAATAGGGGGTTGAAAAAATATAATAAAAAAATAATAAAACAAAACCTGATGTTATACCAACAATTAATTAGATTTCTTCCATTTGATCATTCAATAACAGAATCATCTCAAAAAACCCATCACCCGGATACAAACAAACTCGACAGGGCCAGTGACCAGGAGCGTGGGATTTCCAGGTCATTCACTGCATTGTTTTACACCATGTGCGCCTGCCAGATGCCGGGAGGTTGAGGCTTGTCACTTTTGTTTATACAGGTGTGAGGGTTGCTCCTTTGTCTAGCCACTTTCTAATCCTACTGTATAGTAGAGGCCAAAGTTAAAGATAAAGGGTCCAGGTAGACCGGGACAGCCCTAATCATGTGTTGTCAAAACATTCATATTGTTGTGAACCCAAGCGCCTAACCACCCGGATGCTACAGGTCATTAGCACCGATTCCATTAAAGTAAGCGGCAAGTCTTTTGTCATAACAATTCAACGGAGTGTCGTAGAACTATGATTCAAGTTTTGTAATAAAGGTCTTAACTATGTAAGAAAAATGACCCGACTCTTAATTATATGCGATCAGCAGTTCAATTTATAGCATTTGTATTGGACCGTGTTATTTCCAAGAATTTAATGGAATCGGTGCTAATGAACGGTGGCATCTGGGTGGTTAAGCGCTTGGGTTCACAACAATACGAATGTTTTGACAACACAGGATTAGGGCTGTCCCGGTCTACCTGGACCCTTTACCTTTAACTTTGGCCTCTACTATACTGTGTTACTGTCGGGAGGTCAGTTTGGTGTTAGTGTTGACAGTGATCATTTGTTGTGATTGTAGTAGCCTACCGTATCGTGACAACCGTATTACTGTAGTCAGTTTTGGTGTGATTTTGAGAATGGCAGAGAATAAAAGGAAACAAGTTTCGGTGTCAATGGAAGTGAAGTTTGATGCTTTACAAAGACTTTAACATGGTGAAAGTGCGGCTAAAGTAGCGTTAGACATGAAAGTTGGGAGGTCAACTGTGCTTGGTTGGAAAAACAAGAAGTCGGAAATTGAAGCTTGGTGCTTAAAAAGGATGTGTACGGAATCCATTGCGGAACGAAAAATTATGAGGTGTGCTGAATATGAAAAAGTAAGTGAAGCTCTTTATCAATGGTTTCGGATGAAGAGGGAAAAGGGTACGCCTTTGTCAGGACCTATCCTTCAAGAAAAGGCCGTTCAATTTTATGAAGAGTTAAAAGAGGAAGAGGAACCTAAATTCACAGCAAGTAACGGCTGGTTGGACAGATGGAAGAAGCGGTACGGGATCAAACAACTCAGTATCTGCGGGGGAAAATTATCTGCCAATCCTAACAATGTAAATGAGTTTAAAATCAAACTTCATGAGTATATTGACAAAGAAGGGCTCTCAGGTGATCAAATATATAACGCTGATGAGACTGGCCTTAACTTCCGATTACTTCCTACCAAAAGTTTGGCGATAAGAAATGAAAAATCTGCTCCAGGCTATAAAAGAAGCAAAGAGCGTGTAACAATTCTTGCGTGTAGCAATGCAACAGGAGGACACAAGATTGATCTAGCCATTATAGGAAAAGCAAAAAAGCCAAGAGCATTCAAAAATGTTAAGTGCACTTGCGATGGAAGATTTGATCTGCCTGTTTGGTATAAAAACCAACCTAATGCTTGGATGAGCGAGTCAATTTTCAAAGAATGGTTTTCCCAGCAGTTCGTACCAGAAGTAGAAAAGTTTTTGAAATCCAAAAATATCCCAAGAAAAGCTGTTTTAATTTTAGATAACGCCACAACACACATCGAAAAGCCATGTTTCTCCCACCAAACGTGACTTCCCTCTATCAGCCGATGGATCAAGGGGCCTTGGCAGCATTGAAGAGAAGGTATAGGCGTAAACTTCTGTCATCTTTGGTGTTGTCATTGGAAGTAGGGCAGGAACTAACGGACAAATTTAAAAAGATTGATTTGCTAGACGTTGTTGGTTGGGTTGCAGAAGCATGGAATGAACTGGAGCCTATAACTCTCGTCCGATCCTGGAGGAATCTTTTGGATCACTTGGGCAACGAATCATTTCAAGAAGAAGGACCCTCTAACAACAGTGAGTTGATTGATTTGATGATGGATGACTCTGGATGAAGCAGGAGAGCCATTGGGTGAAGACGAAATCATTTCCGCAATCAAAGGGAATAATGAGAAAATGAACAACTCAGAAGACGACATCGAAACCAGCCACCAAGAAGAAAAAATGAGCCATGGTGAGGGTGTAAAATTCATGGAAGAGCACTGCATTACTTGGAGCAGCAAAACGCAACAGATATGGACATTCTTTTTCTTCGGCGACTTCAAGATGAAGCTGCCAGACGTTGAGTCGAAAATGAAAAACAAAGATCAATCAAAAGTTTTTTCAAACAATGTTAACTTTGCTCTAATGTTTGTTTTTTTTTAATATAAAATTGTTTTGATCTTTAAAAATATTTAATGGACTTTTACTGTAGATTTTACTGTAAATTTTATTACAGCATATTAGGATAGGTCTTTTTAGTTTACTGAGCCTATTGTACAAGACCAATACTTTTTAAATCTCATTTGACCCATCGATAAATTTCATTTTAATGTGTGATTGAACACACTATTATTGTTGTTGTCAGGCAGGGACTTTTTTGCAATAAACGTTTAATCATTGATAATCAATAAATGTACAGTTATTTAAAGTTATTTTGAGTATTTGTTGCAAACCTAACCATTAAATACCAATGTTCCCTAAAACTCGACAACCCTCAAACTCGACAACCTTAAAGTCCACATTGTGTCGAGTTTGAGGGGTTCTACTGTATATTGAATATCCTTCTGCCATATCTATGAACTCATTAAAAAGGGCTTAAAATATTCTCATGCAACCAAAAATACAATACAGTGTTATTCACCTAACGAAAGTGGCTCCTTTACCCTGCTTTAACTTGTATTAGAGTTTGACAAGATAAAGATCAATCACTGTATGAATATGATCCTGTAACCGATGTTTAAGTGCGTTTTCACAAATACAAGTTGTTATAGTCAGAGAAGGGTTTTCTTCATGAAAATAAATTTTTGCCTGCTTTGATTTTTACAATGACTAATCAAAGTTTTAGTGATATAGTGAACGTATTGTATGCTGATGGCTACACAATAGTACCTGACTGCAAGATGGCAATATTTGTGTCTGGAAACAGTACAATATTAGCCATGAAAAAACTAACGGCTTTATTTTTTGTATAAAATAACAACAAAAAAGTATTTCTTTACTCATGTCCTACACGTACTAAAAGTTGTGTGTAACTGGTTCATTGATGATGGACTTATTTTGAAAGAACCTGTTATTTAATCTGTTGTATATTCAGAACCCGTTAAAAACCTTCTCTTCCACACAACAAGTATTGAAATGTCTTCTTAACACAAACTGTCACCGAAACATATAATGTGTGAAATATTTTGAGACAAAATGTACACTGTCAGCTCTGTTAATGTCAAATAAAACAGCTTGTGCTCTCTATCATTTATCATTATGACATCAGCTAATATTCTTTAAAGTAGGCCCTACCTACTAATTTTTGATTTGATGTAATAAACAGTCGAATTCCTGTTACAAGTCATGAACTGAAATATATAGAAAAATATTGAGAGGCAAAGAAAGGTTCTCAATAATTACCTGAGTATAAACTACATCCTAAGCTCAAAATTAAATCAAGATAGATTTAAATGTATTATCTCTAGTGATGAGTGGAAAAGATTTGAATGATCATTCGTCGCCATTACTAGTTTCATTAACAAATATGAATGATTATTTTCAGGAAAAAATCTGACGCACTTCGTCAAAGTAAAGACCAACAAAACATTAACAGTTGTCTATGTACATAACGGAGGTTATTGAAAATACACCCCCTCATTGGAACCAATCCCAAATGTAAACAACTACACTGTGCAGGTACAGTGGAACCTTGAAATAACGAACCTCGATACAACGAATTCCTTGTTATAACGAATTTTTTTAAATCCCCCTCAACTTTCCTTAACACTCAATAGAAATTATACCTCTATACAACGAAGAAAATACTATAAAAACCTCAATATAACGAATGTTTTAACCTTGGGGAAATACAATTAAGAACCTCTACATAAGATGATGTGTCCAGACATGAGCCTATAATGGCGGCCCCTCTCTCCTCTATTGTTTTAGCAGGGTTTTTGCAGTGCTGCCGGTCAGTGACATCTTATCTTCCTACTGCAGAGGATGCATGCATTACATGTGTTGTTGTTTTCCGTGTTAGTGTTGTTCTGTGGTGTAGGGATTACCGACAAAAAAGAAGAGGTGTGCGGTGACACTCGAAGTAAAACGCAAGATTATAAAATGTGAGGATGAAAATCCAACAAAGAAGAGATTGGAAATCGCATCAGAATTTAATATTCCTCCCAGCACATTGTCTATAATTTTAAAAAATAAAGACAAAATTGAGGACGAAAGCAAACTTTCTTCAAAAGTTAAACGGTTTAAACATCCAAAACTGTTTAAGTTAACATACTTACTCCAAAACTGTTTCCAAAAAAAAAAAAATATTACATAGATGAATTCTATGCATCTTTCTGAGAAAAATGATGTCTTAAAGTTAGGTTTTGTATAAAATAATAAAACCACATGACCTACACAAGTTATTTAAAGAACAATAAACATGTTATGTAGAACACAACAGCTGATTGGAGCCCAAATAGTGTTGTCAGAGAAATCTTATATAGACTACACTGCAATAAGGGGATAACAAACGGTAAATATCAGTTATACCTCGGTCTAGGATTTTTCTATAAAAAATTATGAAATCATAAAGTATTTACCATGTATTCAAACAATCAGATCATATTTTTTGTTGTAAGACACTTTTCAAGTCCCAAAATGTATTTCATCATTGTCAAATAACACATAGAAAACAAAGGGAATACAGCTGTTGTTATGTTAAAACCAGCTCTCATAAAAAAAAATTTGTTAATATTTATGAGTTCGTTAGTCAAGTTAGTGAATATGTTATCAGTAACTTATTTTTAAACAGTAATTTTTTTTATTTACAAAAAGAGTTACAGGTATTATTGGCAATTTTAAAAAAAATCATGTTCTACAATATCTTATTTTTTAATAATAAAATAAGTTTTCAACGCGGAGCTAACTTTTTTACAAAGTATTTAACAATGAAAATATGCTCTTACCTTAATATCAATTAACCTTTAATGTGCATGTGCAGATATATAGTGTGTGTGTGTGTGTGTGTGTGTGTGTGTGTGTGTGTGTGTGTGTGTGTGAGAGAGAGAGAGAGAGAGAGAGAGAGAGAGAGAGAGAGAGATTTGATTTGATTTGATTTGATTTGCCTTTATTTAGGGGCGAGGTTAGGACTGTATAGTCCTCTCTACCACCTAACCCCATACAACATAACAACATATTATATAAAAATATAAAATATAACTTGATAATAACAAAAAAATTTAAATCGATTAAAAATAACTAAGATAATATAAAAAATTAACAAACTTAAAATTAGCTACAAAATGAAATTAATAATTTAAAATAAAATAAAAAGTAACAATCTTAAATTTACAGTGACAAAATGAAAGTTATAACTTAAAATAAACTAAAAATAAACAAATTTAAATTTAAACAACGTAATAAAATTAAAAATTTAGAAACAAAAATAAAATAAAATGAAATACTGTAGCTTACACTTGTAGATACAGATAAATACAATCACACATACACACAAGCACATTCATACATAATAACATTTAAAAAAGACACCACATAATTAAAAATCACTATTATTACTACATAAAAGCTAAAGAAAGTAACAAATACTTATTTCAATCATTCACACTTATTACAACAAAAAAAAAATTAATAAAATAAAATAAAATAAAAAATTAAAAAACACTATTCCGCCACACCCAGGGACGAGGACACCAAATCCATTCTATTCAAAAAGAAAGTCTTAAGTAATTTTGAAAACTGGACACGACTGTCAACAGTTTTAAGTGACTCTGGAAGTAAATTCCACAAGCGGCAAGCGGACACAGTAAACGATTTATTAAACATAACAGTTCTATGTAGCGGTATCATAAGCAAAGTGGAACCTCTTCTAGTGCTCCTTGCACTGATATCAGAGGTGAAAACAAACTTTTCTGCCAAGTAATTCGGCACTCCAGTTTTTAGGACCGAATGCAAGATAATTAAAATATGAAATGATCGGAAATCGTTAAGTTTTAGAAAATTAAGTTCTTTATAATAAGGAGTTACATGAGCATCGCGTTTTAAGCCAAAAATAAATCGCACGCAGTAGTTCTGTGCCCGCTGCAACCTGTTAGCCAGAACAACAGACATGTCATTGACTACAGTGTCACAATAAGAAAAGTAAGGAAATATTAAAGTCTTTACTAGGAGTGCTCTAATTTGGAGCGGCAAGCAATCTTGCATTTTTTTCAAAGAGTGGATCCCAGCAAAGACCCTGTTACACGTCTCAGTCACGTAATCATTCCAAGTCATTCTACTGTCAATTATTAGTCCCAAGTCTTTCACTCTATCATAGTAGTCCAAAAAATGATTGTCAAACTGGATTCTAGGAAATGTCGTTACATCTATTTTATTTAGTAGTCGAGAATAACCCAAGATTATTGGCTTTGTCTTAGCTCTGTTAATCGAGAGTCCATTTTTCTTAACCCACAATGAAACATTTTTCAGATCATAATTTACATTATCCACTGCTCTATCAATATCGCCAATTTTAAAATGCAAATATACTTGAAAATCATCAGCATACAAATGAAATTTACAATAATTCAGCACAGTATGAATATCATTTATATACAAACTAAACAACAAAGGTCCCAATACTGAGCCCTGTGGAACTCCACTACAGACATCCCTCCAACTTGACCTATCATCACCAACACTAACGCACTGACTTCTGCCAGAAAGATAGGACTCCACCCATGCAATGCATATAGGCGCCAAACCCATATTTCTTAATTTCACCAAAAGCAATGAGTGGTTAACGCAATCAAAAGCTTTAGAAAAATCCAACAAAGTTAGGATAGTCAGTTCTCTACGATCCATTGCTAACCTCACATCATCAGTTACCTGAAGCAAAGCTGTGGTAGTACTATTTCCAGTGCGAAATCCAGATTGTAGTGGACTGAGTATGTTATTTGATTCGAGGAAATTAGTCAATTGCTGTTGCACTATACGTTCTAGACATTTAGATAAAGCTGGCAATATACTTATTGGTCTAAAATCAGATAAACACGAAGGTTGGGATATTTTATCAATAGGACGGACAAGTGCGGACTTCCAGACAAGCGGATAAATACCAGTTGTAAGCGACAAGTTAAATAAATTTACAATAACAGGCAAAGTAAAAGCAATAGTTCCTTTAATAAAACCAATAGGAATGTCATCCACACCAACAGCATTAGAAGTAAGTCTACGTATAGCTTTAATGACATCAATTTCTGAGACTGGAGAGAAATTAAAAACTTTATTTGATAGACAATGGAGGCCTTGTAAGGTCAATATATAATCATTTATAGACCCATTATCTGTGGCTAAAGGAGTTACGAAATAATTATTTAAATCTTCAATTGACACATTTAATGTGCATGTGCAGATATATAGTGAGTGTGTGTGTGTGTGTGTGTGTGTGTGTGTGTGTGTGTGTGTGAGAGAGAGAGAGAGAGAGAGAGAGAGAGAGAGAGAGAGAGAGAGAGAGAGAGAGAGAGAGAGAGAGAGAGAATACATTGGCATACCTAACCTATGTAGCTGGATTTCGTACATATATGTAGCCGTATTTTATATATCTCATTTTCTACTGAACTAATGCATTTTGTGAATTGAAAAGCGTCTTCTGACAAAAAATCTGATTGTTTGAATACAATTTACAATTTCATAATTTGTTATGAAATTTGTTGATCTGATCCTTTGATTACAAGGTAAATAATTCGTTTTTATAATTTTTTTTACAAAAAAATCTGAGGATGAGGTACTACCGATAATTACAGTTTTGTGTGACATGTCTCCTAGGTATATTACTCTGTGTGACTGTGCAATAATATTCAGTATGTTTAGTTAAAGCAAAATATAAATACGTTTAAATGAATCTATAGGGGTACGATAGTTATATAGGCCCCTGTGTTTATATAAAGGTCAGGTAAGGTGTGTGGGTGTGGGTGTGGGTGTGTGTGTGTGTGTATGTATGTATGTGTGTATATATATATATATACCCACCTTAACTGACGATAAAAGAAAATATATATAGATATGATTATAACATCAAAATGACAGGCTTACAGATTCAGGGGGTCATGCAGAGGTAATAGTTTGACGTAATCGCATGTACTAATATAACGAAAGCATGATTCTCTTGTTTTAAATTATTATTTTCTTACATAAACAATATAGGCTAAATAAATATGGAGAGAAGTCTTCACATCGATTTGCGTGAAATCTTACTAACTCCGCTTCAAAATAGTGTTTTTTCAATCAAGTGGAATCTAATTAACAAAGCTAGTTGGTTTTTATCTCTCATAATTCATTATTTACTTAACAATCTATGGTATTGACAAATTTGTAACATATTCAACCAGAATATTAGTAGCCATATTGAATTTTCTAGTGGGGTGCGTGCCCACTTCATTAACTTCTATACATTGATATTACTACGCTTCTATAATATAAGATTCTGGATGACTAGGTCTCTGAAACCCAGACCTAGTAAATGAACTGTAGGTCAAGTATATATATAAAATGATACTCCTTAAAATATAGTAAAAGAACTGTAGGTAGGTGTGGTTAGATAATAATTTTGACAGTTCTTAAAAAAGAACTATTTGCGCTGAATAATAAAAACCGATAGATTTCATTTAAAATTGATGAAATCATTGTCGAATAATTCTTAAATGCCATCGAGGTAGTTTATAGGTTATAGATAATAGAAAATGTTCATATTTTTTATGTCTCATATGTTATTTTAACAAGATATTTCAATTTATATATCCTTGATCACAGATCATGTGATATGCTATGAATCCTATGATATAATTTAGATTATATCATAGATTATTTAGATAATAATTTAGATTATTATTTGAAGTAATAATCTAAATTCAAATTATTACTTCAATAAAAACTTATGAAAGGTTTGGCCAGGTGGTTACATATATATAAAAGGTTTGGCAAGGGGTGTATATATATATACATTATAGCTATCTGGCCAAACCTGTCGAGATATTTAGTTATATCGCAGAGTAAGCAAATTTATAACTAATAAACATATGAAAGAACACCTGGACAAATATAGTGATATGAAATAGTGATCTAGCTTAATCATTGTGTAAAGTAAATGCATCGAAACATTCGCTATTCTCATTACTATTATGTCTTGCCATTATGTGTAACCTATAAACCTGTCGATTTGATAGTTTTTATATTGTAATTTTTCAGTGGAAAATAGTAATCTCCGCAAGGAAAAAATTATTATCAAGAAGTAAGGTAGCCTATGTAGTATACAATAAAAATCTCTTAAAATTACAAGTTACCTATAAGTAAACATTTACCAAAATGCTATTTTAAAAAAGAATTGCAGAGATTTCATACTTAAATCGATCAGACAACTTCTCTCCACATTAACCACAATGTATTTGGTGCCATAATCAGTAGGAAGTGAATTGTAGGCCTACATAATAAGATACATATTTAATTATTTCACAAAATAGAAGCAAATATTCAACATGTAGCCTATGCTATAATGTATACTTACCATTTTTCAATATTAATGGATTTTTATACTAGAAAATTATTTCGCTTTGTTAAAAAATATAGGATGATTAATGAGAAACAAGGTAGGCATAAGTAGTTTATTTGCATGATTTTTAGCGAATAAAATTTAAGGTGAGCTTCAATGCATAATTACCAATCCATAAGAGAAATGGTGTGAACTATATAATTCTCTTTGATGCAATAACAAAGAATAATTGAGAATAATTTCATCAGTTTTGAACACGTGGAATGTATTATTACCAGGCATCGATACATAGGAATAACCTAGGAACATTATTTCATTACAAGGCTACACATGTAATTTTGATCTACTATTATATAAACTGCAGTTTTAAACAGTCATATGTTAATGACACCAATTAAAATAAATAGCTGTTTAATAAAATATTAATTATACAAAACTTGTACATAAATCCCCGATGAAAAACGATATAATTTCATACTCACTTTAAAACAATCTAGATCAAGCCACGAGCGCTTACGTTTTCAACTTCAAAGAATTTTAACTCAATAGGCAAATGGTTAAACTGCTTGGTGAAAGCACGCTAGTCACCTTCTATATCTTCAAATCTAATGGTCGGAAATGGTAGAAAACCAAGCTTGATTGAACATGATCCTACGTCCTACATACATATTCTAAATTGTTCTATTTATTCCAACTTATGAATTTTTGTCAGTTTTCAAACAACATTCTATACAATTTTTTCCCATCTACAATAAACTTAATATTGATAAGAATTATTTTATTTATTATATAATGTATTTTTAAGGATAAGACTAAAAAAATGTATTTTAGTTTATGGTTTTGGAGATGGAATATAATATATCTTTTTCTTTTACGAACCAGAAAATTTCAAAAGACATTGATCGTAACACAGTATTAAAGATTTAAATAACGAGTGTTTCAAAAAGGATTATTTTTTATTAAGTGAATTTATTACTTTAAAAATTAATATAACATTGTATAAAAAATATATAATATTCAAATTGCCTTTAATCTTATATAATAAATGTTAAAATGACTACCTCCAATTCTAATGCAGATTCGAACTCGTTTCATAACATTTGCAGCTACTTTTCGTAGTGATTGCACGATAATGTTTGAAATCTCACTTTCAATGTTATCCTTTAATTTTTCAAGTGTATATGGAATGTTTTGAAAAACCTTACTTTTTAAATACTCCCAAAAGGAAAAGTTTGCAAGAGTAAGATCTAGGGATCTTGGAGGCCATAATCCATTTGATATCACTCGATGACCAAAATTTCCCGTAACATATTATCTAGTGTTTCATTAGAAGTATGACACGTTTCGTTATCCTGCTGGAACCAGCAAGCAATATCGTTCGTGTAAATCTAACAAGGCTATAAATTGTTCAATTAAATTGCGAGAAACCTCACCATCTACAGATTTGTCAAAAATAAAGATCCTTTAACACAACGCCAGGAGATCCCACACCAAACACCAATTTTACGTGGTTTAGTGGGGTCGTTCACGACACGAGTAAGGATTTTCAGCGCTTCATATTCGGCAAATTGGTTGTTAATAAATCATCTAAGTGAACCCATGCTTCGTCACTAAAAAAACACGATCCAACATTTCAATACTCTTGTCTTAATAAAAGAACCCATCCAATGACAATACTGTAGACGTTTACCGTGGTCAAATTCTTTTAGTTCATGAACGACACCATTGCTGTAAGCACCCAGTTTTAATTTTTTAGTAGCCTTAAAAGCTGTAGATAGTGAAAGTACAGCCTGTGAAGATAACTTTCTATGTGGTTTGTTGGATGAGTGATTCAAAAATTATTTCACATCATCCAGAACTTCCACTGTTAATAGTGATGGTCGACCTGTGCTTTTCCGATCATATACACTGCCAGTGTCACGAAATTTATTAATTACATGCGATATTGTTGACTTATTACGTACTGAAGAATTGAGTAATTGTAATTAGACCTCATCATTTACTAGTTAGTAAGATTTATACACAAGCAATAAGTCTCATTAATAAACACACGTTCTTCCTTGAAAAAGACATACTTGAAAATATATATATACACTTACTGGAATACGACTAGTGCATTACAATAACATATGACGAGTCAATAATAAGAACAGTTTTGCGAACTGATATTTGGGGAAGAAAAATTTACATATGCCGAACTTATACATTCTTAAACTTCGGGTTGATTCCTTTATGAAACACCCGGTTATTAGGGCCGTTTGAAATAATAAACATCATTAAAAGAAAAAGTTCACACCTTTCAAGTTTCAATAGTATCTTAAAATATAAAGTGCGATTTGTAATACTCGTGATGTAAAAAAGAATTTATTACCTAACAATTATTTAAAAATATATAATCCTTTCTTTTCGGGTAGAGAAAATAGGTATTATATTATAGTGAACCAAATGTAGTTAAATATCTGATTAGTCCGTAACGAAGTTACTATGCTTCCATCAAATGTACACTTTTTCAACTCCATACACTGTATTTTCTTATCATGCATATTGTGCGCATCTAGTTAATAGTTTTAGGATTAAAACGAGATTTATTTTCTGACATTTTATATCACTTACTTCCTACTTTTTTATCACGTATAAGGAAAACGTCTAGTACAGCCAGTTCTCTATCTCATCCAACAAATTTGATATGTTAGACCAAGAATTTGATTCCATAGATATTTTAGGAGATAATAAGTATCCCCTTTTCACATAGCATGTCCAATTCAAGAGACAAACATAAACAAATCAAAAATCACTAACCAATACTAGGTATTTAACTACTCAAATATTTACACTAAAAATAATAAATACTCCTAACCTAAATCCAAAAGAAACCTTTAGTAGCACAAAGCGGCTTAAGACCCTGCTAGAAGAAGCCAACTTACAGTTAAAAAATACCGATAATAGTGCTATTAAATATAACATCCAAGATAAATTACGAGTTTTTTTCTAAGTAAAGTTATGAATTCGCAAAAACAATTCTCCAGGCTACTTATATATAGAAACTAATCTAATAACACACAATAGGCCTAGTTCCTAGTTCACCTCTTCAAGCTCTTTAATCCACTATTCAAAATAATTAATTCACCAACCCCTTAAAAACAGAAACTAATTTTATTTTAAAACAATAACTTTAATTAAGCACAATTGAAAATGATCACAAAATAATACATAATAACAAATTAGGGTTTATTTATTTTAAAATCAAGTACACATTAAAATCTAATAGATAAAAATTGATCAACATTAATATTTAAAGGACAAGAAAAACATAATATGTTATATTGTTAACATATAACAATATAACAATTATAGTTATATTGTCCTTAAATGTCCTCAATTAAAATATGATTTCAATTTCATAAAACATTAAACATAGGTGCGAGTATCAAATTATTTTGAGTTTATTATAAATTGTCTTATCCGTCTGTTACTAATTTATAGTTTCTCAATCACTTTAACATATAAAAATATTTATAAAATGCATCTAGGTTCTAGTTTGTTTTTCACAGTTACTCAATAATCACTAAAATATGTAAAACAAACACAATATTTAGTAAATTCTACAATTTATTTGAGTCTTGCCGACCATGGTTTCGCCAACAACGGCATTTACAAGGCAGCTTAACAAAGACTAAGGAAAAATATAGAAACTAACATATTATTACTACAAAAGGAAGAACAGTTACTTAGCTAGGGTAGGGGGGGGGGAGTAAGAGCAAGGGAAACATGTGGTCATACGGAAGACAATGGTTTTAACAACGGTGAATTTGACAAAAATTCCACCTGATCATTAAGTACTAGTTTGGAGTCTTTACAAATTATTCTCTTAATCTCTAACATTTCTAATAAATTTAATTTCTTACTTTTAACATTAACATGGAGAATTTCAAACTTAACATTATTCAAAAAATCAGACACTACATGAGTTTTTAAATGATTAGAAAAACTAGATTCATTATGACCCAACCGCCAATTTCTTTCGTGTTCCATTAACCTGCATTTAAAACTACGGCCTGTTTGGCCTACATAAACTGCATTACAGATATTACAAGTTAATTTATAAACACCACTTTTTTGCATGTTATCTATTTTATCTTTACAATTTAGTAACATTTTTCCTAAATTGTTTTTGCAATAAAAAGCTGGTTTACAATGATTTTCGTTTTCCAATACATTCCCAACCGCATAGCTAACCTTACCAATATAGTTAATTCTACGCCATTTTTGTAATTTATTAGACTCTACGGTTGGAAAAATAAGTGATTTAGCTTTATTTTTTTAATTTAGTTTTTAAAATTTTCTCTATGAGGTTAACATCATAATCATTATTAAAAGCAATTTGTTTTATGCAATTTAATTCCGTACAATAATCGTTATTAGACATAGGAATGTTAATGAGACGATGCAACATACTATGGAAGGCGGCCATTTTGTAACTAAAAGGATGTTGTGAGGTAGAATGTATAATATTGTCAGTAAACGTAGGTTTTCTAAAAATACTGAAACTATGCTTACCATTTTCAATTTTTATAGTGAGGTCTAGAAAATTTATTTGATTTTGTAAACCGATTTCCATAGTGAATTGTATTGCCTCATTAATAGAATTCATATAATTAAACAGTAATTGAAGCTGGCGGTCAGATCCTTCAAATAAACACAAAACATCATCTACATATCTATACCAGTATTTAATGTTGGCGTTAAATGGGTTATTACTGTCAAAGAGTGTTGATTCAAATTTGTCCATAAAAATCTCAGCTAGCAATGGAGATAGGGGAGACCCCATTGCCAAACCATCGATTTGAGCAAAAACCTTGTTTTGAAATTTAAAATAATTTTGATCGAGACATACTTTAATTACATTAATCAATTCTATAGATGTGCAAGGGTCAACTTTGGTATGATCTAATAATGCTTCAACACTATTCAAACACTCTTTGACAGGAATACTTGTGAACAAACTTTTAACGTCAAATGACACAATTTTAGCGTTAAAAGGCACTTTAATATCTTTAATCTTATTTACTAATTCTAATGAGTTTTTTAATCCAAATTTAGGTTGAAATTGTGAAATTTTCTTTAAAAAGGTATTGGTAAATTTAGCCAGATTATATGAAGGGGACTGTACAAAGGAAACAACTGGACGGATCGGAATATCGGGTTTGTGCAGTTTAATCAAACCATATAATCTGGGAGCCATACTATTCATTACAGGAAGAGTTTTAGAATGAAAATCACTAAAAATACATTTATTATGAGCTACAGTCAATTTAACAATTTTAGTTTTTTCATTTGTTGGGTCTTTCTTTAATTGTACAAACGAATTGGTTTCTAACAAATTATCCACTTTTTTACAATAATTATCTGAGGGTAAAATAACTATAGAATTACCTTTATCTGCTTTAGTTACCACCAGGTTGTTATCAACTAACTTTTTCTTAATATCTTTAATTACTCTATTGTCTTTATTACTAAATTTGGTACGTTTACTACGTTTACCTACGTTTACTGACAATATTATACATTCTACCTCACAACATCCTTTTAGTTACAAAATGGCCGCCTTCCATAGTATGTTGCATCGTCTCATTAACATTCCTATGTCTAATAACGATTATTGTACGGAATTAAATTGCATAAAACAAATTGCTTTTAATAATGATTATGATGTTAACCTCATAGAGAAAATTTTAAAAACTAAATTAAAAAATAAAGCTAAATCACTTATTTTTCCAACCGTAGAGTCTAATAAATTACAAAAATGGCGTAGAATTAACTATATTGGTAAGGTTAGCTATGCGGTTGGGAATGTATTGGAAAATGAAAATCATTGTAAACCAGCTTTTTATTGCAAAAACAATTTAGGAAAAATGTTACTAAATTGTAAAGATAAAATAGATAACATGCAAAAAAGTGGTGTTTATAAATTAACTTGTAATATCTGTAATGCAGTTTATGTAGGCCAAACAGGCCGTAGTTTTAAATGCAGGTTAATGGAACACGAAAGAAATTGGCGGTTGGGTCATAATGAATCTAGTTTTTCTAATCATTTAAAAACTCATGTAGTGTCTGATTTTTTGAATAATGTTAAGTTTGAAATTCTCCATGTTAATGTTAAAAGTAAGAAATTAAATTTATTAGAAATGTTAGAGATTAAGAGAATAATTTGTAAAGACTCCAAACTAGTACTTAATGATCAGGTGGAATTTTTGTCAAATTCACCGTTGTTAAAACCATTGTCTTCCGTATGACCACATGTTTCCCTTGCTCTTACTCCCCCCCCTACCCTAGCTAAGTAACTGTTCTTCCTTTTGTAGTAATAATATGTTAGTTTCTATATTTTTCCTTAGTCTTTGTTAAGCTGCCTTGTAAATGCCGTTGTTGGCGAAACCATGGTCGGCAAGACTCAAATAAATTGTAGAATTTACTAAATATTGTGTTTGTTTTTCATTAAAATGGAGTTCTACCAAGTACCATCGGTCAATAGTGTAAATCGTACTAAAATATGTGTTTATATCAGTTTTTTTTCCTATCACTAGTTCATAATATCAGACAAGAAATCTTAATATCGGGGAGGGGATGGTGGACTTTTCCAAGTATAGGGGGGCAAGAAACACATATATATTACAAAATCAATTTGAACTGTGTCCAGGTAATCAAAACTGAAATAGCACTAGCAATGTGCTATTTAGGGAATGAAATCATAAGTTAATAATATATAGTTCACTCTTGGAACTAAGTACTTGATTCAATTAATAAGTATAAACACTCAAACAAAATTATTAGTCCTAACTATTCTGTTCAAAGTTGTATAGGGAAAATAAGATATTTAGTTTGTAAAGATGGATGAGGATATGGAACTTTAAATGGCTAAATCTCACTAGTTAGTCAAATTCTTGTTGTATTGTTCTCTTCTTAAATATATCGAACCGTATTTTAATAAAACACTACTTTTATTTTAACTTGGGCGTCATCGCCGGGGGGGGGACGCGTCCCCCCCCAATATTTGAGATGTAAAAATATTTTTGCTAAAAACGAATGATTTACTGTACTTAAAACCTTAAAAGGTAAACATCGGGCTTTGTCTTTACTAGGGTTTTAACATTACGGTACATTTCTGTTACAAACGCAAATAGAATTAATTTTGAATAGTTGTATGCAATAAAGCCCAGTATGTTGGTAGTTAGTTTGTAGGTGTGGAGTATCGTCGTCTCGTCTTGAATCTGATCTGACTCATTGCGCAGAAGGTTTGTTTCTCCGCTCAGCTTAAAATATTTATAATAATTTAGATTTATTGTTTTAGTGTACTTCATTTGCTGACAAAATATTAAAATGAATGCATAAAAAGGATGTTTTGAGAAGTTTAATTTAAAAAATTTCCATACCACCAGACCCCCGGCATATGTCCCCCCCCCCCAATAATGAACTGGTGATGACGCCCATGTATTTTAATAAAACAGCACTATTTAAAAAATTTCTTAAGATGTTTTACTACTTGTAGTTAGTGGATGATCTGGCTAAAACTGGATTGTGAAATCTCTCTATGACCTTTTTTCTGAATGCATGATTTCAAAATGCATTTAATCGGCGTCTCCGAAATTTGAACGCTCGCGCTTTCAGAATCACTGTTGTTGTCGATATGAACCTGTCTAGCCCTTTGCACTCTGAATAATAAATTTTTAATTTGCCTAACACTCTTGTATCCTGCAATGCAGACTAGCGCCATTTTTCCATCAGGTATGAATTATTTATGGTGGTCATGGCCGTCAGCTCTTGTAGCCTGCGTTGCAGGCTACATTACTTTTTCTCTACAGCTCTGCTAGTCTGCATTGCAGGCTACTGCTACCTGCTACCTCCAAATATTTTATTTTCTCTCTTTATTTTCATTGGTCGTAGACGTTTCAGAGACAGTTTAGCCAACTTAGAAGGAAACAAGAAACCAAAATTACCTCCTTTCAATAGTCAAAATGTATTATTTCTGTAAAATGAAATCATTTCTTTGTGACTGTTTTGTTCTACTAGTGTCGTATGTTTAGTTTTCTTTATTTTATTAATGTTTATGGGCCTATTTTCGTGTATATTTAACATGAAATAGTAACAATGGACAATAGCGATTATGTCAATACAGTCTAAGCTGTTGGCAGGCCTGTAAACAAACGATGATGCAACGTTTAAATGTCTTGTTGGTCGCAGCACTGGTATCACTTGTCCGTGTTTAATTTTTTACCTGTTTTTATTAATTAAGTAAAAAAAAAAATATTAAATTTGTACTAATTAAGTAATGTTTTTATTCATATTTACCTTTTTTGTGCATTTCAATTATTTTACTTGTATTTTAATGGTGTTTTTAACATTAGTACGAAAACTTGAGGAAGTTAATTTTAAGTTTAACTTGTCCGTGTTTAATTTTTTACCTGTTTTTATTAATTAAGTAAAAAAAAAACTTATTAAATTTGTATTAATTAAGTAATATTTTTATTCATATTTACCTTTTTTATGCATTTCAATTATTTTTATTGTATTTTAATGGTGTTTTCCTTAAAATTAATTGTATTTTTAAATGTACTGTAATAGCGTTTTTTTTACCTAAACATAACCAAAATCATATGTTTTTAAAATATTTTTTTTCTCTATAAAAAGTAATTTAGGTGTGGATAAATTTGTAATATAGTAAAATACTTTACATGATTTACTTAATAGTTACAATACAAGTTATGGTACTTCAGTAGTGTTTCAATAACTTGGCCATTTAAATGTACTTTAGCAACTAGTTGTAAAAAAACCAGAGTTGTAGTAAACGACAAGGTCAAATAATATTGCAGAGCTATCTGGGTAAACAGTGTAAGCCTACAATGCAGTCTTGAAGAGTTGAGAGCAAATCTCACGCTAAAATAAATAAGAGCCCACGGGTAGACCGCCATAGCCTGCAATGCAGGCTAGGAGAGTGCTAAGGGCTAGAGGATAATGAACAGATTTAATATCTTTCAAAATGATTTGATGGTATGAATTTTGAAAACATATTTCTTTATTTAAATAAAAGATATTATATTAACATGCAAAATGACTAAATAAATTCTCTTTTACAATTAATTATTACATGTACAAATAATTATTTTAATAAAAATAAAATACAATATACATTGAAAATCTATTACAATAATACCAATCAGCGATCAGTTAGTAGCTAGCGGATATCTCAAGAATCGACCCTTTTAGAAATTATAAAGAGCGTTATATTTTATCTTCTAGCAAATTATTGGTTTTTGAAGTGAAAACTTCTATTGGCACGTTGGGTACTTTTTGGGATGGACGTTTTCAATAGAAATCGCGTCACGCACACTACCGTAATTTAACTTTTGGGATGGACTTTTTCAATAGATATCGCGTCACGCACAGTAGCGTAATGCAACCTTAATATATAGAAAACGGATACGCGCGCCCCATACGTATTAAAACTAAAAATCTACGAAAAATATTACACTAACTTTCTCAAACTCATATACATTAGTCAAACTAAAATCAATGTAAAAATATTGCACAAACTTTCTCACATACCCATACGTATTAAAACTAAAAATCTACGAAAAATATAGCAATAACTTTCTCAAACTCATATACATAGTCAAACTAAAATCAATGCAAAAATGTTGCACAAACTTTCTCACATACCCATATATATTAAAACAAAAATCATAAGTATATAAGCGTTACATACTGTTCAAACAAGTTTTCACTTCTAACGTGTGGTCTTAAGCACACCCAAATATATATATATATTTGTCTTTGTTAAGATTCCCTCTGAAGATGACAACTTTGTTGTTGTAATAGCTATAAGGGTCTAATAGGAATAAACATTTTACTTTTGACAAAAAATTTTGTTTTTTGTTTATTCCCAAGTGTGGTAAGGGACTTTTGAAAGTGTATCTGTATATATTGTTACCACAGTGCTCTGGTCTTTGTTTATAAATTGTACACAACCTATAATATTGGCTGTTTTTTTATCCAAATGTCCAAACTATCGCCATACTATGTCCATTGTAAGGGGTTAGTTTGGACAATATGCATTACATACTTTTTGTCTGTATGTACTAAAAAAAATTTTTTTTTTAAAATTACCGGTACTAGTATTTTAGTAAACAGATTTCATTTAAATATTATCCTATCCTCAACTGTATACTTTTAATATTCATATAAAATGTCAAAAAGAAACCCCCCCTTGCTAAACTTTTTCCAGCTTAAAATATTTTGGTAATAATTGTTAAGGAAATCTTGACTAAAGTTTACTCAAGATTTACTACAAAAATTGGTCCAGATTACTAATTATATTGTAATTTTATTAATTAGTGTCTGGATAACACTGAATTGGTTCATTTTTGTTTAAAATAATAATATATGAACATAGTTAAAACCATAAATAAATTATTAGCCAATCTGCTCATAACAGAGAAATTGTTTTTGTTTTAAATATATTAAAGAAGTTGTTTTGTTGTAACCAAAAATATTTGATTTTGATTTAATAAATTAAAATTAATGAAAGATAATAACTTTTTTTTCATTATTTTAGTTTGTCAGTCTAATCCACACACCTAAATATGTTTACAGGTTATACATAAAAGGTAAGATATATTGGTTATAAATAGGTATTCTTAAGAACACACTAACTTACCAGAGATAAATAAAAATGTTAAATTACTCATGTTCTCCTTGAGGCACCATCAGTTGAGATAACTCAAACTGTTGAAGGAGTTAAACAATCCAGGCCAGATAATTAGAGAAGCCTAAACTTCCAATGGATTGTTTAATTCATTTATTTTCTCACGGAAACGAATTCTGGAAGAACAAATTTCAGAATTCGAGACTAGTGTGTATGTCATCTAGAAGGAGCAAGTTAATATTTGCATGTGAAACAAGTTGACTATTCTTGCAAAACCAGTTCTTTGTCCAAGATTACGAGTAACCAAGATTTCCATATGTAAAGCTCGATAAAATGGTGTCTAAAAAAATTCGTGATTTTTTTGTTATTTTACTTTGTTTTTGTTTGTATGAAAGATAATTTTATTGATGTTTTATGTGTATTTTATTGTTATTATAATTATAGTTACAATTTTACCTAATGATATGAAACAATACTGGAAAAAAAGAAACTTAACAAAATTATGTTTATAAAAGAGATAGGAATATAAAAACCGTAAAACTTACCATGAGTGTTGATGAGAATATTGAAAAAGGTAAAAATTTATTTTTAAATTTAGGTAATTACTTACCCTAAAACCGATTAAAATTGGTAAATATAGAAGAAAAGAATATTGATTTTGCTAACGCAAAGGGTTGAACATTGATGGAACGTGGGAAACAAAAAATAAATAATTTGTATACAGAATTGTAAAATTTTATATATAAATATAATGGGGGGGGGGAACGAAAAACAATTAATTCACGATGTGAATGACCTCGGTTATAAATTTGAAAAAAGGGTACCTATTAAAAGAAAAACTAAAAATTGTAAACTATTTTTGAGTATAGGAAGAGCTTAATAAATATAATTCAAATTAGGATAATAATATAAATTTAATAAAATATCTAAAATTATAATTATGTGGAGACCTAAAGTGATATTTAAAACCATGTGGTCTGACTGCTGAGGAGTGTTGAATATTGCCAAAATAAGTTGACAAAAAATGAATTTATTTGTTTCAAACTTGGAAATTTTTGCTCCGAACTCAAAACTCCAACTTGCTCCTGCTACCATGTTATGAAATACGATATGGTATGGTTTTAAGGGAGGGTTGGGGGCATGGATTGTCCAAGCTAGGATTTTGATTTAGACTGAGGATAAAGGTACTATTGTTACTATTGTTATACATTCAGTAGTAAATGACGAGGTAGGAGTTAGTAAGGAGTTCGCCCCGAGGGGATCAGCCCTTAGGCAACGAATGAGGTAGAGAAGTGTCAGAATCAGCCGACAGACAACTCAGAGATTGGAATTTCGTCCTGGAGGAATCAGCCTTCAGACAACAAATGGGGTATCCGTGCTGCCGGGATCAGCTGTTGTTAAGGAACAAACGAAAATCGTTCACCTAGCCAAACCAATTTGTGATGATTCTTTGAAAGTTCATTTTAACCTGGTACACCTAAATGATAGAAACACACTGTATGGAAAATATGTTTTAATATTAACAGCTCATAAGACACGTGCTGAAATAATATTTTCAGCACATGTGAAACGGTTTCGGTTTTTCACCAAAATCGTTCCAAAAACAAAAATTTTAGTAAAACATAAAATTTTAGTTAAAACATAATAAATATCAAGATTACATAAATAAATGGTAATATCCATAAATAATTAATAATGCGTACAGAAAAAATTAGTTTAATATGAAGAAAAGTAGAATTACAAGAGTTTTGTCAATTTCATTAAAAAATGAACTGTTCAAAGCGTAAGGGAAGTGGGATGGGGCTAGCTAACATGGGCCAACAGGTCGACCGAGAACAATAGCTCGGTTGATCACGTGATATTATAGGTCCAGACTGGAATAAATAATCTGATTCAACTTGTTAAAAAAAGTATTCACATGCAATTTCCTATGTTAAATTTTAAATGGTTTAAATTTTGAATATAAAAGCATATTATGATAAAGAATAACTGGTTAGCAAAGGACATACAAGAAAATATTTATTAAACCAAATAGTTTAATAGTTATTGCAAAAAACATGCATAGACAAAAAACTAAAATTTTGTCTAGATAATAAGTTATAATTTTTATAATGGAAATAGGTTAAGGATATGTGACATAATAAAATGATACACAAAATAAGTACATATATAATTAATTGGGGGGGGGGGGGTTGACCATCAAAAAATCGACAAAGTTCAACAATGAATAACTTATCAGAAAATGAAAATAAATGAAAAACGTAAAGAATTCCTTCATTTCTAAGGCAGAGGCTACAAAAACCAAAAAGAAGAATGAAGAAATTCCGAACCGATCAAAAGTTGGTCAAAGAAAAAAATCATGAAAAACTAAAAAGGGTACATCTTAGAAAGTTAACATCCTACAACTTTAAATCAAAGTTGTATGGAATCCAGAAGTCAAGAGGAACAAAATGACATTTACAGATTTCCAGAATTCCTGTTAGAACCAGAGATATGGGAATTTTCAAGAAAGTTTACAAATTAAATTCAAGAAAATCAGACATTACAGGAATAATTACAGCAATAACCCCTACCACACAATAGGGGAGGAGTCAAGTGTTTGGATTTTGCAAAAGCAGTGCTGGCAACCCATGTACAAATAAACTAAATAATAATTAGTTAATCAACAACTAATTAAAGTAAAACAAACATTAAAATAACCAAAAGGGTTATAATAAAAACTAACTAAAGTGAAATCTTGAAGAAATAAACCAAACTAATCAACTTTAAACATCATAAATCAAAGGGAAATGTTCATAGAAATTGGTACCAGTGGAACAGGGAATACATTTTGGTGGTCCATTTCAAAAGAATTTTTCTTCAGTCTTTATCAAGCACCTGGTAGGAGAACAACTCTTGATCCAGCTCCTAGTAGAACATCTCTAACCAGCACCAGGAGGAGAGTCATCTACAATCATCTTTATGTGATCAGCACTATACCGATAATTTTATTGGAAGTGACCTGGCATTTCAAATGGTATAGCAAGATACAACAAACAGCCACACTGATTCAAACTTGGACTTCATCTTTAAACTTTTCAACTACAAGATCTTCAATCTGCAACCATTCAACTTTAACAACAGCACAACCGATTTCAATGTTAACTGAGGACTGCTAGCTGACATCAACTAGACTTCAACCTTCAGCAGAACAACTTTACTGTAATCAGGCTTGCCTAACAGGAGCCGAAAACAGCTATAAATATGTTTACAAGGTACCAAAGTTACGATCTTGAATAAATAAATATTCGCTTTGAAATAAAAAAATAAATTAAAAAACTTCCTGGGGAAAATTATCAAATTTAAATTCTATTTTATTTCATATATGTACTTTTTAAAGTCAATGTATTTTTAATTTTAAAGTAAGTTTGATTTTAATAGTTAGTAAAGATATATTCATTTTAATAATAATTAGAGAAATAATAGTCATTGATATTTATGTTGAATTTTTGTAATATGTTTTAAAGTTAAGAAAATTTATGATTTAAAATCTTGATTAATATAAAGAATTAAAAAAGGAACTTTTAATTAAAATATAAATTTTATTTCTGGATAACATTTTGTTGTGTGGATTTTAAACTAACCCTATATTGTTTTCAGCTTAAAATTAAGTGTGTTTTTTAAAATAATTTGTGCTCTCATAAATTTCACAATTTTAAATAGATTCTGCAAAATAACTTTCAAATGACACTCCCTGAGAGTGGGTTTTAAAATTAAAGCAATAAGAGAAAAAAGAGCTAGTTTTTATTGAACAATATAAGTAATAAAGGAATTTTAAAGTGATTCCTAATATCTAAGAATACATACTAAAGACAGTATTTTATGCTTGAGGCATTGTGATGTTTGGCAGAATAAGGACGTTAATAAATAATTTATCAAGCAGTTCCCCAAAGGTGGGACTTGAATAAAATTAAGGGTTTAGTGAAATTATATAGCATTAAGTTCACTCTCCCATTTCCAACCTTCTGTTGTGAATAACGTCAAAAGAAATAAAGGGTTAAAGCAAACATCACACTGTTTCAATGCGTCATACGATATGCGAATGTCTTGATATTAAGTAGTCATTTTTCAAGTTACGAATTCCCATTGCTATGTGTACATAACCTACTCATACATGAATTTCATACTTTTCAATTTATAATTTTTCAGTGAAATAAAAAATCTGAAAAAAAATAATTAAAAATTGTTTATTCTTTTCCAACACTTTTTGTAACTTCCTATATTATTATCCTGTACATACTTTTTGGATAGATTTGTTTTTTGAGGTAACATCCAAATAGTTAGCAATTACCAATTTAACCTTGGTTAAACTTGCGGATGTTTTATTATTCAGCGGATTGTGCTCTTGAGGACTACTACCTAAAATAAATCGTGTAAATCATGAAAAAAAATTAAATAAAGTTTTTAAAAACTATCCATTTTCCCAATAAAATAAGCTACCGGTACTATATTTAAAACAACGAAGAAGGCGGATAATGATGGAAATGGTTTTTTCGCTTTATCCCCTTCCTCTCAATAACAAAACAACAAACCAAACTACAAATTTTATTAAGAGGCTCATCAGGATAAGTCATGGGTATTGACAAATATTATAAGTAATAGTCAATCATCTTCAATACCCAGTTATTTTAAAAGAATGCTAGACATTTCAAATTTTAAATAAAGTTGTTATTTAATAAATATTCAATTGCTTAATAAAATACAGTTTTTAAAAACTACCCATATACAGTATTAGGTTTTGATATATCTAGATTTGGGTGAAGATATTAGATTTTAATATTAGCTAATCCAAATTAAAATATACAATTTAAAAGTTTTTGTTCTACCCTTCATGGTACATTACTCCCTCAGATGGTTTAATGTTTTGCCTTGTTAAATGGAAGCGGATTGTATAATTCAGTTTTTATTGAGTTATTTAGGTGGTATTTTTTCTTGTAGATAAGAACTAAACATACAGAAACAATTTTTATTCCTTGAAAAATATACTATTTACACAATAAAAAAAGAAATGGTTTTACATTTTTATTGAACAATACTTCAAATTAAAACTTTCATATATTGATTACTTATATTGTATCAGTTTAACAAAATTGTGAACACACTTATTAATACAATTTATTAAAATTTCATTGAATTTGAAGAGATTTATAGACACCTGTGGTACTAAAATAACCTGAAAAAAATTATAAAAAAGATTGTTTAATTGTTAACATTGTCTTAAGTTATTAATATTATAACTAAACATGTTGTTATAATTATATATTTAACATATATATATATATATATATATATATATATATATATATATATATATATATATATATATATTCATTCAAAACTATTCATGAACATTTATCTCATGCTTCAGTGCATTAGTTTTTACAAATTTTTCTCGAATTACTCATGTAAATGAGGTTAAAAATCAATAGCTAATAAGATGTACACCACAAAAACCCTTCTTGTATATTGTCTAGGTAGCGATAATCATTAATTATTCTGCTATCCTGGCAACACAACTAAATTTTTAGGAGGGGAAATTTGGATACACAAAGTTTAATTACATACAAAACTGAAAAGCACAGCAAGCATTCTTCCAACTAAGGTCTGAGTGAAAACCAAAATAGGCATAGTGACCGATAAACTAAGAAGGTATAAAGTATACAAATTACAAAACAATGTTAAATATCTTTTATTGTATAGCTGCATAAAAAAGGAAGGTGGCGATATCTAAAAAATGTTCTGAGAAAATAGTGGCCGCATAAGAATTATACCAAAAGAGACAACTATAAAAGAAAACAGTAAAAGGGGTCTGATTTGAAGGAATCAGGGAAATGTCACGACATAGATTAGAGTGGAGAGAAGAGGAGAAAAACACCAAGCATTTCTGAATAAAATATTTCAAATAGCTAATACAAAGATGTTAACTCTTCCATACTTAAATATAGTGGTCCCTCTCTATCACCAGTACATATTCATGAATTACTTACTGTCTACACATGAGCTTTTGTGGTATCGATTCACAAAAGTGGATCAAACTGCATCACAGACCAGACTAGATGTTTAAGTTACATAGAGGCTCTAACAGGTTCTTTGTCATCAATGTGTACTACTGATCCTAGTTTTAGAAATACAATTGAACATTGGTATGAAGATGTCTGTCAGATTGTGATAAAAAGGAAGTGAGAAAGAAAGACATAATTTTGAAATGCAATTGCCTGAAAGTGATGATGACTATAATTCTCCTACTGCTAGTTCTGACAGAATCAATAATACAAATTAAAACGAGTCTGAAGATAACGATGAGGAATCTCAAAGTAATGATAGTGCGATCATTTGTGTGTTAAAAATTCAAAACACGACGTTTCGGGAATAAGAATCAATTCCCATTATCAAGTGACTAAAAACTAAAGAAACATGAAAGTAGAAACTAAGCCTATGTGAGAAGTAAAATTAAATAAGAATACCACCAACTTTAATATCTAAGCATGCATCTCAGAGTTGAAACTGAGTCTTTGACTTCTTAGTCAAATGTTCGAAAAATGTATAATAATAAAATTGAACTTCCATCATTAACAAATAACTTCAAACAGGGAATAATGATAGTGGTATTGAACAAAATATTTTTCGAAACTATTTTGAATGAAACAGGTTTTTGTTAGCCTTCAAAACCAAAGCAGGTATAAAACATATCATTTGAGCTCTTTATGTGCCAGTACTACATGTTGCCCAAAATATAATAAATGACCCAGATTTTATTTCTAAAACATACAGTATGCTTATATTTTTGATATTTATAACACTATACTATGATGGAGAAAATGAAAATAACTAGAGAAATGTCAGAGAGTATCCAAGTGTGTATGATATAAAAAGGATTTTGACAAACTGAAATCTATCTTATTGTACTGCTATTTTCTTTCAGGTCCAACTAAGATTATTACAAGTCCTTGTTTGTTACTGAATGATGTAGGTGTGATACTTTTAAATGGATTATACAAAAAAATCGATTTAGTGTGCTTTATCGTCTTTGAAATTCAACAAGTCTGACACTTGAGTAGTTAGGTGGTTACTTGACCAACTGGTCCCAATATCAGACATTTTTAATAAAATGTCAGGCTCTTTAAAATAGTGGTGAATCTGTTACATTTATATCATTTTGCAGAAGATGTTAGTTCACAATGTATTTTCCACAAAAGCCTCCTAAGGTACAAGCTAAAGATTTGTGCCCAACTGATCTTTTAAATCCAATAACAAACTTTTAAATAATAATATTTATGTGGGTAAAAATTGAATCAGTTAGTTCTAAACTAAACATTGAAGAACGATCAAATTGTTTTAACCTCTGTAAACCAACTGAAAACACTAACCTCAATACCCCAGCAGATAATTGGTTTAATTCTTTGAAGTGTTGAAAGTTCTGAAGGAAATAGATATTTACATTTGTAAAGATTTAAAAAGCAAATATTTGATTCACCAGCAAGAAATAAACAGGTTGGATATAAAAATGATAAAACTTTGTTATCCTATGTACTCCTTGGATGATCAATGCACAACTAAACAATCAAGGACAATGATATTGAGAAGCCAGATTATTGTTTAAAGATGTGGGCAAAAGTATGATCAATGGATTCTCTACCTTATAATGTACAGTGTAAATATGAACAAAATTCATACAAAAACAGTAAGCCTGTTCAGTGAATTGAAATTTTGTAAACATTTGAGAGTTTATTGTTAACACTTAATATGGAATGTGTTTGCAATATAGGCCTCATATAGGCACCATACCACAAGTAGAAATTGGACTAGAAAAATCTAAAATATGTTGCATGTGATGCAAAAATAATTATTAGTTATGTTTTGTTACATATCGGGCGTTAGAAGCCGATCTGCTTAGAATACAGTACAAACATATGCTACAAGTGTAAGGAGAAATTGTAAATAGACAATTGTGTGACATTAAAATAACAGGTATTAGTGAAATATAATTTGTTATAGAAATACATTGAAATAATATTTCCGAAAACAATTAATTTCTAACATCTCAAAAACAAAATATTAAACGTAAGCATTTATCATTTTAAATATTTTAAACATAATTTTAGACAATGTTTATATATTTTAAGATAAATTTAAGCAATTTAGATAAAAGAAAATCAACACCAAGAGTTTTATGTTGAATTACAACTAAAACAAAAATCAGGGAAGCAATGATTTTGAGCTGTTGTTTTTTTTTTTTTTGTATATATCTTGGTTGTCTACACATACGAACGTAATCATTATAATGAAATATATACAATTTATATGAGGCATGATTTTTAAGTAAGGTCTGGTTTTAAATAAAAACAAAATAGGAAATATTAAAAAAAACTTGATTACTATGAACAAAAACTACATTTATATATTTTCAACTACAACTACAATATATTTTTCATAGTTTTTCACTAGCTTCTTCATTCCCTCTTCAAAAAATTCTGCCGTCTGCAATTTAAATCAGTCACACTATTTTTCTATTCGTCATCTCTGTCAAATTTTGCGGTGCAAGCCAGAGTTTAAAGTGAAGAAAGAGAAAATAATCACTAGGAAGCTAGATCAGGGCTTTAGGGTGGATGGTTAATGATTCCCCAATGATATCATTTCAATTCACTCACTGTGAGATTTTCCATGTGTGGCCGAACATTGTCATGCAAAATCAAAGTTCCACAAGACAGCATCTCTTGTCATTTTTTTTTTTTTTTTTTATAGCTGTTCTAATATTTCTTAACTTTTGTAATACGAATCAGCTATCAAAGTAGTTCGGCGATCACAAAATTTGACAAGCAAAACAACCATTGTATCTCAAAAAACAGTAGCCATGAGCTTCTTTTCCAAATGTCCTTGTTTAAACTTCTTCGATCTCAGGGATGATAAGTGCCTCCATAGCATTGACAGCTATGTCATTTCTTATAGCATTTGCTTTGTCTTAATGTTCAAATACAGGTTTCATCCCTAAACAATGTGATAAAACTAATCATCACCTTTATTTTGGTAATGTAGCAAAAATTTATGAGCTCCAGTAACGCACAATTTTCCAGTTAAAACTTCATAATCACAGATCATGAAAAGGAAACATCAAAAATATGGTGAAGGGATGGTTTACACTTTTTTTTTTTTTTTTTTTTTTTTTGTATCTTCAATCAAATTATTTGTGATCAACAATGGCCTACCATTATGTTTTTCATCATGAATGTTCGTTTGCCATTCTCAAAATAAACAGCACCACTGCCACTGTCTTACTTTTGCGTCACTCATAATTAGCCCGTAAACATCACAAATATGCCGTTTAATTTCAGCTACCAAAATCTTGTTATGCTATCAAAAATCAAATTACTGCTCATACTTCACACTTGGCAGGATCAATATTTGTAGCACTCATTATATAAGGATGAATATGAACAAATAACTTCAAAATGACTACACTTTGTTTCTCAACAGCTGACTCAAATAAATATGCTTTGCTAGCACCATCTGTTTGCGTAGAGTATATACACAGCAAATACAAACGGGACCTTACTTAAAAAACATTCCTTATACAACACATTCATGCTTACATTACTTCAATATAATTTTTAAAAACAATAGAATTAATAACAATTTAAGTTGATTGTACCAACTTTATCATCTTTACCCATCTTTATCATGGGGGTTTTGATTTTCAGCAAATCTTTAATAGATAATTCACAGTCATAAAAGTTACCAATAGAATTGTCGGAAGTATGACGACAGCTTTTTGTTGTAATAGGTATTTATTAACTATTGATGGTTTTTATAGTTAATATTGTAAAACCTTGCCGAACATGTTCCAATATGTAAAATATTTATTAGTTTCTAATTAATTTCTTAATTATTTACATTAGACATTTAGATTTTAAACTAGTTATTTCAATAAAAGTGAGGTACATTTTCACTAATATCAAGTAACCAGTATAATTTTGTATTTCGTTTAAAACTTATATACTATAATTTTAATTTTTTTTAAAGGCTTACTTTGTAACCCTTTACACTTATACAAAGATACCAAAAATAAGGTTTATTACAATAACTACCATAATTAAAAGAACATAAAAAATTTAAGCAATAATAAAAAACAAATATGAGGATAGTAAGGAAGGGCATATCTCCAATTGCAGTTTCTTTTCAATAAACATCTGAAATGCTTATAAATTGCTTCTGCATAAAACAATTTTCTTCACAACAATTCTTGACCAACTTTTTGAAGGAAAAAACAAAGAAAAATCTAACTTAGCGGTCACTTCACTCTGGTAAGTTATAGCTAGGTTCGGTATTTAAGACTGGCAGTGTATAATAAATATTGGAATGAAAAAATGAAACCTACTAGACTGACGATAAATAAGTCTAAGAATATGAGTAAATCTCTAGATAAACACACATTCATTTCATAAATATTGTGATATTCTTTATATACTCTTTAACAAAATGATCTCCATAATAGTGTGGGACTAACGTTTTGTTCTAAGGCATTAAAAATAAATATAAATAAATTAGTTTTCTCTACATTTTACTTTTAATGAAAGATGACCTACTACATTGCGATCATTATTTATTTTTTAAGATGACCAAGTGTTAGTGAGAAAAAAGAACAAAATTTCTGCAAACATGATTTGTAGAGTAAAAATTTAATTAACTTTATGTGTGTATAAATAAAAGTATATGACATATTCATTTAGTACATTCCTTGTACTGGAAATATAAGTTTTTTTTGTGGAATTTACTCTTTCAAGTAAAAATTGAAAATGAAAAGTAACAAATTCATGTATATGTATAGCAACTCATAAGTTTCATATTCATTTCTAAACGGTCACTTTTAACTCTCCTATTTAAAAAGAAATTAGGTTTCAAAAGAAATTTAGTAATAAATATTATGTAAGAATGTAATTTTTAACTGTTAAATTTAAATGACAAGGTGGTGTTAATCAACGAGACTGACTATATTTTAACCATCGAGGTAAACAACATACATAGATTTAATACCTAAAAGACAACTAATAAAAAGATTCATGTTTTGTATGAGATATGCACATGAACGTCATATGAGTCATAACAGTTTCTATTAAAATAATATGATTTTGATAATTTAACATAATAATTGTTAACTATTTGAATGTAATCAAAAATGAAGAAGAAAAAGAAAAAAATACACAAATAATGTATGTATAAAATAATATATAATAATATAGAAAGTTAAAAAAGTGTCGGAAAGTAGAAAAAAAATAATAGAAAGTATGAAATTCATGTATGCGTATGTTATGTACACATAGCACTGAGAATTCGTAGATAAGGTTTGTGATAATTCTTTTAAAGTCCATTTTAACTCAGTATGCCTGAATTATCATTTAGAAATAACATTGTATGGAAAAATACATTTAAATATTAATGTCTCTTAAGACGTATAATGCGAATGCATCAAGATAGACGAATGTCTTGATATTAAGTAGTAATTTTTCAAGTTACGAATTCCAATTCTATGTGTACATAACCTACTCATACGTAACTTAAGCATAAGTGCATTTAGTTTTTTTTCCCCCCATACTTTTACGACACATTTTTAAACTTCCTGTATATACTTTTCGGATCGTTTTGAAAATTTTTTTCTTTTTCCATTTTTGAGGTGACGTCCAAATAGTTAATAATTACTTTTATTATTGTATATAGACAGTAATTGATATAAATAATAGTTGAATTATATTAATATAATAGATCCTTGCCTAATCTAACCTGTCTGATGAAAAACATATGTCAAGTGCGATTAAATTATTTTAAATTCCTATATCAAGACAAAATAAAATTATTGCCAAAAGTCATATACACATTCACAATTAGTTTGATCGATACTTATGAATTGTGTAATATCTAATACCAGGTCATAAAAAATTACTTCAGTAACGCAAGTTTCCAGACTTTACATAACATGTAATTATACAAACTTGATACTTTTCATTGAAAATTTTTACAATTAAAAAAAGAATACTTAAAAATACTATATTTTCCAAAGTAAGTTATGTACTAAATGATTTTTAGAAAAAAATTTTTAATGGATTTAGTATACCCTAAACTTGTACCGATTATATACGTTTTAGATTATATTATACAAAAATATATTTTACAGAAATTAGGAGGGTAATTATAAAAGCTCCATTCCATCTCGATTTTTCGATAATTTGTTTTCTAAATTGTAAAATAAATAATGTGAAAGTAAAATAGACACAAATTTTTCATAAAATTCGCAACTTAATCTAAACGTGCGTAACTTAACTCGATGTAGGTAATATTCTCAATTAATTCAAGCTATAACTTCATCAATCACAAGAGAGTAATCTCTTGGATGAAGAGACAACACAGTAATATTCATCAGCAATAATGCTAACACAAAAACACTGCATTGGTTGATAACACCAACTACATTGTATAATCATTTATAGTTCCTAACTCTGCAAAGTTGTAAAAAATAACACTTATGTAGAGGTGTCTATATCACACTATTTTAGTTCAAAATTATTAAATTCTTTCCCCAAATTAACCTGTCACAGAATGTGGCAACAACTCTCCCCACCCAAAAACCTTGAAGTCCTATATCTTTATATTGATGCCGTAAAACATATAAAAGAAAAGCATGTTAAAATAATATTTGTAGTTCTCTCTCATTAAAAAACCATAGTTTTCCACATGTCCTATAAATTGTAATGTAGCCTACCGTATTTAAATTTTTACAATACCATTTAGCCATTTCCACATATATGACACGCTGCCATAATTCATTTACTGTAGAGGAAATTATATAGAGTAGCTGCTACAGCTAATTTTGATTAATTTTGTTTTAATGTCTTTACTACTTACCTTACTTATTAAGAATCTATTATTTTTTCAATGCGGAATTCACTTTTTTACAGAAAAATAACAATTTAAAAACTATGAAATCGACGTATTTATAGGTTATATAATATATAATAGGAATTCTTCACATTCGTATCTCGTATGTTAGTAAAGAAATGTTGCACTATTTATATTTGTGATCACAGGTTAACGTGAAATGGTGTCATTCCTCCAACATTTCTTCCTAGCGGCTGCAAAAAAAATTATATCACCCTACATATTAAGGTAAGCAAAATTATTGACCACACCAATATTGGCCCCAGGTGGCTAATATATATATATATATACACCTGGAAGCACCTGTCATTATATAAATAAAAAACCACCTGGCCCAATCTGTCGTTCGTAAAACATATTTGTGATAGTAATGATATAAAGTGCATGCGTCAAATCATATACGGTTGGGTCATTCCGTGTCAAATCAACCAATAAAAAATTTTTTTTGGACCTCGATGTTTCAGATTTTTTTAATTTTTGGTATAATGATTGTACCCCTTAAGAACATTAAAAATCCAAAATATTAAATTTTTAAGTCAAATATTTTTTGAGTTATAAGGGGTCAAAAAGTCAAAAAACTCCGGATTTACACCCCGTTTTAATAATTTCAAAAATTATTATCTCAGTTACTAATTAACCTACAAAGCTCAGAGTTGTGTCATTTTATTCAGATTTTAAAGGCCTTTAATTTGATATACAACATGCCAATATTAGACCTACTTTATCTTTTTCAAAAACTTTCAAAAAATGTTTTTTGAAAAATTTCAAAAAGGCCCCCTTGAATTTTTTTGAAAAAAATATATGTTGTTTAGTCACTATTCAGTTAACTGTGTTCCAAATTTCATGTTGGGACATTGATGGGATCCTGTTTAAAAAATTAAATTTGTTCATGCAAGTTAAAAAAATGCTCACTAATAGTAACCACACAAAGTATAAAACAGCAATATTAATATCATTAAATTACCTGGTATTTATGGGTTGATTTCTTGCTAAATATATAACATAAGGCTGTTAATTAATTATTGTAGATGTAATTCAGTCTATAAAACAAATAAGATTAGGCAACTTCTTTTATTAGGCTACTTAAAAATCAGTGGTTTACTACACAATTCATTGCACTTTTGGTTCGTTGTAAACTTTATCATGTTTCGTTGTGAAATAAAAACACTCAATCTTTAAAATAACACAGTTTGAACACTTAATTGTTATCATATTGTTTGCTATACACATGTAATATTTGATTTTGACCGAGTTTGTTTCTTGAACCTCTGATTCAGTTAACTATTCTTACTTTGTTTTGGTTTTTATGTATCTTTCCAAAGCAAGTGTTGAGAGGCTTGACTCTTCCTTACTTAAAGTGTATACTCTGCCAGTTGCTGTGTTTGGTTGTACTTTCTGTAAAAATGTTCTGCCTGGAACATTTAAAATATCACTTGGCTTAGGGTAAGAATATGAATTAGCCGGTCCTTTGGGATGCAGAAAACTTATTTTGAAGTCAAGTTCGTTTCTTTCCAAAATGCAGGCAAGCCACCAAGCATTATCATATTCTACTGTTACAAATCCAGACACAATTTCTTCAAGGTCAGTAGGTGTGATGTAATCAATTGTTGTTACAATTTCCTTAGACATCTGATCACTTGAAGAAAAAGGCTTAGTAAAAACCTTATTTTCTGTGGCTGGAATAAATGTGTGTAGCTTCTGAGTCCCGACTATAGCTCTGGCTTCAACAAATCTAGGCATGAGTTTTCGTTCAGCCTCTTCATATTCCTCTAAGCTGCAATATTCGAAATCTATATTCTTGATGTTATCAACTGCAAATTGAAAAAGGTCAACTGGAGTTAGAATTTGCTTATCATATGGTCTCTGCAAACTAGCTTTTGCCGCTAATCTTTTTACAGTACCACCCAGCCCATCGCAAGCACTCTTACCATGTGAAGTGGCAAAGAAGTGCCACTCAGCTTGCACTTCAAAATCAGATTTGTGGAGACACAGATTTAAGAAGTTTTTTTTGTTCTTATACTGAGCTGCAATTCCATCGGAAAAATACTTTATTTTCACCAAATCAAACGGGAGGGTCTCTTTTAAAATAGAAACTAACTTTGATTGAAATACATAAAAAGCGACCGTGTTATGTTCCAAACAGTTGGAAATGAACACATACTGCAAGTGTTTCAATTTTCCCTGCCACTGGTAATAAACAATAAATGGATGTATTGTTGCTTGGCTACTAGACCAGTGGTAAGATTGAATTTCGTCCTGTAAAATGGAGTAATTTTCTGCGAAATCACAATTGACTAAAACCTCCCCTTCAGTTAGACCCTCCTTCAGCTCAGAGTAACTTTCTTTCTGCCTATTTGCAATGAAACAGTGGGTTTTAAGTTTTAATAGATTTTCCATAAACTCGTCGATGAATTCATCAATGTTTTTCGTAACGGTTTCCATCATACACCTATCGACGGTGACCCATTGTTTGTATGAAACTTCATCAACAACATTATTCTCAAAAGTTGTCATTAACGATTCTTTTAGTAATGTAGTCCCAGGACACTGACTACATTTATTCATGTAACAATTAACTGAAGGAGGATTGCACATGATTTTAGCTAAATAGCCATGGTAAGTCTTAATTGGGGCTTCATAACCATCTAATATCATGTTGTGCAATCCAACACCATTGATCATAAGCTTCATGTTTTGGTGTAGTGTACATACACAGACTGTATGAGTGCCACTTTTACCAACCAAAATACAATTTTTAGGTTTTAGTTCACAAAACTTCGAAAATCCAACATGATGACCTGGGTGTTTTTCTTTAAATAACTGGTAGATTTCAGAAATGTTTGCTAATAATAATCTTTTTTGGACTTGTATTTTAGAACCTTGATTTCTTATTGTGACGTAGTCTTTCTTTCCAGGCATCATTCTGCTGATATCATCACTATTGTAAAAGCTTTTAATAAGATCAGCTGTGTTTTCACATAATGTTTTGCCTGGTTTCGGATTAGGTGTTGAGAGAATGCCTTTCTCAGCTACTAATTTTTTTACTGTTCGAGCCATATAGTTGCTGACTCCAAATTCATCTTCAATTCGTTTGCAACTCCAGCTGTGAGGTAAAACTGTTAAAATTGTTACTTTCTCACTACGCTTCTTTGTTTGAGAAAACTTCACCTTCAACTGTTCTATTATTTCTGAATCTGTTTCCTTTTTATCCTTGTTTATGTCATCATCAGAACATGTACTTTTATCAGGTATCAGTTGTTTTTCTAAACTTAACTTGACTTTTTCTAATTTCTTCATTCCATAACTGGGTACACCAAGTTTCTTCTTTTTAATTGGTGATTCACCAATTAATTCTAGGGATTTATTTAAATAATCGACAGCTGATCCTGGATCAATAAACACAGTATCATCTTGTGAGCTTGTACTCGGATTATTTTCATTACCACCTGTTTCTTGGATTGTCTTTTCACTGCTAAGTTTTTTCCTGCATTTGTCACATATTTTCATACCATTCTCAACACCTAGTCCTAATGAACACATCCATTCAGATACATTTCTTAAATTTTTTACATTTTTTGGATGGTTTTCTTCATTGAATGGGTTACAACATTTTAATTTAAACAAAGTCCAATCCTCTTTCTTCCCTTTAGTTTCCATTATTATTACATAAATCCGCAAAGGTTTATTTAAACATGTTGAACTAAACCTGATAACTTCTGTTAATTTAAAACAACTTCTTCTGTCAATATTCTTTGATTTAAATTTCCACAAAATTGTGTAGGCCTACACTTTAAAAAAAGTTAAATTCACTTCATGAGAAATATGATGCCATGCTGCTACTGTTTAAGTATACAAAAATTATAAACTTATTTTATGAACACTGATTAAATAAAATACTCACTACACAAGAGAACACAAGGTCCAACTACTGACCAACTGTAACATGAAGACAGACTGAGGCTGGAACTGTGTCTGGTGGTTGGGGGAAGGGGGAGCTCATGTTGTGACTTGTTCACTGATAAACTGGAGATCTGGAGGGAAATGGTTTTATGCTCTTTCTTTCTATGCACTCAGTGGATTAAAACCATTTAACCTATTGAGCTTATATTAACATAATTGACTACATTGAATTGTGATATTTTCAGAATTTTTACTTTATTTATATACACACAGATTAGCCTACATTAATTTTGTATTGATAAGAGTTTAAACTTATTTATAATAGTATAGATTATAATAATATATTATTACATAACATACAATTTACAATCTTAACTAAAAAATTCATTTTCTGAACATTAGAGTTGTTTTTTACGGGGCATAGCAAAATTTTGATTAGGCTTTATTTAACTAACATATTTCTTTTTTACCCAGCATAGAAAATTGCCAACATTGTTTTATTAGTAATTTTTTAAATCAAGATCCCATTACTGTCCCAACATGAAATTTGGCACACAGTTAACTGAATAGTGACTAAACAACATATATTTTTTTCAAAAAAATTCAAGGGGGCCTTTTTGAAATTTTTCAAAAAACATTTTTTGAAAGTTTTTGAAAAAGATAAAGTAGGTCTAATATTGGCATGTTGTATATCAAATTAAAGGCCTTTAAAATCTGAATAAAATGACACAACTCTGAGCTTTGTAGGTTAATTAGTAACTGAGATAATAATTTTTGAAATTATTAAAACGGAGTGTAAATTCAGAGTTTTTCGACTTTTTGACCCTTTATAACTCAAAAAATATTTGACTTAAAAATTTAATATTTTGGATTTTTAATGTTCTTAAAGGGTAAACAAAAAATCATAGAAATCCAAGGGGTCAAGGTCCAAGGCATTGGTTGATTTGACATGGAATGACCCGGTTCCCATTTATATACTATCTACAAAACTACAAATAAGTGGATTTCGTAGTTTTTAAATTGTGATTTTAAGTGAATTCCGCAATGAAAACGTAATTTATTTTAAGAAGTATGGTATGTAGTTAAGGAATTTTTTTAAAATTAACCAAAATTAGCTGTACCAGCTATTCTATATAATTACCACTGTTACCACTGTAGTATATTATTTTTATACTAGACTGTTGGTTAATGTTTGGAAACAGCATCTCATTACAAAATATGAAAATTACAGCAAAACTTTGTACTCTGCAGATAAAAAAGCTCTTAATGAAAATCTTAATTTTTTTAGTAATTAATTGAAACTGCCACAAACTTCTTTTCTACAATATCATTGAAGGTCCTACCTATAATAAAAATATTATACAGATTGAAAATGTGAAAATTCAATAGTATTTTTCATAAACATCCCTCTAATTGTTGATAAAAGTAATTGTTTACTGTAACGGCAACCGTTCTTTTTGGCGATTTTTGTTTTACATCATGTTCTACATACTTTATTTATTAATAATAAAATAAGTTTTCAATGCGGAGCTAACCTTTTCACCAAAAATCACGATTTTAAAGTACAGAATTCAATGCATTTATAGATCACCGAAGTCAAGCAAAATTAAGCTAGGTTAGTACCTACGTGGATGGGTGACCGCTTGGGAATGTATGTAAAATTTCTTCTTTTTTCAAATTACATTTGTAAGGTAAAAAATTGCGTACAAACCTATTTTAATGTGTAATTCACTTAATGAACCTTAACCTAGAAAAGTTAAAACTGTGTTTTTTTCCGTGAAAAAGTTAGCTCCGCTGTGAAAAACTTATTTTATTATTAATAAATAAGGTACCGGTATGTAGAACATGATTACAAAAATAATTGCTAAAAAGACTGGATGCAGTTACAGTAAGCAATTACTGTTGAAATAATACTCAACTTTGAAAGGTAAAAAATTTAGTTTATTGATCATTGAGATTAAATTAAAAATTTGCCAAATTCAATTATTATGTATATATAGGCCTATAAAGACTGGATGCAGTTACAGTAAGCAATTACTGTTGAAATAATACTCAACTTTGAAAGGTAAAAAATTTAGTTTATTGATCATTGAGATTAAATTAAAAATTTGCCAAATTCAATTATTATGTATATATATAGGCCTATATATATATATATATATATATATATATATATATATATATATGTATCTTATATTGAAAAGGAAAAATAGTACTATTTTTGTACAGAATACCTGTAAAAATTTTAAATGTAAAGTATCAAATTCACGTATAGGCCATAGCCCATAGGTTATATATAACCACATCATAATAAATTCGGAAGTTCCATATTCACATTTGTAACACACAGTTTTAAAGCCCGTTTTAAAAGAAACTAAATTGTATACTAAGAAATTTCGACATAAATATTACGTATGAATCTGATTTTTAACCATAGATAAAATATCTAAAAGAAAACAACTAATATCAAGATTCATATAGCCTATCATATGATGCACAAGCATTGAGCATCATATAGATTTATATATTCTATTAAAATATGACAATTTTCATAATTTAATAATATTTAAACAATATTTTTTGTCAATAATAGTCGAATTATATTATTATAGAAAATCCTTATAGGCCCTATAACCTAACCTGTCTTTGACGGAAAAAAACAAAACAAATTGGATAAAGTTAAATTATTTTAGATTTCTTTCATATAGAACAAACATCCCTTTTTATCATAATATTCTTATTTCATGGTAAAGCAAAACGATTGCCAAAAGTAGCGTTTCATATGCATAATTAGTTCGATAGGTAATCAACACTCATTTTATGTAAGATCTAGTAACTTGTCTCCTGTAATTAGTACAGTGTCAGCAACTTCCTAGACTTTACATACTGGTAACCTATTTTTATGTGAATTTGTTACTTTAAATTTTTTTTTTATTTTGCAGAAAAATTATATTTTTACTTTTCAAAGCAAATGTAGTACTAAATGAATTTGGTATATTTTGTTATCCTATCTCATGATCAATTGGTACCCTTGAAGCATTACAAGTTAAGGAAAGTAGGTATATACTACAAATACGCTACTCAAAATAACATTGGTGGCTTAAATTAGTTTTTAAAAAGAAGGCTGCTGTAAAATATTAGACCTATAGTTAATAATATATATAATAAAATGAATTACTTTTTAGTTTGTCGTAATGAAGACCCTGAACCACTAAAAGGCTTAAATTCATCAACAGGTTCCTTATTTTCTTTCTCAGGTAATGGTTTTGAGTTCCGACAAAACTGTAACGTACCAATTACATAGGAATAGTCGGGAATTCCACGTTGATATGGTTGCTTTGGTTGAGCAGCAATACTGCTATTCATAACAGTTTCTATTTTATTCTTTTTATTATCATCTAAGATATTGCCTTCACCTGTAAAAGCGACAAAACCAGTGGATTCGTGCATCATATGAGTGTCTTCTGCTGTATCCTCCTTTTTATCTATCCTTTTAGGTTCCTCATATCCTACAGGAGGTGCAAATTCAACATTCATATCACATTCTATAATGGTAACAGCATTTCCTGGTTTAGTTTCAAGTACACAGAGTTCATATGTCCTTTTGTTATATTTAATAGCAATCACATCATCTGTTGTTAAACAAGCATAGTTTCTTAATGAATTTTCTAAAACAGCTTTAGGATTTGTTATGTCAAGAAAGTCTGGAGACTGAGGTTGGAACTTTGAAAATGTTGCTACTGGTAAAGAAACATTTTCTACAAAAATCATATCACCTTCTTGAAGTAAAAGATTTTGCATCATCCAACGAGGAAGGTACACATGACCTTCATCTGCAACAAATTCAAGAACACCACAATGAGTAACTCTGTTTATTCTTCTGTTAGTTAGTTTGAATAACATCGGGAATAACATTATGTTCAATTGTGTTAAATGATCCAAGGCTGATGGAGGCATTATTATCTTCCCTCCTCTCTCTACATCTTCTCTTTCGTTTCCAGGTAACATTGTTACAGAATAACATCTATACTGTTGATTAAATGTACGAGGAATCTCTCTAAATATGTTAAATCCAAACATGGTTACAAATTTTGCTCAACTTAGGCTAAAAAACTTTCAAAAATCTTGAATAATTAATATCACACAGTGTTCACTTGCTTAATATTATTTATATTTCAAACGATCTTTGGAGATATCACTAACTTATACTATCAAACTCACGAAGTTAACTTTTACAATAAACAAGAATTTACTTGGTTTCGATGTTATAATGTTGTAAACTCAAATACAAATCATTGCATCACTGGTAACTGAACTGGTAATACGAGTAACTGTAACAGTTTACAGCCAAGCTAATCTGTGAACCAAAAAGTTCATTATGACATGATTTGTTCCGACTATTCTCGATCCTCTCTGCTAGGAAGAAAACACAACAAACTAGTAATTAATTATTTTTTGATATATGATTGGTTCATCTAAAAGAAAACAGTTGTAATAAGAATTTGATTAAAAAGAGACAATGGATTGTTTTTCCAAACAATTTTAAAGAACTGTTCTTTTCGTTGAACGGTTAATCTATTAAAATGAACTGAACTGTACTGAACAATCACTATTATAGTAACATGATTACGTTTCGAAATGATAAAAAAAAATTACAAAATACAACCATAAACAATTAATTTGGCCTACTCAGCTGTTTGTGCCATACTAAATTAAACAGTACTATTATAATATAATCCTCAAACGTGGAGTAAAACTTAGTATGTTATTTCTGCTTTGGACACTCATCACTATAGATAATATATCATAAAAATCGGTAATTATATTTATTTGGACAGTAGGTCTACTCACATTAAAACCAAAACTATTGTATAGCTAAAATTTGCCATCGAGGTTAGCTGCTATTTGACAAAAACACAAAATTAACAATTAATTGTAGGATAAAAAAAGAATCAAAACAAGAATTTTTTTTTAAATTTCATTAAAATTTTAAGATAAGTGACCAAATGTTATGAATATTTAAGATAGATTCATGTTTTCTTCATAACATTGAGATATTATTAGAATTTCTATTATGGTTGAAATTTTTGTATTAGATTGCGGTAGTGTGATAACCTTATTGTATTTTCTTATCTGAAATGATCAACGACCATTAAACCAACTTCTGAACTATCTTATTAGCTAATAGCTTTACATAAATACTGTGTCTTGTATCTTCATCTAACTTATGTTTTCCTTCTACTTTTGTAGTTTATTACCTTGTTTTTTATAACTAGGTATGGTACTAATTGGGAACTAAGGTGATGTTATTATATAATGCCATCACAAATATTATTCATGAATCGGATAATTCTGTTTAGTTTATCTCTGGTATGCTATAATTACTTAAGATGGATTCGTGCTTTCTTTATAACATGGCGAATATTGTAACTAAACTGACTGTTGATTAGATCTCTTTTATTCTTGAAGTGATTCTTCATATTACATCCCAAGTGGAAACCCAATTATTTTACACATGTAGATTATGGAAGTGTATCCTTGACTAGTTACTTTTTCTAAGTTGCACATCTATTTAAAATGATGTTTGCAACTTAGAGCACTTGCTCTTATTAGTCACTTTGTTAACCACCAATCTTTTGACCAGCAGAAAATGCTTACCAAACTCGTTTTTTTATTTATTTATAGAACTGTTAACCTAGTGAGATATGCTACAATTTTCAGCAGACCAGTATTTGGGAATTTACATGTCTCACTCAGAAATATGGTTATTTTCACCATCCACAATCTGTTACTTAAAAATTTGTTATGATGAGCTGGATATAATTCTACCCTTCAGAGGCTCACTATAGTGAGTATGGACATGACAATCCTGGATTTACATTTTTTTTTTCATGTTTGTCTTGGGGTTAGATTATTCACTTTCATCTTTCCTATCAGGTCTCATAACCAACTCTTGTTCTCAAGAGTTGATGCTATATTAGAATATTCAAAGGCTAAGTGTCTATTTTATTTTATTTTCATAAGTCAATGAGGATCGAGAGCGCTTTTAAACAAGGGGAAAAATGGATATGATTCCTGAACAGACAAAAATTAGTAAATCTTCAAGTGTAGTGATAGAAGTAAATGTGACACTTTTGTAATAGCTTTTTATTTTTACATTACACTTATCAACACATTTGGTGTGGGGAAATAATGGCTAATCATTTGAGGCAAGATTTAACATGGGAAAATCTTGGTATAAACATAATTGTTTTTTAAAACAATCATGATCCAATGTAGTTTTTAATTTATCTTTGATTTATGTCTAACCAAAGTTAAGCGAAAAGGCCTGTTGCAATCTAATAAATAACTCTAAAAATTTTGTCAACTATGTTGGTTTTAACATTTTATTTTATTTTTTAAGTTTAACACTCATGAAGTTAACTTCGTATTTAATAAACATGTTGAAGTTTTCACTGTCACTGATTAGATGATCAAGTCTTTGAGTAAAAATCATATTTAATAGATTTTTCAATTCTAAAACTGAAATATTATTTTAAAACTATTTATAAGTAAACCAGAAATGCCATTATTAGTCTGTGTAATTTAAAAAAAAAAATGATGTAATTTTTTATGAAATCAAAGAAAGAGACATTTTTGTTACAGTCTCTCACACCAAATTTTTATCTCAGTTTTAAAAACTGTCCTATAAAAAATTACCTACTTTGTATTGTAGATATTTTAAATGTTATTAACTTTGTGATGATATAGAACATTTTATTTAGAGACACTAGGCATTTAAGGAATGTGCCCATTATAGTTTATTATTGTCATGTTTGAACATAGAAAATGAGTTTTTATCAGAAGATGTATTTCATTTACAATAAAACTGAAATGGGAATGCATTTAGCTATGAGGAAACACCTTTATAATGTATACTGAGCAATTACATGTTTGCAGACAACATTAGGCATTAAAAATGTTAAAGTCAGCTATCAAATACCTCATCTTTATAATCCAGGAATAACAATTTTTATAGTACTACAAAATTTCTGTATTTAATATTTCTTAGATAATTAATTGTCAGGCATTCATATAAAAATAGAGAAGTTTGGTCTCTATATTTATATGACCTTTTATAAATGGGCTGTAGTATCTTTTTAACCTAACTTATATTTCTGTTGACATTCTACTGAATATGTTTCAAATATGTTAATAGTACATTTTACTAATTATATTATAATTTTGACTTTCCTCATACTAAATAGCCTGATCGTTCAAACAGAAAATATACAAATTCTTATAACTATATAATTGAATTGAAAGTTCTTCTTTTTTTCAGTTGTATTTTTGTTATTCACCAAAGGACTTTGGTGATTAAAAAAAAAAAAAAAAAAATCAATTTTTACAGTGAAAGCTATAATGGGAGGAGACACATTTTTGGCTTTGATCATCTCAAAGTGAAAATGAATACACAAAATTTGATGTCTTAAATCAGTGGGCCAATTATTTTTATTCTAAACATCACACTCAAATTTGTATTGTCTCCCAAAAATACACAAAGAAGGTAGTTTGATGCGGCCAATTGTTTCAGGCCACAACACACCAACATACCTTCTTTCAAAATGGTTGACTGATGAATTTTTGAAATTTAAACCAAGTATGAATTCCTTTTCAATTAAAAATAATTTAGAATTTGTAGAGAAAATTAAAGACATCAAATTGTGTAAAGACGAAATTTTAATATCTTTCGATGTATGTTCATTGTTTCCGAGTATACCGACAAATGAAACTTTGGTATACTTGGAAGAATTTCTCATTCAAAATAATGTTGAACAACAAAAAGTTAACAATTACATCAAATTAACAGAATGTTGTATGAAGCAATTTTTTTTCCAATTTAATAATGAATTTTACGAACAGCATAACAGTACAGTGATGGGTAACCCTCTTTTGTCTTTTATTGCATATCTATACATGAGTAATTTTGAACAGCAGTTAAAGACTAGTCTAAATTATTTTCCAAGAATATGGTTAAAATACGTAGATGATATTTTTACTATCTTTAACCCTTTGTGATCGGAACATTTTTATTAAAAAGTTTTCTGAGGTCGGATGTCCAGCGCTACTGGACATTGCCATTTTTCTGCTAGCTTTTAGTACCGTGCTGCATTAGAGTTGTCACAGCTCGTATGTCCAGCACAGCTGGACAATGCTTATTTGCTTGAACGGTCGGATGTCCAGTACTACTGGACATGTATATAAGTATATGTCTGGGTAGGTTAGGAATTTATTTTTGGCTTGGCATGTAATGCATTATGTTTATAAAGTCTATAACTTTAAATAAATAACTCTAATAGTCACATTCTTTTCCTTATGATACACAGCTGTGCTGGGACGTGAAAAACTGTAATATGCATCAGCGTTTTACTGTATTTGATAAAAACCTACACTACTATCTCAGTCTAGGGACAACTGATAATATGGTGCGACCTGACTTAGGAATGACAAGCAGGACTGTCTTACACCTCGTACATAAACTTCTACAATCATATGGTAATATCGAGGGACTCCATGTGTTCACAGATAAATTTTATACCAATCTAGATTTGGCACCAGCACTATATGACATGAAAGTTCATCTAACAGGAACTATAATGAGAAACAGAAAAGGTTTGCCAGAAGAGGTGAGGTCCAAAATAAAGAAAAATAATGGAAAGAAAGTTTCAAAGATTAAATTAAAAAAGGTGAAATCAAAGCTTACAGACGAGAAGACAAATATTCTCTTCTTTTATGTAGAGATACAAATGACGTAACAATGCTATCTACCATTTATGATAATTCAACCAAGACTGTGAGACATGTTATAAAAGGGGGAATTTCTGAAAACATTACAAAGCCCACAGTAGTTTGTAAGTACAACGAGTCAATGGGAGGTGTAGAGATTGCTGACCACTATATCTCTTTGTACAGCTTCACCAGAAAATCAATAAAATGGTGGCGAAAGGTGTTTTTCTGGCTGTTGGAAACCGCTATTGTAAATTCATTTATTTGATACAACTTAAATTTACAACAAGGACAACGCTAAGTTCGACAAAGAAGATTCAGAAGAGAGCTGGTGAAACAGTTCGTCGCAGATACAAGAAACACGCCAAAACGTAAACAATCTTCTAACAGTGAAGAAGATGAGCGACTAAGTGGAAAATTGCATTTATCATATCCAATATAGACTAAAGGGTACTCAAAGACTGTGTAGTGTGTAGTGACAGAAATCCTGGCGGTACAAGAAGAATAAGCAAATATATTGTAAAACATGTGAAAAAGAACCTGGACTTCGTTTTGAAAAATATCACACACTGAAAGAATACAGGTGAATTTTTACGCTAGAAATCTGATTTTAGTAAAGTTTAGGATATTGAACAAACATTTAAGGTTGAAATTATGTAGGCTATTATAAATTTACGTAGAATCTGAATAAAAAAATTTAAAAAAACAGAAATGTAAACATTTTATATTATATTTGGGTAGATCATAGTAGGTAATATATAATTATAAATCATACACTTCATTCTTTTTTGTATTTATGGTGTATTGAAATACTTATCCTAACAATCACGCTTTATTTATTTGGTCCTTTTAAATAGAAAATAAAGGTTTTTAAAAATGTTGTGCAATAACTCCAGCTGACGTTTAAATCACTTCAGAGTTGATTACACAGTAGAGTCTAGAATGGCACAGATCAAACGTGGATAAGTTGATGTCCAGTAGGACTGGACATCCGAGCTGAGAGGACACACAGTCAGTAAGTATATCAGACTTGGTTGTGACTATGTGTTGTCCAGTTGTACTGGACAAACGATCGCAAAGGGTTAATACCAAAGAATGTAATTTGAACAACTTTTTGGCAGAAATTAATAGTAAGAATTCTGCTTTTTAGATTAAATTCTACTAGACTCGTCCCAGATAAAAAGGAAAAAATAAAATATACATGAGTTTACCTTTTGATAAGTCTATTACAAAAGGTCTAGAGAACCTAGGAAATTTAACTTTAAAATATCTTATAAAAGCAAAAATAATCTTAGAAATCTATTAGAAAATCCAAAAGACACAACACCAATGCAGGAAAAATCAGGAATTTATCAGATTAACTGTAATAGTTGTGATAAATTTTATATAGGGCAAACAAAAAGAAAAATAATAACTAGGTTTAAAGAACACATACCTCATATTAAGTATCAAAGACCAGAAAAATCTAGTGTAGCAGAACACATTCTTCAAACTAATCATAATTTAGATTTTAAAGGGGTTAAAATAGTTAAAAATGAAGATAAAATAAATTTGCTAAATAGTTATGAGAGTATTTTTATTGCTAAACATAATAAAGCAAATTGTTAAATGAAGATAAAGGGCCTATTCCTAACTCTGTTTTATTTTCTTTAATTTAGGTTTAAGTGGATTAGTTTGTAACTTAATATGTACTTTCTAATATATTTAAATGAAAATGACAAATTGTGAAATTGAGACTATAGGCTAATTCTTATTGTGTGTATATGAATTATTTTAGCTTTAAGTGGATAAGTTATTTTCTTCCAAATTTATGTATAATTTTAAAATTTATATTGTTCCTTAAATTAAATGTGATTTGTAAAAATTAAGAATAATTAGTAGTTAAAAATGACAAGTTCTGTTTCATGAATAATTTTTATATTTACTTTGTATTAGAAATTAAGGAAGTTATTTAGTTAAGACTATTTTGTTAGAAAATATTGTCCATATATTCTAGTAGTTAGGGTACTCAACCCCATTCCAACTACTGGAAGGGACAAGTTCATTGACCAGGCTTATGACCGGGTTCAATGCCATTGGTTGAACTAACCACAGGAAGGAGTGGGGATGAAACCTCACTTGTACAATTTTTTATATATTTATAGATTTAGTGTTTGTTTAATATTCAACCTCTGAGGGTGGTAACTATGTTACTGAAATGTAGATTAAAAAATAAAGTTTGTTTTATTAAATTGTGGTATTGGGTTTGATTTTAATCTTTAAGTGCTTATAATTGTATAATTATAAAATAGTTATGACAAGGAAGGAAGAATTGGTCTGGACTAGAAGAATTTCATTTTTGATGTTGTAATCTCTTTTCAAAGAACAAAAATATTACACATCAAAAATACATTTAGTATATCAGTATTCTAACACAGAAATGATTATAATACAGCAATTTCTAGCTAATTAATAACCACAGCACTGAACCATTTCTAGATTATACATAACTTATGACAAGAAAACATGTATTATTATTATGGATGCTTATACAAGTCTTTTGTTGATCTGCAACATAAGTAGTATTTTCAGTATATATTCATCACATGTTAAAAAAAGTTTAGTAGTATTTTATTAAAAAATAATATAAATTAAAAACAAACAATGAAATTAAAGTACTTTAGCCTCAGATGTACTGAATTAATGTAATGAATATACACAGAATAATGAACCAGTTATTCTGTATAAAAGACTTGGTTTCAAAGAAAAACATTTTAAGTGACAATTAATATGAAAAAAACAAACATAAAAGTATGTTCTACCTATTTTGGACAGTTAGAATGAAAATTACTTGAGAGCAGTATGATACACCACACATGACCTCTGAAAACGTAAAGTTAATTTTAGAGTAATTTGGTAATTGTAAAACAATTCAACATCTGTTTTTATAGTGACCATTATGTTTCATGAACTGAAGAATCTCTAACGGCCACTCAAAGTTAGGTAAAAATTGAAGAAAACTGCAAAAAGCTAAACCATTTTTTCAAGAATTATTAATTTTTAAGTCTATTTAAAAAAGAAAACAAATTTTGTTTGTACGGATAAGTTTTTCTCAATGAAAAATGAAAATTAACAAATCGAAAATTACAGCAAATGATGATAGCCATTATGTGAAAATTGAGGAGTCAACACATAACTGACAGCCAACCAATGTTAATTAAAAACACATTTTTTAATGGATACTAAATTTCTACCATAAATTTGAATAAGTCAAAACTCCATATTTGTGAAACATCACTTTATGTGAGTGTAAACTTGTACAAGGAAAAATAAATCAAAATACAAAGCAGATACTTTCGGCCAATTCAAAAATAGACTTTAAAAGTTTAATTTATGAAAAAGGAAAAGGATTAAGAATGTTACAAAGTCTCTAATCAGATCACATACAAATTTTTATAACTGAAGTCCCCAGATGCATTTTAAGGATATTACTTTTTTTTATCGTTGAATGTCCATCCACAACTTTAAGGTGGTGGTTGCTTGGAAACTGTTATTCCACTGGTAAGGAAAATCTACAATCTAACAAGTTGTGAATAAACTTTCACAAGAACATCTTAAAGCTAAAAATATATTTATAAATGCAATTTATTTTGAAATAAATTCAGATTATTCTGTACAACAAACCATTTTTGTTGGCCCAATGCCAAGGGATTTATATTAGAACATCAATAATTTAAACTATCACTAAACTGAAGTGAAGATTGTTAGTTTCCATCATATAATATCTAATAAGGTTTTAAAATAAACTAGTTTTTATAGCAGAAATTTAGAGCCTGATTCTACTTAATCCCACAGATCAAAAATAATATTAGCAATTATAAATAGAATAGATTTTTAAGAAATTAGATATATTATACTTTATGGAAATATTAAAAAATAATGTTAATATACACTTTTGTAGTTAAATCTCTCGATATCTATAACAGAAGTAGTGGATTTTTGATTGCATTTGAAACCATATAGATATCTCTCACTAAAAATCTTGTCATAAATAGATTAGCTTCATTGACTGCATGAGCGTTATTTTTGTTTTTGATTAAATTTTTTAAAATGTTCTCTATTCTATATAGCAAATATAATTTCATTTCTGCAGTAATTCCATTTCATTTCTATAGCATTTTTCAGACCCTTGGATTGATTTATAAAAGCTTGTCACTTCATTTCACATTTATTTTTCCTTATAGTCTGGTTGAGAAAATTTATCTCAGTTCTTCTCCAATAGTATTCACTTTTCCGACTCATTTCTGAATTATCTTTAGTGGATGTTTCCCCATTAATTAGCTAAGTTCATAATCTGTATAAATGGTTTTACATTTGGTGGAACTTAAATCAATACGGTAGCCAACTACATTTAATAATATATCTGTTTGAATTTTGTCCAAAGATGAGCTAATTAATTCTATCCCTCTTTACCTTCTAACTCAACAATAATTTTCCGCATTTCAAATAATCTTTTTATAAATAAATGAGTAAAATTTATCCAAGCACTTTTTATTATTTCAGTTGTATTTTTTTACAGGAAAGCAGCTGTTATTTTTTAACCCTTTCGCGGGCAAGGTAACGATCTATCGTCACCCAGTATACTTGCTAAAACGGGCAGAGTAACGATCTATCGGTACCCTTTAAAACTGCACGTAGTTTAAGTATTAGCTAACAGATCGCGCTCTATGTTATGTGGTTCTATTCATAAAGAATAAAGGAATATTTCAACATCGATTTATATCGATATTTTAAAGTTGAAGTCGATCTACAAAGCTCACAGCCGATTGCATTTGGTTATGGAGGTTATGTTTATTGCAGCGTCACTGTTTGTTAGTGGTCTTAAGTTGTGTGTTTATTTTAAACAGTTAAATTAGTTTCTTAGTTATTTATTATGTTTACATTACTCAGTTCTATTACTTTTTCATATTAGTTTAGCCGGTTTAGCGTATTTTTTTAAATATTTGTGTTGTTGGTTATGTTACAAGCAGTGTAATGGCAGGGCCTAGTGTCAACACTTCAGATATTTACAAATATTTGGATGAAGACACTGAAAATGATTTATCTTTTGATTCGGACAGTGAAACTGGTGATGAACTTATTATTGATAGTGATAATGTAAACAATGATTCTCTTGACAATACCAATGACTTAGACCTAGGCCTAAATGATGATAGGTTAGACTGTTATAGAATTCCTACACCCGGAATGCTTTCCAAAACACAAGTGCTGACACATTTTATAAAAACTGTAAATATTAACCAATTTAAGTGATTTTTTTTAAAAATTGTTTGAAATTAATTGGACTCTTAAGACATATACAACAACAAAAATTCATAACATAAATTTATGGTGTTAAATTAGTTCAAATTGAGAATTTTTGTTATTCATTTTTTAGAAAATATTTTTTTTCAACATTTATAAATTTAACAATTAAAAAAACTTGAACACCATGTGATTCTCCAGAGTGTACTTGTTAAGTGACATTATTTTCACTAAATTCTATATAAAATTGAAATTTTGACAAATTTTTTGTAAAGGTGTTGTATTTGGTAAAAAAAAGGCTTGCCCATTCTCGTATACACAGTTGATAATGCATTGCCCGCGAAAGGGTTAAGCAATGAGGGTTGCAATGATATTTTTCTATAATAAATATAGTAAAAGATTGAACGGCAAGAGTATTTCCACAAACAGTTCTTCTTTACACACTTTGAATCTTGGTCCTGCTTGTTTCATGGAGTGGTGAAAAAACTTTTCGAGACTCTGATTTCCAATTGATTCCATTCTAGTTCAATCAATGTTGTACATGTGATTTGAAGAAATTTTTTTTTTGTTTCAACAAATTCTACAAATTTAATTTTATATAAATGTACTGCAGTAATATGATTACCGTACTCTATATAATTTCCCTTTGAACGTTAAGGTAAAAACCTATGCTGAGAGTGAATTTTTTTAACAAATCTATACCGGCCTTAAATCAGGAGAGTCATTTAATTTTTAGTTGAAAACGAACAATTTATTCTACAGATTAAGGGGATCAATAATCTATTTAAATAAGTCAGTCAGTAGTAGACAACAAACTGTTCATGTGATAAGCTGAGTTGTTGTATTGGTCTCTCTTTCCAACATACCGTCATCTCTCACTTCTGGACCCAGTAATAACACATAATGTCCACGCAACAGCTACTTGAAAATGAAATTACATCATTACTATATGATTATTAGAGATGATGGATTATTTATATTTGTTTTCAATCTTATACATATTTTTTCTCTTTAAAATTTATATTGCACTTTGATGTGCTAACTTATAACAATAAAATAAATTAGAAAACTACAAAATTACAAGATAGAAATTTGTTTTGTTTAGTCTAGACCCACAAACTGTAATATTTAAACTTAGATGTTTATTTTGAATGCTCGTGTCATGTTAGTTTTATATTTTTCTCAGACAGGTTAATTAATTTAGAATTGATCTCATATGGATTATGTAGGCGAAAGATGTACGGAAATAATCCTATTTAATTATTTGAAGATGGAAATTCAAAAGTTTTGTAATTTTGAAGTATTCGGTTGGAGTCTCGCATATTTGCCGCTAGGCGCTGTAAGTGTCGATATTCCAATTGAATGGAATTCCTTTCAACTTCTTACTACAGTACCATTTAACCGACTGATCCTGCAGGATACATTTCAGCAGCCGTGCATGTATATCAACTGTAGGACGTCTGTATTACGTGAACAGTGAGTGACAATGTTACTGCTACTAACTGCCTTATTTAAATAGACTATAAACAATTAATTAAGGGGCTTGGTTTGCTTGAACTTTGCCTGAGAGCACTATAAATAAACTGTATCTCCTACAGTTGTTATTTCCCCCCCCCCACACATGTGATCTAAATTTGACCAAATTGAATGTGAATGGTTGACATTTTAATGATTTATTTATTATTTTTTATTTTAGTTATAGCAGCTTTTTCAGGCTTGTAATATCTAGCTAAAAATAAACTCCACGTTAGAAATAAATATTTTATTCTTTGCCAGTCTATTCAAAATACATTTTTCTAAATGTGTAACGGCATGAAAAACAAAAAATTGATTTCCAATACTAATTTTCTCTAGTATTTCAGCCACTCAGGGGCTCATTTATAGTAGGCCTAAGTATGGATGTTGCAATCTCAAGGTACCCTAGTTGGATCTACACCTTTCTTTTCCTAACAAGTCGTTCTTGACCAACTTAGTTCTCTTTTGATTTTGACAATTTTGTTCTTTATTCGAGAGCTAAGGGGATCTTTTATACTAGTTTTTTGTTTGTTACGACAATGATGACAAGATTTTAAAAACTCTTGAATTGCTGCAACAAAAATTAAAATAATAACAACTGTAAGCTTGTCTTAGATTTAGAAGGGAGTATGAATTTAGATCAAGATTTTTCACTCTCTTACAATTGGAAAATTTAGGTAATGCGGATACTCGATGTTCTATTATCTAGTATGTTTTAATTTTATACATGTTCAAGAATCAGACAACAATGAACACCAATGTTTAATAGGACTTATGTTACATTAATTCATCACATTAAGCTAATCATAAAAATTGTTTAGGTTGATAAAAGTACAGTTGAGCTAGACACTGAAAGATTATTTATGCATATTGAAGATCAATAAAGAAATAATGTTATATGTAAAGAGAACCATCAGCAGGACCTAAGTAATGGATAGCAATCAATACAACATCAATGAGTGTCCAGACTCCAAGTCCTCCGAAGCTAAACAGTTTCCCGATACCTTCCTGCCAATGCCCAAGATAGAACCTGTATAAAAACATTTATTAGTAAAGTGAATTATTAAAAATATGGTCTATTTATTTCAGTAATTATGGGATTGGTAATCTATAAATTTAAAGTGTTACAACTTCTTTAAAACAACACACATTTCTGACATTCTACCTGAACGATTTTAACAGCAAAGGAAACCTTTCACAGAATATTACCTTAACAGGAAACTGGTGTGTTTGGATGTTAATGTTTGTTACTATTAGGGCTGTCCAGAGACTAACAGACGTTTTGAAATAAAAATTAACAAAAAAACAAAAAAAAAAAAATTATATACATTTGAAAACAAATTTTATTATATACATTTGAAAGGTATACTCAAGCTATTTTTCAACATAATCACCATTCAAATTAAGGCACTTACATACCGTGGCACAAGTTTTTCAATACTGTCTGTAGAAATCTACTGCTTGCGATTTCAACCACTGGTTTACACCCCTCCAGGGGGCTGCAGACTAGCTGCACCTAAAAAGAGGGGGTTGGCATCCCCCGCAGTCCCCAGTCAAACACTCAACAAACATTCACAACACATAGACTATCATCCATATAAACATAGATCCATTTCACCTACATACATTTTCTTACTTTCACCTTTACTTAGGTTTTATTGCAGGGGGGTGCAGACTATCTGTACCTATTGAGAGGGGTTTAGCATCCCTCGTGGAACCCGAGCTATACAGGGGTGGTACAATAAAACATCTTCGAATATACACACATACAACACTCATACATACTTTACAATTTGTAGAGGTTGTTTATACTACACGATTCATGGGTTACATGAATATATAGGGATTAGGATGATTTGTTTTTTTTAACCATGCAGAGCCATAGCGCGTCTTGGAGTGTTTACCAGACCAAAGCATGACAACCTTTTAATCTGGTAAGCTGATGTGAGCTTGCTCTGCCGAAGATGTTTGCACGGTTTCTGTTCAGTAGCCAGTCAGTTCAGTCCTTAGTCAGGAAGTGATCACGATGGGGGAGGTGTCAGATCCTCCGTCTCCAGTTACGGGTCTAGACTGATGTCCATCCAGTCTGGTTAAAGAGGATACTCTAGGTCCCAGAGTTCTGGGGTATGGAAATGATCGAAAGTGATCCTAGGGTATACCCGTTCCCAGAGTCTCATCTACAACCGTCCAACATGATGCGCTGATTAACCTTTTTATGGCCTCTACCAATAAAACTGTCAACTCAGGATGCGAAAAGAGACAGCTATCGGTATCGTCCGAAGAGTCTGTCTGTAATGAATTTAAAAGAAGAAATTTGGATGTAGGGTTTAGCAATGTTTTCCCGAGGTTTGGTTGGAGGCCTTTTCTAAAACCAGGTGGGGAAGGAATTGAGTCAGGAAGTTACTGTTCCATTTCTCTTGCTAATGTGTAGTAAACAGGTGGTAACCTTTTCCCAAACATTCTGTTTTTGTCATCAGTTCCTTCACTACTTTTTGGGTGAAGGGGTCGCTATCACTGGCCAAGAAGTCTCTACTAGTGTACAGAGAAACATGTAGAACATGGGAAGTTGCAGAGTCATAAATCTCAAACTTTTTTATTCCAAAACGAGCATGTATCTTATTTGGCAAAGATGTATCTTATTTTATGTATTCGATAAAAGCATAACGGTTTTTCATGATGATCATACTTTCTTCAATACATTTTGTGTTGGATTGGAACAAAATACTTCATGAATGAATCATTTATAATATCAACAAAGGCCCCGACTTTCAACCAAATACCCGGGTTCATTCTGTTTTGGACCTTTTATGGATGATAAATAAAACATTGATATATTCAGTTCAAAGCATCTGAGACTCATAAAATTAGAATAAAAAGGGATATATCGTGATCGGCTAGTTTACCAATAATCTAAAGATTCTGCCTTTGTGTAAGCCCCATATTGATCAACATTCCCCAGAATGTTTTCATCTCACTTAAAGTTATGTCAATCTACTTTGATAGTCTGGATTCTTGAGACAAGGTTCCAGCTTCTTGCCTTTGACATAACACTGCTTGTGTATACTTATTGGTTACATCGATGATAAGAGCCCACATTGCATTAGTTATAAAGAGATAAAGAAATATTGATACAGGAGTATATCTAAGCCTTACATTTCTTACTATAAATTTAGAGGCTATATCCTGTTTATGTTCTGGAGGATATACCCTTACCTACCGAGGTATCTGTGTTTGTTTTAGTCTACGTCTTCGTGTTTGTGTTGTATTAGGAGCAGGTGTAATGTTTGATGGTCCAGCTTGACCAGTATCAATTTGTGCTAATATGGATGTTTGAACATTTTCTGGAAGATCAAACCCAAGGAAATTTTCATTATCCGAGCTTTCCAAATCAACAATTTGGGCAACATCTACCTCAAAAGAATCATCACAACAATCGGACAAAATTCATTCAGAATTTGTGCTGGACAGCTCATCTTCAAAAGTAATGGCTTTCATATCATGATAAGTCCTAGGAGGAGAAGTCATCATTTCTTCCCCCCTCCAAATCCTCATAATCTGACAACTCAGAGTCCGTTGCAATATCCATGAGGTTGTCAGTTCCATCTCTCATAAAGTTATCTCTGAATAAGTTATCACTAATGCCATGATACAAAAGTTTATAAACAAATTAAAACATATATAAATACATTAGTTTCTTTGTACAAAGAAATACAAAGTGTTGTACATAGGCTCTAGGCCTGTAACAAATACACTGAATATATTAAAGTTCACTCAAAAAATATACTCTAGAAACACTAACATATATATTATAACTTGTATAAACAAATTATAATAAATAAATCACTATAAATAACAAAATAACTTCACAATAATAGAAATAAATTGAATAAACTTACATACCCAAGATGGCTAAGAACAACCAAGTAAGACAAATGGAGATGGTTTCTACTTAGGAAGTCCGATTTTCTATTATACACTATCAAAGCAATATTAGGCCTATGACACAATGCTTTATACCATTATAGATCTTAATTTCTTCTTTACAGTAGTATAAAGATCGGCAGGAAAATATCAATGTAAAAGATTAAATCTTCAACGTTTGTTAGGCGTTACTAAGAGGAAACCAGAGTAGTATAATTTTGGAACACTTCGTATAATGTATATATCTTGTAAACTATAAGAGCTACGATAATTTTGAATACGTAGTTTGAAAAAGGAAGAAAATTACTATAACATATTGTCAACTATAGTATTAGGACAAGAATTAGTATTGACAAAAATCATATGATCAATAAGTTCACATTTTCTTATATTGCGACTTTCCATGACATGCTAGACTCTCACGGAAAAACATAAAACTTTATTGAGTTCTTGAATTTTCATCTTTCGTGAGGAGAATTTTTGGTAGCATGATTTACAATGATATACTACAGATTTCGATACAATAATATTTACTAGGCTCAAAGTTAAACTGAAAAAAATGTGATTTTATTGCTGTAAAATTTCGAAAGCACAGATCGAAAGCTGAATTGATCTATAGAAGAGTGTTACTGTAGATTTATTAGACAGAAATATGGATTTGTGAAAATTAGACAAAGAATGATATAAATTTATGTTTCACAACGGCACAATTGTTGTGTAACTCGTTTGCTGTGAATACACAAATTTTACCAATTAATTAAATATTACTTATAATGTTTATGATATTTAAATTATTATTATTATTTTTTACATGAATATGCATCTTTGGAACATTATCTTTACAACAGTATTCAATTTATTGCGGTAGGATGATTGTAAGTGGATGAAATGTTGAATTGTAAAAAACATGTTTTGTATCGATAACCGACACCGTGCATCGCTTGTCGACACTTTTGTGTCGAAGAGGCAGTTTGAAGGTTAAGGCATAAATAATGTCAGGTTATATATAATAGGTATAAATTACATTTCTTAAATTTATATTATTCCAATTACATAAAAAGGAATTAAAGCATACATTTTTCCTGAATGAATGATTAGGAAATTCCTGATCATAGGCCATCTTTATAAGTACAAATTAACATCATAGTTCTCATAATCATTAAATATAAAAACAAAAATAATAATATAATACAAATATACCAAGGATTAGAAAAAGAAGACTTATTAGCTTTTTTATAACATGTAAAGTCATAACTACATTTAACTTTACAATGATTGTCATATCATAAAATGAGATAATTTCCTGCAGAATGGTATATAACAAATAACATGATCTGTAAAAGAAAACTGGAATGTATAAATGCAATTCTTATAATGTGTATGGGCGATATGGGCCATACTATTCACTTCTGATGACCTAACAGACATCTATGTCGTTTTATAATTATAAAGACCCATGTTTTAAAATAAGGAAAGTGGAAAAACCTTTTCTGAATTTTTCAATTAATTTTGTATAGTGAGATAATATTTGCAAATTCAAAATTAGATGTAACAAGATTGTAATACGGTAATTTAATACAATGACTGAAATGCAACATTATTTACCGGTGTTTCTGATAAGGAAACACAAATTGCTATACATTTTATTTACTATATTAGATAGATGAGAAGCTAAGGAAACCACATGTTCACACATCAGATTTAACTATTTAAACTTTTGACTTGCAAACATTAGCTGGTGATTACTAAAATACATTTAAAAGAAATATTAAATTTTTGGAACAATCATAAAATATCCATTGGATTTTATAGTATGGAATGTAAAACATTGTTTAGGCTTTAGCTAAGCTTGATTTATTACATCAGCTTGACTGATCTTATCTAATGCACGTGATACAAACTCTTTGAAACCACCATTATCATTATCAAATAAATAGTTTTAGTAAAATCTTTTTACTCTGTCGCACACATATAATTAATTTTCTCTGAAAAAATTTATCACATAACAATAAAATTTCGTACCAAGAAATAATTTTTATCATTTATAAAATTTAACATATTGTATGTTTATGAACAATAAATTACCTGTCCGCACCAAATCCACCAAGCGTAATGCTAAGGATAAGGGCAGTAGACCAACGATAACCTCTGGTCCAATTGCACTGTAGGTTTTTCAAAAATGTCCTCCTTCCTAAACATTGAATATGGCTCTTAACTGTGCAGTTTGTCCTAAAAAGAATATTTCCTATTAAGTTAAGTTTTTTTACACAACTGGAAGTGACAAGACTTAATTTATTGGTAACAATTTAAATGATAATACATTTTAATTTTAAACTGTATTAGTCAAGTAGACTGTGTACCATTAGGTAGGTTTTAAATATCATTATTCTGGATTTGAAAATACCTCATAATCAGTAGTGGATTTTAATGATTGTAGTCTAAATAATAACTTCCTTCTTTCTGTTGATAGAAGAAGCTTGGTATTGTTAATTCATTTACCTCTAAAACTAAAGAAAAATTATTTTAAAATATTGGTTAGAAACAATTTTTTTAAATGATATAACAAGGAGAGTTCTTTCGTTAAAAAAATGATATTACGATACAGTATAATACATTCAAGAGATAGAATTATAGAAAGAGGAAATAAATGGATACATCGACTCCAACTTTTTTTATCTAAGTACAAAATTTGAGTATAGTTTTACTCTTAGTATTAAAAAACATACTGAAGCCTACTGAAAAAACAAATTGCAATAAATTTACTACTTGAGATATTTTGCAGCAGGTATTACTTAGGTACTCAAGTTGCAAACGTTTACCCAGTGCTAACTACTATACACTGAGTCTAATGACCAGCAACAACCATCATTAGCATATTTTCATAAAATATCTCAGAAAATAAAAAACTAGCTTTTTGGAGATTTTTATTATTTTAAGTGTAACATTTTATAAAAATAACAACATATTAATATTTATACTTTTTTATAAGCAGTTTTTATAGGCTAGTATAAGTAGAAACACACACAACAAATTAAAAAAATGTCGTCTAAATATATGTCATGGCAGTATATGGGAAATATGTGTTACTTGCCTGTAGATATGTAACTTATCTTTAAATCAAAACGTCACTGTAGACGCAAACTATAAACCAATAGTAAATTAATGTAGATAGATTATTCTATGAATGTTCCTCAAGGGATCGCATATGGTGAGTATGGGAGTGGCAATCCCAAAGTACCCTAGCTGAATCTATATCTAGTCTTGGGTTAAATCCCTCTCAAGTCAAGTCTCTCTTGATCTCTTCTGACCCTGACACTATTAGAGGATCAAGAGTTAAGAGTCTCTATTTTATACTCAAATTTCTTATTTTTCTAGGTAATGATTGACCTTGAAGTTTTTCTTCACCTTTATACCACAAAACACTCTTTATGTAAAAGTTACAAGTTTAAGAACCAGCAGAAAGAAGTCGTATATTTCACACACAGTAATATGCATGGGTATCTTTGTATGATTGACTAGCCTGTAATATTACAACCTAGATGAGTAGGTGGTCACTATGTTATGATTTTTAGTTTATTTTATTAATATATATATATATATATATATATATATATATATATATATATATATATATATATATTGTGTATTCTTAAAAAAAATTTTAACACCATGATATTGTTTGCCTTCAAACCACAATTATAGACAATTTAGTTATCGTCGTGTCAAGATAGATTTTAACTGGTAACTTTGGATAATTTATTTTTTAAATGCTTGAAAAGACTTATAGATAAAAAGTGACATATGAGAGTTCGAAGCTCGGATCAATTATTTATTTTAGAAATTGGTCAATTTTGAGTAGCAATTAGCCGATCTCAGAAAATATTCCATGAAATTGGCCAAAAATCGTGATTTGGGGGTTTTCGAGGTTGTTCATCATGGCTGAAGATGATGTCAATATCAAAATTACACAATTCAAAATGGGGTGGATCCAATACGGCAGATGTATAGGTGAAAATCTCAAAATAATTTATTTTTGAGCATTCATTATATATATATATATATATCAATTATTATACTTTTTTATAAACAAATAGAATTTAAAAGTTAACCCTCCCCCTCTAACTTTGTCACATATATATATATATATATATATATATATATATCAATTATTATACTTTTTTATAAACAAATAGAATTTAAAAGTTAACCCTCCCCCTCTAACTTTGTCACCCTCCCTACCCAAGTAATGAAAAGTCTATCTTGGAAAATACTCTATGAAATTGGAGAAATAATCGTTACTCGGGTTTTTTGAAGTCGCTGAACATGTTTCCAACGTCAAAATACATAATTAAAAATGGCAGATCCAATATGTATAGGTGAAAATCTCATATTAATCCATTTTTTTAGTAGTTTATATAAAATAAACCTATAAAAATAAAGTTTTGGTGGTAAAAATACTAACAGGTGATTTTCAACTAAAAGTATAAACTCGTTGTGAAATTCTTCGGTTCATCTAATTCATCTGTTAATAGGTGTACCACAGAGGCAACGATTCTTAATTTGTTGCTTTTTTGAAAGTTCTACACTTCTTCGATTTACCAATTAAAGTTATCCTCAATTTAGGATTGCCTCTTATTGTTTACACAAGCAAAGGCAGTAATACAATCCTTATTTTTTTGTAATCGGTGTTAAGTTTTTCTGGTTAGATGGTGTTTTAGATGGCATTTTGAAATTGTTTCATTGCCATTGTACAATTATTGTTCCTTTTGTTGTCAAGGACTTCAAAAAGTTATTTGCAGATAAAGCCCACAGAAAACAGAATTAACTTTTCTGGTGATGGAAAACATTTGAGGAATAGGGAAATCTGTCGAGAAATTCTGTGATCACTGTTAAAAAAGTCCTTTAAATATCTAGGGGTGTTTTTTTTTTTTTTTAATCAGGGCATGAGGATGAGGGTAGGGACACTGGAGCAGATGTTTACAAACATAGGGGATTCTAGGGCATGTAAAAGAAAAAAACCTAATGAGTGCAGCATACTCTGTCATTTTGTATGCCATTCCCATTTGGAAGGGTGGACCCAGGTGTGGTCAGGGTAAAAAGAAGAATCAAGAATTAAGTGGTTACAGAACTGTTGGGATTGATGCGATGGTAGTTTTAGATGATGTTCTCCCAATTGCCTTGTTAGTAGAAGAGCAGTCAAAGAAGATGGCTGTGACACCTCAAGATGTTAGGAAGGAACTACTGAACTTACAGCAAGCAAGATGGATGAAAGATGATGGTGGAAATCGATGGACTAAGATGCTGGTTCCTGACTTTTGTGTTTGAATTAACCAGAAGTACGGAGAAATAGGATATTACTTGACACTAGTGATGACTGGTCATGGAGAATTAGGAAACTATCTATAAAGATATAAGATAGGGATCATTCAAATTATGTTTACTATAGGACAGATGACACAATGGAACACATCGTTTTTAAATGTCCAAGGTAGCTCCCAAACAGTGAGGAGCTAATGAAAGGGCTGAAGTGTAGCTGGATAATAACATCATTGTTCCCAACTATACTTGAAAGTAAGAATGATGGATACAGAAGGATGAAAATAGATGGATAACACCTGGTGTGCATATGCACGACTTAGGTTTTCATTAGATGTTAAATAAAAAGATATCATCAAGAGTAAATGTTTTTGCGGTTCCATATTGGTTGGTTGCCTAAGGAGAGGGTTTAGGTTTTAGCTCATTTCCTTGTTCCGCCTTTATACTTGTGGAATGCAATCGCTTCACTCAATTTGTGGACTGTTATGGAGTGACACGCCTCTGTCCACACTTGAGAAGATAAGGCTCAGGCAATTGTAAAACCCCTCCATTAATTCAGGATGAACCCACCATCCTTTTCCCTGTGCCAGCTTTAGGTTCTGCACCAAATTCAAGATCCTAGGCACACTGATATAACTGACTACATGAGATTATTTCTTTCTAATATCCATAAACATCAGGATAGAATGGCAGACTCACATTAATCGATTGCCAAGAGAGGAAACTCTGTCTGAGAAAGAGATGTACATCATAAATAGGAACTATATGAAAAGGAAAGTGTAAGTATGTGAATGTATTAATGACTCTATGTGTTGTGAGTGTTTGACTGGGGACTGCGAGGAATGTCACTCCTTCTTAATAGCTGCAAATAGTATGAATTGTTAGGATAAAAATCTAAAAAGTAAGTATTGTTAATTATATTATATTTATATAGTTGTTCATTCAAAACACAAACTTATATAACGTTTTGGTTTTTCCCTTATTGTTTAAAGGCAAAAAACCTATAAATTTTCACTGGTTTATAAAAAAAAAAAAAAAAAAAAAAAAGAAAAGAAAAAAGGATACCATAAAGACCCCTAGTCCTTGAATACTCCAATAATGTAGGAGTTGGAAGAGAACAAGAAGTGGTTAAGACAGGAAAGATGACAGAGAAGGATCTAATCTAAGTATATAAAATATGAAGATAGGTATATACAGCTAAGTATCCTCACGTTTGCCATACCTATACTCCCTGTGAGGCCCTGAGGAATGTATTCTTTAGGATGTTATAAATGATATATATATATATATATATATATATATATATATATATGTTCATTTAAATAACTGCATTGAACAAGTGTTATTAAATGAACCTTAACTTAACTTTATGCCTCATTGGCACAAATTATAGTTTAAATAAAATTAAAAAATATACTTGTCTTTGTCTATATTTTTGCTAATTCGAATCTAAAACCTGTCAATTATATAAAAATGTGTACCTTGTAATCTTGCATGTTAAAGTGTCAACTACAACTCCACTTGATCATAATGTACCTAACTAAAAATATAATTTGGTACAAAAATGTTCAGGGTAAGTAAAAGTTTTCAAAAACTGCTGAAAAATCAATATTTGAACAAAAATAATTTAAACTTTATTAAAATTACTTGCCTGTAATAATCCCGTGGGGAATTCACAGAATTACAGCCACTCTTCAGTACACACATATGTTCCCAATGATCGGTCTGGTAGCAGTAGCGACAAATGGTTTCATATTCAAATTCTTTTTTACCCTGTAGGTAACCAATCAATTAGTTTTGTAAGCATGTGATATCTTTCAACCAATCGATAATGAATAAATAACAATTTAGTTTAAATGTAATAATAATAAAATATTATATGTAAATAAAAATGCATTTATTCAAGGAATAAATAAATAAAAATTGACTTTTATAAACAATTTAATGTATCAGTATAAAAATAAGAAAGAACATTCTCGGAGAAAGGAGGAAGGTGTGTTAATAATCATATGATGTCGAAATAAGGAAAGAGGAATGATCATACGATGTTCTAAATATATAAATAGGACAACTCTGAAAAAAATGTTTGGAGCGGGAGGGTAAGAGTGGGTTACTAGTTAGTTGTAAGAAGTCTCCTGTAGGAGCTGGACTGGGAGAGTCGTTTTTGATATTCAGTCAAAAAATAGATGTGTACAGTTTTTGATAAGTAAGACGAACAGAAGTTTGTTGGATGGAATGTTGAAGTGTTGAATAAAGGTTGTGTAATAAGAGGTAAAGTGAATACAGTAGAACCCCTCTTAACCGGTCTAGTCGGGACTGACACCCGGGTCGGTTGCCCGTTTGGCCGGTTAATCAGAGGTTCCCCTGAAAAATCGGTTTTCATTGAAAGTAAGCTTATTTAATCAGGTAGCGCTAAGAATTATGCAATTAAGATGTTATTGCAACTCATTTTATTGTACATAAATGTATCTTATATATTATGTTATGTATATTATACATCAAACATGAAAAAATTAAACACTACAAAGCTCGTTTACAGATTCCCCTCTGTCAAGTCTTTTGACACATTTAACCGCGTCTCAAACGAAACCAACACGCTTCCGTTGTTTTCTTAACTCACTCATTTTTATTTACTGTAATATACCCGTCAAAGACAAGAAGAAAACTGAAAAGAAATGTTATATTTTTCATAATGTATAATAAAATGATTCGTGGAAAAAAAGCGGCCCATCAAACGTTTTTGTGGGTGTATGTCTGCTATACTGACGGGTGCCAATGCCGCGGTGTTTTTACGGCGCCGACAATGGCATACCGCTATCGACAAAGTCGTTTGATATCGCCGCCCTTTGGTGCCGCGGTGTTTTTACGTCGCCGACAATGGGATACCGCAATCAACAAAGTCGTTTGATATCGCCGCCGCTTTGGTGTTTCAATTACAATTTATTTTCGGAAACTCTCATCCAACCAGTACACTATGATATAGGCCGGTTAATCCGAGGACCGGTTAATCCGAGGCTGGTTAACAGAGGTTCTACTGTAATAAAAAGTTATGAATATGTTTGTAAATAAAAGTATTTAGATCAGGATTTGGCAACTCCGTAATTAAGAAAAGATTCAGAATAGCAAATGGCTGCTTAAATTAATATATATTTAATATCTCAAAAGTACTATAAATAGACAATTAGTTTTCTTCTTTTTTTATATATAATGGTGAAATCAATTTAAGAATTGACAATGATTTCTATTAATGGATTGTAATTAATATTATAGGTTTTTTATTTGTTATACAAATATTTTGCTTGTCAAATATATTTTATTATTGTAAAAACTTTCTTAATTATCCATTCCAAAACGAACCAAACCTAATCGTCACCAAAAATGTCAGTTCAGTAGTTGTCATTCTAAAAGTAAAAATGGGCTATGGAAGCTTCATATTTAAAAACACACCACGCACGCACGCACCCACACACAGATATATACAGGGTGATTGGCATAAGGTTTCAAGCACTTTCTTAGCTAATTCCACTATCAAAAATAATTGTGTATTGTTGACAATTAACAAGAAACACATTTTTTGTTTTTTGTCAATATCTTTGTTATCCGCTGAGCTACAGACAAAATAAAATAAATTTAAAAAAAAAAAAAAACCGTTATGTTTATCATCAACAAAGTAAATTTCTTGGTCTCATGTAATGTTTTTGTAAAGTTAGCGGTTTTTGAGATATTTGACATTAAAGGTTTAAACAGCTGCCATTTTGAAAATATTCAAAAGAATGTTCTGGTTTGTAATAAAGTGATAAACGGTTAGGCAACAAATAGGTATACAAAGTTTTAGCTCAATATGTTTTTTACTTTAAAAAATATTAGGTATTTTGTATAAAAACAAAATGCCGGATAACTTGAAAACAAAGCATTTCCGGACCTATGTTTATATGAACTTTTTTCATTATTTTTGATAGTGGAATCAGCTAAGAAAGTCCTCGGAACCTCATGCGAATCACCCAGTATATATACCTGGTCAGTTTATTAAGTACACATCCTCTTATAATTTTCTTTGTATTGATTATATATATGAACCTGCAGTGTGCTGGATTTATATTTTAAATGTGTGGGACACCTATTTGACTGCTATTATCCAGTGCTCTCCTTTTCAAACTAAGTTACAAAAACGAATTCAAAATGAGAGTAGAAGAATCAGAAGCTAGACTTTATCATTGTAAGGAATCAAAAGGATGCCATTTCGAGTAAATGATATAAATTTAAGGTATTTTATTTTGTATTTAATTATTTGTTCCTAATCCGTTTTGTTTATTACTATATTTTACTAACTGTAATTTCTAACAATACTAATTTTGAGTCCAAGACTTGTTATTAAAAACTAATCAAAAACTGAAAAAATAGATATTACATTTAGAAAAACGTTTGTCATTACCAAAGCCTTTGCATCACATAGCTATCAGTACCTCACATTATAAACTATTTATACTAAGGACCATAGGTACTTGGTGGTATTCCATTTTAATAAATAAAACACTTTAATTTTTTAGTATAACCACAAATTTAAGTCCAACGGCGTCCAAGGAGACATATGAAGAAGGAGCAGGTGTGGAGATGTGGAGAGATTGTTGGGAATGGAATATGTGCCAGACGATTTGCTGAGGTAGAACACATTAAAGATAAAAAATTGATATTAAATTTTCTTTAGAAATTAGTTTTAGGTCTCCTGACTTAAATAATACTGACTTGTTGAATAATGTGTCATTTTTAAAATGTACCAAAGTCCAAAACAGGCAGACTAATTTAGATTAAATAAGGTGTTAAATATATAAAGCATTCAGTCAAATTTCCGCTCTTTTCACATGTAATAAAATGCCCTGCTTTATTCCCGCGTTAAAACACTGCGAGTCCTTCCCCTGAAGAAGGGAGGTTAATTTGTCAACAAGATCAGAATGCTCTTCCACCACCCACGTGATATAGGACGCTATAATGTCATTGGTTAAAAGTTTAATTACCCGTTTCTTTGCGGAAATGGAATAGACCCGACGCCAATGAGTGTGTGCCATTCAACGAAAAACTCAACATACGAGACACCCTAATGTCTCGTAAAACTGCTCTGACTCTTGTTTCAGTGCTTGAAATTAAGATTCTCTCTCGCGCTCAATGTTAATAATTGTGTAATTTTTAACTCAAACCACTCAGTTCCAAAGTTTGATTATTTCTAATTAATCAAATCAGAATGTAGTGACGCCGTGGCTCAACGTTAAGTCAGTTACAATATGTTTCGTACGAATCAACTCTAAAAGGAAGAAAAATAAATAATTTATAAACTTCTAAACTCCAGTGTTTCACTCAGTGTGCGGTTCGTGTATCAAAACAATTCTTTTGTGTCCGTTAATTAATTATATTATGTTAACTCATTATTTCTAACTTCAATGTGCAACGTCTTTTGTTATTGTGTACATATAAACCAATGTATTGTGATTTGTGTATAATATTCAATTAAGTGTTTAAGTTAGCTAGCTCTACGACAATTATGAACTCTGCCAACATCTTCCAATGGATACAGCATCATTTGGACTTTACAAAGGGACACCATCTATCTTGAGCTCAAACAGGAAGAACTTTGCAAGGTACTGTGGCAATATTTTTACATAGATCACTTACTAATAATTGGTATAATATATGTACACAAGTTGTATTATCATTTTTATTAGTTTTTTAATAAAAGAAGAAAAACAAAAACTAATTGGTCCTCCGGATAATAATAATTCTCTTACTCTCTGACGCAACATAAGGTATGTTGTATATTTTGATCATACCTGAATGTAGTATATCCCTCAATCTGTAGATAACTCAAAATTTTGGTGTATCTACTGTACTGTAGGAATAGAATACCAAATTTAATGTTATTGGCTCTAGTGATTTTGATAAAATTTTGCCCAATTTAACTTCTAGAAACTTAAACAAAACATATTTGTCTCCATCTCCCCAAAAATTCCAGTTCAGGTGTTATTGATGAAGAAGTACAAAATAACCATGAATATCTTCATAAAAAGTTGACTTTTACCAAATGTTAGTGATAAGTCTAGGGGTTTACAACTAAAAATAGTACACAAAAAAGGACTGTAATGAAAAATACTATAACGAAAAACCTTGTCTTTCTTCTGCTTTATTTTAGTATTTTCCAAATTACTGTGAATTGTACTATTTTACATGTGGTTTGGAGTTCAAACTTTACAATTCTCCAAAATTTGATTAAACATTTTTGTGTCAATTTTTAAATATTCAATCTTCTAAGAGAGTACGAGTATCTGTTCACTTTTACACAGATAACTACCAAACTGGAATTTATGAGGAGTTAACAAGGAATACTATTAGTGTTTGGTTACTTTTTAGTTTTATGTACAAGTGTATAAGAAAGTGTGTATAGTGTTTGTACTGTTTATTTATACAATGAAAGATTATTGAAACCAATACAATACTTACAATGCAATCAACACGTGCAGTACAAGTACCTCTTGTTACATTACCATACTCGCAGGTTTCATTAAATATACAAGAAATGCATGGATCACCTAACTTGTAGCATTCTATATTACTTGGGCAATGACTTTCTCTCTGAAACATAAGGGATACAACTTATTCTCTATTAATTTTTAAATGACTTTCTCTAAAAGTAGTTCTTATATAACCTTAGGCCAAATTTGCTAAATAATGCTCAAAACATTGATGATGCCAAATGATATTATGGTTAAATATTGTTAGATTATGATGAACTTACATTGCAAAGTTAAAATTCGTCTCTTTTCATAAAGCATAGAATATTACCAATTTATCTGGTAGACAAACTGCAACTAAGATGGCCATGGTAAAAACACCAAAACATTTTACAATTTTTACCGTTTTGGAACTCTAGATTCTATACAGTTTCAATTTGTATGCATTTTTTAAATATGCTTAAAAAACACATAAAATTGGTTTGTCACCACAGCACTAGTTCTAGGATTAAGTAAAAAACTTAAATTTATATAAATTAACATATTTGTCCTACTCAAGAGATTAGAGTTAGACAAACGCCCACTTTACAAAACAAGGAAGTGTAATAGAGTTCTCAACTGGTTTAATTTTGATTTTTTTAAATTAATTCAAATGTAATTTCTATCAGTAAATTAAATTATCTGATAGGACAACAAAATAACCTGCAAGTACTTATTTGTTATTCCTTGAAACAAAACCTGTAATACATATTTTGTATTTACATTAATCATTGGACACTTTGCTATGGGTAACCTTCCATCAGGGTTATACTGACTCTGGAAGCCTGTTTAAAGAAGTAAGAAGAGTAAATAAGATACATTAATTTCACAAAATTAATTTATCTCCATAAGACTGTGAAGGAAACTAAAGCTACTACAACTGCCATCTTGAAATATGTGGAAGAGATTGTTTTAAATGGCAAAATCGGTTTCAATCTTTTGAGAAAAATGAAAAGAAATTATTTTGAAAAATGAAAATTAAGTTCAAAACCTATTTTTTCCATTAAGGTTCAAGAGTTATATAACCATTAATATAATCTGACACAAAAATATATATAGTTTTTATCTTGATTGTAGTTTTGCATGTGCTAAAATTTTTTACTTAAAGAAGTAATAAAAAATCATATCTGTAAACATTTGTTTCAAGTAACTCTTTTTTTGTGTGTGTGATCAGATATTATATAAATTAAAAAGTATCAAACTATTTGTTTTTTGTTGGTGCTTAATACTTTCTACATGTATCATAATGATAGTCTAGAGTAACCGGATATGCTTGAATAACTATTTATGTTTTAGCTAAGTGTTATCACCCGACGATGGACGATAATGTCCGAAACATGTGTAGTGAATATATGACAATATAAACGGGGGAAAAAAAAGAATTAATCAAGGATTGCTGGCGGTAAGTCAAAGATAATAAATAGTTTCTACATGTAGTTGTTGGTAATGAAAACAGGAAATCACCATAACAAAGGGAAAAATATACTGGGTTATCCAGGGCTCGAACTATCGATCATAAGGTCCTCATCAGGGCTAACACACAACTTAGAAAGCTTGGGGCTCCTCTGTGGCGCTTATATGTTGTAATAAAACACAACTACTAATGTCAGGTTTGACAATAATAAATATTTAATTATGTCTCTTTAATTTATTTACAAATATTCTTTAAAAAAATTCTTTGAAAAAATTCCCACTTACAGCTTATACAATATTAAATCTCTCTGAGGTATTGATTCTACTAAAATTGAATATATATATATATATATATATATATATTCGTTTCTAATGCTTTATCAAATTCACTTAATGCTTATATTTAGCAAGCTAATTTTACTTACAAATTTCAATTTACGTTTAAAAAATGTTACATCATTTAATGCAATCAATTTAAAAAAGTAGGTCAAATTATCTTAGGTAGGCTATCAGGATAAGGGTAATATTATTAAGTTAATTAAATGTTTCCAAATTATCAAAAGTTTATAAAAAATATAATTAGATTTCTACTAATTGTCATATATTATATAAATATTTCTTTTACTTTATTGGAAATAGCTCAAAATATGATAAGGTGGGTATTACCTTCAAATAAATCTGTAGTCTTATATTTGGCTTAATTTACACGGGTCATTTTTTAAGTAAGAACTATTTTTAAGTGGAGTAACAGCAATTATATTTATGAACATAAAGTGTATCAAAAACTTAAGTAAGAACATATGTTTACTTTTCTACATAGTCACCAAAAATATCTAAGCATTTGTTAAGTCGTGGCACTAGCTTTTGGATCCCCTCATCATAGACCTCTGCCACCTGAGCATTTAACCAGTTAGTAACAGTTTCTTTCAACACACCATCATTTTCAAATCGATTTCCACCAAGATATTATTTGAGTTTAGGCATCACATGAAAGTCTGATGGTGCCAGGTCAGGGCTGTAGGGGGGATGGTCCAGTAATTCCCGTCGAAAGTTGGCCAGTTGCATCTTGGTCATTGCTGCAGTGTGAAGCCGAGCGTTATCGTGAAGCTATAAACAAGTCCCCGCCGGCAGTTTTGAATAGCGAGCCTAAGCTTGGTTAGTGTTTCACAATATCTCTAGCATTTATGGTCATTCCTCTTGGCAGAAAGTCAATCAGAAGAACGCTTTTCCAATCCCAAAAGACCGTGGCCATGATTTTCTGTGTTGAAGGTTCTTGTTTGAATTTTCGTGGTTTCGTCCGTGAATTTGAGTGATGCCATTCACTGTATTGACGTTTAGTCTCTGGAGTGTAGTGTGCTACCCACGTTTCATCACCAGTAACAATATGATTCAAGAACTCATTACCACTGTTATCATAGCGCTCCAAAAATGACAAAGAATGTGTCAAACGCTTCTTTTTGTGTTCTTCTGTCAACATTTTTGGCACCCATCTTGCACAAATTTTTTTGTAATGCAGTTTGTCGGAAACAATGTGATTAAACAACCGATCTTGAAACTTGTGGAAATTTCTCAAGAAGCTTGTCAATCGTAAAGCGCCGGTTTAGGCGAATTTCCTCATCAACTTTTTTTGTCAAGTCTTCAATGACAGTTGGTCGCCTATATCGTTCTTCATCATGAACATTTGTTCTTCCTTCATTGAAAAGCCTATACCATTTACGCACATTACTGTCATTCATTACACCTTCACCATAAACTACAAGCTGCTGGTGAATTTCGGCGGGAGGAACTTGTTTTGCAATTAAAAACTGAATAACCGAGCACACTTCACTATCGGCGGGTTTATTGATTAACATGGTGACAAACAAAAGTAGTGTTATGATAGAACCAACAGTGGCTGAGACATGAGATCAACTGACTGCATAGTTGGGGACTGGGCAAGAGTGGCTAACCTTGAGCGGGCATCACGTGACAGCCTGCGTGGTTGCTATGCGCAAACTGTTCTTACTTATAAAATGACCTCATAGTACTATATTTTATATACTTAGATTTGGAATTCAGCCTTTATTTTTTCAAATCAGAATATTTAAGTTCACTTGTACAAAACTCTCACTTTCAACTGTATTTTTTCTGGAAATTAATGTTAGATCTTCTTGAATATACTTTTAGCAATCTTACCTCGTTCAGAGTTAAAGGCTTTCTTTTACCGTCGGTTTTACAAGAATAGACACAGCCTAATATATTCTTTTTCATAAATTGTGTTGGCTTATAGTTAGCTAGTATCAAATCCAGTAACTTAAAAATTTCTATATTTTAAAATCGCTGCTAACTCAGCATAAGTTACTCAAATATAATTGTTAACTCTGTGTCTTATTACTGTTAATATAAGTTTTATTATTTTTTTTTTATTAAATTTCTACTATACAATATTTCAATTTCACTAATTCATATAACTGTTCAGATTTGTGATTCACAATTGTGGTTTCTATTTGGTTGGCGTAATAGATAGCTGTTTATTTAAAATTATTAACACAAATAATCTATCCATTACATTTTAACACACTAATACCACCTAAAAATTAATTCCTTTTATAACCACAACACTTTCCTTTACAATATATATACAATTATAATTTTTTCCTAGATATTCACATTTCCTTATCCATTTATTCATTTAGTTTTAACATATAATAATATTTAGTTTTATTTATAAAATTGGATACTTATGTTTACTTTTCTAGGTAAGCGTAATTTAAGTTATATATTTTAGGTTACATTATGGTAGTGAATATTAGGTAACTTCTCACAAATTTTATTTGATACAGACATATTCTTTATTTATATAATTATTTTACAAAAAGAAACCAATTTTGAGGTTTTCACAATCTTTAGTTTAACCATAGGTTATTATTTTATTTCAGTACACATTCATTACTACTGATACATAAATTTTTACATAAACATGTGATTTTTTTTTTATCATTCTTAATCATGAATCCCTTGTATTAATAGGTACTTTTTTTACCCAGTGTTTATGTTTTACCAAATGTACATGAAACTATGGTCTGTATAATATTGGATGCAGAAAACTCATAGGGAACATTTGTCGAGATTTTTAAAAATTGAGTTTTTATATAGTTTTACAGTACAACCTCGTTAAGTCGGCCCCCTTTAAGTCGGTTCTCCGGGTAACCCGGACCGGTTTGGAATAAATAAACATTAATATAAAATATTCATTTTGGTAGCGCTATTGCTTTAGAGCGCATAATCGTAGCGTATTGCAACGGTGATCGTGATTCCGCCGAGTTCACGCAACCGAGTTTGGTTGCCGTGACTGTAAATCTGATGCCTAACTGTAGCGCTGCATGCCTGCGTGATTAGTCATTGTCACCCAGGTGATTGGCGCGCTTTGCCGGTTGAAACGGATGCGCGACTGTGCGGCACGTAAACATTACTCGAAGCTGACGTAACAAAACTTACAAACTTATTCTCCAAAAAGTAGACATACCTGTACAGTCCAGAGATGTGTTTGTTGTTTTATTGTGATGAGTAAATATTTTTAAAGTGTTTTTCTCCGTAATAAAGGAAATTATTGTATGTACAGTATGTACATTTTCTTTTTTTGTGTGTTTTCTGCTCTTTCTCCGGCTAACAAGGATTTTTGTTATGTCGGATCGGCCGTGGTCCCAGCTGGTCCGACTTAACGAGGTTCTACTGTATTTAAAATAAAATTTTGAACATTTTAAGACCGAATTAAGCAATTAAATTTAACAGAAATATTATTTGGATTATCATTTAAAAAAAATAAGATAATAAACAGAAAATTAATATTAGAAAAAAGTTAAGTCTTTAGAAAATATTAATAATATTTTTAATTTAGAGGTTGAGCTTGAACATGCGGGAAAGGTTCAGTATCACATATCATAGGCTCAGGATCTACAATATTGTTGTTAATTGGTTTTTCAGAACAGGTACTTGGGAGCAGGACATATCAAATCAAAAAAGAATAATTAATTTTGTAGTGTTATTTAATTTCACCGTGGAGTTAAGTTTTAACAAATACAGTAGAACCCCTCTAATTGGCCCTCGGATGGTCCGTCACCTCGGTTAGTCCGACCGTGCTCGAGCTCTTGGCTATTGATATTATTCTGCCGACTTGCAGACTTGTGGAATGTCTCACGCCTGGCGGGCGCCAATCTTTCCGGTTTTTTTATCGCTATCGGTTTGTTATCGCTATCGCTTTTCCGCTTCAGTGCTGTGTCATCTCTCGTGAAAAATTAAACACTACAAAGCTTTTTTACAGATTCCCCTCTGTCAAGTCTTTTGACACATTTAACCGCGTCTGAAACGAAACCAACACACGCTTCCGTATTCCCGTTTTCGTAACTCGCTCATTTTTATTTACTGTATATACTGTACGTAGATCATAACCAGTCAAAGACAAGAAGAAAACTGAAAAGAAATGTTATATTTTCCATAATGTATACTAAATTGATTCGTGGGAAAAAAGCGGCCCATCAAACGATGTTGCCTTTGTATGTCTGCTATACCGACGGGTGCCAATGCCGCGGTGTTTTTATGCCGCCGACAATGGGATACCGCTATCGACAAAGTCGTTTGACTCGCCGCCGCTTTGGTGTTTCAATTACAATTTATTTTCGGAAACTCTCATCTAACCAGTACACTACGATATAGGCCGGTTAACAGAAGTTCTACTGTAGTTGCAAAGTTTATATATAGACTTTTAAAAGTTTATATATCACTTATTTCACTTTAAAAAAATCTGTTTATATAATATGTAATAAATATTGACTTTTTTCGGATAATCCGACCTTTTTTGCGTTCCGACCATGCCCCCAGTCCCGAAGGTGACGGATTAGAGGGGTTCTACTGTACACTATCTCCTTGAGATAGCAACCACTGGCAAAAGCAGCTGCTTCCCTTTGTGCATGCGTTTCTCATCTTGATAACAGCACTTTCTCTTTCTCCTTGAGATTGCTAATAGAAACATGAGGTGAACAACACGTTCTTTTTTTGTTCGGAACTCCAGATTATGTAAAATGTCTTCGGTGAAAGTGTACTTGCTAAGTCTGTAGTCAAGAAGTCTGGAGAGAAGAATCCAAAAATTAAAAATAATTTCAGCTATTGTTTGATTTATACTCTTGAAATATTGTATATTAGTTTTTTATACACAAATGATGGCAAATGTCCGATTAAACCTTTTACCTTTTATTACTGAAAATTTTAGAAACTTATTTAATAAAATAGAAATTAAAATCAGACCAGAAAGTAGAATGACACCAGTAATTTTAAGCAAATACATAGGGTTTCATTCAGTCTGCTTAGACAAAAAGAAAAGAGATATGGAAACAATATTTAAAATTAAAAATGATATGGGATAGATCTTTTTACAACTGAAAGAACCTAACCTATTATAAACTGCAACTATATTTTACATACTTGTTATTATAACTAAACATGACCAAAGCATTATAGAAAGAAAGCAAATGTTAATCATCTTATTGTGGAAAATTATACCAACAAAACAATAACTGATAACATGGATTACCTTCAGTAATTATAGAAAATTTTGTGATTTGTGGACTAAGAGATGGTTTCATATTATTTACAGAGTTTAATATTGTTTGAAACACTTTTAATAACAGTTTCCCTTTTTCATTGACCACAGTAAAATATTGGGAAAATTGTAGTTACCAAAGTCAATACCGTACTAAATTAGTTTTCATATTAACTACAACATTATATAATAAAATAATACAAAACCAATTACACCACTGGACTTCCCCTACAATTAAATTAATAAAAGTTGAACATACACTGCCCCAAGCTTATTATTATTATTATTTTTTTCTTTTATGAGTAACATTACCTTCAAACTCTAACTTGAAAAATAAAAAAGAGTTTTTTCCACATACTCCAGTTTTGCATTGTGAACTGAAAATGAAAAAGATTAGATGAGCTTATTGTAACAAGTACTGGCGAGTAAACTTAGTTATATAAGTGGCAACCAAAGAATGATTATACATAAAAGGCACATAACTTTTGACGTGATTTTAAAAAGAAAACAATATTTTAGTGAAAAAAATTTTTAACTGTGAAATTTCAAAATAATATTATGTCAATCAGGAATGTTTTAGTTTTTATTGAAATATTAAGGTTTTGATAAATCTATGGTATATCGTATAAAAAGGATATTGCCATTGTAATTGATATTAGAATTTTTGAAAATTATTTACATGCAATAATTAAGTTAGATGTAAATAATATTTTTTATTTGAAATAAAATTGAAAATTGCTAACTAGTGTTTGTTGTCAAATATTGATTTGTTGTGTAATTAATAAATTGCTGCAATTACTTAACTGAGTAAAGTAAAAATTCTTAATGTGTCTTAACAATTTTAAAAAACCCTGGGACACTGTAAATTTAACTTTTATCACTAAATAAAATGAATATAAAAAATTAGACCTAAGCAACTTACAATCCATCTTAGTGAAGTAGAAGACATTTCAGTAACCGCAGCACTGGTAGTTGTGGGAATGTCAGACTTCTGTCTTAAAATTGCCATATTACCATGCTCTTCATCTAAAAATTGAAAATGTAAACTAATTTAGTTAAGGCCATCATAGCTTTCAACAAATTAGGATTAAAACAATTATTTCTGGTTTATATATAATTGGAGTTTAAAAGTAATCATTCCTATTTATAAAAATAATATATGTTGTTAGGATTCGTTATTTTAATTAGGTGTGGGATGTTTATTTTCAATATAATCAAATGGTTTAATATTCAATTAACATTTATTACCAAGAATAACTATCTCCTATCTTATTACAATGCTACAATTATCCTTATTATTACCATTAATCCAGAATGACTCTAATTGTTGTGACTCACAGATCTGATTCTACATTATAGTTTAATTATATGACTCTGAAATAATAATTACAATGTTAATACACAAAGTTTGTTCACCCTGGTTGCTACTCTTATCGATGCTCTTTTGAAGTCTCAATTTTCCCAGAAAGCTCTTATTCGGCAAGTCCATCTGGCTATCTTCAAGAATTCCTGCAACACCTTCTCTTCAACACCTTCCCTTGATCAAATCTTAGCTCACTGACCACGTTTCCTCCTACCCAAGGGTTTATATATCATGTAGCATCAATGATGTCTGCCTTGCTTGCAAGCAAAGTAATTTCATCATTTTTCCAGGTCTGTCACAATAATTGTTTTCATTCTGGTTTCTTAAAAAGAACTTGGACTCTATTTCTAACTAAAACCATCCTAATTCTTAACAATCTATTCATAAAAACACCTTACTTGTCCCATATAAAACAAAATGGAAGTCAGTAAGAATCAACTATTTGTCTATTAATAAAATAAAGCTTTTGAAATATGTATTCATTTCCACATTATTTATTACATTTTATTGTTCGACATTTAAAAAGTTAAAAATAAAGTGTGAAACAACAATTAAATTTTGGAAATTTGGTTTTTTTTTTATTTTATATTATACAAAACTTAAAAAAAACAAATTATAATAAAGAGGAAATGGTGGTAGTAGGTTATTAATAATATATATGGATATACTTTTCAGATAATCATAATAATGCAACAATGTACAATAGTCGCCAGCTAGCTGCAGTGGACGGATAGGGGCGACTTTTCTTCCAAGATTTGGTTGCTCATGCTTCCGCCATGATTTCCCGCCATCCTTCTCAGTTTACAGTAGCCAGCCTACGCTGAAATATTGTTTTACTGACAGTGATTACATGCTCGTGTTTTTGTTTTAAAAAAAAATTTATTATTATTATTTTTTAAATTTATTTATTATTTTTTTCTTCTTTTTTTTCCATTATCTTATCTCAGTTGCATGTTGACTCATAATTCGGTACATTTGTACCTAGAGAATGAATCAACTACTGTTAAGTATTTTGTCTTGTCAAGCGTTACAGTATCAATTGATAATGTTTCCATGGGTTTCGATGCTGTAGGCAATAGATTTAATTCTGTTTTCAATTGAACTCTTTCATACTTTGTCTGTAAACATACATCACAGTCATCTACAAATTCTTGCACACTATTCCTGATATCGGGTCAATAATATTTACGCTTTATTTGATTATAGGTTTCAGTAATTCCTCTACGATTTGTTTTACTAACATGATAAATGTTTACCATTTCTTGAATTTCTTCAGAATCAGTTATGTTTAATAATTTCACATTATTTTTAATCAAATATAATTATGAACTTTTAAAGTTTCTTAAGATACATAGGCTACAGCGAATTTTTCATGAAAATCATCTTCAAAATACAAATTATATTTTACTTTTGGTAGGCTACTAAGTATTCTTTAAAAAATTTAATTACGACTTGTTCAAAATTATTTTCTGAAATTTCAACTAATAATCTTTCTCTGTTACTCCAAATAATTTCTGGGTAATTCTGCGCAATTACTTGGTCAACCCCAAACTTTTTCATATTTTACTACGGTCATAAGGATGTTCTCAGAAAGCAAGAAACATATAATTCAAGGCCCGCAAGGCCATCGTACAGGTTGCCGAGCGATAAGAAGGTTCAAAGTCCACGCGATAACAGTGGCTTGCGGGAGACGCAAGGAAGGCCTATAATGACAGGTTTGGCCAGGTAGCTATATATATAGGCCTATATATATAGCTACCTGGCCAAACCTGTCATTATATATAATTATATAACGGTACTGTCACAACTGGCCTTCCGCGCGTCTCCCGCAAGCCACTGTTATCGCGTAGACTTTGAACCTTCTTATCGCTCTGAACGATGGGGAGACGTGCGGAAGGCCTATAATGACAGGTTTGGCCAGGTAGCTATATATATATAGGCCTATATATATAGCTACCTGGCCAAACCTGTCATTATATATAATTATATAACGGCACTGTCACAACTGGCCTTCCGCGCGTCTCCCGAAAGCCACTGTTATCGCGTGGACTTTGAACCTTCTTATCGCTCGGCAGATGGCCTTGCGGGCCTTAAATTATATGTTTCTTGCTTTCTGAGAACATCCTTATGACCGTAGTAAAATATGAAAAAATTTGGGGTTGACCAAGTAATTGTGCAGAATTACCTTTATTTCTTCTTATTTACTAATTTATAATGCTTACAATTGCAATTAACATATGTTTTTTACACACTAACAGATGTAATTAGTGAAATCTTATAATTATTTATAATCTAATCATTTTATTTAATACATCGAAACTTTTGGTTTGAGGCCTATCTTGTCGGTTTATAGGAGTGTTTGTTTTAGTATCGAATTGATATATGGATGACCTAATAAGAATAAGTTATATACAATTTCTGATATTTGGGCCTCATAGTATAGGTATTTGTCTTTTCAAGCATATTTATCTAAATTGTTTGGTGATATTTGGCTTAGGTTGGCACCTTGAGAATATAGGTTATGTTTGATCATAGCCAATGTTGATTTAGCCTTACCTAACCTATCGTTTGAGTCTCAGATGTTATTTGTGCTGTTATAAGGTAAAAATAGATTTCCAAAATAAAAACAATTAATAATGTATAATTTTAAGATGATGTTTAATAATAAAAATGTGTGTTATGTAAAAAGGCAATTGGACACTCTTTTAGGAAGTGAGGTAGACATTAATTGAATCTAAAGGGTGGCTGAGAGATGTGCGTGCGTATTTTTTAACCAGTTTTAACAGGTTCTCGATTTGCACGAGGAAGAGAGGACTCTAAGATTGGGAACTGTCGGTAACGGACCTATGTTAGTGTCCACCACGAGTTTTTTGTAAAACAAGAAATTATGTGTTAGAAAGTATTAAAGTTGCAGGAAATGTGGTGTACAAACATTTTAGAAGTGTCAATAACAATATTTTGTAATTTTTAAGAACGTGAGTACTTAAAAATGGTAAAAGGATCTAAATGGTGCAACGTGATACCTGTGCTTTGCTAAAACGGACAATGAACGATTGTATTTGATGTGTTATATGAACGTTATTATTAATTACCGCAAAATGAACAATACAAGAATTACTGGTGTAGTCAACGTTATTCCACGCCAAAAAATACAGACAGGAGATTCATCAGCAAAGGACAATGGCTTACTACAGTTTGGTGAGATCGTGGCTCAGCACGTTATGATTCAAATCCATATATTTTGTATAATATATTCTATGTTTTTTCTTTATTGTTTAATATATGTAAATTTAAATAATCTCAATTATGAAAAATATTTGCTAGTCCAGCTAATCATAAAGGTAGTGGATAATAGTACTTTCTTTTATAAATTTTTTAGTACTCAGATAAATGAGTAAGAAGCTATTTCAAATTTCTTATTTCATAACATAAAGTTCATACTTGCAAGTTTCCTTTTAAAATTAATTCAATTTTTAATAAAAAATCAAATTTTAATAATCAAATTAGACCTTCCTCAAAGGCACAAATAATAAATTTTAACAGGATGTTATTTATGATTAATATTTTATGATATGTCTTGTTTGATTAATGTACATGCATAATTATTGAAATGCCTAATAAATTTTTATGTTAAAATTTCAGCTCAAGTGTGTTCATTTCTAACCAGAATTCACTGTAGAAGTACACATATAACAAGAACTTGCGACCCTGAGATAAAATTCATTAAATTCTTTTTTTTTTGTTTAAATTTGACGAAAGTCTGGCGCCCATTAAAATGTTAATAAAATTTCTAGATTAAATACTCAATTTTAAATTCATCATTTTTTTTTAATAAAATAAACTTAAGAACTCTTCAAGTTCATCTTATATTTTGAATTATTACAATATCAGCCAAAAAAGGTAATAATACAGAAATTGGTAATTCTGCGCAATTACTTGGTCAACCCCAAATTTTTTCATATTTTACGAGGGTAAAATAAAAGCCAAAGCCCCCCATCGAATGACTTAGTAAATATAAGCCCAGCGGCAGCGCCCAGCTGATATTTGTGATCGAGATTAGAAACAACCTTTAACCATTTAAATAATAACTAATTAACCCATAAATTGAATCATTATAAACAATATGAATGTAAGAAAGTATCAGTATAATCAAAAATTGCCTAATATCCAGAAAAGGTATAAAATACCACGACTATATACTACAGCGGAAGACGACAGGCACTTCAACAAACGATGCAGAGAAGAGATCCCTCCTCAACAAAAAAAAACCCGCTTGGATATGAAAATTTTTTAGTACCATTGTAGCACTCGACACAGCAAGAAGCCAAAATTCTACCTCCAGAGTTTTTATAATTAATAAGTGTTTTTAATACAGTGAATAAAAGCAGTGCAGACACAGAACTTGGTATATTCTGTCTAATAACAGTTAAACGTTTTTATCAATTTAAAAGGAACCATATTAAAGGCCTAGAACTATTAATTAACTATTACAAGAACTTGAACATTTAAATTCCTTTTTCAAAATTTAATAAACTCTAATTACAATTTATATATGCGTTTTTAAGATAAAGTAATACAATCATCCCAGCCGAGTGCCTATCCCGAGATTAATTGAACCAATTAAAATATATTTCTAAACCCAAATTTTACTATATAGACTGAGCTAAGCCTAGAGGCATTTGTATGAACATTTATTGCAATTGTATAATTATTAAAGATCAAAGACTAATCAAAAGTATATCAAATATAATTTTGTATTATAATAATTAATAAATAACTGTTTGAAGTGATATTGTTACCTAATCTCTAGTTTTTCATTTAATAATTTTAGACTTAGAATTTAGAAAACTACTCATAAGCAAAATCAAATTTATCTCTATTCCAAATTTCAACTATTGGCTTGAACTAAGTAGGGCCAATATTTAATATTTAAGAGAAATCAATAAAATTTTACAATCTAATTTAAAGTAATAGTTATAAAATAGCTTCACAACGTGGGGCAAATTAAAGAGAAATTGGACATTCAAATATTCTATAAAACAAAGTTTATATTGTTATAACCTTTATTTTATTCTGTCCCGCCTTGAAAATTCCCATTATACATTTGACTCGAGTTATACTCTCACCACTTTACCCGCGATTTTAAATATTTTAATCAAACCAACCTTTTTACATTATTACAATATTTAATTAATGAAAGTATGATTTGTTTTTCCCCCAAAATTTACCGGTTCTTCAGATATAAGAATTTCTACTTGTGTATTTCCTTCATAATTTGAATGTATCGTTTCATTACTATCTTCACTTTCATCTAACTTAACAATTATTATCGATTCATTACCATCCAATTCTGGAAAATAAAGTTGTGTTTATTCACTAATAATTTTTTCTAAATCAATATCAATTTCTTCTTGGTCTGTTGATTTTTTCTGTATTACATTTAATTGATTTCTTGATAACGCATCTGCATCTGGTTAAATTTACCTCACTTATACTTTATGTCATAAGTAAATTCTTCTAATTTTAAATGCCATCTTAATAATTTGGAGTTCGGTTCTTTTACTGAAAATAGCCACTGTAGTGTTTTAGGGTCGGTGTGTATGGTAAATGTTTTTTTCTCAAATAAATAAAGACTAAAGTATTTGGTTGACCATAAAATCGCTAATAACTCTTTTTCAATAGCTGATTAATTAATTTCACTACTATTTAGTGTCCTACTTGTGTATGCTATTGGTTAAATCAGACCCCTTGTTTTCTTGACTTAATATTGCTCCAATTGATAAATTGATTGCATTTGTAGTCAATTTCTTTTCAAAGTCTGGATATTGTAATATACGCTCAATATATAACACATTTTTACATCTTTCAAAACCATCGATATAATCCTATTGGGTTACATCTATCTTTACATCTTTTTTTAAACAATTAGTAAATGGTTTTGTTAATTTTGCAAAATCTTTTATAAATTTTCTGTAGTATCTGACAAGTCCTAAAAATCCTTTTATTTGCTTAGCTGTTTTTGGTATTGGGTATTACTTTAATTTTATCCAGGTTTGATTTAACTCCTTAAGGTGTTACAAAGTGCCTAAGTATGCTACTTCTTTTCTTAAAAATTCGATTTTGTCTAATTGCATTTTAACTTTTGTTTGTCTAAGCCTTTCAAAAACTTCTTTCAATCGATTTATATGCTCTTGCAAACTTGTTGAATAAATTATTATGTTGTCTAAATATACTAAACATATTTCACTTCGTATTCCTCTTAAGATATTGTTTAATACTCGTTGAAAGGTATGCGGGGAATTTTTTATGCCAAAGCGCATTTTCAAAAATTCATAGTGTCCATGTTCTGTTGAAAAAGCTATTTGTTTCGATTCTATCCTTGTCCATGATGGAAACCGGAGGCTAGATCTAGTGTTGTAAAACACTGTGATCTTCCTAATTTGTATAAAATGTCTGTAATGTTAGGCAAAGGGAATCTATCATCAATCTTCTTGGAATTTAGTCTTTGAAAGTCAATCACTAAGGGGAATTTTTGTTTTCCTGAAGCGTCAGCTTTCTCGGGTTCAATCCAAATTGGGCTGATCCATGGGATTTTGAAGGTTTAATTATTTTTTGTCTTAACATATCTCGGATTTGATTGTTTACTTCTTTTTTTAAATTTCCGGGTAACGATAATTCATTGTATAAACAGGAATTTTGTCTGTTGTTCTAATTATATGTTTTATGAAAGTTAGGTTGTCCTTTTCATTATAAAAAAATATATCTGAATATTGTCGAGTTAATTTTAAGATCTTTTCTTTTTCCTCTAAATTCATGTGATCTGTTCTAATTTGATTTAAATCTAGTTTATTCGTTTTCTTATAGTATACTGAATTAAAATTTACTGTAATTTTTTGATTACAATTATTAGTATGAGTGTCCAAAATCTCAAAATTACTCAAACAAAATATTTTTAATGGTTTTGGCGTAATTTTCATATCTTCCATGTTATTATTGATTATTGGACAAAAAGTTTCATTTTCTTTTACAGTACTATGCATTGCGGTATTTCTAGTCCTTTAGAATATGTATTATGGTATTATTCCCTGACCTTCTTGCATATTCTTTATTTTAATCTTCACTATCCGTCTACTTCGTGCTCGTATTGTGTAACTAACTATATTTTGATCAACAATAGGTTTATTATTGTTTTCTTTTTTACAATCTAATCCTTCTGCATTGAAGGAGAATATTGGTATATCATTAATTAGTACTCTTAGTTTATTATTTATAAAATCCATTAATTTCAGTTCCTTCATGTTATCGGATTTATTGCTCGGATTTAATCCTAGCAATAAATCAAAATATTTATGGAAGTTGAATAAATAGAATTTCATTTCTTTTTCATTTAATATAGGTAATTCACAACTGTATTTTTCCTTTGAAACAATGTGTGCAGTTGATACTTCGAAAGGTTCTTGCTTTAAAGTATTTTTATATAAATTAAATGCTATATTTCTTTTTATGAAGGATTTTGTACTCTCACTATCGATTAATATTTTTAATTTGGTATTTGGGTCAACAATATATTATGGTAATTCATTATATATATTCATTATTTTGAATTTGCTTCGAGGCTGGTAGCTCCTAAAAAATAATCTTAATTATTTTCTTCATTTACATTTAAAGTATTAAACTGTTAAAATTCAGGAATTTCCGTATTTTCTACAAAATGTTCCACATCTTGATTAGAATTAAATGAATAATTTTAAACATTCTTCTTCTGTGTGTTTTTACGTTATTTGGTACATTTTAGTGTTCTTAACTGTTTTATCTGTCTGTCTTGTTGAAATGCTCATAGGTGTAGGTTTATATTGTTTTTGATTATATTTCTGCTGGTTTGGGTTTAATTGTTGTTTTGATTGGATCAGATTATGTGGCTTATTACCATAAAGGGTTTTGAAAACTTTGGTAAGGTGGTTGGAAAGGTTTATTTTGTACAGGTTTTTGTGGTTGCACAAATTTAGATACATTAAGTTTGTTATTTTGTAACAATTTGTTATTTTTGAATTGAAAATCATTGGTCAACATGTTTAAAGCTTCTTCTAAATTAGTTGGGTTTTTTGTTCGCATAAAAGATCCTAATGGTTCTTGGAAACCTTTTAACAATACTCTTAAATCTAATTTTTGTACATATATACACAAAACATTACTAGCAGAAGGCTCTTTATTAGTAAAGAATGCAATTTGTAAGTTTAACAATTTCTGTATACCTTCATAAAATTGAAATGGAGACTCATTGGTTTCTTGTTTTAATTCTGACATTTCTATGTTTAATGTAAAACAATCTAGTTTATCAAGATAACTAGTTAATAAAGTTTTTCTAACATCTTCCCATTAAATAATTATTTCTAAATTTATATATTTATTTTTTTCTTATTTAAAAATAACTTATCAAGATTGCCAGTAACTAATTCTTTTTATTTTAAAATTTCCATAGTGTATAAATAAGCAAAAATTTTAAACATTATAAAATTTATTAAATAACAAAGGCATGTAAATTTTTTTAAAAAATAAAATTATAAAATTATTTACAAATTGTAAACAAAAAATGTTTATGTTAATTAAAGTGTTTCTAGTGTAATTGAAATTATAACATGCATCTTGTTTTTAAAGAAAATTTGATTGCTGTTTGTATTTAATGACTTGTACAGGGTAGACCTAACTAAATTTGTATTGCAGCTCTGGTCCAGCCTTCTAAGAAATTTTCTTTTAGTACGTTTTAAATAATAGTTTGTTTTTGTGTGTGGCGACACAAAGACAGGTTTTCCGATCCACGAGCTGTCGTAATAAAGTACTTGCTTAATAGAGATTCGTCACAAGACCGTGCGCCTCCACATTACAGCCTAGCAGTTCGACACACCCTTAATGAAAGTTTCACCAGTGGATTGGTAGAGAAGGTCCCATGAAGTCACATCATGAAATCCTGACTTGACTCCACTATACTACTTCTTCATATACTTATTAAATTGATAAGACTAAATAATATCTTTTACTAATACCCATATTGAATCTACTGCAGAAGTATGAGTAATAACCTTGAAGCTCACAATCAATTAAATAATAAAAGATATAAAATAAAGCATTCACACATAAATAAGAAATATGCAACCGCAAAGTTGAAAAAATGAGGTTAATTTAACATAACTTGTCCTAACCTAACCTATTCGTGGAGTTATCACCCATCGTATTTTTCACAAATCTGACTAAGCCTAAAATAGTTTCATCATACTTAGTTGAGTAATAGCAATGTATCAAGGTTGTCAACTTTCATTTGTGAAAATGTCAAAAATACTGATAATGGTATTTTGAAGTTTTTGTAAACTATATTTTGTATATAAGAGAAGTAGTGGGAAAATGTATTAGTAATGATTGAGTTAAGAGAAATTATGTTATGTGTGGAAAATAATAAGCTACAAGGTTACATTGTAAAAAAAATATATGTAAGTTTACCACGAATCCCTATATAAAAGGAGATATTATTACAATTCTAAATTAACACAGATCAAAGTTTTTTAGTTGTATATCCCTTTCTAAGACAAAATTTCCTGTCTAACTTTTGAATAATAACTCTAACCATAGAAGAACGATATACCTTTTGTACGTGACTATTTTTACACCACAAATCAGAAGATGACGAAAAGTCAGGTGGATTGGGCCATGTAGAGGAAATAGAAGAAATTAATTTTGGGAAAAGGAAATATAATAAAAGATTGTGTCAGTGGATGTTCGACCTCACAATGCGACAAACCAGATAAAATGCGTGGTAAAAAGGCACTTTTTAATTTGTCCTATTTTTAACCTTCTAAACATGTTTCCGTCAACATGTAGGATAGGCTATATACTAGTATAGAAAACATTGATTTCAAGAGTATTAATGTAAAATACTCTTGAGTATTAATGTAATCCTCTAAATTAATGAGGAAAATATTTGTTAAGTTGTACGGTAACAATTACCAAAGTCTTTTAAGTTAGGCTGTTAAGTGGTTCATCTTTTATAATGGTATACTTTTTCATTTGCTGTAAATTATGGAAGACGATAACCCGGAAAAAAAAGGTAATTATTTACTATTCTCCCCTCCCATTAAGAACTGCTTTTAGGAGAAGGTTAACACTGTATTTTGGTTGGTTATTGTTGATACTGGTTTTTTGGAACCTGCTGAAAGAAATAGAGTCGGATATTGTCCTGCTTTGTCAGTGAGCGTATTATCAGTATGCACCTGATGACCATGGTTTACAGTAGGCTACATCAATCGCTAATGCTTTTTCATTTATTATTCTCACTGACAATACCGATAATTTGAAAGGTTTGGCTAGGTGGCCATATATGTATATAAACCATGTATAAGGTTAAACATTGTATTTTGGTTGGTTATTGTTGATACCGGTTTCTTGAGAGAAATAGAGTCGGATTAAAAAGGTTTCTCTAGATGGCTATAGGCCTATATATCATATTATCTATATTGTCAGTGAGAATAATAAATTCAGTTCGGAGTTAACTCGCACCCATTAGAAGAAAAACCAATAGCGTTAGATGTACTACAAGCCATAGTCAACCGTAAACTGATGACACTTTATTTATAAGACGCTCATTGACAAAGTAGTACAATAACTTGACGCTATTTCTTTCAACGAGTTCCATGAAACCAGTATCATAATAACCAACCAAAATAGTAGATTTAACCTTCGCATGAAAGCAGTTACAAGTGGGGGGGGGGGGAAATAGTAAATAATTATCAAAAAAACTCCTCAATTAATTGAAAGTATCAAAATATTACTTTTTTACACTATTATTGAAGGTTCAATCTACAGTAACAAAAATTACACAAAAAGTTGATAATCTGTCACACATGCTTATAAAATTACACGCGCTTATAATTTGTCAGCAACATCAAATTTGATCATTTTTGTTGTAAGATGATTAATTTATTTTGTGACAAAAAAACTTTGTACAAAAGTGATTGAGACTATAGGCCTATATAAAGATTGTATCATATCGTTTAAAGTTAAAAAAAGAAGTTTTTTTTTAAATTGAAGGCAAGGCTCCTCTGTGGAATAAATAGGCTACTGTCAAAAATAATAATTCAAGGCCATACTATTGAAGTTAGTTATTACCTAGCAGAATTACCAATTTCATTATATTGTAGTAGGTTATATCTAATTTAAGAAGCTTATTTTTAGACACCATTGTATTTTTTAAAAAAATATCGTTTAGTCCTCAAAGTATTTTATATGCTTGGGACCTATGGTTAGATCTAACAGTGGGGGATTCCTGGTTGGCATAAATAGAGAATGGATATTGTTTGATGTGATATTGTTGCAACACCAGTTGTGCGAGTTTAAAATTTTGTTTAAATTTTAAACTATGCTTGGTCTTGACTTTTGCCAAGTTAAACCTAGGCCTACAGATATGTGCTTGCACACCAAGAATATTGGGGTAAAGTAACAGTCCCGAATGAGCTAATGTCATGGAATACTAATCCTGTTTATTATCTAACTTTCTACCTAGGCCTATAGGGAAGGATCGATTGATGGTAAAAGTCTAGTGTACTTCCTGAAGCGATTTAGTATTGAAATTTAATGTAATCATGTACATATCTCATTTTGAAATAATTGGATCTATGTGTCTAGGTTTCATAAGTGAAGGATAGGTAATACAATAGTATGTCTTTAGATGTATTCACATTAGGCCCTAACTATCTTCTAACAGGTAAATATTACTATGCTGTAAGATTTCAGAATCATGTGAACTAGGTCTCTGCAGGTCAATATATATATATATATAACTTTTCTTGGGACAAATAATGTTATCCGATTCTTTGATTACAAGGTAAAATACTTTCCATAGTATATGTATGAATGCAATGCTCCTTAAATCCTTATTTTAAAGGTATATAAAAATAAATGAGTTATTTCAACATTCCATTAATTAATTAAAACCTTACCATTTTGAGAAGGAGATGATCCAAGGAAGTTTATAAAGATAACAAAAATATAATACAATAATCTTGAATATGCCATACCAGCTACACATTAAAAACTTGATTAATATTAACACATATTAAAATTTGTATATTTACAGAGTACGTTAATTTTTTTGTTTGGATTGAAATTTGTAAACTAATCGTTAGATTACCGAGTCTACTAGCAACTGTAAACTGTATAAAAGTATAAACTGTGGGACTTGGGTAGGTTATCTCTGACTCTGATCGACTGTATAGTCAATAGTGTATCGTAGATTACACTGATTACAGATTGAAGATAGAACTCTACGTAGATCAAATTTGTTTTGACAGTAAAACAGCTGTTTGTTCATTTGTTGTTTATAATAAACTTTATGTTGAAGGTTACCTTAGTTTTGAAGTATTGAAGTGTAAGATTATCAATATTTCAAATTATCACAGTATTGAAGTGTAAAATTATGAATTTTCAATATAAGTAGATGTAGTATTGAGTTTGAAATGTTAAAGTAAAGTTGCTTTTTAAAGCTAACCCATTAGTTAGCATTGTCACTTAACTTTTGTGTCTTGTTCTTTAACAAGTGAAATTTCCCTTTTATAATAATAAATAACTAGTTTTATACTTGTTCAGCATTGCTGCTGGCATTAGAAGTACCATTGCAAACATTATGTACTCATTTGAAAATCTTTTCTGAATTACTATTTACGCTAGTACATTATTCTGTTATAACAAATACAGGTTTTGTCCCTAATAAGATAATTTTGGACCCAGTTACTCTCAGGTTATTTTGAAATAGTCTAACCTCAAAACTAAGTAGCAAGAACTAATTTTTCCTGAGAATAGGATAGTATGTCAAAGCCAATATCTTATTTTTCAAAGCAAATTTTCCCTCTAAGTGTGTTATTTAGAAAAAATATATCATATAAAGTCTTTTATTCAGATCATGCAAGTACTTCAATTGATAGTTTTACAGATAATTTAGTTTTAGAAAAAGGACTTAAATGGGACAACTTGTTGAAAGTAACTGATAAATACCCCAGAAACCCTTTTTTAAAATCCTGTATAACTAAAATAGAGGATGAAAATATAACAAAGAAGAAAAAAATAAGTGGAGAAGTGTTGATAGAAAATATTAATGAATGTGCCAAAATAAATAATATACCACAGCTTATTATTAATTTAGAGATATGCCAAAATGAACATTATTGCCCATCAAAAGAACAATTAATATTTTTAGCCGAACTTTTTACAATAAATAAAAATAAACAGGGAATAAAAATACTTCAGCACTTGTGCAAGTTTAATTATCCATCAGAATATAGAACCCAATCTCGCTATGACCATTTTATAGCTGAGGTTGTATGGACTGAGGGAAATGTTAAAGAATCATTGAACTTGTTTGGTAATGTGTATTGTGAAAATGTGGGATTACGAAGACAAATAAAAATTATGCTGTGCAATCGTTTTTCAGAAGTAGTAACTAACCATGGTGAGGCCTCACGCATTATTGCTACCAATTTTGTTAAAACAATTGCAGATAAACATGGTGATTATAGTTTAATGGGATATTTTTGGAAAGTACTCTTTGAAAGTGAGTGGTTTTCAGATCAACAGCTTTCTACTACATTTTTAATGGAAAATAATCAACTGAAAAATGTAATTGGCTGGATGTTACCAATGATGGGAAGACAACTTTTGCAAGAACATAAAATTGATACTTTCTACAGATTAATTGAAAATTTACTTTCTAATGACATGAAACAACACTGTGGGCCCATGCTTCGTTTACTTTTTGACTACAAATGTAAGTATGTTGTAGTGTAGGCCTACTGAGTAAAAATAGTTTACATGGTAATTGTTTAGAAAGAAAGTTACAGGTTTTTTTTGACTTTTTTTAAAAATAATGTCCTACATACCATATTTCATAAGAATTAAAAAAGTTTTCAACACGCAGCTAACTTTTCACCAAAAAATCACAATTTCAAAACTACAGAATTCAATGCATTTATAGATCACAGAAGTCAAGAAACATTGAGCTTGGTTAGTACTTGGATGGGTGACCGCTTGGGAACACATTCACAATTTCTTTTAATTTCTCAAATTTACGCTTAGGTTAGGTAACCTACTTTACAAGGTAAGGTAGATACTTGACCTTGTAATGTAAAAATTTGTGTATAAACTTATTTTAACATGTAATTCATTTAATGGACCTTAACCTCGAAACGTTTAAATTATGTTCTTTTTCTGTGAAAAAGTTATCTCCGCGTTGAAAACCTATTTTATTTTTAAGAAATAATGTATGTAGAATAATTATGATTTTTTTTTTTTTTTTTATCGACGAAAATACAGTTAACACTCTTTGAAAACAATTACCATTATGTAACGTTTGTTGTTGAGTCAAACATAACAAGCCACTTAATTTTGTGATTATTTTTTCACAAATAGAAATAGATATTATTCCATTTGGAAAAGATATGACTTCACAAAAATTTTATAGACCAGGCAACCAGAATTTTGAGGATTACACCACCTTTACAGTTGATAAAGGTAATCATTATCATTCTTCACAGTGCCAATGACAAACCTTTGGTCGTTATTGCTCTTGAAACTTGTGTCTATGAACCACTTGCAATACCAGTTTCGTTAGTGATGGGTTATTCGAATAGAAAAGTATTCATATATTCGAATAGTTCACTTTTATTCCAATAGTAAGAAAAGTATTCGAATACTTTCTAATCAATGAATACTTTTTCTGGCAAGCTGCTACACTCCTACAACTTATGCACATATGGAATCAATTTCTATTCGTAGCGGTACTCACGAATACTTTATCTAAATAGTGAATACCATTGTGTTATTAACTATTCGCTAGATTACTATTCGATAGAGAGATCACGCACTAGTAGTTTCAGGTTATTTGAACACTATTCGTTCATCATTTCTTTTATACTTAAAAGAAATGCTTTCATGTTACTAATACTAATATAATTTAGTCACTTAAAACTTGTTCTTTGTTGTGGCCACAACATTTCTGGTCTATTACTAAAGAAATATATTATTAAAAAAAAAATAAAAAATTGTTAATTGCACAAATACAAAAAAGAAGAAAAAACTAATGATAAATTGATATTTATTCATAGTCTCTAATTTTCATTTAAAACTTGGAGTTCTTAGTAATATTATAAAAAAAATTAAAATTTCCAAAATGATTAAATAAATTGGCACCTTTTTTTTTATTCCGATCTGGTATCATTGTACAGAAAACTATTTGAATAGTTTTAAATGAATACTTATTCAAATAGTTGATTTCCTATTCAAATACTAAGAAGTATTCGATAGTCCCAACACTAAGTTTCCTTCCTGTTCAAATTAATCACGCTCTTTACTTGGAATTACAATTTTTCAACTAATAATTAAGAGAGGATGATAATAATGATAATATTTGAACAATTTTAATGAAATTTGGGTTCTAATGGGTTCCTTTTTCTAAGAATTTTAAAATAAAAGCAATATTGATCTGACTTTTCTTGAGTTCTAAGGAAATACTAAATTAGTTGTATGAAAATAATAAAATAACGTATGAACATACAATATAAACAGATTTACTTGGTTTATTTCAAATTAAATAGGAAGGAGCACATATGTAACTCAATAACCAACATAAATTTAAATGAAACTCTCCTAGGCCTATTTCCATTATTGTGAAATTAATATTTAAATGAAAGGTCAATTACTTGATTAATTATATTATACAATACAAAAAATGATAATGATATTTATTATCACCAAAAAACACAATAGAGTTCATTAATAAAAAGAAAATTTAATTAAATTTTTTTATAGAAACCTCTATGACGGTTGTTGATATAAACATTGAATATAACACTGGTTATGTCTATAAATCTGAGTTATATAAAAATGAGCAACAAAATACAAGTCATATCTTGGGTTTGGTTCGTGCCGGCTTTACCCAATGATTAGGGGAAAACAAGAAACACAGTATTGATATATTAAAACGTTTGGACAAAGTCTCCAAATAATCAACATAAAATTATAATAAATAATATATATATATATATATATATATATATATATATAATTCAACTATGGATGGAATGAGAAGGTGTAATTGTATGAATGGTGAATGTTACGATTTCATATTAGTTCGTTAAATGTCTCTAAACACATCAAATATTGTACAGTTAAATTTTAACATCTTAAGCTGATGTTCAAATATGTAGACTAGATTGTTTTTGGTTTAAACATGAATTGTAATGGCTATTTACAATTAGATTAGTCTCACCAATTTTTTTCTTTTTTTCTAGTTTCTTGCTTGTTTTGTTGCAATTGTTTCTCAGCAAAACAAATTCAACAATACCTGGAATTTCAATACAGGGAATATACCTTTAGAGCAACAATTCCACCTTGTCGTGGCTATTGAATCATCCTTGCTAAGCCTGATTTGAATTTATAAATTAATTTCAATTTACAGTTCAACATTATGAAGATATCGCCACATTTTCTGCCTCACCTTTACGAAACTCTCAGGACCAACCACCCTCCTCTTTTCCCTTTTCCAACCCAACTCTAATAGCACTGATACCCCACTAGTTTCCTTTTGAGCCATCCTAACCAGTATATTTAAGGACATACAGAACATACTTCATCGTTTGGGTATATAGTGTCATGTTGTATATCTAAGTAGTATATCTTCCTATTAACAAACTGTGCAAGTTGGAGAGTCTCTCAGTTGAAACTGTTGACGATAATGACCAGTGACAAGGTAACTGATTCTGACCCATGCAGCAAATGTAGCTGTAGCTCTTGATACATTCCTGTAAATCACAGACTAGCTGTGTCTAAAAGAGGGGGTTCACTCACAACACATAAGCTATAGAGTCATATACACACCAGTTCACCTACATTACATACCTAGTTACTTGCACTTTCACCTTAACCTAATGGTTCTAATTGCAGGAGGGTGCAGACTAGCTGCGCCTGTTGAGAGGGGTTTAGCGTTCCTTATGGAACTTGAACTATACAGGGAACATGTAACACACCTTCTCCAAATATACACTTACAAACAACACTCAAATACTTTTTCATTTGGTAGAGGCTGTTACTTTTCACAAATTATTAGGGATACATATACACTCTACTTATATATCTGGGGATTTTTTGACTGTGTCGAGCTAAAGCACATCTGGGAATGCTTATCAGACCAAAGCATGACAACCTTTATAATAATACAAATTAAGGATAACATAGAGCATAGAAATGCACCATAAGTACTAGCTTAAAGTTATTACTTACACAAAAGTATGTAATAGATAAATGTGATAGGTTTTAGGCCTAGAATATATGAGAGCTATGTATGATATTATGAAAGTTAACACAATTTAAGCTTATTTGAGGTTAGACAAAAAGTAGAAGTATGAAATTTTAACCAATAAGAAAATATGTAATAATTATAAGGTAGCCTTTAAATCACATTATCTCAAAGAAAATATTTGTAAAAACTAGAATAGATTTTGAATAAAAAACATCAAGAATTATTCACAAGAGTAAATATAAGTAAAATGTAGGTTAAAATTTAAATATTGAAATACCCATATATAAGGATAAAATAAAGCAAAAGCTTAAAGTTTCAAATATTTAATAGTATAAATGAGCTACAATTGTTTCGCCTTGCGGCATCGTCGGGCATCGTCAGTTGCCCGATGATGCCGCAAGGCGAAACAATTGTAGCTCATTTATACTATTAAATATTTGAAACTTTAAGCTTTTGCTTTATTTTATCCTTGAATATGGAGTTTCAACAAGAAATATCTGCTATTACATTAAAGTTGATACCCATATATGTTAGAAGTTGAACACATGATAGTTAGTCATAATCTCAAAACCAGAGTATAACCGTGGCAATGCATTACGGTATATAAAATATCTATTAAATTAAAATAAACACAAAGTTTTTCAAAATACAATTAACTAATTCAAAAGTGAAATTTGAGTATATTAACCATATATTACTTAAATAAAACAATAAATTTATATAAAAGTGATCTGTGATTAATCATATCTCCAACCCAGAAGAGTAACGCTAAGACTACCAATCACAGCACAAATGGCGGAGTGAATGTATATTACAAAAGCAGACGTCGACCAATGAAAAGTAAAAACATGGCTGAATATTACAAATTCATACAGAGCAGACCGGGAAGTTCGTAGTGACCATGTCTTTTTAGTGTGAAGCTACCTTCAGAACAGTCAAGATATATTAAGTTTGTGCGTGTTCTTTTGTAAAAGCAGTTATCAAAATTTAAAACAGTTTTCTTCATCAGATTGGTAAAAAACATCTAAATTATATATTATTTAATTCTATGAACTAATATTGAAGAATTAAACAAACAATTTTCTTTAATGAACTAAAACAAATCATATCATGCTATAAATTTAATTTAATCTATTTGAGACTTTCCTTTTATATATTCCAAAATAAATTAAAGATTGTGATAATATCTAAAATCCATAAGCCAGCATAAGTGCACTTCTACGAGGTTATATGTATATAGAATATAGAATTTTAAATTGCAAGAACTTATAGCATCTACCTGACCTTAGCTGTGGCAGAATTCATTACAAATAATTTATAAAATTTAAAGAACTTATAATGCACATTACAATTTTTGAGTGTGAATAAATTATGTTTTACTATAAATTTAATTTAAATGTTTGATTAAAATAATTTTTTTTTGTAAACTGTACAATTTTATTTTCAACTAAATCTCTTCTTACAGAAATTTTATACCTTTTAATATGGTAAGCTGATGTGAGCCTGCTCTGCTGAAGACAAATGCACAGTTTCTGTTCAGAAGTCAGTCACTATGGTCCTTGGTCAGGATTTGCGATGGGAGAGATGTTGAAACTTCCCTCTCCAGTTGTGGGTCTAGACTGATGCCCAACTAGTCTAGTTAAATAGGATAATCTGGGCCCCAGAGTTCTGGGGTATGGAAATAATCAAAAGTGATCCAAGGATGTACTCATTCCCAGAGTGTCATCTCCAACTGCCTAACACAATGCGCTGGTAAACTTTTGTGTGACCTCTTTTATTACAAACGTCAACTTGTGATGTGAAAAGAGACTCCTATCAACTTCGTCCAATGTGACTGTGTAGATATTAATAAACAAAATTTGGACATAAGGAGCCAGGGACTTGCTCCCAGATTCCTTATTATCCGTACTGCTGAGGGGTCAGATCTGTTTAAGATCTCACAGTTTGTGATTAAAAAAGTCGTAACTAGTGCTACATAAATTGTTTGTTCTATTAGGAAACTTTGGAATGGAATACATTAATACAGAGTCACTCTATATTGATGATGAAGTCCTTTTTTGTTGTTGTGAATGTATCTGTTGATCCTCACAGGGGTTTAAATTCTTATAGAGATGTCATTTCTTGCCGTAATCTATTGACTATAGAAATCTTGCACAGAGAAAATAAAGAAAAAGCTCACCAAACCGTTAAACTTGACTTAAATCTAATTTAATTAATGTTTTGAATAAATCTAACTATCTTGTACTATTTTGAAACTACATTTCTGCAAATTATTAAAGTTACATGGGTATAAATTTAGTTTGTAATATTTTCAGATAATTTTGGAGATCTTCAGAGTTGCTGTTCTATAGTTAAAGCTTGTAACGATTTGGAACTTCCACTATCAGAGAGTCAAGAAAAAAGGTTTCTTCAACTTTTACTAAAGATACAGCCTAAATTAGACTGTCCTAAACCGTTTGAGTTTAAATTTTAGTTTGTGTAATAAACTCTTATGAATATTTTTGTAATTATTTTGTTTGTATATACATAATTAATAGTGTATATTATCTAGAAGATAAATAAAATGATTTTATTTTAACTCTTAGCAATTCATGGATAGAGATTATAATTGTTTGGTGCTATAACCTATAGCAGTATATTAAAGTACATTATACTGAATTAAAAAAAAAATTTATAGATTGTAAGCTAAATTGTGACAAAAAATATGGCAACTAACTGTAAATTGTAATGTTCATTGTTGGTGTCCAACTCATTAATGATTAACAATTAATATGTAGTAATAAATTGCATACAAATGTTGGCATATGTGGGTATAATTTTCATATTTAGACATCTCTTGTTAAGTATGCATTTAGTATGCATTTTAGTATGCACACGTGTATGTGCATTTTGTGTGTGTGTAATATTATATATGTCTTCGTAAATGTTTTAATATTTTGACGACCTCTACAGAGATACAACTGAAGATGGAGTCCCGACTCCGAAACGCGTCTTGAGAACAAGACAAGTAAAGTCACATGACGGAACAAATGAGGTAATTTATTACTACATATTAATTGTTAACTGTAAATATTTGCTCATTCGTTATGGACTCAGGATATACCAAAAATAACAATTTTGTGTGAACTATGTATACTTACATACAATATATATAATTATTGACCAGAGTGTTTATATAAACCTCTGTTTTTAAAATCCTGTATAACTAAAATAGAGGATGAAAATATAACAAAGAAGAAAAAAATAAGTGGAGAAGTGTTGATAGAAAATATTAATGAATGTGCCAAAATAAATAATATACCACAGCTTATATATTATTAAGAATGATGTACTAATCTACAGATATTATTTTTAGCAAATTTGAACATGTTGTTTTAAACTTACCAATCCTGTTAATTTTTTTAATGAGGAGGGAAACCTTACACACAAAGTATGGGAGTATTCATGACTTCCAAAAGGCTCTTTGCCTGAGAGTATATCCACTAAAACCCACCTTTTCTTTCCTTATCATCTTTTCATTCTACTGCTTCTTGCTGAAATCCTTGTTAAATCCTGTTATCCTACGAAAAGCTTTAATTGAAGATTGAAATTGTAACCTCTCAAAATTACATTAAAGATTTATTTTAAAGCTGTATTTTACAAAAAAAAAAAAAAAAAAAAAAAAAAAAAAAAAAAAAAAAAAAAAAAAAAAAAAAAAAAAAGGCAATTTAAACAGATATTTTTAAAAGGTTTTTCATACCTTAAGGTGACAAATTATTTCTTTGATATTTTACAGGTTAAAGTTGGTACTAGTATCATTTAAACTCTTCAGGTTGCCAAAATTATGTCACATCTATAACTATGGGTGTAGCATATTTAACTGGTAGACTTAGTGTGGTTAAGAACTAAGTTTCTCAACGTGGGCAACTTGAAAATTTGGAGATGACATATTATCTCATAAAACCTTCAAACGATAGTGTGAAAATTTTATACTTTTTTTATTGTTCAGTAATTTAAAATTCCTTGTGATTTTGGAAGTAATTGATTTGAAATTTAGAATCTGTTGTTTCTTGCTTGGTTCTTCAACAAAACTTTTGCTCTTCACTGATTTAACACAGAATGTTTGGATAACAAAAATAACAATAAATACAACTCACAACATTGTCACAAAATAAATATTTTTCAACTTTCTAAAACCAATAAAATGATTTTGGTGAAATTTTTTATCATTACCTAGCTTCTGCCGTAGTTTTTGCCATAGTAGTAGTAATAATAATAATGTATAATGTAGTAATAATAATGTGCCATATAATTATAAAACAAAAAGTCCTTACAAAAAATTTTTTTTAAATAATAAAACCAAATAAAATATTTTGTTAAATAAATAAATATTTTTTAAACTAAAGATTTCCTTTTGACTATCAAACTTTAGTAACTTTCTCACCTTAAAATTAAAACTTTTGCAAACTACAACTTTAAATTTAACTCATTAAGTTTAAAACATTTTCTTTATATCAACCATAATAAAATAAAGCAGAGCAGATATATTTAAATTTATATACTTTCCAATTTAATATGAGACTTTCCAATTATAGAGCCTCTCCCAGACATTAAGTTAGAAATTTATTAATGGAAATTGGTTTATTATTATTTTTTCCTTATTCTTAAGTGAAGCCCTTCCTAAATAAATGTAATTTTTTATTTTGTTTTAGTAAATCTTGTTGTTTTATTCATATGTTGTTAGGTGCTGATTTGAAGAACACACTAATCACTTATTGGGAATTTTGTTGTTTATGATTATTAATTTTTTTGGGTAAGACAAAATTTAAATAGGGGTAAGATATATATATATATATATATATATATATATATATATATATATATATATATTGACACTTTCTACGCTTAACGTAATTTCTTCCTCCAAATTTTCTGTTCTTAATTCTTTTAGTCATTTTGGAAAATCAGTAGGCTGTCCATGATGCCACGTAGCTAAATCTCCTGCTGAGGTATCCTCGCTAGTACACAGCTATGGTGTTGATCTCCACTGAGATGGTCGAAACAATTAACCATTTTCACTAATATTTCTAATTACCTTAATTAAACAACCACCCACTTTGTTCTTTAAAACACTTACGCTTATTAAAATTAGTATAGTGCAATCCAACAGCTGAAGTATACCTTCATCATTTCAAATTCTCTCAAGCATGGTGGAAAATAATCGTATGTCACCTGTACCATGCCTCCCCAAGTGTGTATGGGTGACCATCCGCAAATCGGGTGACAAGGTTCTTAATTCCACTCCAAAATGCTTTGATGCCAAATTCCTTTAGATTCAATAGACTAATTTTACATTTTAACATTGGCATGAACTTCAAATATACATTGCATAAACATATTTTCTTTGTACACTTTGTCTCAGAACATTTTACCAATTTAATGTTTTATGAGTTGAATATTTTTTAAACAATTGGCATTTTGTTTGAATAGACACTGCATCTAAGTGATCAAAATTTATTATTCAAAATGGGGTTTATGGGAACCATAATTTGGATACTCTGGCTTTGGAAATATTGAAACTTTTTTTTTTTTTTGGTGACTGGCTCAAATTTAGATTTTTCGAAGATCTCTGAGACCAGAACCAAAAGAATTATTTCCTGAGTCTGTTGCTAAGAGATACAAATGGGTAGTTCTAGGAGAAGACATCCCCAGAGTATACTTTAAATAAGTTATGTCTTCCTGTCTGTTTTTGGAATATTTCATTCTGTCTTACGACAACGAGCAATAGTGGTGTTGTGGTGTCTCGTAAGGGAATAATGTCACTAGTACATGAGTTCTAAGTTGTGTAGTACAGGTACACCTTTTGTCCCTCATGTACAAGGTATATGACCTTGAAAATCCTGCTAGTAAGAGTCAGTCATTTCAAAGTCCTGAGTATTCATACTTCTGTTAGAAATTAAGATAGTTTTAGTTAGAAGATAGATAAATAATAATAATAATAATAATAATATTAATGTCAGAATGGTGACCAACTGTTGTGAAAGACAAAAGTGGAACAATAATTATGATGAAATGCTTACCTTGCAAAGGCATTCAACATTACAAACAAGAGGGGGCTATATAAGCTCTTGGACAAAAGGAGACAGGGTCTTTGGATTAGAGGAGGAATCGCTGCTCGAGGCATGTTCGGAAAATAGCCATACTTGGCGAGTAAGAGTAGAGAATGCCCGATAGTTCGAGAGAGCAATATTGGAAGAACTTAGCAAGAAAGATGAGCAAATCATTGTGTATTGGAAAACTTGTAATTGTTTAATACTAAAAGTAAACAGTAAAGTCATAATGGTTGGAACCATTCTGGGTTAATATTTTATGTTATGTTTATCTATTTAAAGAACAGAGGAGAGATAATTGTAATGATAATATGATTACATTAAAAAGTATGACATATTAACTGTGTATATAAAATATAATGAATACTGAGTAGTTATAAACAAAATTGTATTGAGTATTAGGGAAATGCTTTACTCCAGTTTATATATATGATTATAAAATAAAAATTAAAGAGAATCTAGTAAAACTGAACCACTAAATAGATTGAAAATAAAGAACCCAGGTCTAATAAAAGGAATTTCCTAACAAATGGTGTATCGACTGTGCTTTTAGTTTTTTTTTTACCATTTTTTTAAATTATTGAAAAATTAGTAACATAGTTAAAATTATTGTTGAGTTTTGTTAGATTCTTATCGGCCATGGGTTTAGTATTTACTAAACACTTTATTGAAGTAACATTTATATTCAATTTGTTCTACGCTTTTAGGTTGTCAAATTTTTGTTATTTCTGAAGATTATTTTTTGTGTAAATTTGTTTAATCTGTTGATTTAAGACAATGATTGAACTTTTTCCAGAGACTGTTGACCTTAACATAATTTAGTTCTTAAGAAAATGTAAGTTTAAACGGTGGTTTTTATACATTTCTCATTTTTTTTTCCTTTTCAATAAATGTATAACAATAATTATGATAAATTTATATTTATAATCCAAACATCTTTTGATAATTAGTTCCAAATTTTAAACATCCTACAAATAAAAAATTGATCTAAAACACGTTTCTTTGCTTAAAACTTCCTACCCCATACACCCCTTCTTGCGATTATTGACTGTCCTGTTTTTGGCCAAAACTTTTATGGCCAGCCTACAATGAGTATATACTTTTATTCCGTATTATTTAGCTGGCTTGTTTCTAATATACTGCCTGAAGAGGTATCGCCCTCTAAAGGCCTCTAACATCTCATCCACTGTAATGTATTCACTCACTACAAAGCTGGTCTTGCATTTTTCCACTACTCGATCAAAAACCTCTCGGATTGGAGCTAGTTTGTCCAGTATTTTTTTGTTGTTTTCTTGTTGTGGAGTCATCAAACCTTATGTTCCTGATTAAAAATTTAAATCCCTTCAAGTTCATATTATTTCTAAAAATATCTACTCCAAGGCCATTGGTCGCCCATAAATCTTCGCGATTCAAATGTGAGGCTCTAAGAACACCAGTCATAAAAAAGAGTCCAATAAATGATTCTATCTCACTTTTAGATGTGTCTCGGGCATCATGTTCTCTTGTAATTTCTGGTCGCACTTTTTCGATTCGTTGGTTTGTGAATCGAACCACATCATCTAAAATGTCGTCAGTAATTAGCATTTTCCAAGCTTCCAATGGTGAATTTGGTTTATTTTGTGGTCTCACTCCAGGAAGACGACAAACGATATTAAGAGCTGGTGTTCTAGTATGTATATTTCTTTGGGGACAATGTACATCCCATGTTGTTATTTGGTCTTTACCAATATACTAGGGTCCACAGACTACTTCTTACTCCTCTCCGGCAGATTCTTCTGAACATGAAACTTCTTTTTGTACTTCAATTTCATCCTCCTGGTCATCATCCAAAGCTAATTCATCAATTGGTTCAGGCGCAGGCTCATCAACAAAGAAGTTGCGTCTAACAACACCCGGGTTTATTTTTCTCTCCTCTTCTCTGGCATCTTCCTTGTCAACACTCTTTAATAGTCTTAAAATATCTTCTTCACTTCTTATAGCCATTATATATACAAGTCTGATTCACTAGTCTATATACAACACTTGTTAAAAAGTCTAATTACTTAAAAAAAAAAAAAAAACGAAACTTATAAAAGTGTAAAAAAACATCACCGAGAGAGCGCGCACGGTTTAAAAGACCGGTTCTTATGTCACGTCGAGAGGCGCGCCAGATCGTTTAGACAATTGGTTCAGGCGCAGGCTCATCAACAAAGAAGTTGCGTCTAACAACACCCGGGTTTATTTTTCTCTCCTCTTCTCTGGCATCTTCCTTGTCAACACTCTTTAATAGTCTTAAAATATCTTCTTCACTTCTTATAGCCATTATATATACAAGTCTGATTCACTAGTCTATATACAACACTTGTTAAAAAGTCTAATTACTTAAAAAAAAAAAAAAAAACGAAACTTATAAAAGTGTAAAAAAACATCACCGAGAGAGCGCGCACGGTTTAAAAGACCGGTTCTTATGTCACGTCGAGAGGCGCGCCAGATCGTTTAGACAAGGTCTGCAACAATTTCCATCTATGACTGAACTGAAAAAAGTAGGGGTGAGTTCGGATATAGTAGCGTGTAGAGGACTAGTCTATTAGCAGGTAGCAGGTATGTGGAGGGAGGAAGCTCTATGCAGCTTTTGTATAGATATTTTAATTATTTCGTAAAAACCCTGTTAGAAAGACCGTGACGCGCCCTCTCCAGGGTTAACTGATTACGCAAGTCGCAATCACATGATCGGAGTCTGAGTCTTGAGTTGAGGGGTTTATATAGAAGTATTCACATAATTTAAAAGCAAATGTATATATATCCAATTTGCCATTTTAAATTACAGCTGGGGAAAGATTTTTGGTTTTCAAAACACCACATTAACAGAAAACATTAAAAGAAAACAATGAAATCAAGGAATAAGGGGAATGGAGCAATGGACATAACGGTATTTACGAAATTACAACGTTAACAAGGACAGAACGTATTTTCATGCAATTAGTTTTGCCAACGCCAACATAATAATTATTTAAATAATAATATTATATATAATAATTATATTATAATTATTATATTCAGACAAAAAGTAAAATCGGACATAAATAAATAGAGGTTCAATCTTTCGATGGATCGAAATAAAATATATCAATGCATCGAATACATTTGGACCCTTGTAATATATCGAATTGATTCGATGTATTGAATTATAAAGATTGAATGTTTTGGATGCATCGATGTATATCGAATACCCCTGTGTAGAATTCTATAATCTATATTGAGTATATTGTAATATTGTATGGTAATGGGTATCCAAATATAACATAGAAGGCAGTAACTTTTTATTTGATTAGAGATTGATTATGATTATATTAGAATTCGTGCCAGTGTATTGAGTGTAAGAATTAAACTATTATCATGCGTTTATCTCAAGCGCTTTTTGTGCGATTTAAAGATCTTGGCGAACTTACCAAAAAGTATGCCAATTTGCCTGATGCTTTTATAAAACGACGCATGGAGTTGGTAAGGTTATATTAAATTCATAACTTTGTTAAATAGATATTGTAAGAATAGCACCCCTCAGGGGCTCACTTAGAGTTAGTAGGGGTGTAGCAGTTCCAAGTATAGCTGTATTTACACACACATATATAAATAAATATATATGGTTACCTTACCTGACCTTTAGTTCCTTCACATATTTCATGAGACCTAGTGCACATGATTCTGAAATCATAAAACATAGTAATATTTACCTGTTAGAAGACAGTTAATGTGTATACATCTAATGATACACTATTCTATTAGCTATGAAATCTAAAGGCATAGACTCATTGTGTATTCTGAACATCAAATCCAAACTTTTAAATTGCTTATTTTTGACAGAAATAATGGACTGTCAAAAACTAATGAACTAATAAAGGTCTTATGAACTGTTAAGGTCTAATAACGAAAGCCTACGTTAATACGTATGATTACGTTAGTCAAGTTAGTGTGTGTTATCGGTACCTTATTTTCAAACATTATTGATTTCGTAAGACTCTTATAAATAAAATCGCAAAATGCATTTGTTTATTAGAAAATTGGCTATATTAAAGTATCATATCGACTTCACAGTTAGTAGTAGCTAAGTTGCGTAAGTTACGCAATGAGATGTAAATTACCTAGGCGAGGTCTGGTCAGGTGGCTATATATATATATGAACCAAACCTAATAAATAAATTAGTATTTAACATTGAAAATATATATGCGTACGTCATTGTGATAATAGACATGATTCCTTAATCATACAACATCATAATATTAAGCTATAATATGCATGCCTAATTATAGGTATATATATATATATATATATATATATATATATATATATATATATATATATATATATATATATATATAGTCACCTAGCCAGACTTAATGTAACAAGCGATCATACATTCAGTGGCTTGATGAACATAGTCATTAGTATTAAGTTGGCATTCCTAACCTACGTAGCTAGATTTCGTACTTTTATATCTCATTTTCTACTAAACTAATGTATTTCGGGACTTGAAACTTTTCTTCCGACAAATAATATGATCTGATCCCTTGATTATAAGGTAAAACTTTATCTTTAGGCTATATAATTTTGTATATAAAAATGAGGATGAGGTACAACCGATATTTACTAGGGTATACAGTTTACATTTTACATTTTACTTGTTTATACAGTTGGAATGAACTTATGTATGAAACATATTGGTAATTATTTACAAAGGCCGGTACAGGTATTTTTGGCAATTTTTATATTCATTTTCTACATACCTTATTACTTAATAATAAAATAAGTTTTCAATGTGAAGCTAACTTTTTCACCAAAAAATTACAATTTCAAAACTACGAAGTCAATGAATTTATAGGTTACAGCGTAATGACAATGCTTCACATTCATAGGAATTGGAATAGTGTATGGGTTTGACGAATGTGCATTACATCATCACTATGACTAAGAACAGTTTTGTCCAGGTGGACTATTAATATATATACCTGGCCAGACTTTCTGTTGGACGATTGACAGCATTTCATGTGATCTGTGATACCAGATATAATAAAATTGCTGTAATTATAAGTTCTTATATATTGCGTTATTTAAGTTCTTTAGTAACGTTCGAGACGGGAATATGAAGCATTGTCATTACGCAGTAACCTATAAATGTGTTGAAATCTGTATTTTGAAATTGTGATTTTTCGGTGAAAAAGTTAGCTCTGCATTGAAAATTTATTTTCTTATTAAGAAATAAGGTAGGCCTATGTAGAAGATGATTTTAAGAAAAATTGCCAAAAATACCTGTACCGGCCTTTGTAAATACCAACAAAGGTGATTACCTCTTCACCTTCATTGGGTTGAGGGTTGAGAGTTTTACTATGGTTTGGTAACACTTCCACGGATAGCAGCCTGACTGACTAATCTAACTATAATATGCTCATTGGCATATCTTTTTGTCAGACATAGTCGTGGGCATTTCAGTATCGGAAGCACTTCTGCTTCATATGTACCTCTAGTAAAACATGTTCATTGCAGAATATGGAGTGGAAAGAATAATAGACAATATTGATTCAAATTAAGTGAGAAAAATCTAGGAATCTGTCTGCTTGTTAGGTAATTTATTTTTGCAAGCTGTTAGGATCTTTTAAACTGTGTTGGGATTAATATATGTGTAGGATTTCTTAGCCTACCTATTTGATTCAGGCAATGTTGGGAGATGATATTAAGATCCTTAATCTGTAATAATATTCTTGGCATCTTATACTTTTAACAGCTCTTAACTAAAGTTATTGTTACAGAGGGTATTCCATATCTCTAATAAATTGTTGTTTTACTTTTCTACTAAATTTTATAAAGTTTTGTAGCTAGCAATTGGAAGTGTTGTGTTTGTGATATTTATATATCTATATAAACGATGTTTCTTTAGTTTTAAAGTTTAGAGGTTGATATTATGGTCTTTGGTGTATAAGTGAGGTGATGGTGATGTTAGGAATAAAAATTACAGTTGTTGGATTCAAGAAAAATAAATAAATAAACTAACCAAACAATAGTTCATTGGTATGTATTAAAAAATCCGGGATCTACCGTTTACACATAATTAATAATCTTTAGTAAAACCAAAATTCAACAACTTAAAAATGAACAATAAATTGAACAAAAAGACACACTTATCATAATTATGTAAAGGCATGTACAAATCACAAAAGATATTTTATACACCCATCAAAAAATTTTATTAAAAAAAATGAATTACCAAAAACAATAATTTCTTGTCATATAGTAATAAATTTTTAGTAAAAACTAAAAACATGCACAATTTGTTAGGAATAAAAAACTCCAGTTGGGTTCAAAAAAGTATAGAAATAAACTAAGCAAAAAATGGTTCAGTGGTATGAATTTAAAAATTCAGGATCTTTTCCTATAGATTTTACAATCCTTATTTTTATGTTTCTTTAATAAACATGTAATCGTAAGCTAATAAATCGATTGTTCTAAGGCTTCAATCCAGAACCGTCTCAATGATTATGACAAATTTAAAATGACTTCAAAGATTTACTAAATTTCTTTAAACTTTGGGCTTTTTCTCACCCTCTATTATTTGAGCTATCATGATCCTGTGCCATGATCCTCTGTAGTAGGTCCTCTTCACTAATCAGCTTGATTGGCCAAGGCACCAGTTTTCAGTCCGGCAAAGTCGCTGCCTCAATCCAATCCCTTTGTTGATAGATTGACCTGGTTTCCTCTCAACTAGGAGCTTTATATACTAATTAGTCATTTGTAAGGTTGCAGTCCAAGCAATTATCTAACTTTTTGTACTTTGTTGTAATAATTGTTTATGTTCTTCTATATTATATTGAATGGACTTAGAATATTTTCTACTGACTAGTTAGAATTAAAATTAATCTTAAACCTTAAATCCTAAAGTGACCAAAATGGTTTTTCATTTTTAAATCAACAAAAGTTTTTATTTCATTAAAAAATTAAGTTACAAGTGTTAATAGTGCATTGTTAAATGCATCTTACATAATAATTGTATTTATTGAATACGAAATTGTTGGTGAATTTAGAGAATTAAACTCATTCCCATTCAGTTCTGTAAACTGGAATATTGACAATTCCTCTATCTGCAATTACATTACAGGTAATATGAAAATTAATAAAGAAAAATAAATAGAATGAAGTCATATTGTAAGGATCATTAAATCATACTCATTTCATGGGCTTGGGTGTATATATATGAAAATATTGTATAATATTTAATATCTATTTTTATTACGGGGCTTAATGTAAATATTATTCTGATATTGTACAAATTTTCTCTTGGTTATTATTTAAGTTTTGTTTTATTTTAATTTAATTTGAATTATTTTTGAAATAAAAACTTATTTTTTCTTTCAGATTGAATATCGGACACCTCGGGGTTTTCCACAGTACCTACCTCGCACAGTAGGAAAAAAAAATTATTATATTGGTAAAAATCGTCCTTGGACTTTTGAATATATTTCTGATAATGAAAAGAGGAAAGGAAAGGTTTATGTTGAACCTCTGAGAGATTGGAGTTTTTTTAAAGGAGACAGAGTAAGTATTATCTCATGAAACATATTTCATATTATTTTATCTTAGCCCTAGGCTATTTCTTTCCATTTTAGAACCTTTGCAAACATCAAATTTTTGTTTTATGTAATAGGGTGTACAATATAGAAATATTCACCATTTGAATAAGCATTAGAAACATTTATAAAATATTATAAACTAACTACAGTAAAACCCCAATTAACCGGAATAATGGGGGCAGGACCGTTCCTGATAACCCATTTTTCTGGATAATCAAATGTTGGTATTTCAAGGTTAATTTCAGAAAAATATGCATACATATTGTAGGTTATGCGTTTATTTTAGGCCGTTCCGGTTAACCCGGGTTCCGGTTTAACGAGGTCCGGTTAAGCGGGGTTTTACTGTAAAATTACTTCTTTTCTTAGAACATAATGTTGCGAGTTCAAGTAGTATTTAGAATATAAATAAATAATAAAGTTATAATCAACAAGATGAACAGAAGAAAACAAACATGTAGGCATTCAAACATTGATGTAAAACCCAATATTTATTCTTGAGTTAAACCGAACTGTAAGGTGGTAAAGTTTGTCATTGACTCAAATGATCTAAATGATTATGTTTGAAACTTATGGAGTTTGATATAATTAAAACGATGTTGTTTTCCCTCCAAAAAGTTGTTTTGTGAAGAGTCGATAGGTGTATTAGAATCAGAAAGCTTTGAACTACTAAATTAGTTGATGTGGCTAACACGTGATTGTCAGTACTGGAAAGTGGATCATTGATTTATGAGGTTTGGCTTCAAAACAAAAACTATAACAGCTGTTCTTTCAATTTGATTTTTGTTATCACCTTTTATTGTTGATTTAAAGCAAATTACAGCCTATTTGGTTAGTAGGTATAATTTTATAATTTTTTCAAACAAAATTTTTGTGCTAGTGGCTAAAAAGAAATTTTGAAGATTCTCCCGCCTAAAATTACAAACAAACGAATTGGTAATTAAAATGTTCCAACTTAAATTGGTTTATCAAAGCTTGATTTTTGTCATATAAATTTGTCCAAAGATTTCCAATATACAAAGTTACTTAGATATAGGTATGTAATTTGCTTAAATTTTTTGTTACATGGATTTTATTCAAAATCTGTTAGTTTGTGATATAAGTTGGTAAGTTGGACTTGATCACTGCACATGACAGATTATCTGTTACTAGACTTATGTAAGTTTAAAAAATTTATTTTAACAACACTTTTTTAAAAAAGTGTCATTTTCTACAACTTTATATTATTTTGAATAATATTTTTTTTGTGAGTTAAGTTTAGTTAATTTTGAAAACATAAAAGCAAGTTACTACAATTTTATATAATTAAATGTTGGTTAGAGTTATAATTTTGAAACTAAGTAAAAGGAAGATAGAAAAAAAGAGAACAATGTTTTACACATTATTTCTTAAAAATACTAAAATCTAATGTGTACAATGAATTCTAGAAATACCTGTTTTTTTCCATAGCTAAGACCAACGTGTGTATTTTTAGTGTCAATAAAATAACAAATTGATTTGGCAATATCAGTTAATGCAAAAGGTAGACTACATTTATATAGAGGAAATAATTGTGCCTAAACCATATTCATATAATTATACACAGTCAAATATTTTTGTTTTGTTTTGGTTTTAAGGAAAAAGAAACCATTGAGATTATCATCACCTCAATTAAATATTTATCTCTTCATACACAATTACTAAGATTTATCACTTACTTCTAGTATCAAGACACAGCTGAGTTTTCAAGTTATTCTAAACGCTCAAATATATCATCTGGAATTTTATCTCCTTGAAGAAGTCTACTGCTTCCTCCAATTTAGATTATTTAAATACTGAATTTTACTTTCTAGGCTTTATTATCAAAACAAAACTTGAACACAAAAAGATAAATGGTCTCCTTACCTTTTCCTCTTCTCTGGAGTTGATTGACTTGCCTGGCCCCTCGAATCTTATTTACCAAGTCACCAATATTCTCTCCAGCAAGCCTCCTACACTCGGCCCCTTCCCAAAAACAAGCTCTTTAACTGCTGAACCAAAATCTACTTATGATCTCTCCATGAAAGAGACTGTCCAACTTGGCTGTTTTTCACAACAACTGTGTAATTTTCATATCAAATATTGAGTAGACCAGCAGCTTAGTCAGCATTTACACAATTTCTCACTTTGTGTAGCCAATTCATATAACTAGACCTCTTGGCGTACTTATATTTTAAAACTATAAATATATCTCATGTTTAATCACTATTCTGATAATGTTTTATGTAACTCAATCTTAACATCACTATAGCCCTCTGAATGTAGTCCCGAATGGTATAAAACTCTTCCTTATTTGGATCTATTGAATGTATTTCTTCATCTGCGGACATTTTATCTTTCAGTTCTCTGAAGTATGTCTCAATATGCTGTCCTTCAGTTACTAAAAAATCTATTACAAATAGGTATGATAACAGTATAGATGCTTCATAGACAAAGTGACCAGGACAAGTTTTGAAATGAATGAATAATTTCATATATCTGTTGAAAGGGTCAAAACATCAGTTAATATTGGTATACAAACTATTCGAAGAACCTATATATCGAGCCAATCTTTGGTTCGGACATTATACTTTGTCCCTGCACGGTTGGAGTCTTTTTCTGCATCTGCTCATGTAGCTGCCACTCCCGCATACTTTCATAAGGAGAGATTTTTTTAATGAGTTTATATTAGTCTATTATCATAATTATGCTATTAAAACATTAAGCCTTTTTTAACAGTCCATTTATCTCAAGTATGCCAAATCAAATCTTGATTTTCTGTTATTTTTTAATACTTTAAATGACCAATGAACACATTTTTTCTTTGTACTTTCAAATGAAAATCTCTCTCTCTCTCTCTCTCTCTCTCTCTCTCTCTCTCTCTCTATATATATATATATATATATATTATCTAGTTTTAGACATCGTAACAAAAGTTGATTTATACTGTCGAAACGTCGTGTATTATTTTTTATATATACACAAATGTCCGATAAAAACACATTAATAATACTAGATTGTTTTTATAAGGGTATCCAATAAATAACCAAAATTAAAATTCCGATTTTATCAAAATCGGCACCAACAATCGTCATAAAATGTTGCAAAAATGTATCCCATCTCCCCAATAATGATAATAAGGATAATAATAATTATTATCAGGATAAACCAAAAATAGGGGTTTTTGTAAACGGCAATTTCTCAAAATCAGCTCCACGAATTTCATTCAAATTTATATAAAATATGAATATTAATGTCCCAAACCAGAGCATTTAATCGCAAGTAAAATCAAAATACTCGATATATATTCATTCTCAAGGGTTTGATACTTTGTATAGAATATATTGCGTAATTGAAATTAATATATTTACTTCAAAAGCTTGTGCCACATATTTGATGATGACAAAGCTTTAGAATAATATTTACGTCTTTGCTAAATTATGGGTTGTTTATCTCTCCCTACAGATAAATTGTTGTGTTTGGGAGTATTTTCTAATCAGAGTATATTTATGTGGTCTCCATCTTAAAATAATTTTAAAATATCTCCAAATTCAAATGTTAAATTTAGCATGTCACATTAAAATCCAAATTTTACTACAAACAGATATGTAATTTAGATGCTATACTGTTCACAAAAATTATATATACATGTATAAATAGTTTTTTAAAAATGGAATAATATGTTTTTAATCATTTGGTTATTGAAGTTTCCACAGGTATAGCTCATTACAGTTGATTATCCAATAACTTAAATGAACATAATGAGATGTATGTTGTAATATTTTTACATTCACAACTTTCATATTAATGTGTTATATAGGATGTCTAAAAATTATCAGACCTTTTTTATTTTGTAACTTCCACTTTTTATTAGTTTGCCGACCAATGGTTTCGCCTGCTAAGGCATTGACGAGGCTGTATTACAGAAAATGAAAAACAGAGAACCTTAATCTAGTTTTTGTCAATGCCTTAGCAGGTGAAACCATTGGTCGGCTAGACTAATAAAAAATGGAAGTTAAAAAATTAAAAAATTGTGTTTTATTATCTTTATAAATCACTTTTTTGTGATTACAATATTTTTCTTAAAACAACTTTTTTGTTGGAAAAGAAGGATGGACAAATTTAAATAGTATAATTTTTTTCCAAGGTCGAAATTCTTGTAGGCAAAGACAAAGGAAAGCAAGGAACAGTGGTACAAGTGATACAAGAGCGTAATTGGGTGATTGTAGAAGGTTTGAATTGCAAGTTGGAACAGATAGGAGAAACTAAAGATAATCCTGGAATGTTTATGCAAACAGAGCAACCACTTTTGGTGACAACTGAAGTTTCTCTGGTTGACCCTACAGATATGTGAGTAATGACTTCTTTATACAAGGATAGGCTAAAAAGTAATGCATACATCATGCTTGTAGAATTTTTCAGTCACTGGATAAAAAAAAACTTGTTACACATTGGGAGAAATGTGTTAGACTTAACAGCAACCTCGTTTAAACGGACTAACTGGGACTGGAATCAGTCCAGAAAATCAGTTATCTGGATAAACAGGAAAAAATTAGAAAACGCAATAAAATATTTTGTAGTGACAAAACTTAATGTTTATATCACTGTACATAAACACTACAACATATTTATATAATATTTATATACAACTTAAGTTTTGCTTTACAAACTATTGATCTATTTTTTTGTGTCACTTTGGTGCAACGTTTAAAAGCAGCACAATCGCGTAGTCATTTCCCTATCATAAGTTCAGTCAGTGTGGTTATCCACCTCTGACATGTTATCTACATATGTCTTCTCCAATTGCACACCATCTATATCCACATCCAACTCCCCCTTGCTGCCTTCTTCTTGAGTAGATGTGCATGCTGCGTCGATCTCATTAGTCATTATACCAAAGCCACATTTGATATCAACATTTGAGCATCCGTTGATTTTGGGGAACATTTAGAACAAGTGTTCTTCAGAAACAATCATTTCACTAATCATTGATTTCCAAATCATCAAATCCCTTACTAAAAACAGAATTTGTTATAGTATTCATTTTCAACAAAACCTATCTTCCACGACTTAGACAAATAATAACTGTTTGAACAATCAAAACTCAACAATAACCACCTAGCATCAGTCCGATGTCCAATGTATCTTGTCAACAATCACAATCAACAGTCACATACATTGATCCAATCTACAATTAACTTAATCTTGAACAAACAAATCCTGTCACTGAATTTAATCCGCTGATAATTTATTTTTCAGAACATGAAGAATTGAAATAATTATTTAAGCTTTTCACTTGTAAAAAACTGTTACAGAAAAAAATTAAAAAAACTGACCTGTAGACCATCTATTACAGAAGCTTGTCACCAATTTTCACAACGAAACAATACACAAAACTACACACAAGCAAAATCAGGAGCAATACGGAAAAAAAGTCTATCACTGATTATGTCGTATCTACTTCATCATACTTTCATATCTCTACTTTAACCATTGCAATTATTTATTTAGGATTAAAAATATATGTAATAAATAAAGTAATAAAACTAAGAACACCTCCTAGAAATTTTCCTCAACTTTAAAACAATGTCGAGGACAACATTTTTTCAGAGTGTTAATAATTGTTAGGAACAGTTGTTAGGAATAATTGTTAAAACTATCAAATATAATTTTTTTATTCCATGTCCCAAGACAATATACAGTAAGCAGCCTATTACTTTGAAATATATCTAAAAGTATCACAATAGCTGAATTTAGACAAAATACCTAGTTTGTTAACCTGGCCAGTTATATATACCCACCATGACCTATAAAGGGGGTCAGTCATAATTGAATGGTGTTAGCCGGAGGCACTGCTTGTCAATTAATCAAGAACATTGATCAGTTGTTATTGAAAAGACTACCAGTGACAGTAGGCTCTGCTCATCGGTTGACCAAAGAGCATTGGTTGGAACTATGCCAGTACTTACAGAAATAGAGGTGAGCAAACTGACAGTGTATTCTTAAATGAATTTAATTAAAGAATGTAGACTCATTTGAATTTTATAATATTTCACAATAATATTCAGCTTGCTCTATCTTGGGACTACTAGATATAGTTTACAATAAAGGGGATTAGATGTCAATAATGTATTTCTTGGAATTATAATATAACTGAACCACTGATGGGTATATGAATTTTATTTAACCATTAATCGCACTATGTGAAATAAATAACTTTCATAATAATAAATATAGTCCAAGATAACAGTCATAACAATTTTTCCAAATGCTATTTGAAATGCTCACTAGCCACAGAATCACTTGAGATGCTCTCACCAGCCACAGTTAATTGCCATATGCCATGGCGATTTTAAAAACATTGTAACCACCTCTGGCCAGCTGTAAAATACGGGTCAGTATCTGGTAGGTTTTTATTTAAACTTAAAGCTTTTTGAGCTAAAATCGGACCAGAAATCGGAACACTACGTTCTCGCTGAGAACTGTACCACTTGAACAACTCATTCATTGTCCAAGGTTTCATTTTTTGCTTTTTTAATTGTTCTACGGCCCTCCAAACACTGTCTTTTGTTATCATTTTAAAACAAAAATTCTCAATTTAAAAAAAATTTCTTCCAATCAGACAATGTTGAAGTCCCTACGCCTTGTTCAATTTTTTCTACTGTTTCTCCCTTGTCTGATCTATATAAGGCAGTTTTCGTTTTGACACCATTTTCACACACTAAAACTCTCCACTATTGACAAAATGTTAGAAAACACTGTCTAATCTTATAGCGACTTAAGACAGTACTGACAGACAACTGAGTGACTTTTATGCTGTACTGAAAATGTGTCAGAATGACATTTTTTCTTACCATAGAAGGTTGAGTGGGGTGTTAGGAATAAGTTAGATGTATTGTTAGAATAGTGATTAGGCAAGAGATTAAGAATGTAAGTAGGCCAGGAGGTTTAGTTATGCACAAAGTGAGAAGTTGTGCAAATGCTAATTAGTCCTGCTGGTCTAATGAATATTTAATGTGAAAATCACACCGTTGAGGAGAGGAGATGGAAAGGTTTTATGGAGAGGTTTTAAATAACCAGGGAGGACAAAGAAAAAGGCTTTTTCTCTGGGATCAGCCTAGTGGCATGGTCTCTCACATGGGGGACATTTTGGTGCAGCGACTAAAGGCCCAAGTGTGGAAGATCCTGGCATAGGTAAGAACACTGGTGAATTGGAATTCTGAAACTTGAGAGTTCACATAGTCTAGAGTCGCTTAATTCCGGAGAAGAAGACAGGTAAGGAGGTCATTTCTCTTTTTGTGTTTGTTTTTGAGGACAAAGTCTAGAAAGACAAATATTCTAAACTGGAGGAGCAACAGATTTTTTTGGAAATAAGATTGTGGTCGATAGATTATGGAATAATTTAAGCTCAGCTGTTTCCGTAAGGTAAATGTAAGTGATTATCCTAATAATTGTGTGAGAAATAATAAATACTTGATAGTGTTCCAGTAAATATAGGGATATGTTTTATATGTAATAAATTATCTCTTGCCTTAGTTGATATTCTAAAGCGATTTTATTATTTTATTTGAATCCGTAGAAAATAAATATATGAAAAAATCAATTATTCATAAGAGGAGATAGATCAAGGGCGGGACTACTAGACAAAGGATCTTCAATTTTCTTTCCCTACATAACCTAAACCTTGTCCACTCTCAAAGATGTGCATTTTAGTGATTATTCTGCTTAACTCTACATATAAAATATGTACTGTATATATTAGATTGTAACTTGAAACATTTAAATTGGTCCTCATAATCTAGATTTAGGATTAAGTGAGGTGCGAATAAATGTGGCTTTACTGTATTTTGGACAATAATATATAGTTTTGAAGATAAACAAAAATGAAATTTTATTTAATTTTTGCCTATCTTGTTATTTCTTTTTGTTTTGTGTTCTACAAGCATGTGTGTATTAATTTTCAGCCTACTCTCTTATTTGGCATGAGAATGTACTAAATATTCATTTGTTTAACTACCTTTTTATAAATTAAAAAAAAATTAATGATGAAGACAAATCTCGAAAGATGCATGTGTAATTCATAAATATTTATGTTTCAGGCTATCTGCACCAGTGGAGTGGAGATACACTGAAGAAGGAGAGAGAGTGAGGGTTTCTGTAAGATCTGGTCGTATTATACCTATTCCTAAACAGAGTCTAGAAACATATGATTATAAAACTAAAAGAACTTATAAAGGTAAGAATTAACTATTGTCCAAATTTCAGTCAGTGTTTGAAATCATTTCTTATGAATAAATGATTTATGATTGGTATTAACCTCATAAAATTTTGTATGAAATACCTCATTATATAAAATGCTGTAAAAATAAAAATAAATGATGTAAATACATAAATCAGTTTACAGTTTGAATAGGAGAAATTGTGTATATATTTTTTTATGTAATCCATATGTTAGAAAAGGTTTAGTTATCTTTTTTCTCTAAATTTATTATGAATAATGACCGAATATTCTGAATTCTAAATAGTTTTCTGTAATATTTGATTTGTTGTCATAATAGTACAGTTATAGAAAGTTGTATTCATTGTTTATTTGTGTTGTGGCTATAGCTCGCCCGGTTTACCAGATTTCTGGCATTCCAGTAGAGTTGCACTATGTTTTGTGAACTTTGTAAATTACTGCCTAGTATCTGAAGGTGTTCTCCAGTCATCTTTGACTCGGTCTCATGACACAAAGGTCATTGCTTTGAAGGGTAGACTTTAAGCCAGTAGGGGTGTGCAATAAGGTAGTACGTTTAGTATATTTAGTATTAAGGTGGAACAATGCCACAAACTGTCTCCAGGATTCGTACTTGTTCCTCTCCCATTCCAGACCTATGTACTCACAAATTTTACCACTAGAGCTGTTCCTAATTATTACTTGTGAACTTGTGTTTGGCTAGGGAGGCTATCAACCACCTCTTTCCCTGGTTTTCCAACATGTTATTAAGTTTTTGGAGAGTTTGTACTATTTGTTGGATGTCTTTATGGTTAAAGTATGATCATATAGTTTGTATTGTTGATTTGAAATTTGTCAATATTACAATGTTAAAAAAAGAAGAAAAATTATACAAGACCTATATGTTTATACAGTAGAACCTCTACGTAACGAACTTCTATATAACGAATTTTCTCTGTAACGAATTTAAAAAAAAGACAAATGAAATTCCATTTAAAAATGTTTCCATATAACAAAGGAAATCTTCCATATAATGAATTAAAATGTCCGAAAAAAAAATCCAAAAAGTAATTTTTATTATTAAAATTTATGTAATGGTGACAAGGAGAGCCGCCATTGAAGAACCCTCATCTGTCAGCGAGTTAGTATGAGTCACAGACAGCTTGCGGCTCCGGATTCCCCCTCTTTCTCCCCACCTTGGCGGTACTGGCGGCGCTCGTCTGTATATCTGATCTCTCAGTATAGACTGAGTTGTCATTGAGAACAGAGCATTCGCAATGTCTAAACGGAAGGCTTTAAGTGTAGCAGATAAAATTAACATTTTAAAGGATGTCGATCACGGCATACAGAAGAAACTTATAGCACAGAAGTATGAAATTCCTCCAAGCACTTTCTCAACAGTAAAAAAAATAGGGATGCAATTTTGAAGTGTCAGGAAGCTGGAGGAGAAGAAAGAATAAAATACAGTTTAATAATTTTAAACAGTTTCCTTGTTATTGATCTGATTACTATTATATTAAAGACGTCTGATTATTACAATATACAAAATACCGTACGTGGTGATAAAGGACCCGTTTAATTTATTTTCTAGTTTTTAAACTCACTAAAACCGATTAGAGTTGTCATAATTGTACCGTGTTTGGACTCATTTTGCGAGAAATAATATTTAGAGTTCAGTAATTAGAGTAAAAATTAGGTAAAGTTAAAATCTAGAAAAATTTTATTTTGTAGCACAAGGGTTAGTTGGTGATTCATAGAAGAACCATTAGCGGCAGTTAGGCCGAGCCGCGCGTGTGAATGTGTCTGTCGGCACTCTTCAATAGAAAACAAAAAATAAGCTAGTTCAGAGAATTGCAGAATGTACATTTCCGGAGAATAGGATTTGTTTACTAGTTCCCACGATCCCCTCCCTAATATTAGTCGACTCAGTAAGTTAGTCGGCAAACTTTACAAAGAAATACAGTAATCAGCTGCTTCTAAGATAGTCGACTATTTTTACAATTAATACAAATAATACAAAAAATAACACAAGTTAAATACTGCAGTATTTCTATATGTTATTTTAGAATTTTTGGTAAATTGTTGAAATAAACTTTGTTCATTCTCCCACCATTTCAAATGTAAGCAACCAACAACAAAATTAACACAAAAACAATTAAAACTTAACAATAATCAATAGCAATAAACAATAACGGAATAAACCAACAACGAAATTAACAATGTAATGAATAAAAAACTACTCTACAATACTGTATGTAAATTGTATCAAAAACTGAAAGAAACTGACAAACCACTCACTTGTGATGTTTGCACTAGACTGAACGTGAAGAAGTTTCTTGGCATCGGTGTTTCAGGTAGCTGGCCTGCATGGAAAAATCAATAATTGTATGACTCATCTGAAGGTTTTGGCATCGGTACACTTTGGGCTTTGTTTAACTGACAGAATACAATTGAACCTTAGATCTACAGCTCTGTAATGTTTAAAAAAAAATTTTTTAATACTACATAGTACTTCGTAAAATAGTAGGGATACATTTAATCATTTGATGTAATAGGCCTGTGTTTAACTAGAGTTTGATTGGAAGTTGGTTCTTTCACAATTTCAGTATATACTAAAGGTATTCTAATAAGTATTTACAATTCTCAAAGCTTTATACTTTGATGTCCACCATGTTAACAGTTTATATATTTTCATTGTTTGGTTGCAAAATAGTCACTAATATTTAGTTGATAGATAGATAAATGCTTTTATTTAGGAGGGCGAAGTTAAGACCATCAGGTCCTTTTTACTACTTAACCTATATAAATAAGAATTAAATACAATATAATCAACACATCGGAAACTATTAATTAGTTAAAAGTAAGATATTTTAATTAAATTAATAAACTTAAAACAAAATGGTCAAAAAAACAAAACTGAAAAACATTTAAAAAAGAATATAATATAAAATTTTAAATAAAGTTATGTTTAATTATGATTGATAAAGAAAATTAATATCATTATAATATTATAATACAAATAATATAAATTAATAATAATTTTTCTTTAGATAGAATAAAACTAGAACACAAAATCTCACAAAACTTAATGTTTACTTAATCAAACACGTTTCAACGACAACATCGCCATCCTCAGTAATAGATGATCTACAATAACTAAACTATGATTAACCTAGCACTGTGCCAAAGCCTGTTTTTATACACAACTAAAGGGGGCGTGGCCTAAACCTATTTTCTAATATTAAGGCGCTAACAAGTGCCTCGCAGCGTTCTAAATAACTTAAGAGTTAACAACTAACTAATACAATATTCTGAACTAATCTTATATTTAACAATTCATTTTACATTTTACTTTGTATCAAGCCTAATCCATTATTTATAGTTATTTTACGATACTTGTTAATATAAAAAGTTTCCCACGCATCTATTGTGTTAAATTTAGTAACCTTTTTCAACAACACAGAGTTTTCTATTTTGAAATAATGTTTTTCTTTTAGCCATAGCTGATTTATCAGGCCTATTATATTTGAAGTGGGCAGTGTTATTTTGCTCTTATTCTGACATTTTGTTTTGTTTGGCGCATATATATCTTCGGACTTATTTCTTAATTTACACAATAAATTCCTGATTTATCTTGTTCTTGAATTTTATCTTTTGAATTTCCTAGAATTTTACAAAGATTATTCTTGGCTGACATTGCTACATTTAAATTTGCATATTTTCTTAGTGATTTTTTTACAATATTTGACATTGGAGGAGCAAATGCAGTTTTAACCTATCGTTGTCATGGCATACTGCCCACAAGAATACTTCTCGTTTCCTTAATTTTCTTACATTTCGCTTTCTTTATTATATTATCTATTTATGTATTTTTTTGGATAACCATTATAAATGCATCACCATAAATATATTGAAGTTCTTTTTGTAACATTCTTTAGACAGAAATAAGTTTATTAACCAGTAAACCATAGAATTGAAAGCTGTTCTTTTATGCACGGGTGAATGGTGTGAATGCTTAGTTATATCTGTGTGTGTGTGTGTGTGTTGCGACGGTTTGGGAAAAGCCAAACGTCTCAAGTCCATTTAAAACAAGTTAAATTCCCGCGATAAAGCATAGTGGATGAGGGACGAGGGGGAGCGATGACGTCACGGCAACAGGTGTCGAACACTGCATGTTGAATCGTGTACAATCGTTCTGTCTGGTTTCTTATTTTATTAAAATATTAAATTATTAAAATAAATTAATGTACAGTAGAATCAACCGATTAAGAATATCGAAGAATAAATTTAAAAGTATTTAAAACAAAAAAGTTATTCAAGTTTTTATAGGGGCTCAAAAACCTAAAATTTGGAAAAAACGTAAATTCAAAATTCAAAAAACGTAGAGTCATAACTCAGAGGGGAACTAATAATAATCATAAATAAAAAATATGAATTAATAATAATTAACAGGTGAGAATGGACTTAGAAAGTCATTCTTGGGGAGTTTTTTGGAATTTTTGAGTTGAAGGGGGGATCATTTAAAAAATAATAATAAGTACTATTGTAGAGACCACAATAGGGCACAATAATAGGTACTTAGAATCAAATTTGAAAATAAAATAAGGGAGATATAATAATTACAAAACTTAAAACTTCAAAGCCCAAAAGCGGGTAAAATAAACGTTAAAGGGGTAAAGTAACATGATAATTATATGTATTTAGTATGTAAAATTATAACACACCAAAGCAGAAGTAATAATATATAATGGGGGGGTTTTTATGAACATAAACTCATACGACACAAACTTAAGGACTTCAAAGGCGAATAACTCGACAACCAAACGAGTTATGTAAAAAATAAAAACATAGTTTTTCGTCGTAGTAGAAGAGGAACAAGATTTCGTCAAAAGAATTTTGAGAAAGGACTTATCTCAAAATTTGAAAAGAGGAAAAATCAAATTTCGGGAAAAGGGCGATAACTCGCGAACGAAGCGTAGTAGAGCGATGAATCAAGTTCCACAAGACCCACAAGATGGAAAGGAAGAAGAATCCGAAAGGAACTTTAAAATCGGTTCGTGCGTTCGAAAGTTATAGCGAGTTGAACGAAAAACGTCAAAAGTAGAGATTTTCATGCAAAAACATGAAAAGTTGCGTGCGCATCTTCAAGCAGAGTCTAAAGTCAGAAACATCATGTTGCCAACTTGGATCAAAGATAACGTTAAAGAAAAAATACTATAAATTATTAATTAAAAGGTGTTTTAATTAATAATTAAGGAAGAAAACTATTCATTAGTCAAGAAATATGACTAATAAAATATATAGTGTAAATATTTCAGACCAAAAGGGCCTGAAAACACATAATATAAGGAAAATACCTTTTTCCCAAAAAGGGAGGAAAATTGGCTCCAGAAAAGTGGATTAATTCCCACTGACAGGGAGACCGAGATTTAACCGTCGAAAGACGGTTACTTTTGATTTGGAATCGACGCTGAAAGGACGTTTCTTCTGCAACCGACTCTGAGCTGAGAGGAAGATTCAACTGTCACTCTACTAATTGGACTTAGAATAATTTCAACTTTAATCGATCTTCAAGGCGACTTAGAAGAATTCGATACCAGCATTCAACTACATAGCAGCTTACAGACTCTGGATAGAAAACATCACATCACCATCATCCTAATAATACAACAAATTCCAAATCCAACTAGAACTTCTATTAAAGTGTGAAGGTATCTTATACTTAAGGAATAATTCGCAAATATTAACTTCTTTTCAAATATAACGTCATTAGGGGAATTATTAAAAATTAAATTCATTTTTAAACCTCTGCTTTGGTGTTAAAAATAATTAATAATTTAAATGCGACTTTTTCAGGACAGGAAAAACTGTTTGTGGTTCTGTCTGAAAAGTCAAGCGTTGTTATTTTGTTTAAGATATAGAAAATATTACATTAATTAATTTTGTCAAATAAATAAATAGTTGTGTCATTGTTCAATTAAATTGTTTGGTGTGATTAAAAAAGTTTTGAATATAAAATTTTTCTGTGCAAAAGAGAAAATAATATACAAATAATTCATTTCTAAATTTTGTTGTGTTTTTAATATATATCCATTCTGTGTATGCTATTAACCTTGTTTTAACATAAATTTTATATATGTGCTCTGGTAATATAATTTGAAAATTTTAAAAGTTATCATCAGAACTTAAGAGCCGATTTCTCCCAAAAGGCACGACCTTGGAGAGAGAGAGAGTTAATCTTAAAAGATTTAAATAATCGAGCATTGAGATAAAATTCAGGGAATTTTGCGTTAATTAAAATTTGGTAAGTTTATGAGGACAAGCTCATACTTATTAGAGCCAAGAGTTGCAAAATCTTTGATTTAAAAAAGTAAAAGTGAGCACCTTGGTCTTGCCCGCGCTTGCTCTGAAAAGTAAGGTGGTTCGCCCAGTCGGTGGTGATCGTACAGCGAGTTTAAGAGTTCGTGATAATAGTGTTCCAAAAAAGGGAACAAGAATCTTAAATTCGTGAAGTCACACAGAGAGGTGCAGCGTGGCAAGTGGCGCCCAACGTGGGGCAAGAAGAACCCTACTCGAACCCATTACCGAAGCGAGGCGCAGCGCGGCAAGTGGCGTTCCAACGTGGGGCAAGAAGAACCCTACTCGAACCCACTACCGAAGCGAATCGCAGCGTGGCAAGTGGCGCCCAATAGCGTGGAGCATGAAAAAGCAAAGTTTTGGAACAAATTTTCAAAATTTTGAATTTTTCAGTGTTTCATACGAACGAGAATATCTTAAGTTCTGATATAATTTATATGTACATGTGTGTTAGTAATAAGTTGTGCTGGTAATTACAGCGACAAATATACTAAATTGCAAACATAATAATAATTAAAAGTAGAGTCCAAATTAAACCGAAATTTAAATTTTTTAATTAAATAAACCAAGTGAATAAGTGAAGTGAAAATGGGACCAGCGAAAGATCCAGCAAAACAGGAAGGTTCAAAGGAACAGGAGACGGAAATGCAGAAAATGGTGAGGTACCTGAACCAAATGGAGGATAGAAGAAAGCAAGAGAGGGAACAGGACAAAGCGGAACAACTGAAAAAAGAAAAGGAGAAGGAAGACGAGGACAAATTAAGAAGATTAGAAGAAAGAATCGAGAGAAACCAGGAGAAGGAAGAGCTGGAAGCCAAGCAGAAGAAGGAAAAGGAAGAAGCGGAGGCCAAGCAGATCCAAATGGAAGCCAGATGGAGCAAGAGAGATGAAGAATTGGAAGCCAAAAGGAAGCAAGAAAAGGATGAGATGGAAGCCAAATGGATCCAAATGGATGTATTACGGAAACAGGAAAAAGAAGAGGTGGAGGCCAGACGGAAGCAGGAGAGGGAAGAAATGGAAGCAAGATGGAAGCAGGAGAGAGAAGAGAGGATGAAGAGAGAGGAAGAAATGGAAACGAAACGCATCCAAAGGGAAGACGCTCGAAAACAGGAGATAGGGAAATATATGGAGGAAATTAAGGAATCTATAGATAGTAATATGGCCGAAAATACTAGACGAATAGAAAATTGTGAAGAAAAAGTGGAAGAGTGCGTAGGGGAAATTAAAAAAATGACGGACAGTTTAAAGGAACAGGGAAAGTCGACTATAGAAATTGGGGAGAAAGTTAAAAAATTAGAAGTTAAAATTAGGGAAGTCGCCAAAATTAAAGAAACCGGTGGAAATGCTAAAAATATAATTTATTTAGATAGGGCAAATTTAGAGTCAAAAACTATAGAATTTTGGGGAAATTCAAGAGATAATCCTGTGCAATTTTTAAAACAAATTGAGGAAGTGTTTCAAGAAATAAATCCGGTTATGGAAGAAAGTGATAAACTAAAAGTAGTGGAGAAAAAATTGAAAGGAGCTGCCATGGAATGGTGGGAAATAATCAAGCGCGATACAGAAGAATATAGCCAGTTTAAATTGCTATTTTTAGAGCATTATTGGGGTTATCAAACGCAACAAGTAGTTAGGAATCAGATAGAAAACCATAGGTATAATCCTAACGGAAATATGAGTAGGGTTGATTATTTTTGTAAAATGGTGCGAAAGGCCGAGTATTTGGAACCCAAAATTCCAGAAGAATTCCTTATATACCAACTAATGAGGCATTTTGACCAAAAAGTTCAATTAGCGTGTATTGGTAGGGCTAGTGAGCATTTGGAGGACGCTATCAAGTTTTTGAGGACCATAGAAAACGTAGACGGAATGACGAGAGAAGTTCGCCGACCAGATAGTTTCGAAAGGAGGGACGGACCACAAAGAGATCAAAATTTCAGGCAAAGGAATCAAGACTACTCAAAACCATCCCAAAACCCTAACCCTCGATCCTATGGTCAAACCCAGAATAAACCTCAACCACAGATACCTCAAAACCCTGGTCCTTCAAACCAAAAATTCCCGCCCAAGGTCACAAAAAACTAAAATACGAGATCTCAAGGCAAAATTTTTGGCAGAAAAAGGATAATACAAACGGAATTGAGATCGACGATAAAACCAAATTTAGTAAACATAAAAGGGGGGATCTGAAAATAAATAAAATTAAATTGGGGATTTTAAACACAGAAATTAAGGAAGATTTAATGGAGGAAAGAGATAATAAAATTTTAAATAGTGAAGCTTATGAAAAATGTCCGGAAATAGGGATAGAAATCGAAAATATAAAAGTAAATATGTCCATTGACACCGGAGCTCAAATGTCCTGTGTTCAAGAGGATTTTTATAAAAATGTGCTTAAAAATAGGAACGATAAAATCTTGGAATTACCAGTTGTAAATACGGAAATGGTGACAGCGATAAAAAGCCAGCGACAGAAGATTAAATTACAGGCATTATTGGAGATTAGAATAAATAACCAATCAATAAGAGGGGTATTTATGGTGGTACCAAAGCTAGAAAGCAAAATGATAATGGGTTGTGATTTAATGTGCAAATATCGAAGTCGAATTAATATGGAAAAGGGTTTCCTACAACTGGTAAAGGAAAATGAATTTATTGTTGTAGATTTTCTTAAAGAAAATAAATTAAGATTGAGCAAAAGCGACGCGCAGACCGAACATCAAAATGGCGGCGAAACCGGTAAAATGGTAGAGTCGTCAGCTGCAAATAAAGGAGGCTCAAATTCGTACAAGCGAGTATCAGGGGCTTATACGTTGTCTACCAAAATGCCGGTAGACATAAAACCAAAAGCAAAGGACGTGTCTAGACCGAGTAGTGACGAAACAGAAAGTGGTCAAAAGCGAAGAAGCAAGTTAAGTGCAAGGAATGAATCAACGAAGAGGAAAAATGCAAATTTTAATAATGATGAAGTGCTGTTAAAAGCGTGGGATAAAGGTAACCAATTAATTAATAAAGATGAAGGGCTGAAAGAAGCGGAGATTAAAGGAAATAATATTGGGCCAGAGGCCATGATCGACGAAAATAATAAAATAATAAATTACGACGAAAATTTGCAAAATAACTCCGAAAACGATTCAGAACTTACACAAGACAGATTCGACGCCAGAGACGGGAGAGAAAGGAGAGCTATAATAACAATGGCGGATCCGGAAAGACAAAATGGACGAAATTTATAGTATCGAAAGAAGAAAGTTAAATTCAAAAATTATACGAAATACAAAATAAAAGGAGGACGGCCCAAGGTGAAATATAAAAGGAAAGAAGAGGTTCAAGTAAAAGAAATCATGTTTGAAGAAAATGGCAAAATTTTAGGTTTAGGAAATAGTGTTTTAGCAATCGATCAAGAAGAAAAAATAAAAGTTTTGGTGGAAAAATATAATACTGTGTTTAGCGAAATTCCAGGAAAATCTAATAAATATGTACATGAACTAAAAATCACTGATAATAAAACTTATGTTAATAGAAATTACCCCATTCCAATAAATTATAGGAAACAAGTACAGGAGGAAATAGATAAAATGCTAAAGTATAAAGTTATAGAGAGATCCCGAACACCGTATATTAATCCGATGGTGGTAGTGTTAAAGCCGAATAAAACCGTTAGGCTATGTATGGATGCTAGAAGACTGAATCAGATAATACAGCCGGATTATGAAAGTGCGCCGCCTATAGAAGAAATTCTAAGGAAGGGTCGTAACAAAAAATTCATAACTAAGTTCGATCTAACCTCTAGTTTCTGGCAAGTCCCACTATCGGAAGAGTCTAAAAAATACACGGGATTTTTATATAACAATAAAGTGTATAACTATACAGTGATACCGTTTGGACTTCAAAATTCTTTGGCAGCACTAATAAGGACAATAGACCTAACATTAGGTACTGAAGTCGACGACTACACGTTAGGCTATGTCGATGACTTGTTATGCATGTCTGAGACTTTTGAAGAACACCTGGAACATTTAAAAACGATTTTTGAAAAATTTAAAGAAGGAAATCTAACGATAAATCCCACCAAAACTTATTTTTGTCAAAAGGAGGTAAAATTTTTAGGATATGTAATTTCGCAACAAGGCATAAGTACGGATCCGGAAAAATTGCAAGCTATCAGTGATTTTCCGAGACCGACTAATAAGAAAAAACTGCAATCGTTCTTAGGGTTTGTGAATTACTATTCTAGGTTTACTTCAAGATATTCCCATGAAATTAAACCATTATTAAAATTATTAAGAAAAAATGAACCATTTAAGTGGGACCATGTAATGCAAAACGCTTTTGAGAAAACTAAATCATTATTTAAGAAATCTGTGACAATCATGCATCCTGTGGAAGGCAAGGAAACGTTTTTGCAAACCGACGCGAGTGATGGTGCAATTGCTAGCCAGTTGTACCAGAAAAATGAGTTGGGCGAGTTACAAGTTATAGGATTTGTGAGCAGAACTTTAAAGAAAGCGGAGTTAGCTTATACCATCTGTGAGAAGGAGTTGTTAGCCATAGTTCATGGTCTGGAGAAGTTTAGGCCATTGATTGTAGGGGCACCACTGACGGTGATAACTGATAACAAAGCTTTAAAGTTCCTAAGAAGCTGCAAATTAACTACAGCTCGTCTAACTCGATGGATACTGGCAATCCAAGAGTATGATGCCAAAATTGAACACTGTGCCGGAAAAATAAACGTTCCTTGTGACATCATAAGCAGGATGTATGATGGTCAAAACGAAAATAGTCCAAGTGGAAATAGAATTAGGATAAAATTAAGTCAATCAAAATTAGTCACAACAAGAAAATTTCAGGAAATAATGCATAATTTTAGAAATAATCAATTACAGGAATTAACAATGAAAGGAATAAACTTACAGGAAAGAGATAATTTTAGAATAATTAATGATATTGTATATCAGGAGATTAATAATAAATGGAAAATAATTATCCCCGAAATAAACAAAAATGATTTCATAAGCGAAGTTCACCGAATATATGGCCACTTAGGAAGGAACAAATTGTTAGCGATGATAAATAAATGTTTTTATATAAAAAATGCTGGGTATAGAATATTACAGGTAATCAAAAAATGTAGAATTCGCCAATATGCGAAAAAGACGAATAAATATTTGCAAGGAATGTCTAAGGCTATTGTTCCTAGGGACATCAACGAGATGATAGCCATAGACTACTTAGGGCCATTGCCAAAAGGACTTGGAAATATACAACATATTTTAGTTATAATAGATACCTTTTCAAAATTTATAAAACTATATCCAGTAAGAAATCCAACCACAAATAACAGCATCAAACATATGACAGATTATATGAACAATTTTGGGAAACCTCAGAAAATTTTAACTGATTTTGGAGCAGCATTTACATCTAGAAATTGGAAGAAGTGGATTGCTGAACAAAAAGTAGAACATGTGTTGATCCCGGTAAGACATCCTCAGGTAAATTTGGCAGAGAGAGTCAACAAAGAAGTGGGGAGACTATTACGCACTTATTGTCACGATACTCAAACCACTTGGCGGAAGCAATTACCTTTTATAGAAGAGTTGATCAACAACACACCAAATGAAACTACCGGGAATGCACCAATACAAATACAGTTGAATAGGGATCCAAATTATGTATGGGAGTCATATTTCCCACGAGACAGAGAGCTACGACAGAGTGAAACTTGGGCAGAAAAGAAGCAAAAATGTCTTCAAAGGATGACGCAAATCGGCACAAGGCGAGCGGAGAGAATTAACCAAAGAATACGAGAAACAAAATTTCAGGAAGGAGATCGTGTCCTCGTATTGAATGCAAATAGAGCGAATTTGGATAAAAGCGAGACCGAAAAATTAATGCTCGTATATGGTGGGCCATATGTCGTGAGCAAAGTCATGGGGAGAAAAACATATGAAGTAATAAATATTGACACTCAAAAAGTTAAAGGTCGTTATGACATCAAAGACTTGAAGAAATTTCATGAATAAAATGTATAAATTGTAATATATAAAAGTTGTAAAATGTAAAGTGTAGAAGCGAGTGAGGTAAAAGGGAAGTAACGGACTGTCAGCTGATTTAAAGAATGTAGCCTAGGTCAGTGATGAACAGGACAAGTCCCGAATAAATTCATAAGTGTACAAGGTCAGGAGCATAGCGGTAGCACGCATCTGCAGGCCGCACCTGAATAAACAAAGTATAGACGAGGAGGTGAAGGGGAGAACCGGACGTCAATCAACCAATATTGACAGACTGCGTGTTCAACAAATTAGCTGAGGGGGATAGGAATGAATGGAAGTTTAAATGTGTACTGTTTTGTTTTTTATTAAAAGGGAGATTTCTAATAAAATAAATTTTTTTTCTTTTTAACTGCAATTAGGATAGTAAACGTTGTAGTTACTAAGTACTTTATGTATATGTAGGACATAGTTTTAAATTCAACCAAAGCAGATAAATATAATCATATAAGACGAATTATTCCTTATATAAATGTAATATGTTTTGTGTGTGATAATGTGGATATTTACAGCAAGGACGTTTAGATGAAACGGCGGTAATGGACTAGAAAGAACGATTAAACAAATTTGTATGTATACCATAATGAATAAAATGTGATTTGAATATATAAATATTATACTATAGTGAATAAAATGTGTTTTGAGGATAAATATATGAAATGATGGAGGAGATGTTTTTTAGATATAAATAAATGTGTTTATATGAATTGTTAGGTTAATATGTCAAATTTTATGATGATGATTAATGGAGATGATAAATAAATAATTAATATGAAATGTGAAATGTCAAAAAAGGGGTTTAATACTAAAATTTTAGTTTTTTAAAAAATGAAAAATAGGAATTTTTCATTTTAACCGAAAATTTTAGTTCAAGGGGGCATATTGCGACGGTTTGGGAAAAGCCAAACGTCTCAAGTCCATTTAAAACAAGTTAAATTCCCGCGATAAAGCATAGTGGATGAGGGACGAGGGGGAGCGATGACGTCACGGCAACAGGTGTCGAACACTGCATGTTGAATCGTGTACAATCGTTCTGTCTGGTTTCTTATTTTATTAAAATATTAAATTATTAAAATAAATTAATGTACAGTAGAATCAACCGATTAAGAATATCGAAGAATAAATTTAAAAGTATTTAAAACAAAAAAGTTATTCAAGTTTTTATAGGGGCTCAAAAACCTAAAATTTGGAAAAAACGTAAATTCAAAATTCAAAAAACGTAGAGTCATAACTCAGAGGGGAACTAATAATAATCATAAATAAAAAATATGAATTAATAATAATTAACAGGTGAGAATGGACTTAGAAAGTCATTCTTGGGGAGTTTTTTGGAATTTTTGAGTTGAAGGGGGGATCATTTAAAAAATAATAATAAGTACTATTGTAGAGACCACAATAGGGCACAATAATAGGTACTTAGAATCAAATTTGAAAATAAAATAAGGGAGATATAATAATTACAAAACTTAAAACTTCAAAGCCCAAAAGCGGGTAAAATAAACGTTAAAGGGGTAAAGTAACATGATAATTATATGTATTTAGTATGTAAAATTATAACACACCAAAGCAGAAGTAATAATATATAATGGGGGGGTTTTTATGAACATAAACTCATACGACACAAACTTAAGGACTTCAAAGGCGAATAACTCGACAACCAAACGAGTTATGTAAAAAATAAAAACATAGTTTTTCGTCGTAGTAGAAGAGGAACAAGATTTCGTCAAAAGAATTTTGAGAAAGGACTTATCTCAAAATTTGAAAAGAGGAAAAATCAAATTTCGGGAAAAGGGCGATAACTCGCGAACGAAGCGTAGTAGAGCGATGAATCAAGTTCCACAAGACCCACAAGATGGAAAGGAAGAAGAATCCGAAAGGAACTTTAAAATCGGTTCGTGCGTTCGAAAGTTATAGCGAGTTGAACGAAAAAACGTCAAAAGTAGAGATTTTCATGCAAAAACATGAAAAGTTGCGTGCGCATCTTCAAGCAGAGTCTAAAGTCAGAAACATCATGTTGCCAACTTGGATCAAAGATAACGTTAAAGAAAAAATACTATAAATTATTAATTAAAAGGTGTTTTAATTAATAATTAAGGAAGAAAACTATTCATTAGTCAAGAAATATGACTAATAAAATATATAGTGTAAATATTTCAGACCAAAAGGGCCTGAAAACACATAATATAAGGAAAATACCTTTTTCCCAAAAAGGGAGGAAAATTGGCTCCAGAAAAGTGGATTAATTCCCACTGACAGGGAGACCGAGATTTAACCGTCGAAAGACGGTTACTTTTGATTTGGAATCGACGCTGAAAGGACGTTTCTTCTGCAACCGACTCTGAGCTGAGAGGAAGATTCAACTGTCACTCTACTAATTGGACTTAGAATAATTTCAACTTTAATCGATCTTCAAGGCGACTTAGAAGAATTCGATACCAGCATTCAACTACATAGCAGCTTACAGACTCTGGATAGAAAACATCACATCACCATCATCCTAATAATACAACAAATTCCAAATCCAACTAGAACTTCTATTAAAGTGTGAAGGTATCTTATACTTAAGGAATAATTCGCAAATATTAACTTCTTTTCAAATATAACGTCATTAGGGGAATTATTAAAAATTAAATTCATTTTTAAACCTCTGCTTTGGTGTTAAAAATAATTAATAATTTAAATACGACTTTTTCAGGACAGGAAAAACTGTTTGTGGTTCTGTCTGAAAAGTCAAGCGTTGTTATTTTGTTTAAGATATAGAAAATATTACATTAATTAATTTTGTCAAATAAATAAATAGTTGTGTCATTGTTCAATTAAATTGTTTGGTGTGATTAAAAAAGTTTTGAATATAAAATTTTTCTGTGCAAAAGAGAAAATAATATACAAATAATTCATTTCTAAATTTTGTTGTGTTTTTAATATATATCCATTCTGTGTATGCTATTAACCTTGTTTTAACATAAATTTTATATATGTGCTCTGGTAATATAATTTGAAAATTTTAAAAGTTATCATCAGAACTTAAGAGCCGATTTCTCCCAAAAGGCACGACCTTGGAGAGAGAGAGAGTTAATCTTAAAAGATTTAAATAATCGAGCATTGAGATAAAATTCAGGGAATTTTGCGTTAATTAAAATTTGGTAAGTTTATGAGGACAAGCTCATACTTATTAGAGCCAAGAGTTGCAAAATCTTTGATTTAAAAAAGTAAAAGTGAGCACCTTGGTCTTGCCCGCGCTTGCTCTGAAAAGTAAGGTGGTTCGCCCAGTCGGTGGTGATCGTACAGCGAGTTTAAGAGTTCGTGATAATAGTGTTCCAAAAAAGGGAACAAGAATCTTAAATTCGTGAAGTCACACAGAGAGGTGCAGCGTGGCAAGTGGCGCCCAACGTGGGGCAAGAAGAACCCTACTCGAACCCATTACCGAAGCGAGGCGCAGCGCGGCAGTGTGTGTGTGTGTGTGTGTGTGTGTGTGTGTGTGTGTGGTGTGTGTGTGTGGTGTGTGTGTGTGTGTGTGTGTGTGTGTGTGTGTGTGTGTGTGTGTGTGTGTGTGTGTGTACGCTTTCTATAAACACTAAACAATAAACTATTACTTTTTATAAACATATTTACATCAAAAAATGGAAGATTATTATCTTTTTAAAATTCTGCCGTAAACTGTATAGTTGGGTAAAATTCATTGTTAATGTCACAAAACTCTTTGAGATTATTACTGCAAAAATGTCATCCACATACCTCACTAACACTCGCCGAAAATATTTTAAAGAACTCTTAACATTTATTTCAAACGAACTCATAAAAAAATTAGCTATGAAACTTGATGTAAAACCTTACATTTATTCCAATTTTCAACAAATATACTAGATATTTAAAAGAATTAAAATTATAGTAACCACAATTTCAAAAAACTACAGTAGTAATAGCTTTTATGGATGGAATTATAATGGATTTGTTTATTATAAAGTCCTGAATCATGCATATATAAAATGCCTAAATTTCAAAGTATTTCAAATTTCATTTGAATAATGTTAATAATATTTAACATTGTTAAAAAGTCATATAAAGAAATAAAATTTTAAAAAGAACGAAATAGTAATATTTTGTACTAATTTTACCTAACTCGAATTTAAGTCAATAATATATTTTTAAACGTAGCTTAATTTACGTATTTTAACATAAAGGTATCCAATCAATTATATCAACATAAATCGCAAAATTTATTGTGAATACTGATTGAAGTATTATTACTGTTTACAAAAAAATATTTCTAATTTTTTTTACTATTTACATTTTGTAATTGTAATACATATTTATACGGAAGTATCTCATTTTGTGCATATTTAAACTCTTTATCCAATGATCCCTAAAACTATTTTCTACAATAGATAAGAAAATTATTTCTAAAATGGTAATTGAAAAAGATAACTTCAAAATTGGGAAGGGGTCTTTTGTTTTTCCCCTGAAATGTTTTTTTGTGTTTTCCCCCGCATATATTAAAATGGTTTTTAATTAAAAATATGTAAGTAATTTTCATAGGTAAAATATGACAAATAAATATCAAGATTCACTCATCGAATGACACATCCATATTGAACGTCATACTAGTCATTATAGTTTCTAATAAAATGTGATCATTTTAATAATTTAATATCAAATATAAATTTTGTGTAAATAATAGTTGAATCACATTAATATAATAGATCTTTACCTTACAATCTAACCTGTCCGTGATTGAAAAAAATAAGTGAAGTAGGGTTAAATTATTTTATATTTATTTTATGTGAAACAACATCCCTTCCTATCATAATATTTCTATTTCATGTCAAAGTGAAATTATTACTATAAATTGTAGTGCTCATATACAGTTAGTAACATTATTCTGTAAGTTACAACTTTTATATCATCCCTCACAATTAATTAGAAAACATTTTAATATTTCCAGAGGGGAAACACACCAAAATTGTGGAGGGAAAAATATTGCGGGGAAAAAAGGAAAACGCAAAAAAACTCAAATTGAAGGAAAAATCTGCAATATTCAACTAACAGAAATTATTTAAAATTCAATATGATAAACAGTTTTTTACTTAGTTTCTTCTAATTGAAGACCTACATGTACCTATAATATTTCATTTTGTATAAATATTTAATTTTTATCTTGTATATATTGAGGTAGAGAATGTCATACAGAAATTTGTATCCTTATGTCCTTATCCTTATCAGCTGAGTTGTGTCATGTAAGAAATAAAATTTGCTTGTTTCAGAATCAGATAGAGATACAGTTTCAGCGGATGTACTTGCTGTAACTTTCGAACCAAAGTTAGAAACTTTTGAAATGAATATAATGAGGGAAATGGGATTGAAGGAAGATAGAATACCAGCTCTTTCATATTGGTACTAGACATACCACAGCTAGGTTATTTTGTAGTTGAATTATTTGCTATGTATGTATTTGTAAATAGGTTTTCTGAATAAAATTAATATGATATTAGTATTGTTTTTTTAACCATGCTCATATTTGTATATTCTTTAAAAAAAATTAACTTTTTATAAAATTTAAAATTTAATAACTAATTTTGTTGATGGTATTAAAATTTTAAAAGAAAGATGATAACTTTTTGTTTTATATCTAAGACTTAATTTTACTTTACTTAATTTTTTTTTTAAACTAGCATAACCTACTTTCATTAGTTTTAGAAAAAATGCAGACAACTTCGATTCTGTAAATCGAATTTTAATTTCGCTTTTTTTTTGTGAGTAAAATCTTGGCCAATATTTTAAAAAGGAAAGTATTTAGTATTTTATTATCTATTAAATAAATAATGTTTCACTTCCTAATTTAAAAAATAGAACATACAAAAGGATTAAATGAAGTAATGTATCCATCCATGCATTCAAGGCTGCCCTCACGCGGCTTATTAAAGAACCACTCAGGACGGGGATGAAAGTAAATAATTTTAGTATTTGTAATACTGTGATGAAGTTGGAAAGAGTGGGGGAAGGCTCGGATTGTTGATCTAATGTATTACAATTGGAAATCTAGATCACCGGATATGCTTATAAATAACTTTTAATATGTTACTCACCGCCAGTAATCCTTTTTTTGAAGTTTTTCTTTCAGTACATATATATTACCACTACACGTCGATGGACGTAAAAAGTCCGAAACACGTGTAGTGGTAATATATATGTACTGAAAGAAAAACTTCAAAAAAAGGATTGCTGGCGGTGAGTAACATATTAAAAGTGATCTAATGTAGTGAGAAAGTTCTAATTTTACAGTGCCACATTACTAAAATAATAAGTCAAGTGCTATACCTAGATCAGAAATAATTTTCAAAGTGCAATATGTGTCAAGAAATAAAACCTGCGAATTGAACCTGAACAACAAAACTATATGATTGAGCATAAAAGTTCAATTATTTAGTACTTGATGGCAAAATTAAATCCAGTAATCCAAAATAAATAAATTTGGTTTCATAACACTCGGGTAGTAACAATTTGTAACATTCTGCAGTATTTTTAGTAGTTTTTTGAGAGGAGGGGAGACGGGCACAAACCAATATCAATTCTGAACTCACCACTTGAAAATACACAAACATTACAGGTTTTATAAACATCGGGTATCTATATTACATTAGTTTTATTTGATTTAAAATGTTTTAGGTTATAAGAGAGCCAGGTTTGACACACCAGTGTCAAATTCAAAATACACAAATGTTTAAGGTTTCATAAAAAAGAATCCGTTAATAAAATTGTTAAAATTTTTTTATGTAGGCTCCTACGAAAGATAGATGTCAAATTCGCACACAGCACCCCAAATTATGTGTAAGCTATTTTATTACTTTCTTAAAATGATCTAAAAGTTTTTGGTTTTTTGAATATAATTGAGGTCCCTAATTCGAACTCCGAGATTGAAAATATATACCAAAATCTAATCAAACTTCGAAACACACCAAACTGCGCAAAATTTTGAATCATTCTGATCACCCATACTTCAGATAAAGCATCACAATAATTTTTCACCATTACCGTATTTTTACCCCAAATCTTAAGAAATGTTGTCAAAAATACAATCATTCTACAGGATTCCCTCCCCACATTAAGCTTAAAAATTTGGAGTCAAATGAATCTTCTGTTTTGAGGTCAAACATGTCTTTTGATAACACAAAATGACATTACACTGAAAGACAGCCGATGAGAGATATAGATATAGAGATATCATTCTAAAAATGGTGTAAATATGTTTTGAGTGAATTAAAATGTCAAGAAGGATTGATAAATCCTTATAGAATGTTAGTTCCATCATAATATATTCCTTATTGTACTGAATAAAAGGATAGTAATTCAGAACAAGTGGATAGGCTGTCATCATGATACTTACCCAACCCTATCATACAATGTGTCAGTGTCTTGGCCTTGGCGAGTGGTTCTGCTGGATCTTGTAACGTTCAGTTAGGTTTGAAATTAAAATTTTCACAATATCTTTGCTATTTGTTATCAGAGGGAGATTCGGTTGGCTGCACCGTAATGTGCAGAATTGAAATTTACGGTGTTGGGATAATATTGTGAGGAAAATTAAGGACCTACAATTGATTGCAAATTCTGGAAACTCTGATGTTCTGAACTCATATCACCCGATGCAAAGTGACAGGTGGTCGTTTGGCCGGAGAGGTCACATTGCTACACCTCAGTGTGCGACGTTTTTTCGCTATGAGTGGATCAGTTCGTCCGTGAGAATTTTTTTTTCTGAGACCTTTTTCCATTTTGGCGAAAACGTAAAATGGATGACTGCCGGGAGCAACGTATGGCTGTGAAATGTTTCCTGTTGGGGAAAATTCGCGCGGAAACGCTTGTAATGCTTAAAAGAGCTTATGGAGAAGCTACTTTAAGTAAAACATGAGTCTACAAGTGGTTTCAGCGTTTTAAAAATGGAGAAATATCGACTGAAGACCAGCCTCGTTCTGGGCGCCCTTCAACGTCAAGCACTGACTACAACGTTGAGAAAATCAACACTCTGGTTCGTGAAGACCGTCGTCGAACCATTGATCAATTAGTTGCGATGTCTGGGTTGACTTGGAGTTCAATCCAGAGGATTTTATCAGAGGATTTGTGCATGAGAAGAGTTGCAGCCAAACTTGTTCCACGCCTTCTCACAGATGAGCAAAGGGAGCGCCGACTTTATGCCTGTTTTGACTAGCAAAATCAACTGCAAGAGGACCCAGAATTTTTTTCTGAGGTCATAACTGGTGTTGATTCATCGTGTTATGGATATGACCCTGAAACAAAACTGCAATCAAGCCAGTGGAAGGCAGCTTAGTCTCCTCGTCCAAAAAAATGCCGCATGGTGAAGTCAAACATCAAGACAATGCTTATTTGTTTCATTGATAGCCGAGGTGTGCATTCAGAATTCGTTCCTCCAGCCCAAACAGTTAACCGACATTACTACTTGGAGGTTTTGAAGAGACTGAGGGAGAGCATTCGAAGCGGATTTGTGGCGCACAGTGGATTGGTTCTTCCATCTTGACAACGCACCTGCCCACACCGACCTGTTTGTGAAACAGTTTTTGACAAAAAACGGTATGACACCGATTTCTCACTCCTCCCCCCTCGCTATTCACCGGATCTCGCTCCCTGCGACTTTTTGTTCCCCCGACTCAAAAGGGATATGAAAAGTAAACGTTTTGAGACTGTGGAAGAGGTGAAACAAAAATCGCTGGATGGACTAAAAGAACATTCCATTAAGTGAATATAGAAAAAACGATTAGAGAAGTGCATTGCAGTCAATGGTAATTACTTTGAAGGTGACCAAAATTTGGTGTAAAAATATTGGAAAATAAAGGAGTTATGACCAAATTCCCGTTTTTTTGGGTCCCCCCTCGTATTTGCTCACCATTTATTTTTTATTTTGCATTTTAGGGAGCTGGTATTATGCCAACGTCAAATATGTTGGTAAATTAGAACGAAAATCAACATATATGAAAATTTATTACAATATAAAATAGGCCGAGACGCAAAAAAATATATTTTGGAAGCCATTTTGTTTTTGATGTGGCGGGAATCATTGGAGATGGATATACAGTAGCCTACATTGAATATGTTAGTTAATGTAAGATACCTGCATTATAAAATCCATATTGCAAATTGGTTGTAACAAAATCGGTTGAATTTTGAGCATATAATATTTCAAGACTAAATATGTTGGTAAATTTTAAATCAGCATTACAAAAACATATGGAAAATAAGTGTGATTAAAATAAGTTATATAATAAAAAATATCGAAGTTTTTGGCCATCATTTTATGTTTTGAAGGGTTAGTATAAATCCTACATATAATGATGTTGGGAAATTAGTGGTCTAGAAAATAAGTTGGTTAGATTAAAAAAAAAATTGGTCAAGTAAAAATATTGTATTTTTGTTGTGCCATTTTATTTTTGGGGGTTAGGTATGTTATATCTAAAAAGTGATAATATGATATATGTTTTTGGCCATGTTGTAGTTTACATTGTGTCTAGAGTTTCGACCTGGTTGCCAGGAAGCATAATATGAACATAAGAGCTTGGGTTTACCTAAGATTACATAAGAGCTTTTTTATTTAAGGATTCAAGTAAAAAGTCCACATTTGTGTGAGTCTTTGAGTTTGTGACAATTAACACTATCACCTAAAGGAAAAACTTCGCTAAAATTGTTAAAACATTTAAACTATTATATTTATTTGAGGACAACTCGGTGACATTTTATTTATAAACTTTAAAATCATACATACAGCTACAATTTTTTTGTTTTTTGTCTATTATATAAAGTATACATAAATAATTTGATTTCACTATTGTATTCCATATTTTCTTTTAGGCTTCCTTTACAAGTAAATTATTCTAAATTCTAACTGATAATAAAATGCCAAAATCACCGGATATATAATAACCCCTACTTCTCTTCATGTTGGCGACCCAACTATGCTTCGTGTAAATATAAATACATAAAATATATTTAAATGGTGATCTTTTTAATCATTAATAATATAAGTACAACAACGTTTTTTCCTCGAAAAGTCTTTACATTTGATCATAATAACTCGTAGGACAAGATCAGCTTATTTTAATAAAATATTACAAAATGTACAAACTAATTATCAATGAACACTGGTCTTATATCTCAAAATTAGTCTTTTGAAATTGTATGATGTGCGTAGGTTATAGCACTTCCAATTAATAGTTTTGAAACATGACAATAAACCCTGATTTATTTGGGAGACATGTTATCTGTATGTATCCACACTACCAACAAGGCTGAGCGACAGGTTGCATGTTTTTGTTTCTGCAGTTGATTGGTTGCAGACATTTGGCAGTGTCCGATGTTTTTCTTATCCGAGTTTTATGCAATATATTTAATGGACTTAAAACCATGTAAATGTTATTGTAATAGGGTAGGGACTTTTTTAGATTAACACTTCAACTAACTTCAATTCACAGACAGAATGTAGTTGGCACATTTTAGGTTATAAACCTATTTTTAAATCACAAGTACTCATCAAGGGCCTTAAGAACAGTTGTACATTCACTCCTTTCAGTTAGTTAGAAACTTTTTAAACAATTCAATATCTTCCTCACCAATATAATTCAATAAAATTGGAGCTTTTACTTCCTTTAGACTCTTTGTACAGATGCTCAAGAAATATTATAAAATTCAAATAAAATTAAAATTGGCAAGTTTCTATTAAAACATTGTGGTTGATACTAAAAAATTTGTTGTTTTAATTTTATTTAAAATGGAATACCACCAAGTACCTACGGTTTCTAGCATAAATAGTATTATAAAATTCTGTTTAAATCATCAACATGTTTCACTCATATTTCCTACTATACAAAACTAGAAGGAGTCTTTACGAATGTTGATGACTGCACCATGTTTTATGCTATTGCTTCATTATTGTATAATGTATAATTACAACATTATTATTTAAATACCGTCTTTCTTTACTCATTTTAAAGCTCCATAAAATGAGTTTTGTGTGACCTCATATAATGCATAAAAGTATAATGTTATCATCGTAAAACCACTTAAAATTGCCGCCATATTGGTATTTCCTAAAAACAGATTATATATTAATAATAAAACGCAATGTCTCTTTGTCTCTCTGTCTTCCTGTTTGCAAGCTTATAACACAAGAACAGTAATTTTCAAACAGTTCTCTTTCCTATCTAGGTGCATTAACTGTTAATTTTTAGTATATGTTTCTGCAATTTAACAAAATTTAATATAAGAACAACAATTTTCAAACAGTTCTCTTTCCTATCTAGGTGCATTAACTGTTAATTTTTAGTATATGTTTCTGCAATTTAACATAATTTAATATAAGAACAACAATTTTCAAACAGCTCTCTTTCCTATCTAGGTGCATTAACTGTTAGGTTTTAGTATATGTGTCTGCAATTTAATATAATAACAGGTATACTCTTCTCCAGTGCCTTGTGGAATAGCTTTTGTAAAATAGTTATTTATTTCAAAATACCATATAGTTAGTGTTGATAAATCGTGGAATGGCGGGATGGCAGGCATTGCAGTATACACGGGTAGACACTTCTCCTCTGCGGGCTGGCTTCCCCACTCCAAGCCAGACCTCCCTCCCTCCAAGCGCCACCACATAACAAATGAGCTATACTAGCTACAGGATCGCTGGTTTCTATGTTGCATCACATGTTGCCATTCCTGTCATTAAGAGTAAGATTAAAGGAAAACAAATGTGGGATTGGCTAGGACGGCATTAAGGAAAGATTGAGGAGCAGATGTAAACATAACTAAGTTAAAGGACTGCAAACACCCAAGAGAAAAAAATTGCCAGCTTAGTATTGAAGCCCAAAGGATAGAAGTTCCCAGGATTGACAGGCACAAGAGCTGCGTTAAGGTTAACAATACGTTGTGCTTTCGAGCGTGTGCTGGACTCGGCACTTGAATCCAATGGCTGCTAGTAAAAATTCACCAATAGCACAAAGTTAAAAATATAGCTTACAAGTCTAGCCTCAAATAACATTCCCCCCCCCTATTATGTCTTCTCATTTTCTTTTATCTGCTCTACATAATTTGTAAATGGTAAAATAAAAAATAGAAATTTATGAAATATTTGTAGTTTAATTCATTAAAATGTCCTACACTTTATCAGTCTAGCTACCAAGTAAAAGTCATACATCCATTCTATAATACATTATCCTGTGCTTCAATACACTTACAAAAAATAAATTGTGCATTCCATACGGGGAGGGGGGGGGGGAGAGAGAGGATGCAAATAATGGAGAATCACACAAGGCTAGATTTAAATTCAGTCGGATCCGCGGGTGAAACTACTCTCTTATATAATTTTAATTAACTGGTAAATATTTGGTATTGATATAATTATTCGTTTCTTAGTTTTCGTGGTTACAGAAAATGGTGGTGTTTTGTTTTAGTCTTTGCTTTCTCTCAAGCAAAAATGAAGTCAAAACATGGTTGCACTATTATGTAACAACCTAGTAATTTATAAAAACTCTCGTGTACGTGCTTCTATTGTACCAACTTTTGGGTGCAAAATAATGACAGTTGCAAAAACACGATCTGTTCTAGATTTAATATATAGGTCTTCAATTACAACAACTTCGTTTACAAAACTTCTTTTATAGAAAAACCGTAACGTTACTTTTTAAGTAGCAAGTCAAATCATTGTTTCTGGTGTTCGCGAAATACAAGCTGAGTGAGAGCAAAACCTCTTAAACACTCGATGTTATTCTGAACGTACTGTGACTGAGTATTAGACATTTATATTACGATTCTCCACATTTGTTTGGTATTAAAAATTTATTGTAATCTTGAGTAAATAAAAACGTCGTGAGATGAATTGTAAACACTGTAGTGAATTGATATATATATATATATATATATATATATATATATATATATATATATATATAACACTAGCTAAATCCATGTTCAAAACTTTGGTTGAATTAATCGGTTCCCATTTAGAAAATAGATTAAAAAAGTTCACCTATTAAAACTGTTAATTTTATGCACTATGATTGGTACATTGACGTGTGCACACGGAGAGACGAATTGTATTTCCTCAAATCAACGTGTTTGGTTTATGAAGATTTTAAAATTAATTGTTCGTAGGAAAAAGTAAGTGGGGTCTAGATAAAGTTATTAAGTAATTTAGATAATAAATTTTCAAAGCTGAACGACTTCCAAGAAACAAACCGATAATTAGTGATAACATTATAAACAGTGATACGGTTTACAAACTATGTGCCCGCATCTAGCCTAACGCATACTAATGGATAATCTCTAGTGGTAAACAACATACTAATTTTGTTTTACAATAGTTTCGAAATATTAGAATATGTATTCTTAAAAAACTGTATGAATCAACAGCCCTGAAGGCCCTATACATTTTTGCAATCAAGTATTGTGTTGTTAGAACCTCGAATTTCCGTCACAGTTGTTCTAGCATTCTCAACCAGATTTCGCTACCCTTTGTATTGTTTTAGTGTGATGTCTAACTACATTTTCTTAACTTTGTAGGTCTATGAGTGCAACAGTACCTGAATGAAGGGTTCTTTTTCTTTAATTGTGATGTCTGTCTTTTTGCATGTAACCCAAGATGGGTTTTTGCGCTTTCATATGGAAAATAGATGGTTTATTGCTCTTATACACCCCAGGCACATCGGTCACATCCATGATTTTCAGAATCTTCCTGATAAGGTTGTCTTGTGGAATTGTCTTTTTGTCAAACATCCATTAACATTCAAAGATCAGATGCATCGTTGTTTCCTCTTGCAGGCCACAGTTTATACACAAAGCTCCTCAACAAATACGCCCATCCTACTCATTTGTTTTCTCAGGTGGCAATACGCAAAAGGAACCTGTAGTGTTTTCTACACCACCGTTTGCCCCTTCAATCCCGGGTGCAGTTGATCTTAGATTTCGTGGCAATGCGGGTTGCCGCATACAAGGTTACAGATTTCCCTACCTAAATCCTAGTCTGTTTAGCCTTTCCCCCCACCCTGCTAGTTCGCATGCGCCGAAGTGGTTCAAGAAAGACCAAGGTTATAGTGCAAAGTTAACGAGATCGGACCAGCACACATCTCCATACTTTACAACAATAAGTATTTAGATTAAGTTTCTGGTTAGTAATTTGCCCTGACGTACCCTACCTAAATAATGGCACACTAGGCCAGATTGGGGCGGGTCAAAACCCAGGGGTCTTATGCTGCGCTACAAACTGTCATAACCCGGACACAATGTGATACGTGGCTAAACCACCAAATTTATTCCTTAGTTTGGATCCCAAGAATTGTAATTTGGCTTCAATTCATTCTTGGAGCAGAATGAGAGCGAAATATTTTACTAGGCGTAACTTGAAAAAGAAATATACCTTGAGATATGTTTATACGAAGGTTTTCTCTTTGTTTTATACTTTTAGAATCAGTCTTCGAAGTATTGTGGTACAATATGAATCACTATAAACAAGAGTGTATCTGAAACCCACGGACAAACTTCGGTAGGTGTGATTAGTGTTAATAAATATAAATTTCCTGTTACAATTGTCCAAAAACGCTTCATTTTCCGTCAGTTTATCTGGAAATAAGCGAAATGTTGAGCCCAGTGATGGTATACGCATTTCATCTGTGTACCAAAAACCACGACTATATCTTGTTATTAAAATGGCGTTAAAAGTATGTCAAATATTTCGAAACATTAACTTTTTTTAAATGTACCAGAGAAAACATTTTTAGTACTTTTAACGAAAAACACAATATAATTTTTTATTTTGTTTGTAGAGGAAATGATAAAACGGTTATCGATGAAAACTTAATTTTTATTTAATTGACTGAACGCCAAGAAGATTATGATACCAGTTATTCCGAATTATTATTGGATGTATTAAATAATTTTGCATAGAAATAAAAAACCTAAGAAGCAATGAAATGTTACGTTTTGCACATATTTTACATGTGTGAATAGTTTTAAATAATTAATTATTATCGACCACTTCTTGGGAAATACAAAATTTACACTATTATTTATCTAGACGGAATTTTATGTGGAAATCAATATTTAAAAATAAAATGGTCCCAGTACTGAAAGACTATGTTTACCAAAGTTATTTATTAGCATACCAGGAGGTTTTTATAAAGTTGAATCCCATAAGTATTTCAGGAATAAAATAAAGTAATTATTCTGGTTAAAGAAAATATAAATAAAACAAATTTAATATGGTGTGTGTGTGTGTGTGTGTGTGTGTGTGGAGTACTTGCGGGTTGACTTTGATTCTGCAATTGTTTCAATTATACATGCTATGTATTTATTTACAAACATAATAATATTTTGTTTAAGCAGAGGGAAAATGGTCTTAGTTTTTATGTAAGGAACCTACTCCAGATATATTATGTCCTTACTTTTCAGATATAGGTACATTCTACAAAACAACTCAAAACATGTTCTAAGAGTTGGATCACGTACCCCGGGTCTGGCTCTTAGTGTAAGAACATTATTCTTATGGAAAATCGCAAAATAAATAATAAAATGGCTTTGTTAAAGAATTTTTAATATCTATTACGATCCTCTACAAAACATAGCTACCTGAGGTTACTCTAAACAATAATTTGGCACTAATTTTGTATAAGATGTGGTTAGTAAAAGTTCATAGGTCGCAATGTCAGATTTTAGGACAGAACTAGGAATGTAAGTTCGGTGTAAAATCTTTGAGCAAATTCTATAATATCGATTAAGAACGGGCAGCTGATTTTCAAATTTAAAAGAATGTTTTTTCAAGTATAATATTTTAACTCTATGTTCAATAACTTTTTTTTAAACTTTATATCTGCATCTAATAAAAAATATGCCATAAACACTAGACAATTTATCACTAGAAAAAGAAATGGCTAAAACCGTAACCCAAATTAAAAACAACGAAATGGCTAAAAATTAAAATTAAAATAAAAAATAGGTTTTTTAATAGAATTTTGGTTAAATATAATTTCTAAGTTCTAGTGTCTACTATTCATATGATACAATGGTCGAGGTACTCCAAAATGGAGGAATATTGTTTTTAGTTCCAGTGATATATGTATACATTAATACTTCAGGTCGATGACTGCAACCGATCACGGGAACTGCGCATGCGTCTATCATATATGTCATCTTATTGATTACATTTCAAGTATTATATCGAAATATTTTGTAGTAAGTAAATTTAAATTATTAGAATTTAAATAATTATTTATAAATTGTTATAAAGAGTCGACATTCAAATCAAGCGAAACACAAAAAACTGGCCATCGGACTGTTAGTTTTGGCTGTAGTGAAACTGACAAAACGTTCCGCAAGAGTGGATTTCAAGATGATCGTTCATCTGTGCAGAAACAAACTATTTCCCACACAGCAAGAAACCACCTCGGGCGGTTGAACACGGTGGAAACTTTTTACCTCAAATCTATAAAACACAACTAGTTGTTTGTCTTTTCTCGGTAAAGTACCGGGACCACCATCAAGCTTTCTTTCGTTCGACCTGTTTACAACTTGGACTGAAATAAGGTCTGAATAACGGAGAGAAATTATGCTATAAACTATTGTATTGCTAAACAACAATAGAGTTGTACTAAGATTTCTGACCTCATTATTGGAATTATATACAAAGCGAGTCATGGACTTGCAATATGGTAACACAATTAAAAAAAGTTCCTGTAAACATGTACCGTAATGCATCACTTTTAAAACAAAAATGTAACTTCAAAAATAGTTAAGATTTATTTTTGTAATCGTTTAACGACTCACATATCTTCATTTTTATTGCAGGCTTAAAGTTAACTGAGTTGAAAATAAAAGATAAATAAAAATATCTTGGTTATTGACTACAACGTCCTTTAATCTCACTTTAAGTACTCATCTATAATGAGTAAGGGCGTAGTAATCCCGAGGGGTTTAGCTGGATTTACACCTTTCTTCATGTAGTCTTGGGTTATATCTCTGTCTTTCACCTTTTCTAAAAGGTCCGTTTTGATCAACTCTTGTTCTCTTCCGACCCTGACACTATTAGAGTATTCAAGGGCTGGGGTGTTGGTGGTCTTTATTTTATGCTCTTTTCTACCTTTTATTATAAAGGAGTCGATGACCGAGATGTTTTTCGCCTTTAAACACAAAGAAAAATCCATATTTCATTCATAAGGTATAACATGTAATTCATCAATAATAATAACTAATAACTGGTTAAATATTCATCTGAGAGTAGCAGTTAATTACCAATAAATAATTTACTTGAAATAAGTAACACTTGTGCAAAAATAAACACCAAATGAAAGGTGATCGTCAGATCCATTTATCCGTGTTATCTATTTATATATTTGAATGATTCTTTTGTGCTTGTTTTTAGCTCTAAAATCAGTTCCAGAAATATTATCGTGTTATTTTGAAAGCACCCTGTGTATATAAATATCGATATACCTTAAATCATATTTCATGTTAAGGAACAAATTATTTTGTATAAAGTTAACGGTTTTCGAGATATTTAGAACTGAACATTTCAAATACTGAAAAAAATATACAAAATAGTTTGGTTTTCTGTATTCGGGTGAAAGGTTTCATACAAAATGCGTAAGTCTATCTAATCAAGTTTTATTATCTCCACCGTTTCGAATAATAAATTTGTTTAGAAAAAACAAAATTGACCGGCAGAGAGAAAATGAGTCATTTTAGGATACATGTTTAAATGGAACATATTTTTTTATTTAGATTCCTTGAACCCATCCTTGGTCACCAAGATCCCCAAAATGAGCTTTCTTAAGTAGGTCCTAGAGGAAGAAACTACAGGCAAATTTTTCTTAGAGCCATCATTTTGAAATTTTCGTACAGGACAAGTTTCTTCATATTATATCTTATTACGTACATGCATAGACACTTGTAAAAACTCCATACACGAAAAGGGTATGAGTCGTTTAAGGAACAGCTTGAGCTATTTATCGAGTTTTATCAGTTTGTCTTGTGCCTAATAGTCAAAGAGGGGAAAACAAGGGGAAACGTACCTTTTAGGCTCTTTCGGGAGAAAATAAATATGATCTAATGATAAAATTAGAAGCGTTTTAAAACACCACTATTCTGTACATCTAACCAGTTGATTTTCACGAATTTAACGGAAAAGAAATCTTTAAAAGGGGCACTTTGCAAATATTTGTTAAAGTATCGAAATGCAACCCATAAAGGGGAATGCCAAAGAAATGTCACATACTATTGAAATGAAATAAAAAATAGGGTTATTTTGATTGCGTTTCAATTTCTTAAAACTACAAAAAATCGTGACAGGAAAATCCTTCCCAAGTTCACGTCTAAAAGGGTTGTACGTTGTCAATAATTACGGTAATTTCCAAGACCTGGACGAAAACAGGAACAGTAAACAAGTATACAGATGTATAATAATTTTTGTACAACCAATAGCGATTGCGATAAATTAATTTACTCTAGCTATTCAATATAAATATATTGTAATATATTTCTTGTAGAATGAAAATTTAAAATTAAAGTCAACATTGACGTAGCACAATTTACTAAATTTATTTTGTATTAATTTTGGTGAAATATGAAGAGCTATAACCAAAATTAGCGTTATAAATGGCAATTGATAGTCCCGTCCCCTAAAACCAAATAAAACTTAACAAAAACTATACGTTACCAACAACATCATTTCATTCCCATATCCCCAAACCTAAATAATATCCAACGGAAACTATTCGTTACCAAAAACATCATCGCACTCCCATATCCCCAAACCTAAATAATATCCAACCAAAACTATTCGTTACCAACAACATCATTTCACTCCCATATCCCCAAACCTAAATAATATCCAACCAAAACTATTTGTTACCAACAACATCATTTCACTCCCATATCCCCAAACCTAAATAATATCCAACCAAAACTATTCGTTACCAACAACATCATTTCATTCCCATATCCCCAAACCTAAATAATATCCAACCAAAACTATTTGTTACCAACAATATCATTTCACTCCCATATCCCCAAACCTAAATAATATCCAACCAAAACTATTCGTTACCAACAACATCATTTCACTCCCATATCCCCAAACCTAAATAATATCCAACCAAAACTATTCGTTACCAACAACATCATTTCACTCCCATATCCCCAAACCTAAATAATATCCAACCAAAACTATTCGTTACCAACAACATCATTTCATTCCCATATCCCCAAAACCTAAATAATATCCAACCAAAACTATTCGTTACCAACAACATCATTTCACTCCCATATCCCCAAACCTAAATAATATCCAACCAAAATTATTTGTTACCAACAATATCATTTCACTCCCATATCCCCAAACCTAAATAATTCCCAACAAAAATTATTCATTACCAACAATATCATTTCACTCCCATATCCCCAAACCTAAATAATATCCAAACAAAACTATTTGTTACCAACAATATCATTTCACTCCCATATCCCCAAACCTAAATAATATCCAACCAAAACTATTCGTTACCAACAACATCATTTCACTCCCATATCCCCAAACCTAAATAATATCCAACCAAAACTATTTGTTACCAACAATATCATTTCACTCCCATATCCCCAAACCTAAATAATACCCAACCAAAACTATTCGTTACCAACAATATCATTTCACTCCCATATCCCCAAAACTAAATAATATTCAACCAAAACTATTCGTTACCAACAATATCATTTCACTCCCATATCCCCAAACCTAAATAATACCCAACCAAAACTATTCGTTACCAACAATATCATTTCACTCCCATATCCCCAAACCTAAATAATACCCAACCAAAACTATTCGTTACCAACAATATCATTTCACTCCCATATCCCCAAACCTAAATAATATCCAACCAAAACTATTCGTTACCAACAACATCATTTCACTCCCATATCCCCAAACCTAAATAATATCCAACCAAAACTATTCGTTACCAACAACATCATTTCATTCCCATATCCCCAAACCTAAATAATATCCCACCAAAACTATTCGTTACCAACAATATCATTTCACTCCCATATCCCCAAACCTTAATGTTACCCAACAAAAACTATACGTTACCAACAATATCATTTCACTCCCATATCCCCAAACCTAAATAATACCCAACCAAAACTATTCGTTACCAACAATATCATTTCACTCCCATATCCCCAAACCTAAATAATACCCAACCAAAACTATTCGTTACCAACAATATCATTTCACTCCCATATCCCCAAACCTAAATAATACCCAACCAAAACTATTCGTTACCAACAATATCATTTCACTCCCATATCCCCAAACCTAAATAATACCCAACCAAAACTATACGTTACCAACAATATCATTTCACTCCCATATCCCCAAACCAAAATAATACCTTCAAAAACTATACGTTACCAACAATATCATTTCACTCCCATATCCCCAAACCTAAATAATATCCAACAAAAACTATACGTTACCAACAATATCATTTCACTCCCATATCCCCAAACCTAAATAATATCCAACAAAAACTATACGTTACCAACAACATCATTTCACTCCCATATCCCCAAACCTAAATAATACCCAACCAAAACTATTCGTTACCAACAATATTATTTCACTCCCATATCCCCAAACCTAAATATTATCCAACCAAAACTATTCGTTACCAACAACATCATTTCACTCCCATATCCCCAAACCTAAATAATACCCAACCAAAACTATTCGCTACCAACAATATCATTTCACTCCCATATCCCCAAATCTAAATAATATCCAACCAAAACTATTCGTTACCAACAATATCATTTTCACTCCCATATCCCCAAACCTAAATAATACCCAACCAAAACTATTCGTAACCAACAACATCATTTCACTCCCATATCCCCAAACCTAAATAATACCCAACCAAAACTATTCGCTACCAACAATATCATTTCACTCCCATATCCCCAAATCTAAATAATATCCAACCAAAACTATTCGTTACCAACAATATCATTTTCACTCCCATATCCCCAAACCTAAATAATACCCAACCAAAACTATTCGTAACCAACAACATCATTTCACTCCCATATCCCCAAACTTAAATAATATCCAACCAAAACTATTCGTAACCAACAACATCATTTCACTCCCATATCCCCAAACTTAAATAATATCCAACCAAAACTATTCGTAACCAACAACATCATTTCACTCCCATATCCCCAAACTTAAATAATATCCAACCAAAACTATTCGCTACCAACAATATCATTTCACTCCCATATCCCCAAATCTAAATAATATCCAACCAAAACTATTCGTTACCAACAATATCATTTTCACTCCCTTATCCCCAAACCTAAATAATACCCAACCAAAACTATTCGTAACCAACAACATCATTTCACTCCCATATCCCCAAACTTAAATAATATCCAACCAAAACTATTCGTAACCAACAACATCATTTCACTCCCATATCCCCAAACTTAAATAATATCCAACCAAAACTATTCGTAACCAACAACATCATTTCACTCCCATATCCCCAAACCTAAATAATATCCAACCAAAACTATTCGTTACCAACAATATCATTTTCACTCCCATATCCCCAAACTTAAATAATATCCAACCAAAACTATTCTCTGTTTGAAGTTATTTGTTAATGATGGAAGTTCAATTTTATTATTATACATTTTCGGACATTTGTGTGTTAAAAATCAAAACACGACGTTTCGGGTATCAATTCCCGTTATCAAGTGACTAAAAAACTAAAGAAACATGAAACTAGAAACTAAGCCTATGTAAGAAGTAAAATTAAATAAGAATACCACCAACTCTAATATCTAAGCATGCATCTCAGAGCTAAAACTGAGAAGTCAAAAAACACAATCACGGTACACACAACTAACGTCAAATACGTGTTGTTGTATCAAAGCAACAAGTGACAATGAAAGCTGTCAAGATTCATTTTAGTTTTTTCCTAATTATTTCAGAACTGCGGTATTTTTTACTTACGAATTTCCAAACGAATTTAGGTTATTATTCTTCCGAAATCACTAAAATTGGAACACAATCTGTTGAGATGGTTTTGAAAAATTACGTCGTTTACAACAGCTACATTTTCGTTGTTTTTTATCGATGACTCATGAATTTTTGTAGAGATGTACAAACACATTTCGTTGGGTACTTAGAGAGTACACTTAAACACAATTTGAGAAATTCCGTCTTTTACAGAAGCTCAATTTTTGTTGTTTTTTATCGATAATTCGTGAATTTTTGTATAGATATACCAACTATTTGTTTGGTCTTTAGAGGTTACAATTTGATCAAAATAATTTTATCCGATTATTAAATTTGATTGAAATTGATCCACTAGTTTGGGGTTATGGAGTTCGAGGTTGATGACTGGCAGACATCATTCCCAAAAGCACCTTATCGGATTCAGGGGATCTGAAAGCGGATATATTCGTAAAAAAACACAATATCCAATTTTTCATCCATAACGTAACTTTTTCTATACTACGTGTATATGTAAGAAAGTAAAAGGACCTCTAGGTGTACAAACAAAGTTAGAAATATGTTGCAAACGACTTTTATTTTACATTAGAGTGGTGAGCATGGGGGATGGTGTTCGAAGCATCACTCAGCTGCTGACTGTTGGGATAAGAAGTGTTTTTGGTATCTCCTCGACTTCAAACATCGGATTTTGTAATTATTATAATTCACTGATCAACAAATTTATTAAATGAGCTTTTTATAAGCTCGTAAGAATTCCTTAAGGAAAAACTATTAAGGAGAATATCCTTTAAAATAAATCAGCCTCCGCGGGAATGAACCCGGCTCCGCTTGGAGCAAGATTTTAAACTAACCAACTCGAAGGGGAAGAAATATACTAATCCGATACACGCCATCCGAGACTGGCCAGACTCGTGGTTATTCCAAAACTGGCCTCCTTGAAAGTACAGAATTATTTACCCAATCGGTAACAATTACGTTTACGTTTTCAAAAATGTTTCGATCGATTCGGTTTGAACTTGTCTCTTTCTCTCAACACTTTTTTTATACATTTAAAACGTGTTGAAAGAAAAGAAAAGTTCTCGAAGAAACAATATTTATATTTTTGAATACATAAAGGTATTTAATACAGGTTGGGTAGATACTTCGATATTTTTGGTAATGTGGCAAGGGGGTGGGTTTTGGACGAACCATTCTTTCTTCTGTTGAAATTCAAATAATTTTAAGCTCATTGTTTTCTAAACAGAGTCTGGCAAAATTTTACGTTTTGGTTACTCTGATAACATTTCAATTACATGGTTGTCATCATTAGAGAACTAAACGGTTTGCAGTAGAACCATTTGATAAAATCACACATATATATATATATATATATATATATATCATATAATAAATATATATAATAAATGTTTTGCGTTTAATTCCGTATAAACGACAGTGGCTCTGATTATAGATCCAGCTAAGATCCCTCGGGATTCCTAAACGCGTACTCACTAATGTGAGGCCCTGAGGGTATATACAAAATTAGATTTCCCCGTAAAACCAATATTATCCTCTAGATTGTAGAACGTAAAAATGTAGTGATTTTCGATGTTTGATCTGAGGTCATGATAAACTAGTACTTGAAGATAAATAAAGTTATTGTGTAAGCAGTGTTTGAACATCACAATTTCTTTACAAATACCCGCATATACATGCACAGTGAATCAAATATGATACCAAATGACATATGGACAGGATCAGTGGAAATTTTATAGTCCCGTCGCGTTTCCTTTAAGAAGAACAGGTGGAATGTATATTTTTAAAATTATATATTCTTGTCGGCGTGTCCTTGAAGAAGAAAAGATAGAATGTATATTTTAGAAATTATAGTATTGTCAGCGTCTTCTTGAGGAAGAACAAGTAGAATATAATATATCTTATAAATTGTATAGTCTTGTTGGTGTCTCCTTGAGGAAGAACAGGTAGAACGTATATTTTATAAATAATGTAAATATTAGTGGCATCTCCTTGAGGAAGAACAGGTAAAAGTAAATTTTAGAAATTGTATAGTTTTGTCTGCGTCTCTTTGAGGAAGAACAGATAGAATGTATATTTTAGTGATTTTATAATAGAAAATCAGATTCCCCCTTTCCCATCAGGATTGTCCTAAAAGAAAACTCTTGTACACACGTCCTTCAATTTCTATTATAACCTCGTGCCTCTCTGTCCCCACGTCGTTGTACGTTTCCTTACGTAAAAAACATCGAGACTATACAAAGCAAACTAAGTGATTGCTTTCTGCTCCAATTGTACCCCTAAATCACCGAATTTAATTGATTAAGTACACTGAAAAAGATTTAGCGACCAAGTCACGCTGTTTAGTCATGTAGACTGGATAATTAAGACACGAATACACCCAAAAGACAAACCACGAGCTTCTTTCCTTTCACTATTGTCTTCTGCTCCATTAACGGGCATTTCTACTTCATGGACTAACACGTCTGGCTACAAAACTAATGCGGCTGATTGTTTTAGCATCACAATCATATTGTCTGTTCACCTGTCAAGAATGAGTTTCAAGTTGGTGCTGTTTATAGTGTTGTGGCAGTCGATGGCATTCGCTTCCAATTCCACGGGATATAACGCTTCGTCCGACGCGACTGAAATTTTTAAAAAGGTTAGTGATTTAAGTTTTAATTATTTACATTATTATTAGATGATATTTATACGAGGTATAATATAATGTTTATTCTGTCCTGTGGTTTATTATTTAAAAACAACATATAAGCTTTACATGCATACATTAACATACATTAAATTAAATAAACCATAACCAATATTTATAAGAAAACAATTCAAAAATTATAAATATTAAACATTATTTTCTACCTCGCCTTGAAACATATCAAATATTCAAAAAATAAATTAAATTTTATTTAAATTTCATTTTTTAAAACACTATTCCCGGTCAAATTTTTACTAACCTCTAAGAAACATAAAAAAAATAGAACATTGTGAAAAAGTTTGACGATTATTGTGGTGGTTAAAAGAAATTATTAATTTTTGGAAGTTCATGTTTATTAAAATTAAAGAAGTCGTTAGTCTTAACGAAAACAAATTTCTCATGAATTAAATCATCGTTTCGGATACAAATTTTAAAGATTATTTTAAAATTTGTAAATAAAATTCTCCAGAATTAAACAAATAAGTTATTGTTTTGAAAATTACTTGTACAATTATTGACAGGTTAGAATAATAAATATACTCAACACCTCCTTACATGATTAAAAACCCTAAAAACCGGGTGTTCAAAAAGTCTGGAAACCCCTTAATATTAATTTTATTAATAAACGCAGAACAATGAAACTCTAGGATTACGTCCTCACTGTAGTTACCGATTTTTTGCTCATTTTAACTGTCTTTTTTCGCTTTGGGGGGACGTCCTGTGGAGGAAGTCTAAAAAATCTTAAATGTAAGCATAGGTCGAATTATACCTCATTTTAAAGGTCTTTGTTAGAGGAACACATTGCCGCAATCCTGACTGAAAAAGGACCATTCGTTTGGAAATGGCAGCCTCTTAAAGTTTGTTTGATTTTTATGCTAATTCAATGGCAAATTTTTAGTAAGCTTTACATTAGATTACAATGTCACTTAGTGAGACAGAGCAAATAACCATTCTGATGATGAGGGGTTATGGGGATAGAATTCGTTCATATGAGGAGGTAAGCCGCTTGTTCAATGAAACTTGCCCAATTGACCACCTATTCAAAAATCAACAGTATTAAAGACCGTACAGCGCGGTTCTGTAACAGATCGGTCAAGATCCGGACGGCCAAAATCAACAACCAATGTGACCAATATTCGCTAACACCGTTAGAAATCTATGAAAAGCGATATTTTTTTTTGTGAACTTTGAACAATACACTAGTTATTAATAGTCTAGTTATTTATAGACACTACCTTAATACTTAATAGGTCTAGTTATTTATTTCTAAAAAAATAATAATAAATTTTAACAAGTATTTCAAAACATTCCTTTTTTCATGTTTGAGGGGTTGTAAATAATACATATTTTCAGTTTCAAAAAACTGTGTTTGTTCTATCTTATAGGAAATTTAATGTAATTTTTGGAAATCGGGTCACTTTACTTGTTAGGTGAAAAAAAAAATGATAAAATAATATTTGTAATTGAAAAGTAACGTTATTCCTAAAAAACGGGGGGAAATTCAATTCTCGGAACGAAGTGAGATAGGATGGTGGTTGCTATGGCCAATTTTGTTGCAAATGAAGTGTAGTATCACCCTGATATTTTGACAAATCGTTCACTATTAACCCCGTTTATCGAATTCATTCACAGTAACTAAATTTCTTTTACAGAATTGCGAATAGCTTTAAGTTCTTCTTCCCACCTACAAGCCATACAGAATAGACAAATATATATTTTTAGGGTGATATTCCCACAGATCCTCTCTTCCACTTAACCTAAACAATAAATGTAATAATGTATTATTAATATAAAAAATTTAAATAAAACATACCTAAATAAAAATAAGCATACCACAATTAATTATTATCTATTATCATAACATATAAAATTGAAAATATTCGACAAAGCGTATTTCCATATATATATATATATATATATATATATATATATGTATATAGTTTATATATAAAGAAAATAAGAGAAATTAAAAAGAGTACAATAAATGGTTTTATAGAGTACGGTCATATAGTTTTAAATAAAAAACGATCTTAAAACAGTGATTTTGAACAGTTTGTAGTTAGTTCTGTTTTATGGCAGATAAAGTAAAAAATAAAAGAATACAAATTGTGTTATTCGTTTAATATCTTTGGAGTAGTGCAAGTTATCATATTTTAAAATTGGGACCGTTTGAAAAAATCTAACGGAAGTTTGTTTTTATTTGTATTTGTTCTATATTAGCCGTTGGGTGGCTTGCTTAGATTGATATCAAGGACAACGTCGTGAACGATCCAATTATATCGTTAGAAATTTGTCATTTGAGTCAGTGAACCATATTCAGTTGTAATAAATCCTATTTTTACTTTTTGCATGTACAACTTGAAAGCTTTTTGATCCCAAAACAACCTCAAGATTTTGCGGATATATCCATCTTAAGAAGTGCTGACTCCAAAAAAGTAGTCTATCTTCAAAGACGTATTTTCTGTATGCTCTGAGCTCTAGTCAGAAAACGCTTAAACAGATTTTGGTAATTATTGGTATACGATTAGAATTTGATCATATCTTCAGATATCTTTTAATTATTTGGATAACTAAAAGTTTGGGAGTGTTGCCATAAACTAAAATTTTATTAATTCTAAAATCGATTTGATCAAAATTTGCTAAAATGTAGCTATTAAGGAAATGAATATATACAGCTATCTACTAAAAAATGTCGATTTGAGATTTAGTATTAAAAAGCAAAAACGAACCAAAGGCCGTACAAAAAATTCATATATTTCAAAATCAGCTTAATTGATTTCTATCATTTTTTTAAGAAATTTAAAGGCTTAAAATCAAAAACAAATAAATGCCAAACAAGTAAAAAGGAACACATAAGTAAAATGGAAATTACAAAATGAGTTTTAGTAAAATTTGAACTGTTACAGCTAATTTAAAAAAAAATCTGTATTTTTGAGTTATTCCTTATGACGATTCCAAATGAGATTTACTACTAATTGATTTCGCAAAAAGGAAGCTTATTAGTCTAACTTATTAATAGTCGTTTATGTCAATCAGTGTATATAAATCATCTTATCAATTTTTCGTTACAGATAATCAGTCAGCAATGTGTCAAAAAATATTCAATGGCTTGTTTCAAAATGGATGTTGTACGTATGGTAAACAGAATAGGCCAGACCCCGTCATATCAACTTCTACCAGGTATACAGTTGTCCCATTTTAACCAATCGATAGAGGACGACTTTCCTCTGGAAGTGATGGCATCTCTAGCTGAAGGGAACATAACCTCACTCGATGGGTTCTTTGACAATAAAGTTAACAATTATATTAATTCTTTGACTTTGAATGTCAAGATTCTTGATTCTGGTACTATTCTTAACGCAAGGAAGTGGGGAGAAAAAATGTTGGTTGGCTACACTGGAGATCAGACAGGTATTGTTTTTAACGACATAATTACTTCGTATTAATAGGTTACCTAGTTAGTAGTTATAAGAGTTTTTAGTAGTTTCAAGAATATTTATTTTTCATCATCTTTTTCCCGAGGCTTCGTAAACATATTATCTATATAAGTGGGGAGGGAGAGGAAATTTTCCAATTTCGGCTTATCAGTTAAAAATAAAAGAAATTACTAAAATAATCGTGATGACCCATAGCTACATTCTTTTGAACCTGGATTTCAACGCTATAGGATGAATTTTATTTTTTGGCTCATTTAAATAGTACAGATTAATTAAACTATTTCCACCTTGAATTTTGATACATTAACAATTAATTACAAATAAATACGCTCGTTAGTAGGATTCTATAACAGCAAAAAACCCTTGCTAGAAGTCTAGAAATGGTGTTGTTTTTAAAAAGTTTATGATTTTATATAGTAAAATGGATGTAAGTAAGCTAGATGTGGAATTATGTTTTAAGGATAAAATAAAGCAATAAAGCTTAAAGTTTCAAAATATTTTAATAATATAAATGAGCTACAATTCAGAAATTGTAGTCTTATCGGCATCTTACTTAAATTACGTAAATATTACTTTTATGTAAATATTACAATTGTAGCTCATTTATATTATTAAAATATTTTGAAACTTTAAGCTTTATTGCTTTATTTTATCCTTGAATATGAAGTTTCAACAAGAAATATCTGCTGTTACATTAAAATTAATTAAGTTTTAGATGAATGATGCTTTCTTAATCTCACAATTAGAAACCAAATTTTGTTGGGAAAATTAAATAAATGAAATTAAAAGTATGTGGCTTTAAATAAAATTAGTTCAGAACCATTAAACGTATATCTATTACATTACCAGTTTTACCTTCTAAAATTTAAGTTAAACTAAATATTGTTAAAAATACTTAAATTTTATAAACGTGTTTAATCATATTACACCAACATTGTTGGAAATCGGGTTAACAAATAAGACTCAATAGAGCTTAAATCTGTTCAAATCCGCCTCTATTTTAAATAGTTTCAACCTATTGTGATGGTTAACAAGCTCATTATAAATACTGGAAAAATAAAAATGTATAATAAATTTTATAAAAATTGGATCAAACTGGTTTGAAAGTTATGGAGATGATCCATAATCTTATCTATTTGTATGTATGACTGTTAATTATTGTCATTCAAAGATGGTTGCTAAATTTTGATTCAACTTTGGAATCAAGAGAAGAATTTCGTGTAAAATATATTGTTATAATTGTTCTGCTTGCCTTCTCATAAATTAACAAAAAATGTTTACTCCAAAATCCGCTCTGATTCTTAAAACTTATAAAAAATGACGAGACAAAATATCAAGTAAAGGTTGGGCTATTATGAAGGTTCATTTTACAAATCATATTGTTTAACCACAAAGAAAAAATACTGGTGTGGAATATTTCTCGTCAGGCGTACAGAATTTCTTGCGGTTGTACTTTACACTCGAGATAAAACAAACGTTCGAAAACATTGCACTAATTTTTTCACGTACTCATCTACAAATCAAAAACAATATTCGCTGCTGTCTCTATATTACTTTCAACTGTAGGGCTAAGTTTCTTTATTACTGAGTTTTCTCCATATGTTTCTTATTGGAGATGAGTCGATATAGAAAGCTGGCTTTAATTGTAGCATGTACTCTTTCAGAGTGTAAATCATATTTAATTGAAACCGAGTTAAATGTCGGCGGTTCAAGGTTCCTTTCAGTTTTTGACCAGTTATTCCTGAAGAGTGATTTCCTTTTACTTGAATTTTGCCATTAGTTTGGGTAATTAATCTTTACATTTCACAAAAATTTGATTGAAATCGGTACTACCAGTTTTGAAAAATTAGGTCTTTTACAACCGCTCCATAGACATTTATTTGGGTTGTTTTTCCAACAGATACTTCCCCCATCGGTATTTTTGAGGAGATTGTATTCAATACATTACTTTCGAAAACAAATTGATCGTTATAGCTAATTTTTTGAAAATAGGAATTGTTAGTTTGGGTTTTATGGCAACTACCCTCAAATATGTCCACATACCAAATTTGGTTAAATTGATATCCACTGGGCCGAAGAGCACTGCACATATGACAGACATTGATTTATTGATGCATCACTTAACTTTCTCTATTCTTTGTACGTTAATTCACGTCTATTTTTAAACGGTATCAATAACCAAGTTAATAGGCATACTCGATATTTTTTTTTCCGATTATGTCTTAATATCAATACCATAGTTTTATAAATATATACAGTCTGATTCAAAATTGCATACGACTATTTTGGGAGTTGATGCTAGAGCTAAAAAAAGTTTATGTGAACATAGGTCCGAAAACGCTTCGTTTTAAGTCTGTCAGCCATTTTGTATTTTTTACAATAAACATTATGTTTTTAAACTATAATGTGTTGCTTTGGACTGTTTAGTATATCATACAACTAATTACCTTAGAGGTTGTCCTCAGTCCGTAATGTAGTTAGCCTATAGCTACAGCGCTGTTTCATTTCATTTCAACTTCAAACCTAATTATTATCAGTATTATACTGATAACTGCTGTCTAAATCCAGTACCATACCTGCAGCTGGACAAATAAGACCTTATAGTAATGTGGCCACAAACAATTATTTTATTATTTATGTACGAAGAGTCATACTCTGATTTTATATGTGTTAGTGTTGTATTGTGTTACGTGTGTATGTGTTAGTGCAGGCCTGACGAAGCCGACAATGTCCGGCGAAACAGCGCTGTAGCTATAACTACTGTACATTACGGACTGAGAACAACGTCTAAAGTAACTAATTATATGAAAACATTATGTCTTTGGAATAAGATAAGAAAATTGATAGTAGTATGGTACACGCATTATTTATTTAACCTTTAACCAGAAAACCAAGACGTTGTTTTGTATTTTTTCAAATTGGCTGACGTTTAAAATATTTAACGTCGAATATCTCAAAAACCGTTAATATTACAAAATATTTACATGAGACGAAAGATTTTCTCTTTAACAGAAAACAAAACTTTTTAATTTTGTCTCTATGTCTAGGCTTTAAGGATAACAGGATTATCGACAAAAACTAAAAACATACTTTCTTGCTAATTGTTAACAACACCCACGATTAGTGTAAACCAAATTGTTATGGAATACGATATGTATTACCTAGAAAAATACCAAAAATGAAATTGTTTTTCTTAACAGTTTTAAAATGGGAACGAGTAGTCTATTTTAATACTAATTTAAATATTTTATCATTTCCCCCAATAGATTTGCAATAACTGTTATCTACAATAATTAAGATTAATATCTTCCATTTAAATATTGTTGTAAATATATTAAAAATGTATTTCAGTTTGTCATACATATGGGTAACACCATGAATTTGTATACATTTTTAGAGTTGAAGTAATACATGAAGTAAATTGCCATTACTACAACGGTTTGAAGAAATAAGTTAGTAAAATAAGTGATTTTTAAATTTTTTGACATCAGTCTTGTTATTTGTTTCGATTTAAATATGTGGAAAAACTTTTATGAAAATTTTTGCACAGTTAAAACTTTTTCTACCATTTTGTTTGTCACTTTTGTTTTAAATTAAAGTCTAATTTCTCAAACTTGTTTCTTTTTATTAATTTTATTCATATCAATTTTATCAGAATTTAAAATTTTACGAATTTGATTTAAAATGTGTATAAATAAAATATGAAATTTTACAAATTAATTGGGGGGGGGAATACAATTATTAAAATTAGTGTTAAATACTACTTTCCATTTTGAAACTGTTACGGAAAATATTTTCATTTTTGGTAAATTTTTGGGTAGTGGATTATAATATATAATAAATATTATCATAATATTTTGGTTTATGATAACATTTTATGTTGTAGACATTACCAAGAAATATTTTTTAACGGTTTTTATCGATAAATGTGCTATCCTTTGACCTACAGAAAAGTTAAAAAAATATTTACCTCAATGAATATTTTGTGATGTTATTGGTTTTGAAATATTCAACATTTAACATTTTAAACGACCCCCATTTCCAAAATGTACAAAATAAAGTATTGGTTTTCTGATATAGCTTACAGGTTACAAGTAAGGTGTGTGCCAAATTATCACATAATATTTTATCTAACTACAAAGATATTTATATTATGTTAAAAACAAAATGGTGGACTGACGGGAAAAAAGCGATTGCAGACCTATATTTTTATAAAATAAATTTCTTTTAATTTTTGCTATAGACTCAGCTTCCAAAAAATTGCCTTGCAGTTTTTAGATTTCTTCGCCTTGAAAAAAATAAATATTAACAAATCAGGTTTTTTAGTGCACAACAAGATCACTGAAGGAAAATAGCCTGAAAATCGATCTAGTAGTATGGGCTGTAGATAATTCCTAATCAAAAGAACACCCTGATAACCTCTGATTTATGTTTTCATTCGTTCTTAGATACTTTTCAGGGATTCGGTAACAGAGAGTACGGGAGTGGCAATCCCTAGCTAAATTTACATCTTCCTTCGTTTAGTCTTTGCTTAGATATCTCTCTTTCATCTTCCCTCAAAGGAACAAAGGAAAACAGAAATGTTCTTAGATAGGACATAATTAAAAAGTTGTGAAGTATTTCAAAATGTTTATGTAACTAGATATGTATAAACCGTTGTCAAAATCAAACTTAGGGCTCCAAATATTATTTAGTCCGTAAAAAAGATCAAATAACACCAACTTTGATAAAATTGGCCCTTATTTACTTACACCTATTTTCATCTAAAAATTTCCATTAAAATCTTATCATTCTGTGAGGGACATCCCTCATCAATGTTACTTTTTCTTTTTGCGATAATGTGCGATGCATGCTTATATTCTCCCTGATTTTACGAAAGTAAACACACAAATGTCCGCAACAAACACTGTATTCAAAAAAGAAGTGGTTTCAATGATTAAGTCATCATCTTATGTTCTTACATGTATCAGGAAGGTTGTGTTTACATAACAATTAAAGATGATAACTTAATCATTGAAACAGTGTGTATGTTTTGGAATACTTTGTTTATTTCACTTGGTGATTGCACTTTGCTCAAGTGTTGTTCATTCAAAGTGATTAAAATTTTGTTAGAAATTAAATCATAGATGTAAAATCCACCCTACACCCTGTATACAATTTTAAATCAATCGAACTCGTCTAAAGATTAATTCTTGAAAAAAGTGTTACAGATAGACATTCCGCAATCAGTCTATATAAGTATTCCTAGGGACTTAACAGTTGGATAACTTTTGAAAACAGAAATAAAATTTTTAGTATAATTGTTAATAATAGGAAAGGAAAAAAAAGTTATACAAATTTCTGTTGTAGGTAGAAAGAAGGGAGGTGGCGGTGGAGCGGCCGCTATGATGGCAGCAGGATCCATGGCAGCTCTTGGGATGGCAGGCCTTGCTGCGCTCTCTGGTAAAGCTTTAATGACAGCCATGTTGGCAATGGCTTTAGCAGCTGCTGGGGCTTTCAAAGGCCATGGAGGAGGAGAGAAATGCACTCACTACATAGATGCAACCCATCACAAGAGCAGACGTATGATCGAAGCAGACGATAGAATGCCAGACTATCCTGTTTTAGACGATATCTACATCAATGAAAGAAAACCAAACTATTATAACTGAAATAAATAAGCTTGTGGTTTGTATAGATGTGTAAGGTAATTTATTTAATTTGTAAATAATAGTTTTCATATTTATGAAATAATATATTTTTTACTATAAATCATGCATTTTTACTACCCTAGTATACTCTGATGTAGGATATAAATGTTTTTTTTTTTTTTTTGGTTTCCGAAGAACGGACCTTGGAATTTGTAAAAAGTCCAAATTGAGGTGGCTTACGGAGAAACGTTATATAAATCTATTACACATAACAACAACATTAAAAATGCAGGTGGTGTGCTCTAGTAGCCAACAATGATAGATGGTGCACGCTCTGGGTGGACAACGTTTTACTCTCCAAGTATTCCAAATATATCCATAGCCACTAACAATCCTCCCTCAAAATCGTAGAAGGGTCATGAAAAATTATTTTATACTTTTTAATCCGTTTAAAAACGTGGTATGTTAAAAACTTTTTTTATTTGATTTATTATTTTCTGTTTTTTAGTCTTATGTCTGGGTGAAAGATTTCAATCGCCAATGCATTTCACATCCTGTTTAGCTGCAAATGTCTGAAATTCAAAATATTACCTCTTATTATCTTTAATAGTTCTATTAGTCTTGTAACTCAGAAAATCCAACTAAAGAAGTAAACAAAATTTATTTTATTTTTTTCATGTACACGAATTAAAACAATACAATGTCAGATCCTTCTCCATTAGAAATTGGAAATGTATCATAAACTTATGGTGGTGAAGGTCGTATTTAACACATTCTTCCCATCTCCGTCATGACATCTTCATTGCAAAGTGTTTTAACTATTGTTTAAACAAATGTAGAGATAAGAAACCAACTGATTATTGTATTGTCATCCAATTCTGACCTATGTTCAAAATATCAGGTCTCTAGCTTATGGGGCAGTTAGTTTAACTCGATTGCAAAATTCCACCCGAACAGACTAACAGACAGATAATGACGGAAACCTAACTAATAAAAACGTGGTAAAAAGTAAATACGGTCTCTTTAAAATATAGTGTAATGTCAGTCGGAGAAATTTGTGATTTGTGTCGTAAATAATGACCTATAGTTTTACTTCAAGGAGACACAACCTTTGATGGATATCTTATCTTTAATTGTTGTTTTATAATGGTGAAATAGAAATTTTAAACATTTTAAAAGTATTTGAAGTATAGTGATTATTGTTTATTACGTTCACCATTATGAGCCCGGATTTGTTAGTTAACGTATTTAGTTCAGATCTTACAAAATAAAAATTTGAACTAAGTTTGGATTAAATCGGAAAATTTTTCAAAGAGCGAGGAACCCAAACAAAACTATTTAGTTACCATCTCTCTAAAAATAATGGTACAAAACAGAACAATCGGCAATGGGGATGTTATGAAAAATGTAATTTCTCAAAATTGGCTTTATCGATTTTGTTCAAGTTTTAATGAAATGTGGATTAATGACACAAATCCGTGTACCAATTTAAAATCACATTAAAACATTATTGGGGTTCAGGAATAATTGGTAATAAACGAAAATGAACTTTGACTGCCTTCATTAAAAGGTTGATTTTAATGAAATATGATTTATGTTGACTACATGTTTAAGGCACAAGCAAAACAAGTATAGGCGATAATTAAATATTTTTTCAAAATCTTCATTTATGGTTCACTTTTTGATTTCAAACTACTTACTCTACAAATATTTTTAGTGACAAATAGCTTTAGTTCTTTGGATGGGTGAATGAAAGTTTGTTCCATGTTTGTCCATGGATAATTTGTTTATTGAATTTATTTGTATGTGAGAACACCTGTACAAAAAATTGTACAACATAATCTACTTCCCCCCTTTTTTCTTCTATTTTTCATTACTGTTGAGACTGAAGGTTCTTGGTGGAATTCCATGTTTAAGGAAAAAATAATAAAACACATTTTTTTTATTTTGTAACTTCCACTTTTTATTAGTCTAGCTGACCAATGGTTTTGCCTGGTAAGACATTTACGAGGCTGTACTACAGTCAAAACCATTGGTTGGATAGACTAATAAAAAGTGGAAGTTACAAAATAAAATATTGTGATTTATAATTTTTTCTTTAAACATTATCTACTATTGAGTGCATAATAATATTTTTTTTTCAGCTTATAAAATATTTTTACAATCAATGAAATAATCATGAGATTAAAAACATGCTCAATAATTCTTTTCACAACTGAAGCAGTTTAAAGGAAGTTTTAAACCCAAAGCCTGTTTATCGTACCAGAGTGACCCTACTGTATTCCTCCCCCTCTAAATAAATTATTTGACTTAAATCTGTGACAAATTAAATGTTTTAATTTAAGTATCTTGTGAGTTGATAATTATTTAAATTATAAATATTCATACATCCAACTTTAAAAAGGGAAGTTGAATACCCTAACAGCTTGTAAAAACATCATATTGCTATTCTTCGAAATAATAAATTATGGCTATAGTTTTGATTTTTTACTGGGACTATAGAGCTATTAATACGTTTTATTTAGCTTGTTAGTAAAATTTGATCAAAACACTTCGACGATTTTGTATTTTTTTTATATGGTCATACCTAAAACATGGAAGCAGAAAAATAATTTAAAGCATATTAAAATTTCAGTGAAATCGGACAAACAGTTTAGGCATGTTAGTTCAATGAAATATACCAACAGACAATCAAATAGCGAGAGGGACATTACTCCAAAAACCTTTATTTTATTCAGGAGACCTTATAAATTTCTTTTATTATTACTTATCATATAATATTTAATTACATTCTTGACGAAAACTATTTGATATGATAAAAATGTGCAATATAAATTGTGATAGCTGTTTGCTTTTGAAATGAAATATTAATTCGTTATATGTTTGATTGAAAGCGTCATTATAAAATAAAAATAACAATGGTTCTTACAAAATGTTTATCATTGGAAGTTTATTTCCATGACTACCATGAGAACATTGTATTTAAAATAATCAAGGCAAATTAAATTTAATAAATTTAATTAAATTTTTAGTATGAATTTACCTAAATAAAATATAATAGTTATGAGAGATTCTTCTAGCAAGTACTCCTCATCTGGGGATTTGAAACTACTACGTAAAATTAGGAAGACTAATTCCTGTACTTGTAAAGTCTCAAAACCACCTAAACCATCTTGGCTGATCAGAGTTGTTTTAAATGCTTATGAGTTAGTAAAAGGGACTTTAAGACTCGGCGAGACGGTTGTTAGCGAGAGTAATAACTCACTTACTAATCAACCAGAACATCTTCTGCAAAATGAGGTCAATGTGGTTTGTAAAGAGTGTTCTAGAACTAAGGATATTGTTCCAAATTGTCCATCATGTGCAGAGGACAGTCCAGCGAGCATTTTTTGTTCATTATGTCAGAAATTTGTCCCCGATTTAGGAAACTCTTCTTGTAAGAAATGTCAAGATACTAGGCCTGTTTTCAAAATGTGCCTCAAGTACCACGGGAAGCAACCGGAAATTAGGCTTTGTCCTTGTTCGAGATGTAATAACGAAAGAGAAATATTTTCACAATTTTGTAATGGTTACAGATATGATAATGGAGATAAGTGTTCTTTAATACCAGGGCGAAAATCCAGATATTTCCCTCGAGAAAGAAGAAGACTTCGAAATGTTAAACAAACGAGACCATCTTCATACTTTGGATAAGTCACCATTGTATGAAGTACTGCCACAAGCAATTTGCACTAGCGGTCCATAAATAAAATTTTATTTTAAATTTAAATAATTGTAAGTGTCTATTAAATTTATTTTAAACATTTATAAAATTGTATTTCTGTTTGAATTAATTTATAAAATCTAGACATTAAAAACTTTGACCCTGTAGGAGAAGCATGTCACATATATTAAATAACTGTGAACATGAAGAACTAATGGATGGTGAATTCATAGTAAGGTTCATAAAGTCAAGAAGGTCAGAACATATAATTCACATGTATAAAAATAGAATGCTGAAGAGTGTGCTGGATGACCAAATACAAGTAGGCCTAGTTAAGAGAAGAAGAAGCCAACGAAGGAAATAGTGGCTGCAGGATAAGTAGAGCCTAGACCGTTGAGTGTCAGGAATTGGGAAGGACTTGTGGTGGATTGGAAGGGATGGGTTGTGTCAGAGCTAAGGCTCATCCTAGGCTGTAGAGCTGAAGGGTAAGGGTAAAGCACGACATTTATAAGGAACTTATAAAAGTCTGCTAAGAGCTCATTTAAACTAGTTTAAGGTACTTCCTTGGCAACCAATAAATTCAAACTTTTTAATCAATTTAGTCCTATGTATGGTATCAAATGACTAGGTCTGATCCAGAACCATGATCAATGTACATTTTTTGCCCAATTTGCTTTGTTATAACATTAGTATGTTGAATAATGCATTACTTGTATTAAAATTACTATGAAAACCGTACTGATTGTTTGCTAAAATATTTACAATATTTAAAGAAAATTTAGTTGTATTTTGACACATTTCTTAAATATTGGTGATGTAACACTCAATAATGAAAGTGGTATGAAATTACTTTGTATTATCTTAGGACCCGACTTATAGACAGTTATTAGATTAACCTTGGGAGTTTTAAGTGCATTTGGAAATAAACCGGACCTGATACTTTTGTTAATAATATACCAAATCAGATCTATTAAATATTTTCTTTAATTATTTTAGCAGGAATTCCAATCACACCCAGGAGAAGAACCACTTCTTAGATCTTTCACAACATTTATCACTTCCTTTCAAGTGACCGATCATAGCTGGAACACTTCAAGAACAGGGTGAGAGATGTCTTCCAATACAGCAATCCTTAAGTGTTTTAAGTGCTCTAAATAATGAGTTACCCTATGAGGTACAACATGAAATATTTTCCTAAAAATTCATTTGAGCTCTTTACTCTACAAATGTGTATTTCACTCTGAACATGAACCTCAAAAGAGGTTTTCTAGCAAAGACTAAATTTTTAGTGTTCTTTAATTACCCTCTTTGTGATTACCATCCTTTCAAGCACAAGGATACATAGAGATATAAAATTTCAATCAACTGCCTTCTTTGATATTAGTTTTATGAATTTTCGTTTGCACATTTTTTCTCTAAGCCTTATTCCCTTTAAAATGATAAAACAGTTTTAAACCTCCACCTCCTCCAAAAAATCTCCAATAACGTTTTGGAGGGTTTGTCAAATTTATCAAAAATTAATTTAAAAAAACTATAGTAAAGTTAGTTTCTTTATTCTTATACAATTTTTCCTAAGCAGTTTTTTTTTTATATTTCTTCTTTCAAAATTTAAGAGGTGCATCTTTCTTTTCTAAGGTTTTAAAAAACTTGTGAATTTGATATTAAATGTTGATTAGATGGTCTCCTAACACTGGTACCTGGGCTTTGCTGTGGAGACTCAATTATGTTTCTTCTGTGTGTACATCAATCCCACCAAAGCCATCTTGAATCCCTCTTGTTGAAAGATCCTGTTTCTCTTAAATGATTATGTAGGTCAGTATAAATTCTTGGGTTAGGAACCATACTGTTTGGAAACCTTCTTGCATACTCAATCGATGATGCTTTTGAATTGCCATTAAAATATCCGTATACAAAATGCATATGAGTATACTCACTGTTTGAAAACATTATTATAGTTGTAAACAACAAGTTAACCTCAATTAACAAACTATCCACAATAACATTGTTGACACTGCATAAACTCAACAATGAAACTTATCAGCTGTAGCCAGCAATAATCAAAATTAGCTATTGCTGTCAACATACAAAGAGGTATATAGCAAAACTTGTGATGTAAGCCTAATATGTTTATATAATTTTAATTTAAAAGCATGGCTTTGAAGCAAGGGTAGCTTATCACTTTCTAACATGAATGGAAAACAAATAAAATAGAAAGTGAACATTATGCATTTCTAAACATTATTGCAAAAAACTATGCAACAGTTTAGTGTAATAAAGCTTATGCAAATTTATAACAAGACTGTGTACAACTGAAATTTACTGCTTTCAGTCGAAAATAAATTCATTTACTTATGGCAAACCAATTACAAGATTTTGTTTTCCATAACAGATGGAAACTTTAGATGAAGTTGCAGCTAAATTAGTCCACAGGTTATTTGTTAAGAGCCTTTTAAAAATTTGGCATAAAGTTTGAATCAAATATTTTTTTTTAAAAAATGTTATTTTTCGAGTGCAATTATTGAGCATCTATTATTTTTTGAAAACTTTAATTAGTAGCCCTTATTCTACAGATAATTCCCTGTCTTTTAATATAAAAGTAGTAAATATAACGCAATAGAATTACTGTCTTAAGCCCAAAACAAAAATTAACTACACTGAAAATAGCGAAAAACTTATTTTTGGCAGTAATTCCGTAAAAAATAGATTCCGGACCTATGTCGATAGGATATTTTTTTCTTGTCTTTACCTAAGGAATAACCTGGTAAAATTTGAAACACCCTATATGTTAAAAAAAATGTTGATTTTAAACAAAATAATAAAAAACTAATTTTTTTCATTAACGAATAGGACTTATTTTTATGCTCCAAATAAAAAATAAATAAAAAAGAAAGACTTTCAACTTCAAACATGATAACTTACCCATGGATCTTTTCATTTGGAAATAACAACCTTACCTGGGAATTACTCTTTCAATGCAGTATTAGTTCTGAGAGTATTCTACTCTTCAACCTATCCATTCTTCCTATCTAAATATTCTTCCTAACTGAATAAAGTATAGATTCTGTTATACATTCTTACTTTTCACCAGTTTCCACCAGTATCTTATCTATCCTATCAAGTTAGTCTGGCCAAAACTACATTAATTTCATTTTCATATAATCTTCTAACACAAATAACTACAAGTGTAATAATTGTGGAAGTGAACCTCATGGACTTTTTCTACCACTACCTTACATACATTACACAGAACACATCACAGGTACTATGACAAACTGTATGTCTTTTCTGAAGCTCTAAAATCCAACATAACTCCTTTCATCCATATTCACTCCTAAGATTTATCACAATAGCTTCGAGATTATATACAAATGCCAGTTTCATCCTTATCAACATGAGTCGGCTTACACAACAAAATCTCAGATAGTTTACACTTGTGGCTGAGTAGGGACTATAAAGGGAGTTGAGGTATAATTGAGCAAAAAAATACAAAGTTAACTGGTACTTAGACAACATAGATTGCTGGGAACACAAATTATGTATGATCAAAAGATAATATAATACCAAGAATCATCATCATGATACTTATCCAACACTGATTTGCAAAGTAATCCATACAAAGGTTTACTGAATGTCATTATTGTGTTAAAAAAAAAAAAAAAAAAAAAAATCAAATTCACTTATTCAACTAGTGTTGTTAACTCAGCCAGAACAGACTTTGGACCTGCACATTATAACTCACCTGAATATGAATTTTGAGAATTGTGTCAGAGTGATTATTTACCACAAGACAAGTTTGATAAAAATTAGATTAAAATAAGTTAAGTAGTTTAGCTAGAATGTATTTACTTTCCCTTTAGATACTCTTCATTATGTCCAACTATAAGGGTTGACAAGAAAATCAGTGACAAAACAAAATTATATAAGAAAATATTTTAATTAAATAAAAATGTGCAAATAAATAATTTAAATAAACAAAAATCTCATCATAGAAAAGAATTTGCATCCACTTCATTATATCTGTATGACAGCCATTTCCAGTCTGTTGTTTGCACGAATACAGGATTTTCCAAGTCTATGGGAAACTCTTCAATTAAATGCTTTTTTATTTTAGTTGAAATATCTGAAAGCAGAAGAAAATAGTGTCATTAAACTCATGTTTTAAAATCTAAATTAAAGTTTTTAATATTCTACCTTATACTAATACATAAACTTATAATGAATAAATTTTCTGATTTGAATTTATTATTATTATTAATCCCTATACTGACTATTGTTATTTACATACAACTTCTCTAATTTTCCATCTTGTTCATTATGGCAGTTGTTTCGGTTTTTCAGTCATTTTCAGGTTTTATTTTGGATATTTACTATCCTTCGTCACATATTCAAACACTAACAAATTAAAAAAAAACCCATTTTAATCATAAAAATATATAAATACTAGCATTCATTGAAATTATGTTTAGTGAGCCGACTGTCTAAGACAGGACACCACTCTGGTAGAACCTTACCTGTGTTTTATGATATACCCATTACTATGTCACACGTTGAGTTGAAATCAAAGTTCAATTTCTCATAGAGCAGTGTTCTGGGTTCTGTTTTGAATGCTTTGTAAGTTTTGTATTATTCTAAAGCATTCATTAGTTTTCTTTTGTGCACTTGTGTAAAACCTTCAATGATTTATTAATTTCTCTATATTTATGATTTGCCTATTGTATATATTCATTAATTTTGATTTTGTTTTTGGAGGTTGTGTGGTTTATTTAGCAGGTGAAATATGGTTTTTAAACCATATTAAACCATGAAAAGAGGTTTAAATTTCAATTTCACCTCCTAATCAAACCACACCACTGTTAAAAACAGAATCAAAATTTATTGAGTACATAATACAGGAAAATTACAAATCCAAAGAAGTTAATAAATTTTTGAAGGTTCTACTTAAGTACACAAAGGGAAAACTAATGAGTACCTTGGAACAATATGAAATTTACAAAGCATTCAAAACAGAACCTGGAATACTGTTCAATGACTAATTGAATTTTGATTCCAACTCATTGTTTGACATGGATAAGGATTCGGCGTTCAACCAACAATGACTGGAAGTCCGGTTTTAGATAGTGAGCATATTGGACATAACTAATTTTAATGTGTGGAAGTGTTTATATGTTTTTATGTGTATTAATATTTTCATGTGTTGTTATGGTTTTCTCCATGAAAAAGAACAAACCTTACATTTTAATTTGCTGAGGGTTCGAGGATGTTCAAAGGTGCCTAAGGATTTTTGTCACCCAGATTTTGTACTTGCCACCCAGAATTCAACTTACCACTGATGTAAAATGTTGATGTTATCCAGGATGGTCTCTTTGTTCCCTATTTGATCCACCATTTCTACTCAGAATTCCTGATGAATGACTACATCTGCCTCGGTAATTTTTTGTACCATGGTAAGTAGTATGATCCAAACAGTCATGTGTGGTATGCCAGTCACATGAGATGAATATTTAGTTGATTTCTTAGAGTTACAGGCTAAAGTTCTGCTTGACTTCTTTCACAGTAACATTAGGATTTGTAATGTTGTGTAGAACAACCAGTCTCAAAAATTTTGGTCACAATAGTAAATCGTACGTTTGCTTGGTGAATACTTACCATACTGGGAACAAAAATGTTTCGTGAAACCAAAAACTTCAGCGAGCATGTTCTACATTGAAAGTAGCCATTTTAAACCATAATGTTGGTGGCGCTTCTGGTGACTACATTTGGCACTACATAAGGTATACTTGGTATGATATAATATAAAAAAAATTAATAAACTTCTTTGTCTCAAAAATAGCCTAAGGTACTGTTGACCGTGATTTCTATTGGAAATTGTACACATAAGTACTGTATAATAGGTCTAATTTTGTTTCTCTCTAGTTTAATAATTTATAAAATTCAAACCTACATAATATGTACTGCTATTATAGTCATTGAAAGGGACACCTCAAAACTACATATGTTAGCTACCTTACTAATTAAGAATGAAATTATAGAACACTTTGCCTACTTATCTTATAGAATTGGAATTTTTTAAATTAAAAACTGAAATAAGTAACTTCCTCCTAACACTCATGATATGCAAATGATGAAACTCTTTATTATTTCTGTGAAGTGGAGCGGATAGCTTATCATTTTTGAAAAATGTTAACCTTCATGGTTATAACTTTCATACGTTGAGCTAGAGGATATTTTATTTCATGTGTTATTATTTATTTTAATTTTTATATCATTTACATTTTTGTCACAAAAACAAGTATCTGTGTATATAAATATAAATTTAGTGAGGATTGTATTTGTAGAAGACAATTAGTTATAAATTTATATTTCATTTGGCAACAAATTTGAGATAAAAATCCAAATCAAGGTTTAAGTGTTTTACATAAATCACTTTTAGTTAAAACACTTTGTTTAATTAAAATAAAAACTGACCTGAATTATTAATAGTTGCAATAATTTGTTTTAAGGTTTGATCATCCAACATCATTGTCACTGTTGATGGTTGTTGCTCTAATGTTCTTCTTCTTCTTCGTCTCCTTGAGTCCTCTTTGTACAATTTCTTTGTATCTACTGAATGCAAAGTATACTCAGATTCATGTAGCGGTGTATCATCAGAACCAAATTCCTGTTTGTATTAAATTAGTTTTAGTTTGTATAACTGAATATATTAAAATTAATATTCTAATCATTGATTTTAATAGGGTGGCTTTGAAATTAATTTAGATACACTAATAAAAATGAACAAAAACTGTGATGTTTGGAAATCTCCTGTGTGTATTTCTTTTTTAAATTACAATGTAAGACACTCATATTTACATATTCAACAATAGTTTTAAAGTTTACTCAATATAAAGCTCGGTGTTTTTTTAAATAATAAAAAAAAAAATTTAAATCAATAATTTAAAAATGGAAGTTATTAAAAATATTTTAATGTTTTTATTTTCTAGTATATAATAGTTTGGTGTGTGTGTCATTTTTGTCTGAAAATATCTGTTTTGATGTCTAATGAAGAAAAAAATTGTTCACTTTTTATCTTTGTAGTGTCTATAGTCTAAATGGTTGGACCAATTTTTAACAAATTTGGTATATCTTTAACTGTATCCCGAGGGTGTTTTATATTTTTATTTTAACAAATGTAAGTAGAGTAGAGAAAGTTATATGAAGGATCATAAAAACAATAATTAGCTGTTTGTGGATATATCATTTTTGAGGTACAATGATGTCATCATTTTCTATTATATTTCACATTTAAAAAAGATATGATTTTTAAACTGTTTAACAAACCTAACTCAGATATTTTATGGTAAAATTTTTCACCAAGTTCAGAGATAATTGGAAACTTTTTTTACACAACTAGAAAAGACACAAATATTGTTACATTTAGTTAAAATTTTTAACGAATATTGTTTTATGAATTCTATCAGGGGTTAACCATATAGATGGTTTTCTTATTTTCTGTCATGACGAAAATCACAATAGCTCATTTTGTATTAAAAATTTGTAAACATTTCAGTAATCAAAATGGAACAGAAAAATTAAATTTTGTATAGTTCTTACCAAACATTTCCCTCTGATACAGAAAGCTTTCTTTGTAGCATCGCCACGACTACAGTCTGAACCAAAAGGAAACCATCCATCTTCTCCATTTACAAGATAAAAGCGATGTAGTACATTTTCATCTTGACATGCAATTCTGCAAGCACGGTCGGGATCCTCTGAAATTACATTTCAGTTAATAGACAAATTGTCCAGCGGTCCTAAAATTTTTTATTAAAAAAAATTTTTTTGATCAAATATATAAACAATTTGATTTTACCCTCAACTTTTAAAATGTGTTGTTTGTATCATAAAGTTATTTTAGTTCTTTTTTTTTTTTTTTTAGTATGTTATGATATTGAAAATAGTAGGAATTCATTACATGCACCAGTTAAAAAAAAAGTATTTGTTTTTAAGCCTTGGCTATATAGTATATTCGGAATGAAAAATTGTTTTAGTTTTTAAAATTTTATAAGTTGGAAAAATGGCAATACATTGTTATTTGTGGTTAACATTGAGAATGGGATGTGAAGAAAATCTGTAATACAACACCTTTACTCCAGCCTATAATTTACTTCTGTTCAGTAGAAAGAAATAGTTAAAGAATAATGATAGTGAAGATTTAGATTTTGAAAAGATTTACTTGCCAACCTCAACTCATATATACCAAATTTGAACCTTCCTTGATAGAAAATGTGTTAAATCATGAGAAAGAAAGATGGAACACCTACAGAACTAAAAAATCACACTTGTCTTGTTGCATATATGAATAACTATTCAGTTCAAAGAAAGATTTGTAGTGTCACATATACAGAATGTAATCTTACTAAGCCTCAGGGGCTCATTTCTTGTGAGTTCGGGATTTTGGCGAACCCGAGGCTCCCAAGCTGGATTTCACCTTACTTCAACTTGTCTTGGGTCAGTTCCCTATTCTTTCCATCTTTCTTATAAGGTCACTCTTGACTAACTTTTGTTCTTTCGACCCCGACACTATTACAGTAATCAAGGGCTAGGGAGTCTTCATTTTCTCCTACCTTCTCTTTCTTCCAACTAAGAAATATGAAAATGTGTAATAATTTAACAATAATTATACTCCAAGTGGGCAACCCTGAAAAGAGAAATCCCACCGTCAGCTCAGATCGAGTGAAAGCCTCGGTGGCCGCACGTATTATGGGGGCGGCCAATCACACTATTCTACAGGAGGGGTAGATCACTTGGCCGAAGTAAATACTACAAGTGATACAAATATGAAAGAAACTGATCCTTTTAGAAGAAGTACGACGTTGGCGAGATCACCACCGACACCAGCGAGTATGGACGGAAGGTCTTTTAAGGAACAGGGAGATCGAGATGGTATGGATACGAAGAAAGAGGTAGGGTACGCAGGTCTCGAGGAGTTTATTTTAGAAACTATAGTCGTAACTACCGATAAGGAGACAGAGAGTCTTAGGATTCAAATTGATGAAGCTGATAAAAATTAAGAAATACAACTACAATCCGTAAGAGAAACTCTCAGATTGTTGTGCCAAGCTGCAGGAAAGCTAAAAAACGTTAATATGGACATAAATAATGTACTAGTACATATAGAGGAGGGGTTAGAGGTACTAGATCTATGCCGACTGATGCGGAGGAGTGCAGTACAAAGCCTGATTGAGAGGGCGCCCTTGACAGTAGTCAGTAGCCCTGTAGGGTGCAAGACACAACCATCAAGAAAGCGTCCATAAATATCGAAACGAGCACAGAAGTAGGGGAAATGTTGCAAGGTAAACAGAGAGCAGAAGCAGGAACGGATAAACGGGAATGGAGCACTGTTGTCCGAAAGAGCGGAGAACGGGAAGGAAACTAGTAGAAGACCAACCGAAACAAATACCAGTTGCTCCAAGACAAGGATTTAGGCAGCCTACTAACGTGAGCAACAATAAAGATATAAGGCTAAGACGGAAGGAGATGATTATAAGACCAGCCCGGGGCAAGAGCTATGCAGAGGTCCTCGGAGCGGTACGAAAAGAGGTGCGACCGGAGGATACTGGTGCCGAGATTCGAAGCGTTTTCAAGACATTGCAAGGGGATGTGTTGATCGAGTTAGGCAACTGCCGGGATCAGGAAGGCTTACAGAGCGCGATCAAATCAACCACAGGGGAAGGTGGAGACGTTCGATGCATTGCACCTATGCTGAAATTCAAAGTACTAGATCTTGATGACTGCACGAGTGAAGCGGACGTCGAGGAGGCTATTAAAAACACTATGGGGGAAATATCAATATGACGATATCAAAGTTCCCATGATTGGACCAAACAAAATGCATGGCCATAGTCGAGACGGAAGAGGCAGGAGGTATAAAACTGCTATGTAAAGGGAAAATAAAAATTGGATGTCGGATAGAGGTGACAAGGTGCTTCAGATGCCTAGAATACGGGCATAGGAAGAGAGAGTGTAAGGGCCTGGACAGAAGCAGTGTGTGCTGGAGGTGCGGTAAGAGTGACCACAAGGCGGCACAATGCAAAGAAGACACTGTGTCTTGTTCACAGAGCACGGAGTCGTAAAAGCAGGTCATATCCCAGGTATGAGAACATGTAAGGTGTTTCGGGACGCGTAAGCATTGACAAAGGACACACGCAGAAAATGGTAAAGATACTGCAAGCAAATATGAATCGAAGCAGGGCTGCTGATGGATTAATTGATCAACTGGTGCAAGAAACTGAAACTCACATCGCTATTATAAGCGAGCAGTACCGGAACAAAGACAGTCAGAACTGGTATGCTGATATTACGGGAACAGCGGCGATTTGGGTAACAAATACTCAAATGGTACCAGTGAACAGAAAAGGTCTTGGAAACGGATATGTCTGGATAAAAAACAAAAAAATGACAATCGTTAGTTGCTATCAATCTCCTAACGAAGGGATACGTGCGTACCAAGAGAAACTTGACAAGATAGACGATACTCTTGGTGAACATCGCAGTAGTAATCTGGTGGTCCTGGGGGACTTTAACGCCAGAGCATGTGAGTGGGGAATGACATACACAAACAGCAGGGGCAGACTACTTCTAGAAATGGCGGCTAGACATGGATTGGTGGTAGTTAATAAAGGGAGTACACCAACCTACTGTCGACCAGGATGGGGATATTCTATCCCGGATGTGACCCTTATCTCGGAAGGTTTGGAATCAGGAATGGAAGGCTGGAGAGTGCTGAAGGATTACACTGGAAGTGACCACACTACATTGCTTTCAGTGTGGAAAAAGAGAGGGAAACTTACACTTTGAAAAAAAGCCACAACCGAGATGGAATGTGGGTAAACTAGATCAGTATATAGTAGTAGAAGTATATGTTTACATCTGAGCACAAGGTAGCCAAGAAAGTACTAGTGATGGCCACCCGTAAAAGTAAAGAAGGGTGCTGGAGATCACTGTGTGATGACCTAAATGAAGACCCCTAAGGAATGGGATACCAGATAGTGACCCGTAAGCTTGGCGGCGCAAGTGCTAATAATACAATGAGCCTAGCTACAAGCAAAAAAATTGTGGATACTCTCTTCCCTGCCCATCCGGGTAGGAATTACAGTGAAGTACGAGGTGTGGATGAAGAGATTCCTTTGTTAAGTAAGATGGAACTGGAGCGGTAAAGTTGCTAAAGAGTGGGAAAGCTCCAGGCCCGGACGGAGTTCTGCGAGAAGTAATGAAAATAGTGGCTGGTGCACAACCGCGCCTACTTCTAAAAAATGTTTAATACATACCTACAGGCGGGGATATTTGCTACCCCTTGGAAGAAAGTTCGATTAGTATTGATAAACAAAGGGAATGGTGATCTTGATTCTCTAGCAGCTGACAGACCTTTGTGTATGCTGAATGTAGTGGGCAAAGTTATGGAGAAGTTGTGAAAACCAAGACTACAGTAAGCGATACGAGAATTGGGCGGCCTCTCTGACCGCCAGCACGGTTTATGGTAGAACCACTCCACAATAAGTGCAATCCGACAGGTGATAGATGCGGTCCATGAGGCAGATGAGGTTTGTCACGTACCAAGGCCAGTAGTTCTACTAGTGACGCTGGATATAAGAAACACGTTTAACTCTGTCCACTGGACAGATATATTGGAGACATTGGCACGCGATTTTGCGGTGCCTAACTACCTCTTGTCGGTTATGAGGGATTATCTCAGGAATCGATGGTTATGGTGTGAAATGGAAGAAAGATGGTGGGTTAAGGAAGTAACTGCTGGGGCGTCACAAGGATCGATACTGGGTCTCGAATTGTGGAACATCTTGTATGACAACCTGCTGCGACTAGAGATGCCAGATGGAGTGAACGTGGTGGGGTATGCTGATGACGTGGCGGCGATGATAATAGCCAGGAACGTCGAGTTAGCACAGATACGATTTAATTAGGTAATGCGCCGTATTAAAACCTGGATGGAGGAACGTGGCCTACAACTGGCCATTGCAAAAACGGAAATTGTTCTGCTGACCAGAAGGTGGATTCCAACTCTATCCTTATGGTAGTTGAACGACAAACTATTAGAGCAAAGAGATCGGCAAACTATTTAGGTGTTATACTTGACAACAAATTGAACTTTGCGGAACATCTGTGATAAAGCAATGGCGGTGACTTCCTCATTAGGGAAGCTAATGGCCAAAATTGGGGGCCCAAGGGAGAGTAAACAACTACTCCTATGGATGACAGCACAGTCCATAATGCTCTACGGGGAGGAAATATGGGCGGACACCGTCAGAACTAAGAAATACCAATGTAGGCTGACCTCGATACAGAGAATTGGACTGCTGAGAATTACAAGTGCTTACCGTATGGTGTCCGAGCCGGCAATCCTGGTGGTGGCTGGTTTCATCCTAATAGATCTGCTAGGGCAGGAGCGGAAGACCATTTATAATCTCAATAGAATGATGAGTAAGCAAGAGGCTCGCACAAGAGCAAGAGAGAACATTTTGACCAGGTGGCAGCACTGCTGGGACAGGAAATCATGGGGCCGGTGGACAGCAATCCTTATAAAAGATATTAAAGAATGGTTAAATCGAAGACATGGGGAGGTGAATTTTTTCACCACTCAGTTTCTGACAGGTCACGGATACTTTCGCTTGTACCTGGAAGAGATGGGGAAGGTTGCATCAGCTAACTGCATAAGGTGTAGAGACGCCAGAGATGACGTGAAACATACGCTTTTTGATTGTGAGCATTTTTCTCAACAGAGGAGAGATATCAAGAACAAGGTAGGAGACCTAACAGCCGAGTTCATTATGCAGATGATGTTAACATCCAGAGAAAAATGGGAAGCAATATCAATATATATCGAGGCTGTATTGCGATGTAAAAAGGAGGAAGGTTGGCTAGAGCCATAACAATATCAGAAGAGGAGACTTAAACAGGACAAAAGCAGGCACCACTCCACACCACACCAGAAATGCGAGAGCGGTACTGGAGTGAAATAATGCCTGGGAAAGAGGAAGGCTTTAGTCGGTAGGCCATTCGGAGAGTCCGACTTATAAGTCCCCAAGGGACGAGTGCATAATAGCATTTTGACTAAACCTCTATAAAAAAAAAAAAAATCTTGCTAACAAAGTCTTAACTGTTTTGGAGGGTTTGGGCATACCAAAATTGTTGTCACGACTATTTTTCTATATTTTTGACTGAGCTTTCTATATAAATTGCTTCATCACAAACAAAAGAACCAGCCTGTGCGAATGTTTGATCACTGACTCTTGCTATCTCTTCCGTCAGTTCTTTTATCACCTCTTTCAGTATTACTTGACAAATTTAAAAAAAACCTTATTTTTATTTGAGCTCATTAAAAATTTAATGACAAGAAAGTAATAATATTATTTCTTTATATTTAAAATATGTTTTTTTTTACAATAAAAGCAGGGTATTAATAAATTTATAATGAAGAACTATTTATTTCTTGAAAAAAAGCAAGGGTTCCAATTTAACTCACCTAATGATGGAGAAAGTTGCATACCCAGTCCAGATAACCTTCTTACTCGTTCACTGTATTTTGTACACACTGATGTTGCAAATTCTAGTGTCGATTGAAGTTTACTACAAACCTAAACATTAATTATAATCAATAAAAAAAATTTATCATACACAAAACAAAGACTTTAAAATTGAAAGTTATGTATATCATTATTTTTTATGATAATTTTGAATCACAAGTTTTCATTCACAAAGTGAAAGTAAATTTACGTCTATATGGTTATAGAATATATTTGAAACTGGTCTAATAAGCAATTTTGGTGATGTATGAAGATTAATGGTCAATCATTCACACCAATAAAGTTAATCAAAATCACTTATGTCTCTTTTGAGGTGCAGAAACCTTCACGTGAATTTCTGTTATTGGTCAATAACTTCTGATTACAAAATTTGTGGATTGTTTGGTTCCTTAATGTCTGACATTAAGCCATTTTTAAGGTTTTGATCTTACTTCAAATACTCTAAAATTTAGAATGATGATAAAAGTTATATCTATATTAAAGGCCCGAAAACTACTACATAACAATATCAAACAAAACTAGTCCTACTGTTTCTGACAAATCATTGCTGATGGACAAACATTTTTTGGAGTCAGGGAAGTCTAAAACATACTTTGATAGAAACTTTACTTGAATTATGTCCTATAATCTCCCCATGGAGCAAAGGGCCTTAAAAACGCTCTCCAGTGAACAATATCAGCCGAAAGCATCTTCAATTCCTATCAGCTCTTTCCTTCATGATCAGTACAACTGTGCTTCGCCATGTCATCCTAGGACTTCCCCTTCTTCTTTGGCCCTGAGGGTTGGAACTACCCTATACTATAACTAGATTCTAATATCTCAACTATAAATCTTTGTCTTACTAAGAATTCACAGTTTAGGGCAAGAACATTAATCATACACATAAATTCGATCATAGTAATCACACACTTCATGCTTCTTCGTCTAAGAACTCCAAAAAAGAATTTATTATTTATTCAGTTTATGGTTGTGTATATAAGCACGATAATAGCAACAAGAATGAAAATAGACACTTGAAATTTGCTATAGAGAATCATTTATGATCACATAGAAAAATATTAAATTCTAAATATATATTCCGTGAAACTGTTTATCAGAATTTGTCCAATGTTTATATAAAGTTTTCCTGGCTTCTTTATTGTATTTAATAATTCATACTGATCATACCTTTTGGATACTTATACTTTTCTATAGGGAATAATGATCTTCACAATTAATAAATTACAATTTTAAAATTATTAAATAGTCTCTCCCAAAATTAGGTAAGGTGAAAGGGACAGTTGTCTATGTTAAAAAAAGGATTTTATTTCTTAACCACATTTTTAATAACAGACACTTATTAATATATTACTTTAACCACAATTATATTTTATAATATATTTTAGACAATATAATGTATTCCAAAAATTCCTTACATTCATAGGCTACTGACGGTGTAACTGATAACAAGTAATCTATTAATTTGATATTGTATAGTTACCTACTGGATTTTCAAGTTTGCATAACTGGATACTGGCAGAACTATTGCAGTGACGACATGGTCGTTTTTCTACGACACGTATTCCACTGCCGGGAGTGATACAATTAAAGAAACAATCGCTGGCAGCTACCCAGAATCCAACAGCAACTTCTCTTCTTTTGTCTCGTGAGAATAAACACATTTCACTTGATAGTTTGAATGGACCATCTTCCCCATTGCCTCGTTCACAGGAAAAGTCCTAGAAAGACAACAAAAGTATATTAATTGGAAGTACAGGAAAATCACTCATAACTGTTTAATAAGTTTGTTTATATCTTGAAATATGGAATATGGAACTAATTTCTTATTCTTTAATTTGATTTTTCATTACAGGGAACTAGAAACTACAACGAAAATTCGTTGTATGGGATTAGATTTCGGTCAAAAAAGAGAAAAATTGGAATTTAATCCTAATACAAGGTTTGGATGAATTTTATCCAACTTTGTTCAGGGTGAGTCGGTGAAACTCAACTATGGCTAGGTCTAAAGTCAACTTTTGCCAACTCGTTTTGACAGTAAAATCGTATGTCGGTAGATTTTGAATAAGAAATTCATATTTGATGAATTATGAAAATATGAAGTAATAATGTTAAAGGTTGTGTAATTTTATTGTAGTACAAGCTGTATGCAATACAGATCTATTACGGTTATTTCATATAAACTAACATGTGCTACAGCAAATTTAAATGAAGAATTAGAAAATTTTCAAAATTAATCAAATTAAAAAAACATTGGTATGTCTGTAATAAATAAAGAATTATAATAATAAAAGATTCTTTTATAATTAATTGTTGAAAAAATTAATATTAAAAATGTTAGATGAAAGGGTATAATTTGAAAGTTGAATAGAACTTAAATAAACATAAATTTTGAAAAAGGGTGGCATAAGTTTAGTTAGAAGATTAAAGTTAAAAGGGAATTAAAGTAAAAAATAAAAATTTGAATAAAATAGAAAGGCTATAGTTTTCACACCCTTGTGTGAAAACGAATAAAGATAAAATTTCAAAATTAATAAAACAGAGTTAAAATCATATATGATGAAGAATATGTAAGTCCCAGGGTAATCAGTAAATAATAAACCTCTAAAAAAGATAGTGTAAAGTTGAGTGCGAAATTACGTAAGATGGGAAGGTCAGATAGTATTTTCGTTACGACCAGTGTAGTTATTTCAGAAACCCAACAAAATTGTGAAGTTTCAAAACTAAATCAAAAGGTGTGAAAAATAAAAATTGAAAATTATGTCGATCATTGCTTAAGGAATTGCGGGAGAACGGGCGGACCGACAAACATCATGCGAAGTTCTTGTGAAAGCCGATGCGAAGGACTACGAAATGCGGACCAAGAAAAAGTGAAAAAAATCTCAGGAAAACCGTTAGAAGAGTTTAAAGAAAAGACAATAGAGATTTCTGCAGTAGCAAGTTTTGAGCTGCAGAGTTCCAAACTCCAGGACTTCGTGATGTAGAAGTAGGAGGAGTCATCGTACCAACAGACAGCTACAGTAACGAAAACAATTAATTAAATTAAAATAATTTAAACACAGGATTAGTGAATTTAAATAATTAAACTTCATAAGTAAACATTTGTTTGGAAAATGTTAAAGAGTCGGTGCTAAAAGAAAAATATTTAAATGAAAATAAAATCAAAAGTTTAGAAAGTGAAATGTGGAATTAGTGAGTCATCAGTGATTTCAGTAAAAAGTGTGAAAATTCAACATCCAGTGTTTAATGGGAATTAACATGTCAACTGAAACTTACTAAGAGATACATGGATCAATCTTAACATCATCACCAGACACCAGAGAATTAAACCAATTCGACCATACAGGATCAAAATTACTAGGATCTTCAAGACGGCTGTCAAGGTTTGAGAAACCATCTAAATTTCTTTTCTTATTAGGGCAAAGTTGGCCATAAGCTAAAATTAAATTCAATAAAGTTACTGATTTTCCTGGGATAAAAAATTTAATATAATTTAATGGAAATTGTTTAAGCTAAGAAATTTAATATCTGTGTGTGGATATTTAAAAAAATAAATATTGTAAGTAAAATATTTGTATGATAAACCTGGACAACTTATTAGATTGTTACTTGAGAAATTAATGTCCAGAGATTAAAGGAAATTAATTCATGAATAAAAGATTAGTAAAACGTTAATTAATTAATTTTTTTTAAAGTAAATTGCCTATCTGCTATTAAAATTAGAAAAATAATAAGTTTTGTCAGAGGAATATTTTAGTGTTTTTATAATTATATATATATATATATATATATATATATAACTCGAGTTATTTTGTTTTCAAAAAAAATTTGATTTTTGTTTCTTTTATTTGAAATAAAATAAATGGGTGTTAATTTTTTAAATATCAGAAACAAAGACTTGTATTGTATAATTATCCACACAGCCTTGTTTACAGGAAATAATATTATTTAAAAGGTAAGATATATTGTATTTAATAAAAGTATTCTTAAGAATATGCTCCCAAGGGATTAAAAAAGATAGATAAAATTAATCGTGTTCTCTCTGAGCAAAAGGGTTAAAATAAATATAGTTACTGTATACAAAAAAGGGGGGTACTGGCAGTTTGGGGTGACTCAAACTGTTGAAGGAGTTATACAATCCAGGCCAGATACATTGAAGAAGCCTAAACTTCCAGTAGATTGGATAACTCATTTCATTTCTCGCGGAAACAGATCCTGAAAGAAAAAATTTCAGGATTTGAGACTAGTGCGTATTTTAAAAGAGATAGGGGAAGCATACATTTTAACTCACTGAAAATGTTGAGTTTTTTCGTTGTAAAACATATGTTTGTGCTTTTTAATTACATTGAACAGTTTATGAAATGGGAGCCTCATAACCTGCCAAATGGTAAGGAAACATCTGTTTTTAAATTCCTTGTAAGTTTGGATTATTTTCACATGGTAAGAAATGTATAATTTAGAAATTTTAGCTCTGTAATCTTCTTTATGGAAATACTCTAATAGATTCAATGAAATGTCCACAAATTCAATGTATAGAAAACACTCTAAATTTTAGACTGATATTACCCAAATTGACTTTGGAAACACTAATAAAACAATTTTGCTACAAATATCTAAGCAAGCTCTAGTCTATTTGAGCTCCTACAGTCTCAAAATTCACTATTACACCACAGGGTCTAGAACTTGATATCCTACTAGAATTATTATTTTTAAAATTACTACATACTAATATATATATTTGGAATTTGCAAAAAAATAAAAAAATATTTCCTAGCTATGGTCAAAACTTTGTTCATATTTTTATCCATACAACAAAAACAGTGTAAAGTTTTTAAGTTGAATGCTTTGACTATAATTACTATTAGACAGAAAAACAATTTCTTGGGAACTTATAGGTTTCAACAAAACATTAAAGATAAATTTGATAATTTATATTTAACTATAAGCAGGATAGAGTTAGAAAATGTAGATTTATACATTTCAACTAAATTATGTATTAAAACCGTTATCGGATGATTGTTAAATCTTGATTATGTTATTTTGATTATGTGTTCTAACTAATAATTTTGCTGATCTGTAATTTGTTCTACCTTAGTGACAGGCCAATGTATAAGTTGATTCTATATATTTACAACAACTATTAAATTTAAGTTATAATTAACTGACATTATAACAAATACCTGACAAACTCCACTGATACAGAATTCAGAAGCTTGTGATTGTTGTGTCTTACAAGTTGTCCCATCTGGAAAAGTCCAACCACGACTTTTGTATCCACCATTGCGTTTGTAGCACCATATTGTACACGCTTCTTCAGCTGTAGTACACAAGGTTGTTTGTAATCAATTGATACATTAATAATTGATACAAAAAATTTCACAAATTTTTACAGACACAGAATCCAAATAAATCAATAGAAAGGTCAAACACTAAAAGTATCTATTTCTGGTTTGCGTGAGATGTTAGATAATGTTAATAATTAGCAGAAACTTTTCCCTCTAAAACCTCTAAAAAAAAGGTAATTCTACATGAACTAAGATGATCATTTAAGTATGACTTTGAGTTTGTTTACAAAATAGTGGTGTCAGAAAAGGTCACTTAAATAGAGCCCACTTTCTACAACTTCAGATATGTGCATTCCGGTAAAACATATTTTTCTTGGACTGTTATTCAGAAACTCAAAGTTTATATATATATATATATATATATAATGAATAATAAGTTGTTCTAGGTCTTGGTAATTTTTTAGGAACTATATTTGAGTTAAATATAATAAACAAAGTTAAAGCTATTTTTTATAATATTTTGTTCCTTCTTATTATGTCAGGTCCTCCTAAAGATTGTGTTTTGGTTTTAAGTGCACACTTCCAAACCCAAAAGAAACTAAAATCACCCATATCAAGTTATAAACGAAATTGATGATATATTTTAAGTAAATATTTTATAAAGTAATCTTGATTACTTAATACATAACCCTATACTTATAATTTATTGGAGAGAGAACTTATTGGCACTATTTCAGTGATAGCAACATGTTCTGTGACATATATAGTAATCGATATAATTTTGTTTTTTAGTTATTGTTACTATTGGTTAGTGTAGATTTCAAAGTTTATGTAATTATTTTTTGTTTGTCAGTTTGTGTGACATCAATAATGATTCACTCCTGTCAAAAATATTGTTTTCATTAGTGTAGTATTCACTTGTGTTGTTCTTGCTTTATTGTTTTTTGTATAGATCTTTTATGATTTGGACTATATAAAATATGTCTGAAATATGGCAAATTATGTCTTTTAATTATCAGCATGGTGCAGTCTTTTTTTATATAATTTTGTTGGGTGTAAATAAATGTTTATATTCTGAATACTTACATCGTTGATGAAATTTTTCATACTTTGTAATTAGCATTTTGATTAGGTCAATCTTTTCACTATTTTCATTAAGATGGCTTATTATGGTCCCACTTAAATTATGGTATTATCTTATGGGTTAATTTTAATAAACAGACTTTTTACAAAGGTTATTTGTCCTACAGAAAAAGGGAATAAGAAAAATCTCAAAATTGAAGTTTAGAGAGAGTCATGCAGGAAAGCTTATTTAGGATTTAAATATTTTAACCTTTCAAATCATATATATTATATCTTTGATGTGTTATTAATTCTCGATTTAAGAACAATACAGCTCGTAACATTGATTTTAATTTTTATGACACAAAAAGAAAGGGAATTTAGCATAGATTTAACATCTATAAAAGACACTCTGCTCAGGCTGGAAATAATCTATATAATAGACTTCCACTGACTATAAAAGATATAGACAGTTTAAAAATATTTAAAGTTAAGTTGAAAGACTCTGTGTTGCTGGGAAGTGTATGTTTGGTGGGTGAGTTTTGTTCATGATACTTTAGATAGGAGACAATGATCTTGCAGTGTCAAAAAAAATTCCTTTGTTATTGTTACTATATTATTTGTTATATTTTATGTCTAATTGATGATATTTATTATTATTCTATTGAAATTTGTTATGTTGGTATTTGTTTTACTGAGTGTAGGTGTATATATATTTAGAATTTTTTAAAGTTTTTTTAGTGTCCTAGCTTAATTATTTTGACACTTGTTATATAAAGAAATTTGGTTAACAGCAAGAGAAGTAAATGAAATGTCTCTCAATAACTCATTATGTCCAGTTAAAAAAAATAATTTGAATAATTTATTGTCAAACAACATTCTATGATAAAAAGTAAGAGAGTTATAACTATAAAATTAAATTGTTAACTTCATAATCTCAATATAAAAAAATAGAAAATTAGCAATAAATAGCTCTACTAGTCAGTTTTAGAATAATGTAAGCTTAAGTTTTTGTTGAGTATAATTATTACACTGTTACTAAATTACAATGGTAGGAGAAATTTTAAATATTAGCTTTTTGAAACAATTTTGCAGTAGTCTCTCTTTATCTAAGTGGAACATCAGTCATATTATAGTCGCTCATTTTTGCAGGGTGATGATTTGCATTAATATAAAGTAAATACTCAGATCTAGGTTGTCAAAGAGCTGATACACAAAAACACTAAAATAAATTTATTTCCTATTACAGTATGTCAGTATATCATTTACTCATTATACTAACACTAGTTATTAAAATCATATTTTATACTTACCATCGACACTCATTTTCTGAAGTCCAGTGCCTACCAACTCTGAATCCACTTCTCTTGCTCGTAGACACACTTCATCTGCAAAGTCTCGTATAGTCATATGTGGTACGTTCTCACACTGTGTAATAATATTTGTCAATCATCAATTTAATTTGACTATATAAAGGTAATATAAACTATATAAAGGAATATTTTGATTGTGTAATAGGACCACAATGCAATGTGCAATGATTTAATATAATTTAGAACCAAAACAGTCACTTACAGCAATGAGTGGCCAGCATGTGATTTTTCAATTACTTACTATACAATAAAGTGTTACTTTCAAATTCAGCTATAAAAAAATCAATAATAATATAACTTTAATCAAATCGGGCCAGTTGAAAATATTTTAGGCTTATTTTTGGAGTACCATATATAAGGTGAGGATCTTATACAACCTGTTGTCAAATTTGAACATATATCACCAACATACTATGTGTTCTAAATTTGGCCCAACTGCATTCATCTCATTTTGTTACAAAAAATCAATCTAATAGACACAAATCTCATCTTAAATTAAAAATATGTTTTTTGTTTACAATAACTTTTGACCAATGTAGATTCTATAACACAACAGCCTATTTTATGTAGCTTTAAAATCTGTATCAATATCACCCAACAGTGGTATGTTCTACATTAAATAATAATATAATTATCACTGAAAAACAAAATTACTAATTACATAACCTCAAAATCATAAATATTAGTTCTAGTAGCTACAAATTTTTTGATATTTCCCTTCTTGACATTGATTAATTTAAAGCCCAAATGGCTGAATGGTGGATTATTAAAATCAATTAATTGTTTTAGTTTCTCTTTTGTATGGTAATGTTTAATTTGTGAAATTTTCCAATAATAAATATAGGTACTGTGTATATTTTATTATTAAAATATAACAACTTTTACTATTTGACTTATTTATCTCCTGAAACAGGATAAATTAACAGGGTTCATGTACTTAAATTACATATCTAAATAAATTGAAATTTCCTAGTAAAATCAGAATGTAAAAAAAATTGGCTAAAACTGCATTTTTGATTTTCTGAAACAAATATGTTTAAGCAATACCTAATGTTCAATCTAACTTTGGTGAAAATTACACAACAAATAAATATGATCTTTAATGCAATAATTGAATTAAAAATTATTTGTGATATTTTATTATTAGTACTGTAACTGTAAAGACTTACTTGATTTGCAACACATGTTCGGTATTTGCGATCACTTCCGACACATGGTACCCCTCCATTTTCTGGTCTGAAAATTCATATTTAAAGTATAAAATAAATTACTACTATCTAGAAATGTGGAGAATATCTAAACATTAAAAAAATAAATAAAAATCATATGGTAGGTAATTTTGGGGTAAAATCAATCTTAAGAAACAAAACTTGTGATTTAAAAAGTTTTTTTTTATATACAAAGTTGTATATCTGACTTATTATATATATATTTTTTGAAGAAATTACACCTATTAATTTCTATATATGTTTAGCTTAGAGTTAGTAATGCCAAAGTGCACAGGTTTAAATCCAATAGCTGATGTTATATTGTAACTAAACAGAAAACATAAACAGAAAAACACCAGCATGACTTATGTCTTATATAATTAGTTAATAAAGGTTTACCTTGGATTGTTACAGCGTCGAGCAGCAACCATAACACCAGTGCTACCAGCACCTAATCCTCCACCTTCTACATGTAAACATGCTGAGGCACAGTCGGAAAAATGTCCCCATGTACTCCATCCACCATGGATTGCTTCGTCAGCTTGTATGGCTGATAAACCTCTAGGTACACATCTACCACTACGACACCACTAAAACATGTAGAAAGAGTATTTTGATACTGAAGGAAGTTTTCTTCAATTTTAATAATCTGATTAGATGTTTAACCATTTAGCATCTTCAATTCAGATACATACATTGATACACGCATACATATTAAATAAGTATATAATACAAGATTAGATATATTACGACTTGTATAAATTCGAATTATTGTGTCATGAACTATCATTACCTGGATTAAGCAATGTGACTTAAAGATTGACTCTGAAAACCATAAGTGAAAAACTAATCTAGAATTAAGGCTTTTTATTTTACGAAAAAGAGCAGTACTATTAAGATGGCAAAAATAAATAGAAGAGAAACATGCAAAAATGCTTTCTGAGAGTTGAGGTTATTGACACTTCCAAGTATGTATGTACTGGAAGTACATACTGTATATTAAAATTAAATGTCACCACATTCTGAATATGAATATACATGAGTATGGTACCTAATACAGAAGCCACTTATGTTTAGGCCAACATAAGACATTTTCAGCTATTATTGAAGACTTAGTTATTGTGGCTATGTTATTTGTTCTATGCTATGTGTAATTGGTGTTGTTTATTGTTATTCTATTGAATTTATTATGTTTGTATGTGTTTTACTGAGTGTAACTGTATATTTATTTTAAATAATTTTTTAACTGTTTTAATGATATTTTAGTTCCTAGTTGTTTGGACATTTTTTATAAAAATGATTTTGTCAACAACAAAAGAAATAAATCAAATGAACGTAGTCCTTACCACTGCAGTAAAATTGACTTTTAGTTTTGGATTAGACTCAACCTATAGTTCAGATTAGTAATAAAATACCTTGTTAGTCCCACAATTAGTGCCTTCTAGAGCAGGATGTGAAGTCCATGTGTACCGCTCTCTTCTACAATGAAGGTCACGGCAAAGGTCATGTAAGGGTTGGCTCATAGCATGATGACTGCCAGGACCATATTTTAACATACCTAAAATAAACACAACCATCACTAATTGAATTAAAATACAAACTTTCATAATAAACACTTTTTTATCAACTAGATGATGTTTCAGTTGTTCAGAGACGATCCAAATGACTAAACTCTGAAACTAGTCACTGGCATTGAGATAGTTTTCAAATAAATATTGATAATTATAAGTATTTAGTGGTTAGATATAAATAGATATTTTAAGTATTTTAAAATTCATTTTTCCAGGAGTTTCAGAATAGTTTTATTTATATGTAATTTGGACAAATTTGACAAGATGTTTGTAAGTTATTTTGTTCACACACAAATACATACCCCAAGTAAAGCACAGAAATAAGAAACAAACAAAAAGTTATAATTTTAGTTTTAACATTATATCAGAATTAAATAATTTTAAAATTGAAATTCATATGGTCATATATAATACTTAAAGCAAATAAACCTTGAAATATGCATTGAAGTATTTTAAACAGTTCTATAACATCAGTATTTCTCTCTGAGCAAGAAGAATCAAAAATCTGTTTTGTTGACTTCAAACTATGCTATTTTCCATTATTGTATTTTCTGAACTTGGATTTGGCATAGATTTACATGACACTTTAAAACAGTGTCCACTGAAATGTCGTGTGTTACTATCATTCCTACTCCAAAAAATTTTCAAAAATATTTTAGAAAGTAAGTAATAATTTGTATCAAATTAATAGCTGAAACGTCTTCTATTTTATATTATTTGCAGTTAACGCTTAAGAGCACAGGCTGGCGAACTCTGTACGCCGTTATGAGAAAATGGCATCTCCCTCTCCTCCAACAGTGGTGTGGTTTCTTTCTCCTCTATACCCTATTTTTGTTCAATATATTTCTAACAAGCCTGCCAAATACGGCATAAAAATATTTGCGATTGTTGAGTCACGTACATTTTATACACTCAAGCTTGAAATTTACTGTGGAACTCAGCCACCAGGTCCTTATGAAGTTTCTAATTTAACTATTCAGATCGTCAATCATCTCATCAATCACTGGAAAGGATCACGCAAAGATCTGACTACAGACAATTGGTACACCAGTTATCCTTTGGCGAAATCACTTTTGTCCGATGGTGTAAATATTGTGGGTACATTAAATATAACAAAAAAGAAATTTCCAATGAATTTATACTTTCCAAAAAAAAGAAGTAGGATTATCCCTTTTTGGTTTCCAAAAAGACGTGACTTTGGTCTTCTATGTTCTGCGTAAAAATAAGTGCGTTCTTTTAGTTAGTACCATGCATGATGATAGAAAAGTTGATCTGATTGTAAAAAACCAGACATTATTTTGACTATAATAGGAATAAAGGTGGAGTTGATACAGTTGATCAACTTTGCAGCAATAACACAGTGATCAGGAGAACAACTATATAGCCAATGACAATTTATTATGAGTTGTTGAGCATTGGTGGAATAAATGCACAAATATTGTTGGAAGGATCAGTCCTTGATGACACCCAAATTTTGAGGAGTGTTTTTGAAAAATTTAGCAACCCAACTAATGAAGCCACATCTTCAAAAGAGGCAATTATTTCGTCTCTTCCAATACACATAAGAGCAATTATAAACAGACTACTGCCAAGAAAGGAAACTGAGCAAGAAGATGATCAGCCTCAAAGAAAGAAGAAAGGACGTTGCTGCTTGTGTGGCCGAGCAAAAAACAATTATACAACTGTAACATGTTCAGTATGCTCTCAGTTCACCTGCAAAATAATAAAAAATCTGTCAAGTACACTTATGATTCTTGCCATGACAATGCTGTGACTGACTCAGAATAAAAATTTGAGTGTTTGTTAGTACAATAAAACAACAACAACACTTTAAATCAACACTTAAATAAACACTTTAAGGAGTTAAACAACATCTATTTTAAAATTGTCTGAAAATGATTCATTACTGATTTATTTGTAGTGTTTATAATGGTGCAGAAAGACGTTAGTAAACTTTTCTTATCAAAGGTGATATACTTTTAGTTGCAAATTTTAGCCTATATTTCGATTGCAAATAAAGTTATTATTTTATTCTGGTATAAATAATTATTCTATTTTGAAACTGTCTTAAGAAAATATTGTTTATTTAGTTTATGTTTAGTGTTTATTTTGTTTGTTTCAAAAATTTGTTTATTGACTTTATGTTTATTCTTTATTGTGATTTTAGAATGAAAATTTTCAATTTTCTTTATCAGAGTTACTAATGATTGCATTTAATAATTAAAAATAATATTGTTCTTAATAGTTTTTAAATACAAATTTATATTTTGAAACTGTGTTAGAAAAAAATACTTATAAGTTAGAGTTAATTGTTTTTTTATTTTAGATTTAGATTGAAATTCATATTACAATTCCTACTTTCTAAAGCAATAATTGTGTTTTTTTTTTTAACCTTTTCAATTTCCTGTTTAAAAATAAAGATCTCAAGTTAAATAATTATATTTTAAAACTGATGCAAATTTTCATAATCATTTTATACAGAATATATAAATGATAAATATTGTATTTTCAAAGCTAATTATTGCAGTATAATTTTAAAATTTGAAGTTTTGAACAAAATGACCATATTAAAATTATAATGCAATAAAAAAAAGAAATACATTCCAGTGGCGTATTTCATGTGTTTCAATGTTACATAAGCCAACCTGTGCTCTTAACGGTTAAAAAAACAATAAAGACATGTTGTATAATATAGAAATCATCTAAGTATCTCATTTTTAATTCCAATTTTTGGCTAATGAATGTGACTCAATTATTTTAAAACCCAATGCAGAATGACACAATTCGCAAAGATACTTAGATTAAATAATTTCTGCAGTTTAGTTTTGGTCATCTTGGTCTTGAGACAATCCAGGATGTGCTGGTTCTACTCAATTGTTGCCATTGGATATCCCCCCCCATCTTCATTATTCCAATAGGCTTGAAGTACAGACATTAGCATCACAATATTAGACAAAAATAAATAGTTTAAAACAACATACAAATTTGAACCCCCCAACCCTCCCAAAAGTTTCCTCAGGACCAGGGATCAGTGTACATTTTATTTGCTGTAACTTAACTCTCCATATAGACATATGCAATAACAATATTTCAAATTGAAAGTTAGCTAATAACAAATTTAAAGTATTTTTTCCCAAATTTTAATCACAATATTGGTACATTTTATGAAAATTTTTAATAGTTGTTTTTAACTTGAAATTATTATAATAATTACATCTGCTATGATCTACATAATAAATTTGAGTACAATCTTCTGTCAAGCCTAGTATTTTCTTATTATTTATATTTGTTTCGGTGTTCCTCCATCTTCGAGACTTAATTTAGTACTGAATTAGTCTGTTAAGGATATGTCTTATAGAATAATAATATGTCCATATAGATATGACAAAGTTGTATATATGGACCATATCTTTAATCGACGAATCCAATAAGATGAAAGAACTCCGAAACGTGTTGACAAATATAAATAACAAGAAAATGTCAGGATTACCAGAAGATTGTTTTTATCTTTTTTCTGAGTTTAAAAACAAAAATAAAAACAGACTAAAGTTGCTGCTATGAAAATGGCACATCTAAAAATTATTTACAAAAATTGTTATTGGCTTATTTTGATAAAACTTGGTATTTTCCTAATTATTGACATCCTGAACAAATATTTGGCACTAAATTACTTGTTTTTTCATGTCTAATGGGAAATCTTGTTGTATCAGTAATTCTTGAATTACACTACCGGTACTGTATTATAATTGGTACATTTTGAAATTAATGCACTTACATTGTTGATTAGCATTGAATCTTTCTCCTGGTAAAGCTCCATTCTCACTGTGATCTATCTGCCCTGCAGAGACACTGTGATCCATCAAACAATGGGACTGGGGGGTCCTGAAGAAAATAATTCAGTTGTTAATTTTAGTATATTCAGATCTTCTAACAGTTGTTCTATATAATTTTAGTGTGAAAAAAAAATTATTAAAAAATTTTGATTTGGATTAATTGGATTTATTAAATAGTTTTGGAATATTCTACTCTTTTAAAATTTACATATTATTGATAAGAATGATCAAAATGATTGGTTATCATTTATTAAAATAATTTTGATCTGTCAATTTTAAAATGTTAAGCTTTATAATTAGGCTTATGTATGATGTTAGGAAGTTATGGTGATTTTATAAAAAAAATGAAAAGATTTCTCATTTCATTTGATTCTCCGCATTTTGAGCCCTTTACCAATCATCAACTGATCTCAAACATGCCGTTGAAAGAAACTTGTTTAATAAATAATTTTTTCTTTTCATTCTCCATCACCAACATCTCTTTTTTCACTGTTACAATAGAAGGGCTAATGGCTTTTCTATCTATACCTAGGCTCATATTACGTGTGTAGGTGAATCTACTTTCATTTAATGCCTTTTGGCATGCTTTCAATATTGTGTTTGGCATTACAAGAAGTCCAACCACATAATGCACAATATACACTCTGGGATATATCTCATCATACTAGGTTCTGAGGATCTGGTAGTTTATTTTGTGGTGAATTGTCATAAAATTGCTAACAAAATCAGAATAAACCGTATTTAGACACTCTTTGCCAATATGCGAACATAGTTTGGGGGATGTGTTTGAGGATGGTTAGCATGTTAATCAGAACACTGGCGCCAGCTTCATAAGGATTGGTGGGGCTCGAGAAAGTTGCTTGAGATGGGCTGACCCCAACCAATATTTCATAATCATATAAATTGACTTTTCTTGAAAGAAAGAAGAAATATTTTTATAAGTGTTTCAATATGTTTATTAACTAAAACTGTATTAAAGATATGAATGAAAATGTTTAGTACTCAAACAACTCGAAAGGTCTGGATGTCTGGTTTCATTGTACAATGAACATAACGGAATTTATTCAATTATTCTTATGTGTACGTTTGGTTCTTCTCGTGCTCATGCATTGTGCCTGGAATCCAACAAGTGTAAAATATCTTTCCTATCATAAAACAAGAATATTTTGAATATTAATATCGGAAAAAAATAATGTTCATAGGCATTAGATTAGATTAGAACCTATAGAGGAAAATATAAACTCTTCCACTCTGTGAGATATAATCTCCTATTATATTCTTGCAAGGTCCATAAGTTTCAATTTGTTTAGCTTAATGATAGACCATAGCAAATTTAGCAGAGGACAACAATATTTGTCTCATTTTTCAACTCTGAGTGTCACAAACATCCCATAACAGTATAAAGTGTAGTATTTTTGTACATTACAAAGGAACAACTTTAATTTGTTAACATAATCAAATACAAATAAATTCTTAATTGTTACACATTGCTGTTTATTTTTACACCAGACACATTTAAAAATGCTAACTATTTTTCATGTTTCTGGGCCATTGTGTAAAAGTTTTACATGAATGCCAAATTTCATTTTTACATTTAAATGGATTGGCTACTTTTTTTACAGAATAGACAATAGACAAACAAGCTTCATTGTGTTTAAAAATTAGGATATCAGCAAAATACTAATTTTGAATTCTATAACTTCACATATTGTAATCTCTTATAAAATAAGTGTGTGATGTGTTTTATATGTGTGTAAGAAGGTAAATGTTAAAACCTCATCTTTAAAACAGTTTGCATTTGTATATAAGGCTGTAGCAAAGGGGGCAGCTGCTCCTAATAAATGTTTTTTAAAATTTCATTAAAAAAAATTTTATTCTTAAAACTGAAAATAAAAGACACTGTTTAAATAGTGTCTAATAAGTAAAAAATAGCTTCTGTAAAAGTATATAACATAATAATAACATGAAGTGACATTACACTCTATACAACTCATGATATACATATCAAATACACCCACTATACTAGATGCTATCCTACTTCTCCAACTAAGGGAGTGAGGCACAAAGCAATCTTCAATTATTGTAGTTTGTATGGGACTGCACACAGTAGAGCCGGGGAAGTGAGTCTCTAACAGTAACATTTCTATAAAATATGGGAAATCATTAAAAGAAACATTGAAAATTCACAGCAAAACAAGATGGGCGTCAAAATATAATGCAGTAAAAGCTCTCTACTCCCAGATAGGTAAAGTTGTTGACACTTTAGGAAAAAACGAATCAGATCTTGCATTTCAAGACTGCTTATCCACAATACAATGCATACTTAAAGTAAATTTGTCTGCAATCTGATATTGTGGGAAAAGATTTTGAACCAAATTTTAAAAGTGAGTGATCTACTACAGATGAAAGATGTTACTGTGGATATGCATCAAAATGAATTTCAGGACTAAAAAATTCTCTTCAGGATGGTATTTAGACTGGAACTGAATCCATTTGGAAGTCTTAAGAATATGTATAAAATTGTTACTGGAAAATTATTTTAAAAACAGAAGATCATCAAAACAGAAGCTTCTAACAATAAAAGAAAGTGAGAGCATAATTTTAACAGAAAGACAAAAGTTCACTATGGTATCCAACAATGTTTTGGATAATTAGTCAGAAAATGTAGCAAGGATCTTGATGTGAATGAAATTGAAGGAGAAATTGTTAGTTTTAAGTACCAGGTTAAAACTGCTATAAACGGATTTATCAAAAGCTAAATGGACCTGTTGAATCCACACTACATTGATAAGTACATCTCATCCGAGTTAGCATACAGGATATTTGTATCCCTTCCAGTTTCTGGTGCTTCTTGTGAATTCGGGTTCAGTACACTAAAACTGGTTAAGAACTATTTAAGGTCTTTGATGAAGAGTTAAAAATTTAGCCATCATTTCAATCGAAAAAGATATTGCCAAAAATGTAAACTTTGATACTGTCATTGATAAGTTTGCTTTAAAAAAAAGCAAGAAATTAATATTTCATTTAACATATTGTATAACTGAACATTGTGAATATATTATTTTGTTGTTTACATTAAGTATGAACAAAATAATAAACAATGTAAGTACCTGGCTTTAGTGTATGTCTATTTATTATTAATAATTTGGATTCCTAAGGAAGTGGGGTGGGCGACTATGCTGATGTTCGCCCCAGGCACCATAATTACTAACTATAATTAGTTTGTATATTATCTGTTTGAACTCAGAACTCAGCCATTTATGGGCTTTTTTATATTCTACCTCAAGTGTTAGAAAAGAATGCATAATAAGGAAGTGGGATGAGGGAGGCCTGATGTTATTCCAGTGTAAATAGGACAGAAACAGGAAACATTAAGATGTCTGTGTATTTATTAGTATCATGCTTTCTGGGAATCTGGTCCTCTTTCTGGGAATTTACTTGGTAATGCCACTTTTTCAGGAATCCAGATTTTACTTCCTTACCAGGACTCAATAGTAAGAGATATGTTTATTGGTAAAAAGTCCAATGAAAACTTCATGAGATAAATTCTCCCCACTAGTGGTGCTTACTGATCTGAGCAATGATAATACACCATTTAGTCTATTTAATAATCCAATAACTAATTACTCTAGCCAGCTTTGACAATTAAATTATTTGATATTGACATTTAGGTCAGCAGGAAATACTTTTAGGGAGCTATAACACCAGTTTTTAAAAATATATGTGTATTTAAAATGGTTTGTTAAATTATAGTGACAGATCTCTAGCATTGTTACTCTAAATTTTGAACTGCTCTTAAAAAGTAGTTTTTGTTTCTTTATTATTGAATATAAATTAATTTATTCATATTACATAAGAAATTCCTGCAGATAGCGTTTGCTGCAAGATGACCAAGTAATCTTTCCACTTCCAAGAGTAGGTGACATGATGTAGCTGCCAGGGTCGCAGTTGTTGTCTGCAAGTGGGCCATCATGACGCATTCCCAAACTGAAACATCAAAAACATTTAAATTAGGTTCCTTTGTACCATAACATGTGTCTGTGATGATGAAGTAAGCCATACACTTTTGTTAGAAATGATTATTTTGAAGGTTTTTGGGAATAAAGCTATTTTTGATCTTTATCTTACGGTTTAAGGAAGTATAAAATTTGCAGTATGCTTATTAAAGTAGCTAACCAAACATGAAGTAAGTTTATACATGGTCATGTAGTTTATTTGTAATACTGATTATTACTTCTAGTTTAGAGTTAAAAGGTGTTTAGAGGGGAGTGGGGTTTTAAATATCTATGTAGAACTTTGTTTGGGGCTTTTACTTTTTAAGTAAAGAATTTTGATAATAAGAGGAAGTTCTGAGATGTATCGACTGTTTTTGACAGACTGAGGTGTCTGTATGTGGTTAAATAAAGAACTTTTTGATCACCCAAGTGTATTATGGCCAATGGTTCTTGATCTCTAAGAGGACTTGTGTTAGGAGCAAGAGAGGTCTGGATGGTTACTACAGTATGTTTGGGTGAGCAGAAATGTTAATCAAAGATGAGGTCATATCATAAGTTTGTGCATTGATTAAAAAAAGCCTCTTGAGTAAATATGAGTTATCAGTATTCCAAATTGAAATGGAAATAAGTAAAGTTTGGAACTACAGGACAGTTTCAGGATACAATATATTTGTAGATAAGTTAGGCAAAGAAAATTTTTCTAAAAATAGAAAAGCGTTGTTCACATGATTTATATGGAAAGAACAATCTGTATAATGTATGAATATTGTGAGATAATTTTGTAAGTATATTTGATATACTTTAAATGAGTGTCTTTCAAGAATGTCGAGATAATGCTTAGTTCTGTTTCCTATTCTAGGTGTATTAATAATGGATTTAGGTGCTGCTTCCTGGGAGTAATAATATGTCTGGTAGAGCTAGGCGTTAGCTTGAATTCGAAAATAATGAATCTAGAGAAATTATCAGTTAAAGTAATGGAAATTAATATAATTCAACAATAAGAGTTTTTGAAAATTTGTAAGCCTTAAAACGTTATGCTAACTAAGAATAGCTAGGAAAAAAACACTTATTTGAGCTCATCTAATATAAACATAGAAATATGGAGATATAAATTTTACATCGTCAGGTAGTTTGTACAAAACACTGATGAGGCAGAATTTGTTGCAGGCGATAATAAAACTCATAGAGACAATTTCGTGCCTTAAGATCAAAGTAAAGTAACATAATCTTTGATAGAAGAAGTTGATCAAGTTGGGATCACTAGTACGATTAGAGCTAACGTCTCGTACAAAAATGGCGAATCGTGTTCACTGTGAAACTGGAGATACATATCAGAATTTTAAGGAGTTAGAAATAAATTCTATCTGATGGAGATTAAGCTCATTTAGGTTTTGGTTTTTTTGATGACATAAAAACTTAGATTTATAATCTTACAAAGCAGGTGGAATGTTAGACAATACTTCGTTACCTGCAGAAGGCAAAGTTGCCATATAGGAGTTTTTTATAAGAGTATATTTGATAAAATTCAATTCAGAATCGAAAATTAGTTTTTACAAAAATTGACCGATATGAAAACTATTCTATTCCAATTTAGAAAATGATAATCCATATAAAAAATTACGTTACATTTCAATATAACTAATGTTTATAGGAACGTAGATAATCCAACATCCTTTCTGATCAGTTTCCAAACAAATTTTCAATTCAGTGCTAGTGAAAAATTTTCTTATTCGAATTAATGAAGAAAATTACCCTGATGAGATGATAAATTTAGATATAGAGTAATTGTAAACGAGTTTACCTTGAAGATTTGGATATGCTGTAATCGCCTACTCATTCCATCAGAAAAAATTGTGTTAACATACGACTAAACATTCAAAATCGAGAAATTATATTAATCTTCAAGTTTACTTTTCTAAAGCTACCGAACCCGATACGATAGTCAATGTAATTGTGTCTCATGTAAAATTATTATTCGATATTATCAATAATACCATTAAAGAAACTTAAAAAAGAAGCTGGTCTTTATTAGAAGAAACTGTAACTATACTGAACACGGGTAGTTATAACGTTACAGCCCCCCCCCAGTTTTGAATGATTAGAAATAACAACTCTAATAAAAAACTCTTCCTTATTTTTTTCTTCTTCTCCAATTGTATGTAAGACGATGGAGAGACGGAATATGCAACTTCTAAACAAAATCAACACCTTAGAACAAATCACAGAATTTTTAAGTACAGTACTACGAAAATATGAAATACGTAGGTCAAAAGTAATCAAAGTCAAAAAGATAAAAACTAAATTCGGAGACAGTTTCGTTTTGGCATTGGCCACTTTCAATGGTTTCTTCCTGCATGCTATGACTGGAGATACAATCTCAAAAATTGATGAAATGAAAGATCTTTATTTTAAAACTCAAATCGACCATATAAAATTTACCCAAATAACATTCAGCATTCAAAATGAGTAAAGGTTTTTATTTCATTAATTTGATTAGACCAAGGGCGTACCCAGGATCAAAACTAGGGAGGGGCAAGGGGGGCAAGCCATGGTCATTCAATATACAATTGATTATTAAAATAGTTATTTCAAGAATTGTATTAAATTCCAGCAACAAAATGTATAATAAAGATTAATTTTTTTGCTTCCAGGGGGGCAGCTGCCCCCCTGCCCCTCGCTGGGTACCCATGGATTAGACCCGATCTGATGGCGAAAAGGGACTGATTCCATAAGAAACTTTTTTCTACAAGCATTGATTTCAAGCTTCGAATAACGACCCCATCTTTTGTGTCAAAAGGAATCTTCTTCCTTATTCTTCCCGTTGATGAAGTTCGTATTGTATATAAGGAGATGAACAGCCAAAATAATAAAATATCTAATAATGTAGGCTTAAACGTTTGTATTAATGCTAATGGATGGCAAAGATTTTTCTAAGTTTGTAATAAAAATATTACTAAACCAAAGGCATAAAAAAAAAAAAAAAAAAAATTGAAATTGGAAACTACTAACGTTAGTATCAATTTACAATTTAAGTTATCAATGAAATCAAAAATGTAGAACTCGATCTAGATAAAATATATGAAATGGTCAAACTATCAAGTGTAAAATCTAAATTTGGAGATCGTATCGCAATTGGAAGCATAGTTGGGTAAAATCCATTGATAATGTCACAGAACTCTTCATTTTTATCAAAAACTGCAAAAATGTCATCCACATACCTCACCCACACTCGCGGAATATATTTTAAGACTTTTTAGCATTTATTTCAAACGAACTCATAAAAAAAATTAGTGATGAAAGTCGACAGAGAGTTTCCCATCTCAATTTTTAATGCAAAACTTGTTATTAAACTGGAAACTATTTGGACACATGCACAAATTTATATGTAACAAGTATTCACTCACTTCACTTTCACTTAAATTGCTATTAGATAACCACTCTTTTATCATTTTTATAGTTTCAACAATGGAACACTTGGATCAAACGACACAATATCAAACGAAACTAAGTATTCACTAAGGCTCAATTCAATGTTTTGTACTATTTTCACAAACTCATAAGTATTCATCACGGCAAACGTAGGATGAGGAGTCAATAAATTCTTGGAGGCGTGGTACTAACCATTTTGAAATTAGATAAGTTAACTAGTTAATTCTTGACACTATAGGCCGCACTATCTTTCCTTCTTTATGGATTTTAGGCTAACAATATAATCTCGGTAAAGATGTATTCGAAACCGTGAGTTGTCTTTTAAGGTTATATTATTCATTAAACTTTTACAATTTTTTAAAGTTTAAAAAGCTTTCTTAGTAAATTTTAAAATTGGATTTTTGTAACATACCTTCTGTGAGCATTTCTTCGATAGTATATATATATATGTGTGTAAATTGTATTCGTAATAACAACTGCATTACACTTCTCCCGTTTTAGGTAATACACTTCTCTCTTCTTTTATAACCCTTCCATAATTTTTATTTATATCTGACTTTTTCTTCTTCTTTTTTTTTTTTACTTTAGAACTCGTTTCTCCCTTTTCTTCCTTTTTTTTTAACAAGTTCACACACTTGTTTTTACGTCAAATTTTTCAAATCCCAATGCAGTTTCGACATCCACTTATAAAGTTTCATGATCTTTTTTTAATATTCAATATTGAACTGTAGGCCTTTATATAAATTTAATTCATATTGATTAATTCCTTATTGTTTCAAGTACTAACTTTTCTCTACCAAATCGATCATTATACTTTTATTTTTCTGATTCGTTTCTATTTCCATATTTCGTTTCGCACAAAATTTATGTAATTTCTTATTTAGGTTTTGAATTTTTACGTTATGTTTATGTTTTATTACAGACATCATTTTCTCAACGTACGATAAAATCTTCTCAAATATATTTATCTTTATTTTTAACTAACTTTAGATGAAGTTCAAGAGCTTGAAGTTCTATATTAGCTTGTTTAGAATATATATTGAAAAAAGTCATAGGTTAAAAAAAAAAAAAATCATAATTTAACCCTTTCCTATTTACACTTTCCTCGATTTGTTTAGTAAATTTGTCATTGCTGGATATTTTTATCTTCATACATTTCTGAAACACTTTTCGTTTCCTACAACTACTTAATAGCTCATGTAACACTGAGGATGGCGACTTTGTCGTTGAAACGCGTTTGATTGAGTAAACGTAACTCTTGTGTTCGAGTTTTAGTCAACCCACAAAAGAGTAGTTTTTTAAACAATATCTGAAATAAAAATATATTTGGAAAATAGTAGGAAGTATGAACACTCCCAATAATTTGTATAACATATGTAAAGATGGAAGTACTCACATTTGGCATGAAACGTGATTTAATCAATAATACAATTATTGTATCTTATTTATTTTATTTGTATAAGGTTTTTTTTTTTTGTCTATACAATATTGTATCCCATTTGTCAGCGAGAGTTAAATATTCAAATTTTAAACACTTTTTTCTGTTATTATAATTTTACTGTAAGATATTTAGAAAAGTTCTCATTTCTTGAAAACAATGGAAGTTATAACACGAAAGTTCTCGAATATATCACTTACACAAGTTTTAGTGACACTTGGGTATTATACTCAATTCTATTATAATTTTTTATTGAAAGACAAGCTTTTATTATATTAAACTACATACGACAAAGAATAGGAAAAGTATTCAATTTATTTGTTACTGTGAATCAAGTAATTTATATCTTATGTGTGCAAAATCAATAGTTGATTTGTTGTTCATTACGTCCCGGTATCATTGTAAATCTAGTAATGTCAACCCAAATCTAACTATGGACCTATCTTTTACACTTGTGAAATTAATACTTTGTTTACTAATTTGGTTTTATTTTTTAAGGGCTCTTGGTTAAGGGCTCTTTTCACTGCCTTAAAAAAAATAAGAAAAGAGAATAACACCTCGCCCTCGAAGAGAGACCTAATAAGAAACATGAGAGAGATTAGTTTTATATAGTGTTCTTTTTTTAATTATTTATAAAAACAGGTCCGAGATAAAAAGTTGTTATTGGAATGATGTCCACTGTTTGTCTATAGTCAGTGTGTTGTTAAAGCTCAAATGAGTGGGTCAATTTAGTTTAGATTTTGTATTTGAACCTAGTCTGGAAATACAATCCAGGACTTTTTAAAAAAAAAAAAGAAGTTTATCACCATCTTCCAAAACGGACTTTTTATGAGTTATTCGTCAAAAGATGAAAATAAATCATCGAAAGTTTAATAATGGGTCTAAATCGACCCTAGCCCATTTTAATTACATTTTGGTGAAGTGTAAGTGTTTATGATCAAACTAATGTGTTAAACCACTTGTAAAAGAAAATTACAAGTAAACAAAACATTACTCAAACGAATTCATTTTCTTGTTTGCTTTAAATTTATAGATTCTATTTTAAGACAGTGTTCTTTGTTACTTTAATTTTAGAAGAGATAGTGAGCAATTAGTTCTATTTGTGTTCTAAAGACATTTGAGCAAAATGTAAATTAGAATTTAGTATTTAAGTTTTATGGAAAGTTTAAACCTACCTTGCAATTTTAAAGAAGTAACTTTGAAAATTATGTCGACTCACTTCAACCCTAAATAACCTGTGCTTATCAAATTTGATAAAACATTGTTTCATATAATCTCTTACTGACTGCTTAATTATTAAAAAAAAAAATTTTTTTTTTTTACACAAATCTGAAAATTAATTTTTTGTTATATAGGCTACTTATATAAAACTATATAGCCTATATATTTAAGGAAGTAAAACAAATATCAAATTCCAACTCAGTGTCTCAAAAGTATAAATATAAAATTTTGATGTAAATAGTTATGAAATTAATATATTCATTTTTTTGCATATTTTTGAAGGGTCTCAGAATCAGGTAAGTAGAAATGGATAAAAAATTTTTTACTCAATTCTATAAACGAATTTTTTATATACATGAATAATATGAGTTACATTAAAATAGATTATATTATCAAATCTTCATACATTTTAAGCCTCAACTATTTCACTCTATTTAAGTTCACTCTATTTCTAAAGGGATTTTGACAGAAAAATAATCCATTTTTATGTCTCCAGTTGCAAAGTTTAACAACTAAATAAAGTATATTTATAATATTAATATATATACCGGTATATATATATACCTTGTTTCCGTCTTGCAAATTTTTTTTTGTAGTGTAGTACTACGCGCGTTTCAGGAACAAGTTCTTATCTTCAGGTTTTATAAAGTTTATATAAAATTTTTACTCACATGTGAGCACGTCATAATTTAACACAAACACACACGTACACAAAAACCAAGCACCAACCACCAACCAAAAAAACCAAGCACGAATTAAAAACTTAAAAAGCACAGCTTTGTCTTTTTGTTGTATTAAAAAACAAAGTATAAAATATTTTTATTTTTTTAGAACAGTTGGCTTTATGCCATGTTGTCGTTGCACCGGTCACGGCAATTTGCAAGACGGAAACAAGGTATATATATATATATATATATATATATATATATATATATATATAAATATTATAAATATACATTATCTAGTTGAAAAATAGTCCTTTTGTGGGATACATGCGCTATAAATGTTCTTACCAACTTTATCATTATTAGGATAATCTGTTCTTGAGATAATGTATGACAAAAACTGTTTTACCACCTTTTATTTTTATCGTTTATCCTTTAAATTAAATCATCCTGTAATTAAATTAAATACACACCTTCAACAAATGACCAGACATCATTGAGAAAATGTTTTAAATGTGTTGTAGTCATCGGATATGCAAAATAACATTTTTCAACACTACAATATTTTCCTTATTGAGTGTTGATAAAAAATTGTATCAGAAGTAGATATTAATTACTAAAGCTTAAAATTTGTATTTAATAAAACAATTATAACGGACAATGTATTTGGTTTAATACTCACTTGTGACCAATTTCATGTGCTACTACATAAGCGCTTTCAAAATGTCTACCTTCATTAACAGTACAACTACTTGTAGCAGTACACATTCCTGCCACTGGTGCCAATCCTACAAAATAAATCATAAGAGTTATGAATTTTATAAGAATCAAAATCTCAATAAATTAACATTTCAGTTTATGATAAGAGGGATGGCACTGAAAACAGACATTAAAGTAGAATAAACTCTCAGTTATCTGAGTTTCTGGTCTTATTGTCTTAGTCTGGATGCTCTACGAATGACCGATGATGTACACATGTGTACAATCGTATACATAACGTATACATAATTTTAAATGAAAGCAATTTCTAGAAATGTCTGGGTTTAGTCATCATCATGAGTCGAATGAGAAGAAGGCCATAATTATTATTATTTATTGACAAATAGCAGATACAATTATTTTGTAGCCTAGAATTGTTATAGTAGAACAAGCCAAAAGTATTTTAGATAAGAATAAAATGAATAAATAAACTCAACCAAGCAGCTTATCACAGGATCAGGTTATTTGGCTAACTCAATCTTGGAAATAATATGATAATGTAATGTCAGATCTACAACCAAGAAGAAACTTTAAAAAAACCATTTCAAATGACTCTCTTTTGAAATAATGTAGTTGATATTAGTTTTTCTTATAAACAAAATATGTTTAACGAATATTAAAAGAAAGTTTTATTCTATATTTAACATTTAACTAAAATTTCACTCTAATTTCAGCTACTAAGAAGTACATATTGATTTCATGTTCTAATTTTTAGGTTATGCAGCTAAAACTTAACATTTTTGGCAATAACTCTCTTAATTGTTAAGGTGGAAAACACATATGGATATCACTGGATATATATTGTCAAGCTGAATACAATAGTCCTATTGTAGGACCTATAAAGTGAGATCTCATCACCATCTTCAAAAATAACTATTTACAACTGTAGTAACTTTGAAAATTACTACTAATGTTTTTGTTTAACAAAAATGTAAAAAAATATAATTGTGCCAAATTTAAAGATAATAAAAACGATAATTGTTATTAGCGGTGTGATACAACATATATTGCATATTATGTTATGTATATTATTTTGAATGACAAACACTCAAAAAATGTTCAGGAGTTATAATGGGTGTTTATTTCATAGTTTTGTGTCCAAACTTTGTCATGCGGGCTTTTCAAATCCAAAAAAAATTATCAAATTATTAGCATTCAAAAACATTTCTCACCTACAACTTGACTGCTGACTTTTCCATTTTTACTGAGAACATACAAATCTAGTCCTGTTAGGATTAAAGCGTGATCCCAGTGTAAAGGATCCGAATCATTGGGAGGATTCTCATCTCCTTGCCAAGCACAGAAGTTACCCAGAAATCTATCAATATCATGTGACCTTCTTAATCCTCCTGGATCTGTGTGTAGAATCTCTAATCGTTTCATTACGAAACTGACAGGACGTCCTAGTGACTGATCGTGGTACAAGAGTTGTACCTGATTCAAAAAAGACACTATAGATAATATACATATACACTGTACACATGCAATAAAACAAAACAAAATAGATCAACTAACAAAAAGGAATTAAAATATATTATTTATGATACTGATCTTTTAAAGACTGCTAATACTATTACTGTAGTTCTACAGCCCCTCGGGGCCCAGACATTCTTTAATTTATTCCTCCATATATCTCTATCAAGCACAGTTTTTTCCATCCTGTCTATTATTCCACCAGCATTTTCTCTTACACTATTCTTTCATTTTCTTCTTGGTCCTATTAATATACTCTTCTCTATTATAACATTTATTATATATATTTTTAAGTTTTGTCGTTTATTCTTATAACGTGTCCTGTTCATTGTAGTTCCTTCAGTTTAAAATATTTTGTCAGTGGTAGTGGTATTATGGTTTTCCATAATCTCTATATCTTCAAGTTCAATCTTATTTTCAGTTTCTGTTTTCTTGTATTGGTCCCAAAAATTCGATTTAATATTTTAACTTTCATAAACTTTAGGAAGTTCAGGTGATTTCTGCTTCAGGGGCCATGTTACACTCCTATAAGTTACAATTAGGTAAATAATTGTTTTGTTTATTCACATTTTATTGCTGTGATGTATACTCATTAATTTAAAGATCAATACAAAATAAGCTGTATTGTCTAATGTATTCTTTGTTTAAATTTTCCAACTTCTTTACAACCCTTTGTCAATTAAAAATCCAAATATGAGAATTTTTCCACAATCTCTTAGTTGTTCCCAAATATTAAATTTGGCTTCACCATATTACTCCGATTCGGTTCAATATTTTTGTCTTGCCTATGATAATGGAGAGTTCCACTTTTTGGTGTTGGTTACTAAACTAAACTCTATGTTGAAGGTCTAGAGTAACCGGATAAGCTTGAATAATTATTTGTTATCTATGACTTACCGCCAGCAACCCTTGAATTTTCTTCTTTTTCAGTTTATATGTTCATATAACGAATTTCACTACACATATTGTGTTTCGTTGTGCGTGAGTGTTATGTGGATACTTGGATTTAATGTTGAATATTTTAATTAAGTGTTTATCACTCGGCGATGGACGATAATGTCCGAAACACGTGTAGTGAAATTCGTTATATGAACATATAAATTGAAAAAGAAGAAAATTCAAGGATTGCTGGCGGTAAGTCACAGATAAAAAATAGGTAAACTCTATGGTTTCTACTAAACAGCCTGTTAACAGTCTAGGTCTGCTTGACGGCTTTTCAGTTGGGTAATGTGGGGTTAGAACATCAAAATTCTTGTTGTTGTTCTAACCTTCTCAACCAGAGTTCACTAAAAATAGTAGTTTCCCAATTTTCTTCACGAAGCTGTGTAAAGTTATTAAAGTTTGAACCACTACAGGGTTGAACTTGTAACCTCAACATTCAGGAAGCCAGAATGCTAATAGTTCATTATATTCTTTTTTGATCATTGGTTTTGTTCTTGACATTATGTTGATGTCATCTACGTATGCTACAATTTGTGTTAGTTTATTGAGAAGTGTTCTACCGGTTGGATGGGATATATTCACAATATCTTAACATCCTTTTTTTTTCTATTGTAATACTTTCTGCATATAAATTGAAATAGCAAAACTTGCAAAAGTCTGAACAAATTCATAAAACAGTGATTAAAGGTATGGACAATTAAACATTAATTGATAAAACATAACAAATATCAAGAAATTAAATTTTGTTTAAATACTAAAGGAAAAAAACAATTTCCAAGCCATACTTACAGCATTAACCATGGCTAATACAAAACGAACAACTTCTTGCTCTGTATCTGTAGGGAAATTTAGTGACATATGTTGGTACAGGTCTCGGTCCACAAACACAGCAGTTTCCACATAAACAGGTGAATCTGATGAAGAATATGACCGTGGAATTCGATTACTTCGAGCTGATCTGTCGGTGACATCTTCTCGTTTTCTTGATTCAAAATGTTTGTTGCCGCAATTATATTTATTTATAACACTATCTAAACTTTTGCTAGAGTCTCTTAAATTAAAAAGATCACTTCTTAAACTGTCAAATAAATTAAAGTTGTGAGCATTTTTCATTGTAATATTATTAATAATTGGTGATGGAGCAGTTTTTGATACTAAATTAAAGCTTTTGTTTTCGTTAGTAAATTTTTTTCGAACGATTAAATGTGGATGTTGAGTTGATCTCTTGTGAAACCTCTGAGGGAAGGGATTGATAATGAAGTACTCATCATGCTGGGATGTTATGATTCCCCTCTGGAAAATAAAATACAAATATTTCATTAAAATGAAATGTTGACATAGAAAAAAAATCAGTGTGCAAAGTTGTTCTAACTTTTACAAGCAAAAATGAAGAGATAAAAACATTTGTCACTATCTCCAAAGAAATGGTGGTTCTGGCGTTATTGGTCAAAAATGGAAAAGAATCATGAACTCCATTTTATAAGTTTGAAAATCAAATAATGACCCAAATTATTTAGATTAAATTTTGGTGAAATGTAAAGTTTCACTGATTCAGACCAATGTGCCAATCCGTAAGTAGAAGAAAATTACATAACTAGTAAATTGGGAAATACGAAAATAAATTTAATTAAGGTAGAGGCTCATTTTGATTAATTTACAATTACTTTCTAACTTATTGACTTATGTACTTTAATTACTCTAAACTATGAATTAATATAACTATGAACTTTCAAATGATTACGAGCAAGTGCAATGTAACAACGTGTATAAACTGAACGTTGCCCAAGGAAACAAGGAATAAGTTAGTGGTAGGGGAATTCTACATTTTGATCATGCGTCAATTACAAGTCAAGTTATATATCTAATGATTATGCCTTACCACTCCTCCACAAACACTCAATGCAGCTCTGTGCACACCTTCACTGCGGTAGTAACATTCCATATCAACTAAATTTGAAGGTAGAATATCAGTTCTATTCTCCCAGCGGTTTAACATGACAAAGTTAGGGTCCAAGAGATTTTGTGTCAGAGTTAAGTCTAGTTGAAAGTTTTGTAACAATTTTGGAGCGTTGATGTACATGAACTTTCTAAAGTCTGACGATCGACGCTGACGATCTTGTAAAGGGAATTGTGGAACCACCACATCTAAATCCAGACCTGAAATTAAATTAGTTTGTTTTTAACTAACAATTTTAAATCAAATCCTCATTTATTAATAGTTACTCTTTTATAAAACTCTAAAATTAAATTACTTATATAGAAGTTTACTTTATCACTCTCTGTAATAGAGAAAAATTATGTTGAATATACCCGGTACGGTAGTTTTGGGGTTTCCTTCCCCAAAACGGTGTTTTTTTTTACAAAATGTCTACATGTCAGCTCCAATGATTTATCAGAATCCGTTTGAACGATTTTTTTCTTTCAAAATTTGTACCTAGACTTTTTGGCTTTTAATAATGGAGTTAAAATATAATTCGCGTAACTCAATATTTTTGGCTATCTTCGTTAAAGTAAACACAAAAATTGTGTTGCTTAAAATTGGCTGTAATTATTTGGGAATTTCATCTAAATCTGTCTTCTAAAATCCCAAAAAAGCATTGGTTTTAAATTTCTAAAATAAAGTTATTGGTAAAAAAGTATAAAAGGTAATATTGATCAAAATTGATTTTGGTAAAATGAAAAAGTCCATACCAATGAGGCAAATGACAGGTTAAAAGAGAATCACCGTTCAGGATAAATTGGCCAAAAACGAAAATCATTCTTGATCGCCGTCAGGTAAATACTCAATACTCAGGGAAAGTGTTAGTTAAAATGGCATGAGAGAACCAAGTTTAGGGCTCTTTCTAAATATAAACTGAAGTGTAGCGTACACTATAGTCCGGTTACCGCTTTACACACAAAGATCGAGTTTAGGATTTATTTAGGAATACAGGAGAGTGTCAACCTACCAGAAATAAATATAATTTGATTTAAATATGAACAACTATTCTATGACTACTGTATACTTAGTAAAGTTCAAGGTCGAGGAAATGATATTGATATTTTACGAGCTCATAAATATTAACACAAAATATATTAAACGACATAACTGAAAATTTAGGGAGTCTGTCATAAAGACAAAAGAGAAAATTATTGTTGTATAAACATTGTATGAACTTAGTCGGACAATAGTATTCTCCTCTTTGTTATTTAGAGGCGAAAAACCTGTCTGTATTCACCGCCTTATGAAAAAAGGAAGAAAAGACATAAAATAAAGACCCATAAACCTCTAATACTGTAATGGCGTCACGGTCATAAGAGAACAAAAATTGGTCAAGAGGGGAATGAAAACAGCGTTAGAAAAAATGAAACAAAGGGATCTAACCCAATACTACATGAAAAAAGGTGTAGATCTTGCTAGGATCTCTCAGAATTGCCAGCTTATAGGTGAGTCCCTAAGGGGTCGATATCAGTAAATATTTATGAGTTAAACTAAATGTTAACTAACTTAGGAAAATAATATTAATGTTTTTTTTTATTATAATAGAATAGTAAATACTATATTTTATTAGTTTGAAATAGTTGGGCCACTAGTTTACGTCATTTATTTTTAGATTCACCGAAATAGCTTTACCGATTTAGAGATATATTCACCCTTCTAGGATGAAATCATATCAATTTGAAAATTTTGTTTTTAAAAAATAAACTATATTTTTACCTTTTATATGTAGGTTATTTACAAAACTGGGACACGAACTACTCAAACTTTTTTTTTTTTTTTGTAAATAAGTATATGTTAAAACAAAATACAAGTAAACATTTCTCAATGTTGTTTTCTGTGCAATAAAATTATAACCAACATTATCAACGGACTTTTTTTAAACTGGATTGTCTTTCAGCTTTACCATAGGGTGGAACGAACTAAATTACACGGAAACCGTTGTGCTCTGGTTAAGATTCACGATCTTAGTGCTCCTCTTGATCCGAGAAATGACGACTTAGACCTCAGAGCTACCAGCATACTTAAAACTAGTCAAATCGTCTACACCGTCATTATATTTCTCGACTATGAACTAATTCTCAGACGTAAACTATATCTAGATTAGTTTTACAAAATTTATTAGTAGGTTATTTGTGGTCAGATTTTTATAAACCTCACAATATTTATTTATTTTAGTGAGTGAGTAGGATATGAAAAAATATTAGATGGTACTTACTTATAAGTTTATGCTATCAAAAATCAAAGGCTGGTTGCTTACAAAAGTTACTGTGAGCCCCACTATTGTATAAATATTCCATAAAAGTCCACTATACGTAAAATTTTAAATTAAAGTAAAGGCCTTTTTATTTACTCGGTATACGAAGTGTAGGGGTGACGTTGGTAATCGTAAAAGACCTCCGTTTTTTGATTGAACAAGTTTAATGGCCTCAGGAAATCGAAAAAGTGATTTTCGACATACTGTCAGTCTTCGTTGTCGTCTTTACGATAGCGAGCACAAACATGAAGGTTGGTACTGGACACTGTAGTGAAATTCAGAAAAATCTAATTGCAAATGTCAAAATGGCTGCAATTTTAAACATTTTTTGTGTGCATATCGAGACATTAAATTATATACAAATTTATAGATTTCAATTCTGCATGTAGTGGTACCAATACCACCAATACCATCTATTTACAATTACAAATAGCGAAGTTATTATCAAAAATATAATCTCGAACATAAGATGACCTCTTAAGAAAAGATGAGATTCAACAGTGTCGACGCATCAGTTCGAGCGTAAAGAGTGAAGGCAGTGGAAGGCACCTTTACATATATATTCATCTTCGACGACCGCCAGCGATAATAACACGAGCAACCAGAGTGAAGAGTTTTTAATATATCTACGAGGCCCGCTAGAGCAAAGTCGAGGTCAAGAAGGTAGTGATATAGGTACGTAATTACTACAATTGTTATAAACAAACTTACCCTATTGGATAAGACCCCTTAATCTATTAACATTTGTTACAAGGCCTAAAACACTAATTTTCTAAATACATATAGAGAATATGCTTGTATTACACTGAAAGTTCGGCTAGGCAGTACGACGATGTCACCAATCAACTGGCTTGTTTCTATATTTTCGTAGGTTTTGACGTTACTTTATTTATTATAATTAACAGCACTTATGAAACTTCAATCACCAAATTAAAGAAAACACATTTTTTCACAATACCCACTTTTTTGTAAGATACAACACAAGACGACGTTTAAATGATTAAGTCATCCTCCGTATACAAATTACTGTAAAATAATAGTAATGATTGCTTAATAAATACATTTAAATTGAATACTCACTCAATGGGGGCTAAAAAAATAAAACTTTTTTGACAATCCCTCTCCCTTTTTGGAGGGATTATTTCCAACTCAATTTTGTATTTATTTAGGTCACTAACATTGAAAAGGTTCAAAATGTTAAAATTAATTTGTTGAATGTAAGTGCCTAAGTCAAACAGTAGAAATAACGAAATTAAATGCACTGTTTTTTGGTCGCCATTATGGTTAGGGTTGTCATGTCAAACTTTACGTCATTTTCTCGTCTAAATGACACCTTTTAAAATAATTGTTTAGATGTTTTAAAAAGTTTCCTGAAAGTTACAAATTTAACGGTTACAACCTTATTAGGGTATTCCAAGATTCGTATACTATGTAGTATTTACAGTACATATTTTTCCGATATGGAGAGAGTTTCATAAGCAGAAGCAATGACTATAGGAAGTATTTATGAATAAAACTTTAACACAAATTTTCACAATAGTACGTTTATTTATTCAAACACGTTTCAACGACAAAGTTGCCATCTTCAGTGATGCATGAACTAAACTCGTTCAATAGTTATTATAACTCATTAATCACTGAAGATTTCTTGGTCGTTGAAATCGTTTGAATAAACGTACAATTTGTGTTCAAGTTTTATTCTATCAAGTATACCATCTCACAAGTCAAGCTCATTATTTTTATATGCTATGGACTCTATAAAATTAATTTGTTTCTAAATTAACTGGACTGATAATTGTATTGTTTTGGGTATTATTTTTAATAATCTAAGCACGGTACTGGTAAATTAATGTGGTTAGCAAATTCTTAAACAATATCTCTGTGTTTATATTTGTTTAAATATTTATAAATCATTATTCTAAATTAAACAGATTGAATAAATATCGATAAAATGTTTCTAAAATGTGTTGGTTAGTTAAAACCAATGCGCCAAACTGCAGGTACTCGAAATTGCAGTTTGAAAGTATTGGGGGGGGGGGGGGGGGAGGGACTAGAACGTTAATTTATTGAGAGATGATCGATCACCAATACTTTTCTTTGATCCCTAGTATATTTATAAACAAGGATTTTGAGTTTTAATATTATGGCAGGTACCACAAATAAAAATTGGAGAAATAGTCTCATATATAGAAAGGACCAATTTCGGTGTATCTTTTTAGGATAGAACTCATGCACCTATAGGTTTTTTGAACTCTATGACCTCCAAATTGGATTTCTTGCAATAATATCTAATCGAATTGGTTTCTTCTTGAAAACATTATATTTTCTATACGCTAACTATATTTGAGAAAGACAAATCGATTTTCTTAAAATTATTTCTGTTTAAACAAAATCGTAGACCTACCTAAATAACCAAACCTAGGTCTAAACCACGCTAATTTCTAACCATCACTGATCAAGCGAGACAAATGAAGATTTCCTTTAAAAACCTGCCAATTTGAAATTCGACCTAATTCCGTATTGTACTGACGTGTGTTACCTTGTCATAGTGGGAACGGATGTCACACTAGTTCAAGGTAAATGTGAGTTCATAAATACAAATACGCATTCATTCTAGCCTACTTTCAATACATCCGTCAATTTAAACTTAGGCTATAATTTAATTACAACAGAGAAAGTATTTTCGTATTTATGCAATTGAGATTTTATTATAGAAATATCTATTTCGAAAATTTTCTGAATCCAGAATAGTGATTTTGGAATAATGCCCATCTGTCTAAAATCTAAACGGATTGACGGTTTTTACAAATTTGTTTGGGATTATTACAGAAAAACCATTCCATATATGTATATGGAAAAGAAATAAAAATGTGTAGAATGTAAAATAAAAGCAAAAATATTAAGTAATTGTAATAGAAGTTTTAATGACGACAGTCAAGTTCATTTATGTTATTTATTTCGGTAAAACTATTTTGGTTTTTACTTGGGAATAAAAGCTCTGGTTTGGGACATTGATCTTCATATTTTATACAAATTTGAATGAAATTGGTAGAGCTGATTTTGAGAAATTGCCGTTTACAAAAACCCCTATTTTTGGTTTATCCTGATAATAATGATTATTATCTTTATTATCATTATTGGGGAGATGGGACACCACATTTTTGGAAAAATTTATGACGATTGTTGGCGCCGATTTTGATAAAATCGGAATTTTAATTTTGGTTATTCATTGGATACCTTTATAAAAACAATCTAGTATTATTAATGTGTTCTCTCTCTCTCTCTCTCTCTCTCTCTCTCTCTCTCTCTCTCTCTCTCTCTCTTTTATATTCTAGTTTTACACATCATAACGAAAGTTGATTTATACTGTCGAAACGTCGTGTATATTTAGAGATATTTTAGTCTCGCCCGTCATATTCACTTTAATACTGTAAATACAGTTTTTAGTGTCCTGAGGGCAATTTATAGGATTGGTTTTGATAAACTAATAGTGTTTTTATTAGGCCTATTAAAAATTGTATATATTTTAAACAAGACGCCTAACTATTTCTGATAATCCCAGCAGTATAATACATTCGGACATTCATCTATTTGTGTATAAATTATAACACTCATCGGTTTGAGAACAAGCATAATTTATTCTGACATTTGCTCATTTGTGTATATAAAATTAACACACGTTGGTTCGAGAACGACTATGATTTACACACACATAAGCTCATTTGTTTGTAAAAGTAACACACGATATTTCGAGAAAGAGTAAAATTTATTGGGATATTTATTCAATTTATATATATATATATATATATATATATATATATAACACACGTTAGTTGTAGAAGGAGTATAATTTATTATGACATTTGATCATTTCTCTATATAAAATTGTTACACGTCAGTTCGGGACAGAGTATAATTTATTATGACATTTGATCATTTCTCTATATAAAATTGTTACACGTCAGTTCGGGACAGAGTATAATTTATTATGACATTTGATTATTTCTCTATATAAAATTGTTACACGTCAGTTCGGGACAGAGTATTATTTATTATGACATTTGATCATTTCTCTATATAAAAGTGTTACACGTCAGTTCGGGACAGAGTATAATTTATTATGACATTTGATCATTTCTCTATATAAAATTGTTACACTTCAGTTCGGGACAGAGTATAATTTATTATGACATTTGATCATTTCTCTATATAAAATTGTTACACGTCAGTTCGGGACAGAGTATAATTTATTATGACATTTGATCAATTCTCTATATAAAATTGTTACACGTCAGTTCGCGACAGAGTATAATTTATTCGAAAATTTGTACAAATGTGTATATAAGATTAATTCACGTTATATCGAAAACGAGTATAATTTATTTGGAAATTTACATAAATGTGTATATAAAATTAATACGTGACATTTCGAGAACGAGTATAATTTATTCGTTAGGACTTGTTCCCATTTGTATATAATATTAATACACAACGATTTGAGAACAAGTATAAGTTGTTCCGACGTTTATTCAATTTTTATATATAAAATTAATACACGATAGTTGGAATGGGGAATAATTTATTGGTTCCAAATTTTACTGACTCGGTATACAAAGTTTGGTAATCACAAACATTTCACTCTGCTTTTTGACTGATCTTCCAGTTACATGGCTCCAGGACCGAAAAAGTGATTTTCAATATGCCATCCATTTGTCGACGTTTATGTAAGTATTAAGATAGGAATGAAGCAATAAGAATTAAGATAGGAACATGAAATTTGGTACAGGGAACTATTGTTTGCTCATATAATAGAACCCTTTTGAAATTTACAATAATCGAATTGAATGGTGACCATTTTAAACAGTTTTTTGTTCATAACCTGTGTATTATTCAACTTATATACTAAATTAGATATACAAATTTGAGAATATCATTTTGTATATAATGACACCAACCCCAACACTCTACGATACCAAATACCGAAATTATTGTCAAAAATTTAATTTCAAACCCTGACTTCCCAAGGACATTTTATATTCATATAGATTTGAGATCTAACAGAATTTAGACAGAAGTGAAGCGAGAAGAGGATTCTCCAATATACACACATATTGAGGCCCATTAAAGTCTCAACGACGTCTAATATTCTGAAGCTCAGGAAACCCCTGTAACAACTGTTTTACAGACAGTTGACCTAACCTATCTTAACTTACCCTACTGTTTGAAAACCCTTCTCAGGAGCTCACTCAGGTATTGCAATCCCGAGGAAACCTAGATAGGTCTACACTTTTGTAGTCTAGGATATCTCTCATTCATCTTTCCTTTCAGGTCCCTCTTTACCAACTCTGATCTTTTCCGAGCCTGACGGTAATAGAGTATTCTAGGGCTAAATGTTTTTAATATATGCCCTTTGCTTACTTTTTTTTTTATAAGGCAATTATGACAGAGAGATTTTTTGTTTTTAAACAAGAAAATAATTATAAAACCCCTTTACATAACAATACAATTTAATATTTCTTACAAGTCTCCAAAAACCAACTTTTTGTTATTAAATTTAGAGGATCTGTTAATATTACATTGTATAACTGGATTCGGTTAGTACCATGATGGCTTCTATCAACTTGTGCTTACTGTATATTTATATGTTAGTAAACATTTTAAGAGGTTTGTTTCCGTGTTGCTTAAATTTAGTATGAAATCTCGGTTTTATGAACCAATGGATAAGTTAGTTAATCAGAATAATCGTTTGATGAATTTCAAAATGTCAGAGTTTTTTTTCAAATTAAAAAAGTATTATTTTGATGATAAGTCTTCGCCTTTACGTTACACTACTTTCCACAATAGTATTTTTTACACTTTTAAAGTCTCTATCCAATTAGACTAAACTGTGTTTCCTACGATGAAAAATAAGTGAATTATCGCCAAAAAACAAAATTATTAAAGAGATAACCTCAAAACTGGTTATTTATCATAAATTAGTATCCTAAGTATGTTTAAAGATTAGTTAGATTGATATGATTAAAAAATTACTCAAAGTTACAAAAAAATGAAATAAGGTTTATAATATACACTCATAGGTATAGAATAATATACGTAAGTAGGACATAACCATTTAACTTTTATTATTTTTCTCTCCGAGTAGTATCCCCGTTTACAGTAGATGTGGTAATATTTTTTTTACTGTTACTTCTTGGTCTATAATATTGTTGATTTCAGCGCGTTAGACAGTAGTCATATTAAAACATCCAAGGAACCACTAGTTTGTGTAAAACCTAACTGAAGTATAAAATTTTATTAATTTCTGCTACTATAACCGTTATTCTATACTTTCTCCCCATCCTTATGTGTACAATTACTAATATCTGCATTACAGTGAACCATATTTTAGAAAATGCAAGAATAAATCAATAATAAAATGGGGTTACAAATTAAAAAGTATCATACAAAATTAATTTATACTAAAAACAACACGTTAAACTTAAAATGACTGACTCAATGGTTGTTTTTATTATATTAAAAAAAATATTTATCAAATAATTGTGAAATAAAATTTAAATTTAAGCAATTGTTTTGGTTATTATTTTTAAAATATTTTTTTTCATTAATATATAAATATTCGTAGTTTAACAATGTTCTTTAATATTTGCAACATTTTCGTCACGATTAAAAATACGAAAACATGCCAAGGTTAGGTTAGGTTAGGTTCGGTTAGGTTAGGTTAGGTTCGGTTAGGTTAGGTTAGGTTTGGTTTGGTTAGTTTAGGTTAGGTTTGGTTTAAGCTATGTGTGAGAATGGTGGTAATTTCGTGGTTTTGGGTTTCGGCTTTTTCACAGAAGGATCGCTAGGAATGTCTACAGAATATTATCACGATTACCTCGATGGGAATATACAATCGCTTAGCTGCTTTAAATAAACAGCATTCATTATTTCATAGAGTAAGCTCAGTTTTTTCCAACAAAATGCCTTTATTTGCTTTCTAATTTCCGCACTAGTAGTTTCCATGCTAATTACAAGAGTTCGCCGTCATAGAGCACACGGGATGTGTTGTTCTTTATATTTTATTATCTGAGGAACAATAAAGAAATCAGAACAATTTCTGGTCACAGTTCCATGGTTTTTATTTATCTGTCTGATTCTAAGATACCGGATTTAGTTTTGACTTGCATAAACTTTTTGTTTTGTCACATTAAGTACTTGTAGAGAACGTCTCATGATGAGTAGAGAAACCGCACTTGAGTAGTCGAGGCTGTACAGTGGGTTATTTTATTAAAACCAAACTAACACAAACCGCTAGACAGACTTTAGTTATAGTTTTATGTAGATAAATTTTTAATAAACGGTGAGGCTTTTTGTATTTTTTGAATAATATAATTTTGGGGCATATGACATGAAATTAAAACAAAATATTCTGTTTTTATGAAAACCAATTTTAACGAAGTTTATCAAATTTTACTAAACTGTAATCTCTAAGGAATCGAAAAAATGTATTGGTCGGGATCTCCATAAAAATTCCGTTAAAGGATATGTTGATTAAAAAATTTTTATAACTGGAAACTAATATTTCCAATAAAAACTCAACATCAATTCTTTAAACTCATTACTTGCCTTTTATTTATGAAGATTAATTTAATAAATCAAAATAGTGAGTACAAGATTATAACATTACCCATTATTTCTTTTTGCAATCATAGACAATTCACTTTTATTACAGTGGACAATGAGATCGTAAAATTAACTTTCTTAGATTATTTAATTAGTTCTATTGAAAAATCAATTGCATTAGGTAAGAAACCTTTATTATTCAATAATTACTTGTCTTTGCGAACAAAAGATGTTTTGAAGGCGTGATAAATTGCATGATTTGGAAAAATGATTTTACATTAACCTATTTGCCATGGACTAATTGTATGCTATATTATGCTTGAATCAATTTCTAGGTACTTAATACTTCAGAAAATATTCTATGAGATATTTCTTATCCTATCTCTGAAAACATAATTTTGGAGCCGACCATCATGTACATTAGGTTCTATCTTGTATTCTGTATGTTTTAGCCTAAGTTAAAAAAAAAATATAAACTCATTAAATATAATTTTGCGTAAATGTTTTTTGGAGTTCTTCTAAATTAATTATAATCAAAATCAGTACAACTTTTGAAAATATCAATTACGCATGTTCTATAACGAGTAAGTGCAGGTCAAAAGTTTCTAAAGCCATTAAAATAATTTAAAATCGCATATTAATATTTCAAAAAATTATATTTGAAATAATAATAATAAAAGCATACAAATAAATTTAAAGTAAGTTTAAAAATGAAACTTAAAATATAACTATCACAAAAAATAAAGTACAATAATTGTTATTTTGTTTTATTCCTTTATACACCCCAATATATATGTCGACAACATAGTTGTTACTAAATATGGTTCTACTGCTAAACGAAAGCGCTTTTATTAATATTATTTTAATTAAAAACAATTTTTAATATTTGAAATTTGGCGAAACGTTCAGTTGTTGCTATTTTTAAGAAGTTTAATATCAGTTTTTAATAATCTTATTTTTAAACTTAACTAACGGAAAAAGTTTTACTTGATCCGGAAGATATAACTAATTGCAATATTCAATGAGCATTTTGGTAAAATTCGTAATAAAGATTGACTATTCCTCTAACCCCAATCACAGGAATAAAAACTAAAGCACAATAATTTTTATACGGAGTGTTCAACAAATATCAGAATGGCTTAATATCTCGGTTCTAATTTACATTGAGATTTAAAACAAACGGAATACTGTATAAATATACCTTCTCTATCTACAGAGTGAGTTTTAAACTAGGTACTATATGCAGGATGTCCCAAAAATTCATAAAATGTGATTTTTTCGGCTTTGTTTTATGGAACCATAAAAATATTTTTGTGTTTCTTAAAATATATTAAAAAATACATGGATGAAATATATTAAAAAATACATTGCAAACAGGGAAGATTTCTGTCGCTTCTTGTAATATTCATTGTGTTAAATCATTGATTACAGTGAACCCAAAAGTAATCTAAAATGAACAGACCTTGCAGATAATTTAATGTCCGACTTATCCCACTATCTTGGAAACGTTTGATCCAAAAGTTTGAGTACGGACTTCACCGTATAATTAGGGGATTGTTGGACCAACATTTATTTGGTAGTAACTTACTCGCTTAAAATTTCCGCCAATAATAAACGGATAAATAATATTTTCTGCTGCAATGTAAAAATCATTAGTTTGAATTATTATAAAAATTCTATGTATGTTGAAAATAGTTTACTTTGTATTTTTTGTTCATGTAGGGTAACTTTTAACATTTTTTTAAACGATTTTGATTTTTTCCTTTTTCAACGGGACCCAAAGATAATGAATTTTTCTCATTACATCTCATAACAACTTTAATCTACTATAAAACTATAAAATAATTAAAATTTTTTAAATACATATTTTTTGTTTGTTTTACTTTAAAGAAAGGACAAAACTATTTTTCATGATTTCATAGCACAAAGCCGAAAAAATTCTCATTATATGTATTTTTGGGACATTCTGTATATTTAACCTAATTTTTACTCATTTCTGTAGAAAGAGGAGATATATTTCTATAAAATTCCGATTATTTGTATAACTCTATCAAAGGTCAGTAAAGCCATCTGATATTTTAATTTTAAGCACTGTATACTTTTATACCAATCGTCAATTTACAATGTAGAATTGATTTCCAATATCTTACACAGTTTTTGTGTAACTTACAAAAACAAGTATACCTTATAATGTACATTCGTCTATAACAAAAGAAGAAGAAGCAAAAAATATTGTTAGTTTTATAGTCATTGAACTCAGTGGATTCTACTGCTAAACTAGAATTAATTTCTAAAGGTGTTAGCCATGTTATCAAAATGTATATTATTTTATAGAATAAAACTATATAAATTATTATAATTATTCTCTATTATTTATTTTGGTTCGGAGAATTATTAATAATTATTCTGAATTTTACCACAGTTCTCAATGAACAATGAAACATGTTTTAAAAAGTTTGATAAAATTAAATAATCATTATTTAAACATTGATCTGATATAGCGGCTAGATAGGAAGTCAATTTGTTTTGCTGTTTTTTGTAGCATATATCCGCAACGTTTGCTGACCGCGACCTTCGTATTAATATATGCAAATCAAAAAGTAGCACTAAACGTACTATAATTGGCTCATGTGGTCCTAAAACTACTGCCATTTTAAAATTTGTATACTGTTTTTTTTTTAGTAAAATTTACATTAAACTAAATTCCATGCTCAATTTGACTAAAATTCAACTATCCAGCTTTTGGTATTCCTTATTTCTAAAGATAATGAAACTTTCTTTAATGATTTTATCTAGAAATAACGTTTTATTTTTTTGACATCATTGGGTGGACATTTTAAAGCTCTATAGAATAAATTCTAATTGAAGAAAGTGGAATATTTGTTTTTGAAAATGCCGTCTCTATTTCACAATACATTAACCGATATTTCTGGTTAACAAACTTGTTCGTTTATTTAGATAAAAAGAGTTAGTACCAAATTGGAGCAAAGTTGGGAAAAATTACGGTTTATAGATCTAGTACCACGAGCTAAAAATAATACCAAATAACTACTATGACGATATATACATCTCGCTGGACGTGTTATCCATATGAGAGAAATTCCAATATGTATAATATTGCAATAGTTATAAATTCACTAATACATTCATTATTCATTACAGCTGTCCTACATATTTTTTAAGTAATGATTTTTATCCTGTTAACTTCTTATATACAATTGATTTCCAACATCTTACACAGTTTTTGGAGAAAATAAACTCATATTATATACATCAGTTGTCTATGTTAAATTGGTTAAACGGTTAGCGTTTATAGGTTTTTAAACTGGCAGTTCAAATAACGTCAAGGTAAAAAAGAAGCGAGGAAAATAAATTCTTAAGATTAATTTTAAAAAATCTACTTTGATATTTTTCGGATTGATAATTTTGTCCCTCCCTGTTTCCAAAAAGAGGTCTTTTAGGAACTTTGCAACATCTATTTCTTGAAGGTTTTACTAGTTTTTGGTTTATGGTATTATTTAAGTCATATCGGGAGTCGTTTTTCTTAATTAATTTATAACTTAAAATTTATGGTTAACGATGGGTGTAATCAAATTTAACCACTAAGGATCTAACTTATTAATTGCCATCTCGTCGAAAATGTCATTTCGAGAGTAATAGGACAAAAGTGAAACTTAACTATGTATATCGTCAGAGAAGGTTCAATATTAAAATTGGTGTAAGCGATTCGACAAAATTGTAGGAGGTGAGAAGTTCAATGATACAAACAATTATGAATATTTACGTTGGTAAAATGGAAGGTTCAGTTCACAAGTAAATTATTAAAAAAAAATTTTAGTAAATTATTCTAAGATGGGTTCATTTGTTATTTTCAAATTTACTAGAAAAAATTATTTTGGTTTTACTTGTGGTTTAAGTTACCTTCACGTATTACAAAACTTGTGCCCATTTTGAGATGTTGATTTCTTAAGATAAAATTTTGGTACCTATATTTTCCCTATAAATAAATATTGAGCTTGACTTGTGAGACAATATTAGATAGAAAAAACTCGTACACAAGATGTCACAAAAACGCGTTTGATTAAGTAAACGTAATTTTTGTGAGATCTTGTGTACGAGTTTTTTTCGGGAGTACCATTCGTGGGCTGCCTTAAAGAACGGGCAAATGCACTCCCATAGCCCCACAAGTTTAGTCACTTTATGCCTTTTGTGTAAACTTTGTGAAGTGTACATATTGGACTTCGACGAGGGACGGATTTTTTGTGACTTCTAACACATGAGAGTCTTATGTTTTCTATTGTTTGGTTTGAGACTGGTACTTTGCTTTTTAACTGAATCAATATTTATGAATTTCTTACTCCAAACCCGAATGCTATTTTTATTATGTGGGGCTTTATTAAATGTTCTTCTAAATGCCCGTTGTACTTAAATCACTGACAACATTACACACTTAGCATTTTCTTGATCAGAAAACATGGGTTGGAAAGAAAACATAACCTTGAAGTATATTTCGAAAAATACGGTTAGCAATTAGCACAAAAATTAACATTGCTGTTTTAATGTATGTAAACAAAACTTTTTGAGCTACCGGATGCAGTGGTAAAAATATGAATTATTTATTTGTGTCATAACAGTCTTATGAACAGTTAAAACTGCACCATTTTTTTAAGGAAATCCCGTAAATATAAATGTGGTGAAAAAGCGTAGTGTAGTGAAGTGTTTTTGAGGCGAATAAGTGTTAATAATTCACTGTTTTTATTTCAGGTATGCCTAGGCATATTTTTATGAATGTGAGAAAGTTGTGTAATATTTTTGCCCGATGTATTATTGTTGTTTAATTTATATATGTTGTTCAATACACGAATTTCATGGCCCGTGGAGAACATTGTCATCCAACTAATCCTGTCCAGCTAGAAGTTACACATATTCCTATTAAAAAAAAGAAAGAAAACATTCGAAAGTAGGAATACAACAGTAGATGTACTGAATGTAGCAATGGTTATACTGAACTTTTTTAATTCTGACAGGACGAATGTGGGCAACCATATTATAGATGTGTTCCCCATCTTACCCTTAGACTTAGATATACCGAAGAGTGGAAGAATTCTGGAGGTAGGATCTAAAGTTATGATACACGATTTCGGATTTAGATTTCCAAAAAAAAAAACAGGTGATATTTGCATCAAAAGAAGGCTTGAGAGAATTAAATCGTCTAGTACCTGGTTCATGGATGAAACTTTCTCCACAGCACCGTTAATTTTTAAGCAGCTCTATATTATTCGAATAGAAAACCAAGGAGTTATCACTTCATGTTTCTACTGCCTGTTAACTTGAGAGATGTTCACGCAGACACTTAAGTTAATGCTTGTAAATTGTGTGGAGTTAGGGATACTGGCTCAATCAGAGGTGGTGAAGAACAACAAAGAAGTCAAGTTCTTCTTAGGCATGTTGGATGCTCTGGCCTTCTTGGCTACAAAAGAGATTGGAGTACTTATGGGGGAACTCTTCTTATCAGCTGATGGAACTTCTATGTTGTTTCGATACGACCTATATTAGTGGAAGTGGCTGGAAAAACTGCTGTACTCCTATGTTTGCTCCGAAAATGTGGAATGTGCATGATGCTACAATTAAGAATAGTCATAGTACCAATAACATGTGTGAAACTTAGAACAACAGGTTCCGAGACAACATTGGCCATCATCATCTTTCCACATGGTCAGTTTTAGATGCCATAAGTAATCCCTGGAGAGAACACGAGATTTGAGTGGTGAGAAGTCAAGGAAAAGACAAAAATACGCAGATCTTCAGAAAATTTACACGCTTTGTGTCATAGTTATATATCTGGATCGCTTCATTTCTTAGAAAGTGTTGGTAAAAAAAAATAGGTTTAACTGATGTGTCGTAATTGTTTGTTTTTAGTATTGTTTGTGCTTATAAAATATTTTATGCCTAAATACTGCAGTCACCTTTTCACATATTTCTATATAGGGCGACTTTACCTGTATCTACACCCCATCTATCTCTCTCAATAGATGTACATATTGAGTATACTGAGAAAAAACGGCTACAAATCACCTCTAAGAATATAGTACATGAGAGTATTTCATAGTCATCATTTTACGAATGGTAGGCGTGGCTTACAATCATCCTAATTATACAGTAACAAAATTTAATACAGAGATGAATCTGTGTGAGCCTACCAAATCTTGCTACAAAACCGCCTATATATTACCCAATAGAAATAAATAATCCCCAGATACATGGCGGGCTGAGAGGTTTGTTTTTTGTTTGAGACCTGTTTTTCAAGGTTGACTGCTTCCTTTGTCATATTCGAAAATAGTTTGTTCCTGGGCATTAGTTTTGACAGTGAATAGCATGATATTGGAACAGCTGATGTTCCAATGTACACGATTGTTAACATGTGATAACGAACTACAACTCATTGCTGGTTGTCACGAAGACCTCCATTCATTGTTGTTATATATTATACACATATAGGCTACATTAAACTGTTCTCTAAAATAACTGGTTTATAAACTTTCATACGTGTATAAAGCCCAGAAATACAAATTAAACAAATTTACGGTACAGATAAAATATCAGTCATGAAGTGGTTAGCGAAGGGAAAAGGTGACACTGGAGAGCTATCAGTCTGCCAGGGATGCGCACACTGCAAAGGTATTAGCAATGTGTGAATCCTTTGCACTGCTTCATGTTTACAGTTTGTGTTCGTAATTTGATAAATCCTGACACACGCTTTCCTTAAAGAATATCCACTGGCTTCACTTGTTTTGACCCTATAGTTCTCGTAGTTGTTAAACATCAGAGTTTGTATTTCTTATCTTATCAAAATGTAGTAGTTTGGCTCATTTATATAGGCCTATTTCCCAAATTACTCACTAACTGTAATATTCTATTATAAATTTTCATTAGGTTTAAATATTTTCGATTTCCTTGCATCAACTTTGAGACATTCAAAAGTTTTTTACTTTGCACATAATCTATTTTCCATATTTTGGTGAGATGGGCACTAAGAAGTTTTGTTTAAGTCGTTAGAGTATGCGTTTTATCAAAATTGCAGAAATTTTTTTAAGATAATCGGAATTTGAGATTTGACTTTATGACAACTTGTATGTGAAAGTTTGTACAATATTTGTGGACATTAAATTTAGCTTTAAATAAATTTCTTAACCATACTAGCTATTCAAAATCGTTTGGAGACAATATTTTTCTTTCTAACAGATCTTTCAAATGAAGTTGTACACTATTTAAAAGTAATCAAGAAGTTTTTGAGCTATTCCATCTTAAACAGAAGGTCGATTGGTTGTAAACTGGTTATATTCCACAAGCTTATCAAACGAAATCTCACATAGCCTGCCTGTAATTTTTTTTTTTTTTTTTTTTTTTTTTTTTTACAGAATATTATTGAAAACTAAATGGTAAAACTTTTGTATATCATGGGAAAAATTAATTTTTTTTTTAAATATTTCATAAACATGTGTTTATTTACAATTTTACCTTCGTTTACAGCAAAATTTTTGATTCCTGGCATACTAATGCCACAAATTTTACAAAAAACTTTTTTTTATAACATATATGCATTCTCTATATTTTTTTGAAAATAATACAAAAAAATACTATGTATTATTTAGTAATAGTAGTAAGCTTACATTCAGATAAACTGAAAACACTGACAGGGTTTCTATCAGAGCATTGTAGACTCAGGAACACCTTAAGGGTCGGAAAATAAAACGATGGAACCTGTAGATTCTGCCAAAAGGGGAAATTGACATCAAACCATCCACTAGTTGAATACAGTACAGTAATCTACAAAATGGCTGGACGTCTGAAAGGATTGATGTAGATGAGATACCTACCTCTTCATTGCTTCAAGTAATGCACCTTCTAAGGGAGAAGGGGCTGGAGGGAGTTTCCTGTCTTAGAAGAAGTAAGGGTCACAGTTCATTTCACTTACACATCACTACTAGTACTCCTAATTCACATTGATGTATACGATAAATGAAAGTTATACTATAAAGTGAAGGAAATCTTAGAGAACCGTTATGTCAAAAATAATATATATATATATATATATATATATATATATATATATATATATATATATATATATATATATATATATATATATAGTATGTTTATATGAAACTCGAAAAGGTTTTAATTCATAAAATGTAAATTTCATAAAATTAGTAAAAGTTTTAGAATATTTCTTGGAGAAGTTTTAGAACGTAAAAATTCTTTTTTCATTTGAAGTTTATTTGTAATACTGCTCTTTATGCCTCGTTCACGCCATTATATTTAATATTTGGAAAACTCTCTTTATTCCTAATTATACTCCTTTAATTAGGAATAAATATGCCGCGTGGATATTTGAAACAGTGCAGTTGAGTGGCTGACGTTTAAAAAATGAAAAATATAATAAAACCGCTTACTTAAATCGAGCACCCTTTACGGGCTCACATGTAGTGAGTACAGGATTGGCAATCCGAAAGACTCAGCTGGATCTACACCTTTTTTCCACGTAAAATAGTCTTGGGTTAGATCCCTCTCTTTCACCATTTCTATCAGGTTTCTCTTGACCAACTATTGTTTTCTTCTGAACCTGATGCTATTTAGAGTATTCAACGAGTAGAGGTCTTCAGTTTGTATTTTTGTTGCTTTTAATCAACAAGGAAAAAATAATAAATTGCTCATCTTAGTTAAAAAGAACATTCTGCTTAAAATTCATAACAATTGATATACGTTGTTTGGCCGTAAGTGTGTAACAGATATGCAGACGTACAGACCAAAGGCCAAATTGTCAATTTAAAAGAGGACCACGCTTTGGTTAGTTAATAATTCTTGATTTAATTACTGTCTTGATTAAAGACACATTATACAAAAGGGCCTAGGATATGAAAGTGAAGTATTGTAGAAAGTAAACAGTGCATTGAGAGTGGATATCTCCGTAACTATAATGATCGTTAATGTCTTCCTTAACCAATATTTAAATTGTTTATGTTTATCAGAGCACGTGTTTAGCTATGCAATGAGCATTTCAGATTCTTTATTCCTAGAAATGTGAAGATCAGTCTAACGATGCAAAAATTTGTACTTACTTTCACATATCCACAAAGCCAAATACTATTTAAAAATAAAATTCCTTACTATTCAAATTCACATGTGAGAAAGAAAGAAGGTACCTAACTGTTTTATTACCGAGTCTTATGTCTTATTGGAGATAAGACTTTATCAAATTTTTATATTTTTGTTTATTTTGAATGATATTTAAATACAGTTTAAAGTTGCTTATGTTTTTGCCCAACTGTAAGTCCTATTTGGTTGAAATTAATTTTTTAAATTATTTATGCTAACAACTGTATATAGAATTTTATTCTAAATTAAATAAATAAAAACACTCTTGTACTTTTCATAATATTTAATGAGCCTAGGTTCGCCAGTTACTTAATTCTCAAAATGTTCTGTTTTAAGCTGACTCTGAGAATGACATAAGTGGCAAACACTAGTTCGGTAAAGCTCAATAAATATTGCTGAAATTAAAATAATGATTTTATTTAAAATTGAATTCCACTATTGAATAATGGGCGTTAATATAAATAAATTAAAAGAAGCCAGTAGTGCTTAGTTGGCAGCTTTACTTGAAAAGTTAATGAAAAAGAAAGCTTTAGCAATGTAATACCCAGTTTTAATAGCTTCAGTGTTAGAAATGTGCTGGGATTTGAGTGTTGTATTTAAATATAATTGAGTCAATGTTCATTTCTTTTTGTCAATTATTCTTCAACCGTAATTTCCATTTACTTCTGATTTGGCACACTAGTTTGGTTATTTACATATTTTAATAAAATTTGAATGAAACCAATAAAGCAGATTTTGTTATATTTGATTTCAGCGAAATATGGAAATTAATGGCCTATCGCTTGAGAAAAATAGCAAGTCTAATAATTACTGTTTTGGAATTTGAGAATTAAGCAAAAAATATTAAAAAATGAATGAATTTTAAATTATTATATTCGTAATTAATTAAGCATTTATAATTTATTGCTAATGGAGTTGTAAAAACACTTAAATAGCTTACCTGTGTCATCTTCTCCGACAAGAGTTCGCCATTCCGCAGCCGTCAGAAGTCGCTTCAAGTCGTGTTTGTCCTGTGATAACAACAAATTAATGTTTAAAGTGAAAGAGTAAACATTTATTTAATCTTGTGACCTGATACAGGAAATTCTCAAAACTAATTCTGAGTTCATTTCTTACATAATTTTATCTGTTGTTCCGTCTTATATTTTTATTTTCATCTTAACTACAGTGATTTATGGATGGAGTATTATGTAAAAATTTGTGTGTGTGTGTGTGTGTGTGTGTGTGTGTGTCTCTGTCAGTTTACAAATACACCCTCCACCTATATTTTCTACTACTTTTGCTCATATTGGGTCAATTTAGGGTGGGTAATAAAATTAAACTAATTCATACAATAACATGAGACAATTTAGTATTAGCTATACAGTAACTCGTATAGACAATATAAATTCAAACCAAATTTACCTTCATTGGATTATATAGTATAACTATTCAGATTATAATTTTCGATGGATTTTTTAAACGAAATAAATTTTGCGTAAAATTGAAAAAAAAAAACGATAAAAGCACTCATAGACTTTGTATTTTCAGGCGGAACACGAATTACACGAAAAGTTAAAAGAGGTAAATATGTGATACATTGAAGTTCATAAATTGTGAGTTAGAAAAATCGACATTATTAAGCAGTCTATGTTTTAAATGTTAAAATTTTTTACGTTTAAATTTATTTATCAAATGGGTGAAAACGAATTTCAGAAATTTTTAAAGTTATTAACTTATGGAACATTAACTTTGTTAAAGTAATTGTATGATTAATATTTTATGATAAAAGCAAGTTCAGATTTTGCTGAATTGGGTTTGAAGCAAAATTTATAAACCATTGCACAAGTTTATAAAGCGATACGTATATTTTAAAATGTCACCCGATTTTCAAACTAAAAAAATAATAAACAGTTTTATCAGGATAACTTTACAACCGTTGGCGTTGTAAAAGGTTTCACTCTCATTTTGTGTAACTTTAAACTGCATCTAATAATTTTGAACGTGTTTTTTACGATAAAAAATAGGAGAGTTGTATTGAAAAATCATTAAAAACATAACCTCTAAATTAGAAACGAAAATCATGAATATTGGCGCTAGGCATCAGAACTTTAGTCAATTTGGCTTTGAAACTAGTTGAATATTATTGAAAAAATAGTGGCTAAATTTCAACATGGGGACTATTAACGATTTTTGGGTAGTTTATATGTACTTAGAAACTACAGAAGCCTGTAACACTAATCATGTGAAACTTTCAATCTGTATATGAGAAAATCGAGGTCGAAGAAACTCATGACCAATCGTGTCAACTATGTGTCTTCAGCCCCTCCCCCCAGACTTTTAGTAAATATAACAAATTAACGAATTACATACAGTACCTCAACCAACACAACATAAAATATTTATAACATCATAAAAATCTTGAAATATATGTAACAATAATCATATCTGTACACTAATCCGAAATATCGGTACAAAACTAGTGGCAATGTTTACAGATGAGTCCAACGATTCGAGTACATCATTTGTCAACATGTAACTCTATAATATTATTAAAATGGTTTAATAGAACATTTGGGTGTATACAAATTAATTCACGACATTTCAAGAATATAAATTAATAAACTATCGATATCAAGTGAAACTAAGAGCAAAAAAGTGAAAAACACAAACATAACCAAATATACACAAATTATGGTAAATATCTGATGAATCGATATTAATAATATGATCATTCCGTCATTATCAAATAGCTTTAAAATGTAAATATTCTTTTACTTGCAATTTTGGCACAATGGTTTGAGTTTCTAATCTTTGTATTTCATCAATTTTACTAAAATTTGACAAACTAATGAACAATTTTGATTTTTAAAACTTTACAAAATTTACAATATTTAACGAAATGTAAAAATTACCTCACTGAAATTAAAAAAAATGTATATATATATATACATTATATATATATATATATATATATATATATATAATGTATATATTTGTTTTACTCTAATATTTTTTTTATAACTTTAAAGGCTGTAACGGCAATCTGTAGACAGAAAATTGCAATACACATGTTGATTTTAAATTTACAACTATCTGGAGCCTCCATCCTCTTGGTTTTAACCCTCTCTCCTCTATCCAGGCCGCGCCTTGGATAACTGGACTGGTAATTGTTGTAAGTTATCAGTCAGAACGAATTTGAAAGGAAGGCACTATAAATTACTACCGCCTCCAAAAATATTTAATTTTAGCATGAAGACATCACGTTCACATAATAATAATCTATGTATGAGGAAATCTGTTAACCAAATCCTTCCCTTTTGTCACAGAGTAACTGAGTCGGTGAGTGAATTATGATTTTCTATTTTAAAAAGATTATTTTTTGAAGAATAATTAATTGACTGAACGAGTCTTGGTACTGTTGGCATTTCGATTGTACTTTGGCTGTTAAACACGCAGCTGGTCTCCCAAGCATCTCCCAATAGTTTAGAAATTTAGGAATAAGGCTCTTTATAACTAGGCCAAACGATGTATGTACTATTTGTTTCTTTATTTTTACTTTCCTTTTTTAAATAGCGGCCACTCTAAACAGTTCTGACCGGTTCCAAAGGATAAACACTGGTGCTACGACTAGGTATAAGGCTCTTTATAACTAGGCCAAGATGTATGTACTATTTGTTTCTTAATTTTTTACTTTCCTTTTTAAAATAGCGGCCACTCTAAACAGTTCTATCCGGTTCCAAAGGATAAACACTGGTGCTACGACTAGGAATAAGGCTCTTTATAACTAGGCCAAGATGTATGTACTATTTGTTTCTTAATTTTTTACTTTCCTTTTTAAAATAGCGGCCACTCTAAACAGTTCTATCCGGTTCCAAAGGATAAACACTGGTGCTACGACTAGGAATAAGGCTCTTTATAACTAGGCCAAGATGTATGTACTATTTGTTTCTTAATTTTTTACTTTCCTTTTTAAAATAGCGGCCACTCTAAACAGTTCTATCCGGTTCCAAAGGATAAACACTGGTGCTACGACTAGAAATAAGGCTCTTTATAACTAGGCCAAGATGTATGTACTATTTGTTTCTTAATTTTTTACTTTCCTTTTTAAAATAGCGGCCACTCTAAACAGTTCTATCCGGTTCCAAAGGATAAACACTGGTGCTACGACTAGAAATAAGGCTCTTTATAACTAGGCCAAGATGTATGTACTATTTGTTTCTTAATTTTTTACTTTCCTTTTTAAAATAGCGGCCACTCTAAACAGTTCTATCCGGTTCCAAAGGATAAACACTGGTGCTACGACTAGAAATAAGGCTCTTTATAACTAGGCCAAGATGTATGTACTATTTGTTTCTTAATTTTTTACTTTCCTTTTTAAAATAGCGGCCACTCTAAACAGTTCTGACCGGTTCCAAAGGATAAACACTGGTGCTACGACTAGGAATAAGGCTCTTTATAACTAGGCCAAACGATGTTTGCGCTATTTGTTTCATTATTTTTACTTTCATTTTTAAAAAGCGGCCACTCTAAACAGTTCTGACCGGTTCCAAAGGATAAACACTGGTGCTCCGACTAGAAATAAGGCTCTTTATAACTAGGCCAAACGATGTTTGCACTATTTGTTTAATTATTTTTACTTTCCCTTTTAAATAGCGGCCACTCTAAACAGTTCTGACCGGTTCCAAAGGATAAACACTGGTGCTCCGACTAGAAATGAGGCTCTTTATAACTAGGCCAAGATGTATGTACTATTTGTTTCTTCATTTTTTACTTTCCTTTTTAAAATAGCGGCCACTCTAAACAGTTCTGACCGGTTCCAAAGGATAAACACTGGTGCTACGACTAGAAATAAGGCTCTTTATAACTAGGCCTAACGATGTATGCACTATTTGTTTCATTATTTTTACTTTCATTTTTAAAGTAGCGGCCACTCTAAACAGTTCTATCCGGTTCCAAAGGATAAACACTGGTGCTCCGACTAGAAATAAGGCTCTTTATAACTAGGCCTAACGATGTATGCACTATTTGTTTCATTATTTTTACTTTCATTTTTAAAATAGCGGCCACTCTAAACAGTTCTATCCGGTTCCAAAGGATAAACACTGGTGCTCCGACTAGAAATGAGGCTCTTTATAACTAGGCCTAACGATGTATGCACTATTTGTTTCATTATTTTTACTTTCATTTTTAAAGTAGCGGCCACTCTAAACAGTTCTGACTGGTTCCAAAGGATAAACACTGGTGCTACGACTAGGAATAAGGCTCTTTATAACTAGGCCAAGATGTATGTACTATTTGTTTCATTATTTTTACTTTTGTTTTTAAAATAGCTCCACTCTAAACAGATCTGACCGGTTCCAAAGGATAAACACTGGTGCTCCAACTAGAAATAAGGCTCTTTATAACTAGGCCTAACGATGTATGTACTATTTGTTTCATTATTTTTACTTTCATTTTTAAAATAGCTCCACTCTAAACAGTTCTGACCGGTTCCAAAGGATAAACACTGGTGCTACGACTAGAAATAAGGCTCTTTATAACTAGACCAAACGATGTTTGCACTATTTGTTTAATTATTTTTACTTTCATTTTTAAAATAGCGGCCACTCTAAACAGAAACAATTTCAACAATTATTGGAATACGTAGAAGAATAACTTAATTTTCTCCCATTTTTATGAAAGTACCCACTATGGTGCACAAACATAACGTATTGCTTATCACCTCCTCAAAATTTATATCAGTTATCAGGAAAAAATTAAATTAAAAACTTTAATTTTTTATAAAAAATCCTAATTTCTAATTTTAAAAAAAGTTGATTAAATCTGAAAATTAAAACAAACGTGCTAATTTAGAAGAAGCAGAAAATTGCGGTTGAAGAAAAATAGACATTAAATCAAAATAAGCTTAATTGAGGACATTAATATTTGTTTAATAATTTTCAAGGGAAATTCAATTAATTTCCCTCTCAGGGCGTCCAGTTTAGTGAACACAAGTGTGGCAATACAGAGGGACTCTTGCTGGATCTTCACATTTTTTCATTTAGTTTTGGGTTAGATACCTCTCTTTCATCTTTACTATCAGGTCTCTCTTGACCAACTTTTGTTCTCTTCCGACACTGACTTTATTAGAGCATTCGAGAGCTAGGAGTCTTTTTCTTCCTTTTTTGGTAACGCGATGATGACAGAGAGGTTTTTCGTCTTTAAAAGCGACAAGCAAAAATATCAATCACTTTTGTGATACTCTTCAGGAAGAATTAATTACCCGAAGTAAGTGAAGGCTCTTCTTAAATAAAAACAACTAGTGGTCACTAGGTTTGAGTTGCTAAAACGAGCAAAGTGAGTGAAGTTCCTGTTATGGAACCTGTAATAATAAGAATTAAACAATGTAAAGATGATTAAAATGACTGTGGGGCTCAGGAAAGACATTCCGCACTTTCGATTGAAAGAAAGTGGTGCGGATAAAAATATATTCACATATTTTTCACTCTGGATACTATGTAAGACTGATCAAACTTGTGCAATGTTTGTGCACGATTTTTTAAAACGTTGAACTGTAAACATTTGTAGTTTGTTTTGGGCTGAAGTTTTAGAACATAGTAAGGGAATAGGATGTCGTGATTCTTTTCTGTGCACATTATATAAGTGTGTGTAGAGAAAGTAAACATTGATATATAATTAATTAAACCAAGATAATTAATTTATTCAGCTGTTTGTTTTAAAAGTAGATCTACTTTGATTAAACAATGTGTAATCAATTGAAGCACAAACTTTCTAACCTAATGTACCAGAGAGAAACTATAAGAAAAACACATTCCATTAAATAAGTTAGCGACATAAAAACAACCGGGTTGTTCAGAGGCAAAATAAATCAAATTGATGGTGATGATTTTATCCCCCACTCCTGTCAATCAAAACAACCCTTACTCGGTATTACTGAATCTTATGACTTAATAGATAGCACAATCTGGGAATGTGCCCGGTTAAGGGAAATACGGCAAAAGTAATGACACCACCCATGTATTATCCCAGGGAATTTTGATTTAAAAGGGAACTTTCAGTATCTTAGATATATCTTTTCAAGATTTACTTGAACTTATTTTCCTTAATTAATTATAGTATTTTGTTTAATTATAGACTTTTTCTTAACTTCATTAAATTTTTGTACAACAACCACAGGTTATAAAATTAATTTTAAAGTTTGGACTATATTTATTTTTATATTAACAATATTGTAGAAGTGGGTCATATTGAAGCTACTTCTTTTGTGCAATATTTTTATGCAGACTTACGTTTATGAGCGTTTTTATTTAAAACGGTGTATTAAATAAATACTAATCACATCAGTCACAATATACTTAATTAATGTATATATACATATACACACATATACATATAGATTACAAAATGAACGAATAAATATCAGTATCTTTATTTTTAAAATAGTTGGAACTCATTTTTCGACCAAATAAAAGTGGTAAGTGTTCAGTTCAAATCCCGTTGCGATTTAATATAGAAATTTCATGAAATCGTGTTTTAAATACCTCATTATTAAACAATTGGATCATTCTTAAGCTGGGAAGACCCTTTTCAAGTATCAAAATCCATGATTTCTGTCAAAAATAACCAATTTGAAAGCACGAAATCCTAGGCTTATGAGGTTAAAGCATCTGTCTACATTAATTAGTATGACAAATTGAGATACGCTCGATGTTTATGTTCTATTTTAAATTATTTCTATATAATTACTTAATTTATTTCCTTTACTCTTCTAAGAAGATACCATAACAAATCCTGTCTACCAGATTCAAGAATGCAGGTTTGTCTAATTATGTCACTTACTGTTATTCTTGTTAAATGTGTTTATGATCTATCCATTGATGGTTTCAGCTATCTGACTTTGTTCACAACTTATCTTAAGTTCTTCTGGTTTCAGACTAATATTTTTTTAGCATTCTTCTCAAGCTGTAGTTAATATAGGTTTGTAATTCACCTGTGACATTTTTTTCACCTTCTATATTTAGCATCCATACAACATCACCGACTTTACTTTTTGAAATGCTCGGGTTCATTTGTCTTTTAAGTTGTTGGAATTTCAATATAGGTTAGGTTATTTTAGGTTATATTAGGTTGTGATGATAAACCCCTTTGATTTCTTCTTTCTTTGTAGTATTAAAGCCTGATTTACACGGGTAGAGTTGTTGGGCTAGTAGAGCTACTTTCTTGATCACTCTACCGATTTTAAACAAGCGACTGTTCACACATAGTAGAGTGTTGATGATAGTTTGTGAACTGTGTGTTCCTCCTCATTACCAGTCACAAGACAGCGTCACTCTACCAGAAACTCTACTCTACTGCCGACGGATCACGTTTACACAAGTATAGTGTGCAGGAGAGTGACAATTTTGCTAGTGGTGGGGGAAGTAGAGTAGAGCTACTTCCCCACATGCTGCTAGTAACTATACTCTACTACCTACTTGCTACTCTACTAGCTACTAGACGCTAGTAAGTGTTTACATGAGTAGAGTTACTCGACTAGAAACTCTACTCTACCAACAACTCTACCCGTGTAAACCAGGCTTAAGGCTGATTTACACGGGTAGAGTTGTTGGTAGAGTAGAGTTTCTAGTAGAGTTACTATCTTGATCACTCTACCGGTTTTAAACAAGCGACTGTTTACACGTAGTAGAGTGTTGATGATAGTTTGTGAACTGTGTGTTCCTCCTCAATTCCTCAAAATGAGTGTTGTTGCAAAGAAAAGGAAATTAATGAAAGTCATTCCTAGAATTTTAAGTATCCTTATAAGAGAAGTTACTGAGGCTATAGATGAGGAGGCAAATAGAAAACGAACAGAATGGGTCAGGGAATGGCTTCAAAGAAGGAATACATGTGGAGCATCTGCTCTATTGTTAACCGAGCTAGCCATGGAGGATGTGGAAGAATACAAAAAATGTTTGAGGATGACGCCAATAAAATTTAATGAACTATTGAGTATGGTTAGTGACAAAATCAAACGGGAAGACACAACAATGCGTGAATCGATACCTTCTAGGTTAAAGCTCGAGGTTACATTGAATTTTCTAGCAACTGGGAACAGCTACAGGAGCCTATCTCATTTCTTTAGAGTTTCAATACCAGCAATTTCTAAATTTGTGCCTGAGGTTTGTGAAGCAATCTCTGAAGTACTCAATGACTCAATAAATGTAAGTAGCAATACAAGTTAATAGATTTAGTAATTTTGAAAATGATTTAGTTATAAATATATAAAATACGATATTCTGTTAAGTCTATTACTGTCCTCAGGTAACTAAGAAATAAAAATCTTGTGTACAAAAAACACGTTTATTGGAAAATAATTGACAATTAAAGAGGCTGACAGTGAAGTTTTAGTTTTCAGTCATGTCCATTTCACATCAGAAGTGTTGCATCTTCAAGGGAATCATTTTGGTCAAATTCCAAAATAACTTCCTGGTTGATGTCTCCTTCCTCGATAAACACCAAATCAGACGAAGTTGAATTGCGGGAACAGTTAACTGTGTAGTTATCACTTGAAGTAGGCGTCCACGTTTTCTCCTGAGAGATAATACTTAATCTGTGCTTCATTAATACACCCTGAATTTCATGTTGAGCTAGCAATGCTGTTGCCGTAGGTAATACCTTTAGGCTAGCAGCAACATAGTTACCAAATGCGTCATGTTCATTTGTATTATATTCTTTTTCACATACGGATTCGGTGACACGTCGGAGATCATGTACTGCATCAGCTAAGTGTTCAATCTTTCTTTTCTTAATGATCGGCTTTTCTTTGTATTTTTCCGATGCCGATCTCTTGGCAGATAATACTTCTCGGTTGTGTTGTGGACGTTGTGGTGTCTGTGTTTCAGAATTATCGTCATCAATAATTTGGTCAAACTCGTTTTCCTCCATGTTTTCAGGCTTACGAACAACAGATTCCTGAAAAAAAATATATATATATATTGTAAAGTCTAATAAATTTTTTGTTTTCTTTTTACAGGTTCCATGTAAAGAAGAATGGAAACGTATTGCTGAGGGGTTTGAGAGAAGTTGGAACTTCCCCAATTGTTGTGGGGCAATAGACGGAAAACATGTTATAATTAAAGCTCCACCAAATTCTGGCAGTGAATATTTTAACTACAAGGGAAGCCACAGCATTGTGCTAATGGCTGTAGTTGACCACCGATACCGTTTTGTGTATGTTAATGTTGGTTTTAAAGGATCTAACTCTGATGGAGGTGTATTTCAAAATTGTGCATTGTACGAAGCATTAGAACAGAATTTATTACCTGATGGCCTATTTCTTGTCGGGGATGACGCTTTCCCATTGAAAATGTATTTGATGAAGCCTTACACTGGATACAGAAAACGGCTTACTGTTACTGAACAAGTATACAATTACCGGTTGAGTAGGGCTAGACGAATTTCTGAAAATGCGTTTGGAATACTGGTCAGCCGGTTTCGGGTTTTTGAGCGACCCTTGTCTGTGCATACTACAACGGTAAATAAAATAGTTAGCGCTTCATGTTGCCTTCATAACTGGCTTACAGACACGTCACCAGAGACATATCTGGTCCATGGTTCTGTTGACAATGAAAACTTAGATACTGGAGTTGTAATTCCTGGCCAATGGCGGCAAGAAATCAATGAACTACGACATCTTGAACCTTATGGTGGTCCACAGTCAACAAATATGGCAAAAAAAATTAGAAACCACTTACAATCTTACTTTAGTGGCGAAGGAGCTGTACCATGGCAGTACAAAAATGTGTTTTGATCTAAATTGTTGTTGTTTTGATATAAGTATGCATTTACAGAATATTGGCTTTTTTGTAGTATATAATACATTAAAACAATGTTTACTCACCACAGAGTCATCAGTTTTTTTATTTCCTTTTGCAGATTTCACGATGGTATCCATTATGGGGAACCATTTAAGGTTTGGTACGTAAACTTCTGCAGAGCCTGAACCAGATTTCTTTGACTTTAGTATTTTTAAGCGCTCTTGATTATAAGTACATCTCAGGTTTTTTATTTTCTGTTTCAACTCGCTAACTCCAAATCCTACCATTCCAAACCTTTTGACAATTTCCTCTTCTGCAGCTTGTCTTTTGTTACGATTCCTATAATTAACAGTCCCTAGATTCCACAGACATTCATATTCATTGTACAGCTCCATTAATTTACAAGTTTCATCTTCCGTAAACTTCATATTCAAACAGAACAAAATAGCAACAATACCAGTCACAAGACAGCGTCACTCTACCAGAAACTCTACTCTACTGCCGACGGATCACGTTTACACAAGTATAGTGTGCAGGAGAGTGACAATTTTGCTAGTGGTGGGGGAAGTAGAGTAGAGTTACTTTCCCACATGCTGCTAGTAACTATACTCTACTACCTACTTGCTACTCTACTAGCTACTAGACGCTAGTAAGCGTTTACATGAGTAGAGTTACTCGACTAGAAACTCTACTCTACCAACAACTCTACCCGTGTAAACCAGGCTTTAAGTTTCTAATTCTAACAGTCTCTCATATTAATCCTTATTATGTTATGTAAGATTATTATCGCACTTTTTTATGTAGGTTATCATGCTGAAGACTGAGATGTGAAGATCAGTAAACAAACTAATCTTCTTTATTTGTGATTTCCATACTTATCTATTAGTAATTTTTCTGTATACGTCAAATACAAATTTTCAATATTTTTTTAAACTTTTGACTTACAATTTAACTTCCTATATTGAATTTATAATTTCAAATGATAACCAGTAGTTTCTAGATGTGATTTTTGAAACTTTGATTTAATTCATCCAGCTTCGAGAGGTATATTTCTAACCAAAAATGTAAGATTTTTTTTTCATGATGACAATTTTTAACGGTTTGAAACAGTTTTCGGAAGTTTCTTCTCATCTAAAGTTGGTCATAAATCAATCTTTAATACATTTCGCAGCTTGGCAATCTTAGTATATTGGTTGATGCCCAGGCCGAGCACAAGAAATAAAGGTATTTATATTATAACCTTTTTAAGTTAACGTATCAACTTGGAGACGAGTATTTATAATGAAGATCTCTTATAAAAATTAGCGTCTCTGGCCAAACTCGTGAGTATAAAATGAGTAGGTTTTAAGTTATTTTCAAAAACTAAAATAAGTGCGAGTGTGGTTATTATTTATATATATATTTGAGTTTAAATCCGATAGACCGATTGTTCTATGCACTATCTAGGACAAGTTATAACTTGACGGTTTAGAATAGATTTTCGCTATAGTTTTTAAATAATTCAACTAATATTACATTAAATTATGTCAAAATATGCATGTATTGAATATTTACATAATGATATCAATGTCCTTTAGAAACGAATGAAATTAAAATTTAAAATGTTGAACTCTTAAATTTTAGAAATGAATAATAATAAATCATTTAATTAAATAAATATTATTTAGGGATTGTTAAAAGATGGTGAAAATATATAGATAATGCAAAAATTTAACACTCACTTTTTTACACATCCAAGTAAAAATAATATTCAACCATGTCGCTGTCAAAATGTCTCTACATTATTTTTTCATGAGTAAAAAAGAAATGAAAGTTTATTTATTACTGAGTTTATATGGTATATAAGGTATGTAGTTTGTATAAAAGATTCCACCCTAATCAACCGTTTGATTTTTGTTTCTTCATATTTTGAAAGATATTTTAATACATTTAGATGGAAACTGAACTTGATGCTTGTGATCTTAACTTGTCCAGAGCGTAAGTCGAATCTGATTAAAATAGAGTAAAATAAAATTGTACAAAATAGGTAGTGTCGTTTTTTAAAATGACAATTTTCTTTTTTTTTACCAATAATTTTCAGAATCAGTATTTTTATGTCTTTAGAGGCTACATTTTTGTATAATTTGTTTGCGTTTGACTAACAATAAATCGTTGGAACCTATTAAAGAATATTGTAATTTTGAGTTTTGGCCTAATAACAACTACCTATAAATTTTTAGTTATCGCAAAAAGAAAAACATTTCTCAAGACATGATATGTCCACACAATAAGTTTGAATAAAATATGTTCAATTTATAGCACGTAAAGTTTTTAACTAACGACAGGCTGGCAAACAACAGACACAATTACAAAATAGTATATTTCATCACTAGGACCAAAAGTAAAGCTTTTCAATACAAACTCAAGTTTAACAGCCAAGGTGGAGCCGTGGCTGGAAAATAAGCGAGGATCGAAAAGCTTCTTTTGCTACGTGTGATGAACTATATTTTCCGTTATACTGTAAATATTTTAAGAAAACAATTTAAAAAAACTAAAATGTTATAACCTATTTATCTTCAAATCTATGGTAACAGCTGTTTTAACGGTTATTTTAATCGATAGTATCGGTTGTTTTTATAGATGGTTTACAATAGTTAATTAATTCGTATAAACGAAGTAACAGCTGACGACCTCGCCCTCAGTTGATGTTTTTAGGCCCTAGGACTACAAAGAATAACTTTAGCATCTCAATGCATGTATTGAAAACAGCTGTTTTTGAAGCAGTATAACGAAAATACTTTTTTGAGCTGAGACAACTTCAAAACACAAGATTGGTTTTTGGAACGATCATATTATTTTCCCCTATACTATGTATATATGAGAAAGGAATACAATCACGGTAATTCTAATATACAGAATATTCTGTTGTATTCAACCAACTCCCTCCTCCCCAGGAGTTCTTTTAACTCATGTAGGTACCACATCGTGCAGAGATTATTTTTCTGAACTCAATATTTCAAAACTATTTCTGAATTTATAATTAGTAAACCATCGTTTCGTTTACTGTGTAAAGGATATTGACACTAGCCTAACCTAAACCGAGCCAGTTGATCGGTTGGACACGTACTTTGGTAACAATGGCTGCCGCTGTGTTCCCATGTCAATCACAACACAGGTTGACCCGATTAGTGATCTATTACCTTGCAACTCGGCATATAAAGACGCGAACATACAACGCTATTTATTGCAAGGTTTCGCACGACTGCCCATCTTTCATTAGACACATTTGTAATTTTCTTGAGTTTTGATTTAATTTGTTTTCCTGTTATTTGTATAGTGTCCGTTAAACGTGACTACTTATAAGCTAATTTGTAATAAAAAAGCTTATAGAAATTATAATTATTGCGAGAATTATCATGGAAATCTTGCATATGTGTGTATGTAGACTTGCATTTATAAATTGTTTGTCACACGTTAAAAAAAGAAGCTATCTAAAACAGCAAATAATGGATTTCGCGAATAACATTTTCTCCGTAGGACAACTGGTTTTGGGTTTTAACGTAGTATAAAGTTATTTAATGAATCAATGAAGAATTGTTTGTGGATGTAACGGTTTTGAGGTACCTTGAGTATTTAATTTGGAGTACCTTGAATTTTTATTATACTAAATAAAATTTATTATGTGGACATATTTTGGCGATATCTTGAGAAATTTATTTATTTATTTTCCCCCGATAACTCAAAATTTATAAGTCAGTATCATATTTATTATTTTTTTAACACAAATTGTTTTTAAAATCGGCTCTAAAGACGATGAAGACATTTTGAAATGTAGCCCCTAAGATCCCAAACCAAACTTATTGGGTGCTATTTTACCGAAAACAGATTTGTAAGTTCTCGGTAAAAAAAAAAAAAAAAAAAAAAAATCTGTAATAGGCCAATCATTTAAATTTTTATGAAATGTGTTTATTAAATTACCCAAACCAATGCGTAAAATTGTAAAGTAAATATTCAGTAATATTAACATGTCTTACTTGAAATATATCAAATAATTATGTTCCATTATAAGAGAAAGAGAACTCCTTTTAAATAGTTTTGAAAAAATCTTATACTGCGAAATTTGTGACTAGATAGCTCAGTTGCGAAATGCTACCATAGCCGAGCAGTTTAAGGTAACCCTTAGTGATACCTCTGATTTTGGGATCCCTTCTTCTTAATCCACTTAATCCCCAATAAATAAAGAACACAAAACACCTTAGGTCCCATATACCGGGGTTAAAACTGTATATTGGTTATGATCTTATCTCAAAAATCTTATGAAATTTTTTAACAATTATGCATAATTTTAACAATCTTATGCATTTTAACTTTCAGAAAAATAACAAGATTAAATAAATGTTCTCATCATAAATAAATCTCGTTCTTATTGAATATTTCAAGGAGTGATAAAGTCCAAAGCTTTGTTCATACTTCTATTTACCATAACGTTGAATAATGATATTATTTATTAATGAATTGAAAACGTTAAGCATAGAGATATCATATTTTTTTCACGAAAACTTGGCAAAAACCGTGAACAACCGCAAAAACACGAAGTCTGGGGTTGTATACTATACTAAGACATATTTTTCATATACACATAGTCTCATTATTTCTTTTTTACTTATAAAATTAAACAAAATTTAGAGAAATATTTTATCTACTACTTATGCAAAAATTTAAAAATAATACAGAAGCATTAGGTGTAGCTATGTAAGGATGTTAATTATACAAATTATACAGGGTATATTTTTTAACTGTGCCACCATTAGTGAATCACAGGTACTTAAATTTCAGAAAAATAAACGTTGGATAGGCCTACAAATTATTGATTCCCTCCTAAAATGTTACAATAGCTAACTTTTGAACCGTTGGGGGTACAAATAAGTTTTGAAAAAAAGTGCTAAGTTTCATTAAACATAGGGACATCCAGTAATAATTACAAATGTTGTCAGCCAGTAGGTGTTTTATACAATTACCAGACACTTATCATTCTTGTTTCCTGTCGAAAATCCTAGGACGTGACATGAATATTAACTCTAATTGTTTCTTAAATAACGCGATAAGACTCTTGAGAACAGTTAAAATCACCTATATTATACATGGTGCCTAAACATAGGCAAAACATGGTATTTTTCAAAAATTTTTTATGGGCATACAAAATAAGGGGAAGGCCCCCATTTAAAGTTTTCTGTAAACCACACCGTTTCCAAAGTACCGATTACCAAATTTACCCTATAGTTTGTAGACTACTAAGTAAAAGAGGTAAATACTTAGTTGGTTTTTTAAGACAGATTCAGATAGCCCGATATTTTGTTAAAAATCTTGAACACTCCCAAACAACTCCGTACATTTAGACGTACTGGGTACCGACTTTCCAGAAAAATCACAGATATCTATTAAAAGTTGCTGATAAAAAACTAACAAAAGAAATACATATAGCCTAATTACTGAAAACGCTACAACACTGATCTTATTTTTGCATATTTAGAACTTTCTTTTTTCTGGATTTTAAAACCCTTCTCATGTGAACGAACATTCAATATCAACAATGTAACTTCTACAAAGGACTTTTTATTCAGCTTATTACACATTTTTGAAATAAAACATTCCACATTTGTAAATTAAGATATGGAAATAATATTCTTTGGTTGTGCCCATTAGTCATGGTAGGATTCATACAATGAAAGAACCTTTTGAGAAATATGTATTTCATAAGAGAAACACTTGAATAAAAGTGGCCCAAGTAACAGTCTGCGCGTCCATTGTAGATTGCGAATTGTATATAATCGCAATAATCACATAATACTCTCTCTACTCGCAGCTGATTTGCTGACTGATAAGATCTAATCTCTCTCTCTTTTTCTTTCGTCTGGTGTCTGTGTGTGTGTGTGTGTGTGTGTGTGTGTGTGTGTGTGTGTGTGTGTTTGTGTGTGTGTAAACTTGTTTGTCGACCTGGAACTTTGGGTTAAGGTATGTGCTCTGCAGCTTAAAATTAACTGTATAGGATCATGTAGGACCCAGATAAGAAGGAGCTACCCATACAATTAAAATGTTCTACAAGGCCCAAAAGACACATTTAGAGGATATGCTTACATGACATTGATATGGTAGAGCTGTGTATGTATTGTGGTGGCCTTTAATTTTTTTTAAAAAATAACAATAATTTTTACCGAATATAAATTAGTGCCTACTTATATTATAGTTCAGCTAAAGTTTCGGCTACTACGACAATTAATGTTGCCTTTTGATTAAATTTTGAGGTTATCATTTTAATGATTGAATTTAGTGGTAAGTATGTTTTTCTTTTATTGTAGAAAGAACCTAACCTTAACCTACCTCTATTAAGTCTGTCTGTGTGTGATATTTGTTGTATTAATATAATATTATAAGAACAAACTACCATCATAATACTGTTATAAACTAACATACTACACAAAGACAGGTCATTGAAGAGAGGTTTCGTCCAAATCCAGAGACCCAGTATAATCGTAAATAATCCACAGATAATTTTGTTAACAATTATTATACGTTCATATAATCTACCATTTTGATAAACACGATATGGTCCTTCATCGATAGTTCTTTACATGTTTTTGACAATTACAAACACCCCTGTTTATTTAGACAGTAATACAAAAAGTTGAGATGTTCTACAATTTATCGTATATTAGATAGTCTTCAGACTTTGACTCAAAGGTACCATTGTAGGGAGTACAGTTAAACTATCAGTACGAAGATACTGTAATTATATTTATATCAACGTTTTCTACCCATTAAGATTAAATATCGAGGCGGGAGACAAACTCTAGAAGCGTACAGTGTATTAACTCAAAATAGGCTATAACGGTTTGATTAAATTTTGCTCAATTATATTCTAAAGAGCAATAAAGTACGCTGTCATATTTCAAAAAATCCCAGATTGAGAGTTATCGGCGGAACAAAGAAATAATAAAAAATCGTCTACGAAGTGAAAGTGAAAACTCGATATGGTTCAGAAGTAATTAGCAAGAAACGAAAATAAACCTTGGCTATCATCAATAAATTTAATGGCCATCGATTTTAATCAATTATTTGTTACAGTTATGCCGAGTTAATAACACAAGAGTATCAAGTGGAAGCTCTATTTACATTAAAATAACTAAGTGATTCATTATAGTCAAGTGGTCAACAAGAGCGGAGCGAGTAGAGATTTCATTATGGATACTTGCCCTACCAAGTACTGAATATAAACATGAACAACTATGAGACCCATAAAGGGCGGAATAACCATCTCGAGGGTAGTTAGTGCAGGCTTAAATTAATTAGAAATGTGGTAGCGTTTAACGAAACTCTAAAAATGCGTTTTAATTTCTGAACATATTCACAATTGAGAAATTGAATGCAATTTTTGCATTTAAATCTTAATCATTTGGAAATTAAGATTAGCTAAAAAGTTATATAAGAGTTCAAACTCTACTCCTTTAGTTCCCTTCGAATTAAAACTAAAAGCCGTTTATTAATATGAAAATGGGAACTAAACAACAATAAAATCTACCTTTGACCTTTGTTTAGATCCAAATTTGCAAAAGGTAAAGACATTTCAAAGTTTTTTATCAATTCTGAAATAATCGGATCGCAAATTGTGATTTAAAATAGGATATAAATGTTAATGATCCATCAAAATGTGCTCTAGAAACCACGATCTTTGCCTGTTTAGTAGTCATGAGTCACTTTCATCGTAAAACACCATTTTATTCAGAAACCTTCTTTATTTGAGTAATTCTTTGTAAGTTTTCTCAACCGAAACAGCCTTCAGAAAACATTTTTAATGACAAAATGACAATGGCGAATCACCAAAAGTGAGTTCCTAACGGCTTTGTGTGGCATGTTTTGACCTACCAAATTGTCTCTTAAGTTAGATTATATTTATGATGAAAACAATTTATTGAAGAAAATACAACATTTTTTACTCATTTAGATACCTTTAACTTATTTAAACTAACTTCATTTGCAAAGTGTAAATAAGGTAAATGAACGCGAATGGAAATATTAGGAAAATAATTTAATAACCTTTACTTGTATATTACACATTCACAATATTACATTTGTTTAAAGAACATTGTTTTTAAACTCGTAAAGATATCAGAAACTCTGAAGGCTTTTCAGAAAAATATTGATTGTTTTAGGTTAGAAATTATTATTTTTTTAAATAATAGAAGTTATTTAATTTATTGTCTCAAAGCAACTTAAAAGAGCAAATAATTCTTGTTTCAAAATGCAATTTAATACAGTTATTAATTAATTTATATTTTAACAAAAATAGTCCTACATTTGCTACATTTTGGTCTTAAACCATAAAAACAAAAAAACAAATTGTAGTTATTTTAATTATCTTTATTTTCCGAGTAAATTACACAAAATCTGCTTGAAAATAGGGTTATAGTTGAGTTGATCAAAGGGGTACAAATATGCTTTAATATTCTAGGTCAAATTTTATCCAAATGAATCGGAATCGGTCACAAATTAACACTTACCTTTATAAAGTTGACATAAGCCTGTTGTATTTTTGCTCAAGGTTTGAGAAATTTTCAGAAATATACCCAATTTAGTCACGACCAGTTCTGGTAGTATATTATTATGTATTATGTATTATTCTGGTAGTATTATGTATACTAACTGATTTCAACTATTTCAGATTGTTGCTGAATTTGTATAATTGTATTGGAAGTACTGATGTATGGAAGGAAATGTAGTGAAGAAGATGTATATTAATGTATTCTGAGTAAAATTGACTTAGACTAAAGACTTAGGTAATGTTTTTTTAAAATTTTCATTAACAATCATAGGATTAAATTTTTGAAAAATGAAGTTTTAAAAGGAAGTTTGAAGTATTAAAATGTATTATCAAAATGTAGTAAAATATTAACATTTTACAGATATAAGTTTCTCTTCAAAATATTATAATAGGAAGGCACTCTAATAAAAAGACCTCGATGAACGATTAATTAATGAGCGATTATGCAATATTTTAAGTTTTGTACAACCACTGATATTTTTAGTCTTCTCTTCACAATCACCAAGCTTTATTGTTCCTTAACAATAAGTTGGTGTTTTATAAAATTTGATCTCATTGTCAGCCGCTGACGTCACTAACTTACGACGTCATACCTGACTTCAAACTCAATGAATCACTTCAAAACAAAATAATTCAAGAATTACTGATGTAGCCATAATTACAAGTAGAAATAAAAAACGAGAGACAGTGTGAGATATGTGTTCAGATTGTTTTGTCGTAATCATGGGTATAACGAGTTTCTTTATATCTCTTGAACAAGGAAAACAAAAGCACGTAATCCGCATGCTCTTATTTCTGACGAGAGTAAAATTAGGCGTATACATTTATCAAATTTTGCGAATTTTTATGACTTTTGACGGGGTTTGAACAAAAAAATTTGCTTTTGAGAGTCACAGTTACACCATTCAAGGTTGATAGGCCAATTGATGAATTTTTGACTTAACCGATTGGGCTATAAATACGATATATAAGGATACCCAGACATTCTCCGATTGTTTTATAGATATATCTGGAACGAAAAGGTATCTAGTTTAATTTCCAAAATTTTTAAAATCGTCTTCATACTTACAAAGCTGAACATAGTATGCCAACATTTATCTAGACAAATGACGCATTTAATAAAAAAAATGAATTTGTGTTTTGGAATTCACTTAAATATTTTTTACGTCAGTAAGTTTGTTTCCTCTTCATTTAGTTCTTATTACGGAATACTGTCAAAATATTAAACGAGTGCACTTTTCTTCATGCAAATTGGTTATAGGCCATTACCCAAAATTATAAAACAGTTTGTGTCAGTATACTTGACTGATTTCATAATGTTTGCTTCATTTGAAGAGACAGTGATGAAATATGATTGAAGAATACGCTCAAAAAGTTCAATGAGTACGCTTTTTTAATAAAGATCCTATAACTTTTAAACAAATTCATTATGCAAAACCATAAAATAGAATCAAATAACCGTCATTGATTTCAATAATTCTGCTTCCTTTGAGCATGAATTGAGAAACTCGCTTTGTTCTCAATAAGTAATAAGACTAAAATTTAATTATTGCACTTTCTTCGTATACTTCTTGAATATTTCATGCATTTTCATTATCCAAAATAATAAAGCAGAATCAAGTAGGCCTACATCTAGACGCCACAACTCACTGACTACTACAGTTATGAAACTAAATATCTCTAATTATGGTAATGATGATGTTGTTTGTTACATAACATTAGCTATGAAGTACGAGATGTCATAACATTGGCATTAATCTTCATAACTTAACCTTAAACTAGATCTATGATAATCATCTCGACGCTAACGGTTTAGACAACTCAACGGTACATCTTTACGAGTGTAGGTAATTAAATGGATTTAAAAAACCGATTAAATAATTCATTTTTAATACGGTTTATTCGGACATTTGCCATCATTCATATATATAAAATGAATACACGACGTTTCGAGAGTATAAATCAACTCTCATTATGTGTGAAATTAGAACATAAAAGAGAAAAACATCAAAAATAGCCTAATAGCCTAGTGCCATGTTAGAAACTTTGAAACTAAATCTATAATTTAAGAAAAAGTACTCAGTTGGTATATAAGTGGGTTTGGAGATTATTTACTCAAAAGTTATGGACAAAAGACGCTTTAAAATAGCCTATATATTTTGTTAAAGACAAAAAGTAAGCCTAAAACACAAATTATCATACTAACATATCAATTGAAAGTCTAGGACATAAATTAATCTAATGTAATAAAAATGTAATTTCATATACTAAATGATAAAAAAATTTAAAATTGTGTTTTTTAAGTAATTTTCAATTAGAACTGTATTAACTTTTTTTTACTTATTCTGATTCTGATATCTCTTTTCAACACTATTCTTCTGAAAGTTTAATTTTTATCTTATCTTTTAAAATGAACTAAGTTACACAGCAGCACAAAGTTCAATAATTTTATTATTAGATCGATTTATGCTGTAAAAAGGTTTTGTAAAGGTTACATGTTTGAACAGGTTTTATCTAAACTTATCTTGTCCTGTTTTATCTATCTTTAGGAATTTCCAAAAAGAGACAGTGTCCAGTAATTATTATTTTATGACGGTGTCGTTTTGATTTAATAATGAGTGGTTGAGATTGCATTATTTGAATTACTTGATGCACCCTGTATATCCTACTAAATGTTTGTACAATTCTCTAGATGACTCAGGTTAAGAACTGTAAAATGAGACGTCGAATATATTTCTTTCTAAAGTAGTTCTTGAAATATTAAGCCGTTTCCATATTTTTTACACACACTGTACATGATTGGAAAGTTTCTCGATTATTTATTATGTGTTTACGCAGTTGAATGGATCCAATATGTCACACTTGGACAGTTTGCTATTGACCTACAAGATGATACGGCGAAACGGTGTCTTTTTACTTTGAATGAAAGAAAATACGCCCAATCTTCCATTACAAAAGCTTTGATTATTTTATCCGTGGAAAGAAAAAGTGTGACAGAAGCTAGAATACATCGACCCCAACAGCGGCAATGCCAAGGATGTTGTTGAAAGTAAAAACTATAGGCAAGACGTTCTTCTACTAAAGTACGTTGTTAGATGCGCTATTCACACAGCAAACTGGTAGAATTCTATCTTAAGTTTGTAGACGACAAACAGATTTTACTAACTTCTTCCATCGGTTCGAAGAAAAGAGAGGAGGATACACCAAAACATTTCACACAAATTTGGTAATTTTTGTACATATTAAATTACGTATGTTTCACAAAACGGGCGCAACGATTTTTAACAAATTCTGCTAAAATAATAGCAATAAGAACCACAAAAATTTTGCATTCTTTTCACAAATGTTGTTTCGAAATAATCGATATAAATACAAAGGAATCATGGAAGCTGTCGTATTAGGTTTAATAACTGAAAATCGTCTTTTTCGATCTAATTTTGGAAATAATTTTAAAATGAAGAAGTTTTTAGTCCAAAATATATGCCTAACTTCACATAAAAGAAAATTACGGGTTATAGGTAGGATAAAATAAGAAAAACATTCCATAAAAATGTGATGGGAAAATAGCTTGGCCGGTTTGAACCTGCTAGAACAACGTCAGTAGTTTATTTTATTATCTGACCAATCATTCTTGACTCTAAATTTTCCTGATGGTAGTGAAGAATGCGTTTTGTTTACATAGAATAATTTTTGCTTACTTATGCATTGGTTTTGTATATGAGTGTTGAAAAGTTAGTGTATTGTTTCTGTGCAGTGTCTTTTTCTTTTTAGTACATTTTATGAAAGCATTTGTAAAACAAACAATGTGTATAACCTATTTTGTGATAACTTAACGCATTAAATATCCGACTGGTTAAGTAAATCTGATCAATCCAGCGTTAGATTTTTGTAGCTAATACAATTATTCTGTGTGACATTGAATATCATTACCTTAACTTACAATATTATTGCTTCGTCATTCTATGCATTAAGGAGAACAAAATCGACAACAAATTTATTTAAAAATAAATAATAATAAAAAAGTAACTCACGTGATCGCAGAAAGTGTCGGTCCGTTAGGTGTGGTTCGTTTCATAACAACAGTCCGAAACTACAGCAACGATATTAATGAAACACGACTTATATATTCGTATATGGAGAAGATATAAATGATTTGGAAAATAAAAAATATACTTTTCAAATTGACCTGCATGACTTCTTGCAAATAAATTTCTATTCGTAATTCTTAAAATGGCCTGGTATACCATTTTGTGTAGATAGACATTCTGTATTCAGTCAAACCATTCCCATGTGGGATTTATTTTAAAGAATGGCATTTTAACTACAAATTAGAAAAAAATATTGTGAACGTAGATACAGTATAAGAGACAATTAATTATTTTATTCAAACTTTACTTCTAAATTACATAAAATCACAATGACGTGGCGGCAATATGTCAGTTTTATTGATAGCTGTATGTTAAAAATTGTATACTCCCTCCAGAAGAGAATAATCTTAGACTCCTTAATATAATACCCTATCCACCGCTTAAAGTTTTAATATTCCAAGATGCCTCTGAAACACCAGTGTCCCAGTAATGAACACTTGACTTGGCTAGTAACTAACACGCCGAGATGATAAGACTACAATTTCTTTGTGTTGATGCTTGTTTTACCGACTTCGGCCTTTATTACTTACCCTAGGGTATTATTTACCCATTATACAAAGTATAGGGTATTACTTACCCATTATACAAAGTTTGGTGATCACGAAAAAATCGGAACTCTGTTTTTTTACTGATCCGTTTTACCGCCTCAGGAAACCGAAAAAGTAATTTTTGACATGCCGTCCATCCGTAGTCGATGTCTTTGTCGTCTGGTCATCAGAACGATAACGGCCACAAAAAATATAATAGGAATATGAAATTTGGTGTAGGAGAAGTGTGCTTATTGAAATTCAGACAAAATATAATTAAAATGATATTAGATATAATAATTGACATAATTGATATAATAAATGATACTAGATAATAATTTCCAGATTTCAATTCTACATGTAATGTTACCAACCCTACATCTCTTCGATAACAAATAGCGAAGTTATTGTCAAAAATGTAATTTCGAACTCCCAAGAAAATATTGGAATTACATTGAGTTTTTTTTAATAAATACAGATCTAAAAACCGGCTAGGCCCAAGAAACTAGTGGTGTACACAGTTACGAGACTTAGAAAACCTGGGCCAAAACTGTAAGAAGTCTTGCTCTACCAATATTCTGTAACATTTGATGTAACGGCCAGAAAGTCAACTTTTGGGCATTATATTTAGAAGATATCCTTGTATGGTCGGGCTGGGTAAATATCATGATGGTGTTTTAATATAAGTGGAATTTCAACTTACACAAAATAAGATATTATAAGTTCTATACGAGAAGTTAAACCGGATATTCGTTTCAAACGGCCACCATTTTAAAAATTTGCTTCCATTTTGTTTAGAAAATCTTCATTTAACGAATAAAATAAAATCAAATTAGTGGTGGACTCTTGAATTGTAATATCTTTTAATATCATTATTATGATACAAGTTTAATTATCCAACGAGTTTCAACTCGTCGCCATCGTCAGTGGTACATTAAATAACAATTGCAATAAACGTCCTTTCATGATTTATCGGTAAAAAAAAACACAACAAAATCGTCATTGAAGCTGTTGTAAAAGAGATAATTTCTCGAAATCGTCAAGACAGATTTTGTTCAAATTTTAATATAATGAAGACTAATGAACCTAAACACGGAATAATAATAATAATAATGAACTTTGGTCGCCTTCATTATAACAAAGTGAGATTTACGCTGAGAACGCGTTTATGCCAGAAACGATTAAACAAATTTAAATCCTGTTTAAACATAATTTTTTAAAAGATGATTAATGTTTAGATTTCGACTGACAACTATTTTTTTTGTGACGAATAGAGTTGGTTGTTGGTTCGGGATTGATGAGTGAGAAAGTTTGTGTAATATTTTTCACAGTTTTAAATTTGAAACTCATCCGCCTTTTTGGAATTAATTAATCGATTGTTAACCAATATGTTTAACGGTTTGTAAAACCGACCCTACATGGTAAATTTGAGCAAAATCTGATAAAAATTGACAATTGGAGACCTTTTACTAAGCATAAATGTCAGCCGAAAGCCTAATGGTGTCAAATAATTCGAATGGGAGGTTTATTGGGAATTTTATAGTTTCTAGTGTTAGCATTTTCATGAGCGAGATCGCAAAAGCTAGAATTTCTAAATTAGGAAATCGCTAACACGCGGAAGGAAGCAACAACAGCAAATGTGAAAGTCAGTAAATAAGTAAGTTAACGTTTTCTGTGAAAAGATAACTAAACAGGTTGGCTTCAAGAGATTGAACTGAATGCCGTTACTTCACGCTGGCAAACACTTCAACAAAAGCACTGCACTTGAAGAAGTGTTGGTGTTTTTATTTCTGTGGATTTCCATCGGCAACTTCCGGCAACGCAAGGTTCATCGCGATAATAAACCTCTTATTATGTTGCTTATCGTCCATGAATTTCCTTTGCATGCCAAAGTTGGGACCGGAGACTATCAAATGAGCAGCGATGATCATCCCCAGGACCGTTGACCGTTCTGCCAAACATTGTATGTTACTCTAGTTGCTACAAATTTTCCTCGATATTCTTCAACATTAGTAAAAGATTTTTATTTGACCAAAAAATGCTTAATTTTAAAATTATCGTGTTTTTCAATTACAATAAAAGATTATTGAATATAACAACACATTTGTTGATCTTACCTCATTTTAAAATAGCTTTTTAAAAATAACATCTCACATGTTGGCCTATTTAGATGCTTACACTATGCATTCAGTGATATCAATTTATGTAATTTATTTATTAATTTTTTTATATTAAATATTACATATTACATAGTTATTTTTATGTAAATGACTACGAATATCAACTTTCTGGTATTTCGTTTTGTAAATGTATGTGTAAGAAAGTTTGTGCAGAGAGATTCAAAGGAAATTATTATCTTTTCACTTGTTGGTTGAGAATTGGGAGTAATCTCCCGTTCTAACTATTACATCAGTTGCTTCCTAATTCCATCATTAGTTTTGACTTGTCCAACTTTTATACAAACGTTTTGATAAAATGATACTGAATCAAATAAATTAGAATAGCAACTGCTAGAGAGTAAACTAAGTCCAAATGTTTATTTGGCCACCATCAAACACACACACACACACACACACACACAAGCGCGCGCGGATTTATTAGTTTGGAAGGCGTAAAGACTTTTCTCAGAATAACATGTCAATCCAAAACATATCAAACAGTTTCGGAAGAAATTATTTTCCCTATTTATATCTAATTTCGTTGTACTAAAAAAATGGGCCATTGATATGACTGCTTATTATGAAACATAACCGGAGATTGGCAGATTAAACAGGAAATAGCTTGATAGATAACCTTCAATGATACAATGTTCATATACCTCATACATAGTTATGTAGGCCTAGGAACCTCGTGGCCATGGAATAAATACATACAACTCATGCACCGGCAACACGCTATTTTCAGTCAGTAGTATCTGATGGCTATGTAACAGTTTCTATTAATATTAAACATATTTTAAAATATATCCAGGATCGTCAGCAAGCTGGGAGAGGTAGACCTTTAGAGACTGATTAAACTGTTGTCTGACTAAAAGGTGTAGGGGTATATATGAAATAATTCCCAGTGATGATGAATGTTCTTTAGGTCTTTCTTAGCGAAAATGTGTGTTAAAAATTTTGAATTAAGGCTTTTTTAAACAATTTAATCGTAATTTGTGGAGAATTTGATCAGTGAAAGTATTTTTTCCATTTGTTTTATGAGTTGTACGACTTATGTAAACAAAATTTTATTTACCTCCTAGTTACAATAATACAAGCGTGTATAAAATATGCACAAAGTTTAGCATATCTATATCAAAAGCAGTGTTACTAAATATTATAAACTGTGTAACAACCTTTCTATTAAACTTTTCACACACATTCACAATCAAAATACAGTACTCATAAAATAAAACTACTCATTTCCAAAAATGTCAGTTCAGTAGTTTTCAGTTAAAACGGTACCATGGATGCCCTCTTAGATTTTGTAGATTATTTTAAACAATATTTACAAAGTTGAATAAGGTCTAAACTTTCTTTGTGGTTGAAGAGGAACAAGGTTATAGCCATTTTTATAGATGTCAATAAAGCATTCGAATCTGTACATAATGATAGATTTATGGGACAAACTGTATGGCTTGGGAATTCGTAGGAAGATACTTCGAATTCTCGTTAAAATGTACAAGTCTAACAGTTATATTATCTCTGGAATTGTAGTAACTCACGTGAAATCCCAATATCGGAGAGAGCCTTGGAAGGGGATGCATTGAATGTAAGATTTATACAGTGTATTTATCATAGATGGCATAGCCTACTTGTTTTTACATTGATATTAGACTAAAAACAGAAGGATTTTATTATTAAGAGTCATTATTTTTTGTGATTATTGTTAATTGTATAAGCTTTTGTTTTGTTTGAGGCTATCTCAGTAAGTATTGTTTTTGTTAGGGAAATGAGTCCAACTCGTCGTTATGTATCTTTTTAAGTAATAAATATTAACATTATTATTATTATAATAAGGGCTGAAGAAAACAAATGTTCCAAAGTAAATCTCTCTGTCCTTTATTTCATTATTGTGTTTACAATCATCGTGACGCATAGAATACCTCAAAGGCTCACTCGCAGTGAGTACGGGTGTGGCAATCCCGAGGGACCCTAGCTTGTTTTACAGTTTTCTTAATATAATCTTGAGTTAGTATTCTTTCATCTTTTTTATCAGGTCTGTCTTGTCCAACTCTTGCTCATTTCCGATCGTGATGCTATTATAAGAGAAAAACATCACCTCCCCCATTTATATCATAAATACTTAAGTAGCCGTGTGTTTTTTAATTTTTTGAGTTCATTATAAAAAAGTTTCATTTTTATGGTCAATCAAAACCAAATGGCGAAATAACAAAAAGAACATTATTCTTCTGGATAGAATCACTTCCTTCCACAATGCAATGCAATTAAAATGTGCATTGCCATCTGTTGAACCTCAATCAGCTGTTGTTTTGTTAAGACACAAGAATGAACAAATTTGGTAGTTATATTCAATCAGTTTATGTGTGATATCTAACCTCGAAACAATGATTTTTTTTATATATTTTAACAAAAATTGTAATTTTATTTTGCTAAAGTAAAGAAAAAAAATGCTATTCCTTTTGAAAATGACAATGAAGTTTTATGGTGTTTTCAAATAACCTACCCAAATGTGGTTCCTCCATCAAGAAAGCCAAATCAGAAATGAAAAATTATGCTACTAGAATTTGGATCAGTTCCAAAGAAATACCATAGATTTTCTAACACAGTTCTTGCAATCAAAGGGTTACCGTCACCAAGGATGATGTTTTATAGTATGACATATCCCATCAGACAATGCCTGGAGATGTATTAACTGATCACATAGTTCCTCAAATTACTCAGCCGGGTATGAGTTAAGTTTTTCCCAATAGGATGGAGCTCCTCCTCCTTATGCTAATGAGGCGAAAGCAGTTTTTGATCGAGATCTTCCGTTGGATACTTTGTGGCAGCAACTTCATGGAATGGGTTCCAAGATCCCCAGACTAGACGGTTTGCGATTTTTTTCCTACGGGGCTTTTTGAAAGAAAATTTTTATTCTCACCCCATACCAACAGATGCTGAATAATGAGGCTGCTTGAAGAGGATACCTCGACAATTTTTCAAAAGACACTGTTTGTTTTGTTGCTATCAGTGCATAGCTATATTAATAGACATCAATTCCAATGAAGGTCAGTTTTGGATCATTAATAATTTATTACTGTCATTTTCTTTATTACGTTTTACACATTTTTATGTTAGCTACAAATAATCAATTTGTAATAAAATCATTTTTGTGGAAACATACCATTATTTTGTTATTCCGCCATTTTGTTTTGACAGACCATAAAAAATTGAAACTCGAGGATACTTTTTTTTACATAACTGTAAAGTGTCAAGTTTGTAGAGTGTTCCATATGTCCGGCATATTAAATTGAAGATAGCGACCTCTTCGTGGGACACCGCGTATATATATATTAAGAGTGCTTCACTTGTGCCATAAAATCGCTATAGGCATAAATAAATCGAATTAGTTTGAAATCGAGTTTTCAATGGCAACGGTTAAAATTGATTCTCTCTCCCTCCCTCACCCCTACACCCTAATTTTCTTTTACTTGCACTAATTCATGTCAATAATCTTCACAAATCACCAAAATCAGTAAAGTGAACAATGGCGTCTTTTATAACAGCTCCTAGGATGATTTTTTGGGGTTTTAAAGAAATACCAACTAATGAATTTTTGATCCATTAGTGATTAAATGTTTGTAAAATTTGATGAAAAATATGCCCTCGTGCTAAATTTGATATAAATCTTAACATGTTTGGTCTGTAGAGCACTACAAAAAAGACAGCCAGATGTCATTCCAAAAATGAATTAAGAATTAAATTCCCACTTCATTTAACTTTTCATAGAAACAACAAAATTTTACATGTCTAAAAGTATTCTCATTTCCGCCACTACATTTTGTGCAGCTATTTTATCTGGATATATTGATTACCTACATCAAAGTCGACAAACAAGGAGACTCATAAATCAGAAAAACAAAACTCGCGTTCATGTCAGTCTATCAACGTATGTACAGTATTAACAAATAACAACTTTTATGTAATAATTGTAATCCATTTATTCAGTTTAATTTAAGTGGACAAAAATGTGTAAATTTCAAACTACTAAGGTGTAGGAAAGGCATTACAAAGTGAATGTTTCTGGGCCTTATATCTGTCTGTCGTAATCTAATATTTCTTCAGATGATTCTGCATTGTTATAGATTGTACGTTCACTTCGAAATCAATTCTTTTCTTTTCACATTTGTCAATCTTACCAATCGATATCACAACAATCTAAATGTCAATAATCTTGTAATTTGAAATTGTTCGGTTGAAAATTGCAGTAATTGTGTAAACAAACAGTGATACTGCAGGAATTTCTGGTCGGGACTTGAAAGTTAACTTTAGTAATAAAACGTTATACAAACATTTCACTAACTTTGTTACTTGCCCGTTTATAACCCAACTATAACCAACAAACAAATATTCTGCGATAATTACCAATTTGAGTGAAATGATATTTTAACAGGACAAAATAAAAGAATTCAATACTGTAAATACAAGTAAACTATGTATTAAAAAAATTTTTTTTATAACTAACTGAATATAAATAACATTTACATGAAAGCAACAACTAACATTAATAAAACAAAACATAAAGTGATATCACAAAAAAATGCACAATAGAATAATAATATATCTCTTAAAAATTTATGGTAAAGCCAGTTTAGAGGTCATGAAATTAAATGGGTAACTTTTGCGAAAATGAATTCAATTTTTTTTAACACAGTATTTTGTAATAATTCAACAAAATATAATTGTTTCATGTCTACAAACAAACAAATACACCCCCCCACACACACACACATATATATATATATATATATATATATATACGTTAATATCTATACACGTCCATACAAAAAACTCATAAAATAGTGTACACATACATATAGACTATATACGTAGATATATCGTTACACATACATGAATAAATCCATGGCACCACATATAGATAATATACTCAATTCAAATCAAGATAATTAGACTTTTATTGAAGATGTTATCTTCTAATGAAACTTTAAACAATTTCTAAAAAAAAAAATTTAACGTAGTCTATGTATATATTTCCGTTTTATCAAGTAACACACAACTTTCTATTTAATATTAACAATTTTGAGGTTGACACAAGTTTTATAACCCATCGAGCTGCAGTATTCAGCTTAACCAAATATCAAAACTAGTAAACATTTTTATTTTGTTTTTAACCGAGTGAAAAAAATTGTGCACCATTATTTTGTAATAGAAATAATGATTCAGAATACAAGCATGCACAAAACGACATAGTTTAGATTATTTTAAGTTGATTTTATGCAAATACTGTATATGGTAAAACAATATTTTAATGCAGAAATTTTGAATAACGATCTTGCTGTTTTGTGAAATTTTTCAAGACCAAAGATCAAACGTGACCGAGACTTGGTAAAACAAAGTCTGCTAGAGTGGTAGCAAGTGCATGTTTATATATACATATATATATATATATATATATATATATATATATATATATATATATATATATATATATATAGTTTTGAAAGATTTAATACAATGTGCTTCAAATAGTAGGATAAGTGACCTTGGTATCATATCTGGACCATACCATGATGGTGCTGTAATAAGTTCACCCCCCCCCCTCTATAGAAAGTTATCGATTTGTGTTAAAATAGAAACATTTGAACAAAACTACGTTGGTAATCCTCCTGTCCTAATGACAACAATGCTTACTGCACCCACGACACCTATCGGCCCCTCCTTGAAGTCGTAGGAGTAACGACTGCTTTGTATAATAATATATTTTTGATTGTTAAATAATCTGGGCATGGATCTAAATATCGCTTACGTGACATAAGCGAATTTTCTTATTAAATGAAAACTGTTGTTTGGTAGTAGTACAGAATACGTGAAATGTAAACTCGGTCAATTAGAATATTGCGAACATGTTAGAAGCGGCATTCGCACATACAAATTCTAACCTTCTTTTATAATAAGTATTTAGACGAAATTTATAACTAAGAAAATAAATGATACACAAAAATTACACAAAAGTATCCCCAAAACCAAATAAAATCAACCAAAAATATTCGTAACCAAAAATGTCAGTTCGATAATTGACAATCAAAAGATGAAAGGGAAAAATGGACGCCGTCTTTTAAAGTATATTTCTATATTTAAATAAGGGCCTAAAATTGTTTCATTTGTTCTATAAACACGTCTTCAGGATAAATCATATTTGATTAAAATCCTGCTTATAATGACGGTCAAAGTTCATTTTGTTTTTCAATTAATCCTGAATCGCAATAATCTTTTAATTTCGAGTTTCCACATGTGTTAAGGCAATTAATCTTCACATTTCACTAAAATTTGTATGAAATTGGTAGAACCAGTTTTGATAAATTAACAAATTTATAAAATCTCTCTTTTTGATCTATAACTCAGTAAACGTTATATTAGCATAACCTCCAAATTTTGCGTAATTAAAAATTGAAATAAACATTCCAAGGTATTTTTAAACGATACCTACATTCCAATTTTGATTAACTTGGTTTACACTTATGGGCTGCAAAGCACTGCACAGACTACAGACAAACATCATTCTAAAGACCTTTTTTTGCGCAGGGGATCTCAAAACTCGACTGTGTTTTTGACCCATCACATAACTTTCTTATTAAAAAATTCAATTCTTTTATTTTAGTCTAGGCTACAGTTTTCAGCGATAATAATTTTTCGACAATTTAATGTGAATCCCCGACTACTATGTAGGCCTATGGCCAAGGGTTATTGAAGTATATTTGAATATAGTAACTTTAGTATTTTATAGATCATTTCAAGAGATGAAATTGTCATCATCAAATAATCGAAATCACAGCCCTCCACAGAAACCATATGGATATTTATGTATATATTTATTTGTACAAAACGACGTTTCAGTGGCTAAGTCATCATCCTCATTTACTATATGGACACAAACTTTACTGACACTGGACTGTGACTGGCAAAGCCAAAACCTCACTCATAACAAAAGTAAGCAGTTAAACCACGCCCTCCAAGTTTAATGTAATCACAATATATTCTACGATACAAAGGTTAAGGTTAATTAGTATAGTGAAACATACGGCAATGCCTAAATTAGGTATACAAAATTAATATAACCCAATCCTACGCAACCGGTAAAACTCGCCCCCCCCAAAACACACACACACAAACAAGTATAAAAAAGTATATAAATGTAAAACTAACATAGAAATATGCCTACATAAATACTCACAAACACACGAGTACATATAAAAATATTAAATATATATATATATATATATATATATATATATATATATATATATTTAAGAAATAATAATAAAGAGAAAATGAAAAAAAAAATTATGAAAAATCAGAGAAATGATAATAATTACAAATAGAAAATAGAAAATGGAGTGAAGGCAAAATTATGAAATAAGCTAAGAACGGTTTAAAAACTCTACAACATACATAACAAATATATACTTTAGTATAGGCACTTACAAATACCCACAAAAATAAGACAAATCCAAACCCCACCCACAAAACATACAAAGTGGATCACCAAGAAATAAAAAAGAAACAGTAGATAAGAAATACACACGCGCGCGTGCGCGAGCGCGCGTTCACACATACACATACACACACACACACACACACACACACACACACACACACACACACACACATATATATATATATATATATAATAATAATAATAATAATAATAATTATTATTATTATTATTATTATATGAAGAAGAAGAAAATAAACAAAAACTCTTAATACAAAATAATGAAAAAATAAAATGAAAAAGTAAAATGAAAAAGCTGAAATGAAACTAAATCTATAAACCTATTAACACTAACATAGATAATACATACGTTAACATACATACGAGTATATAAATGAAACATCATATAAATTAATAATAATAATAATAAAATAACAATAATAATAAATAATATTTATAATAATTTCATTTATAGAATCTGTTACAACAGACCTACTAACAATTTAGTTTACAAAATAATTAGAAACAACCTCCGTTGAGTTTAGTTTGCCAAAAAGATTATGACTTAAAATTATTTGTAATTTCTTTATACCTAAACAGTCATAAACATAAATAATGGAAATTCGGCGGCACTCATGTGATACACTGCAGCTATTATTAAAGCCTAATTCAAGATTTTTCAAAATATGTTCTTACACTTTGTGAAGGACTATGAGCGTTGAAGAAGGCAATAAAGAGTGCTCAAACATTGCACAAACGTCCTCACTAACATATAGTATCTATATATCGTATCTATGCAGTGAAAAACTCCTAGGCAGGAGTTAATAGGTAAACATTAATTTTGGAAACGATGTCCTAAAAGATGTGGTAGCTCAAAATCGTGCTCAAATTTTAGTAAAAGTTTTAAACCATTTTTACAAACCTCAGATGAAAGAAAATTTCAGTTTACAATTAATTTGGAAAGAGTGGTCAGGTTTTTTTGGGATATTTTATTGAAATCATAAATTTTAATTATTTCATTTGTACTCTTTAACTGTTATACCAGTCTTTCGTGGAGTAATGATAAATATAGTATGTTTTTAGAGGCGCTTTTAAAAAAAGTAATTAAAATCAGTAATGGGTTATGATAATATTGGAAATTTATTTATCTGTCTTAAGCCAGGTAATCTCAGTTTTCAAGATAAAACTTTTGTCAACCCATCCTGCCCTAAATTATCTCATTATATTAATTTTGTCAAAAAATGGCCCATTTGCTGGTCTGCTATTTTAGTGCAACAACAAATAAAAACAGCCTTGTAAGACATTTTGAACTCTGAAAACTTCAAAACCAATATATTTTCTAAATTGGAAAATACATTGTTGTTGTTATTATTACACAACTTTCTACATAAATGCGAAAAAGTAAAACATACAAAAAGTGATATGTACTACAACACTTCGTTTTCCAGCGTATAGTTTAGTATATACTAATATAAAATAAGTTAATTATCTCCCCAATGGCAGAAACATGTTTATAATCTATTTTCATAGACGTATAAATAATATTCGATCGAAATGTTATGTACCTTAAAAAAATCTGTATGTGAGAAAGTTAGTTATACATAATAGTTTCTAACCTGAGGAAGCAAAACTGCTGTCGAGGCAAGCAGAATCTGCATAGAAATGAGAAGATACATATCGGCTATTCCTTATAGTACGAACCATGTAGAACAGCATTGGTCCTAGACACCAACATTGCAGCAGTCCTATCAGTAGTAAACCACTACACTGACTGTAGCGTGGTCGCTGTCCCGAGGTTCTGTCGTCCATGACCGCACCATGATGCGTCTTCACAACAATGCTTCAAACAATTACAATGCTCACCACACCGTGATAAAAATATATCAACTCTAATGTCATAATATGTCAGAGATTTGTGTGTAATAACAAAGAAACTGTTCGTACATGGCACAGAGGCACATAAAACCTCCGTTATATCAAAAAATTGTACACAGACATTTCATTAATTTTCTTACACACCCAAATACAGAAAAAGGCCATGAAACCAAAAGTGTTAGTCATCTTTAAAAATGACTTTCGGAAGTAATCCAAAAAAATTATTCAAAGTGATCTCAACAACTTTTGGAAACATGTGAAAGCAATATACCAAGTCTCATGTCAAATAAAATATAGGTTCATTTTTTTTTTTTTTTTTAAATAATAAACTTAGCTAAATGAATTGCAATATGACAGATTTTATTAAAATTTAATTTGAGCTTATCCCCCCCTATTTTCATTACTGCCTATCTCTTATTCAGCTGCCTTCCTTGATAACAGATTCCTTTAAACCATAATTTACAATGTAAAGAGTACATGATATTATTTTAAATTTATATTGATGAGACATCAAAGAGACCTCTTGCGCGACTTTTCTTTAATTGTAATTCTTTTTAAAATAATGTATCATTCGAAAAGAGTTACTATAAAATAAAGAAATATTTTTGAAAAGACCTATATGCCAAATTTCGTTCTTTATTTCCATTAAGGAAAAATACTTATATTTGTATTTTGTTGAAATTTAGATAATGGACACTCGGTAAATATATGTCACACATAAATATTTTAATTTAGTTGTATAATATCCATTAATAAAAAAATTTTGTACATTAATTCTGTCAATTTCAATCGAAATCATTTTTATGAAAATAGTTTTATTACTAATTGGACTCACCCCTAAATTTTGATTAAAAATAGTAACAATAATTAAAAATAGGCAGCTTACATAACACACTGTTGAGAAAATTCGCTAAGGAAACATTCGTGGTACATACAACAGGTTAGTGTATAATCTAATAGACGATTATTGTGACCGTAGGCTTTATTTTTAAGCGTTATTGTTACACGAATTTACACAAGGAGATCCTAGAAATATTTTGGGTTGGTGAAACGATCTTTAAAAGACCTGTGCGTGTAAACCAGTACAAATTTATTGTCTTTGGTTGGAAACTCATTTGAACAAACCTGGTGCAAGAATTTGGAATGGAATATCCTTTTGAGGAGAGTTGGTATCATGATTATTATTTTTAACGGTACACTGACAGAAGAGACTTGATGCCCACCTACACTGTTTCACGACTCAGGTGAATTTCTCTAATTCTGAAAATTTGTATTTCCGAATTAATGGCGTTTCAAACACTACGTTATCACAGTGCGTGACTTAGTTAATGAAGTTTTTAATGGTAAAGTGATTAGATAATGAGCCATCATAGAAATGCGACCTACATCAGAGGTGCATGCAATTTTTCTTCTGGGTTGTTATAATAGGTATAGCATGTGATATCAAAACCAATACCATTGGAATACCTAAAAGAATCAATTCAACTGGATTTTAAATAAATAAATTATATCGTACTTTACGAGAATTCACAGCGATTCAGTTGAAGGAACAGAGTTTGAGCACAAACGTTAGTTCAAGTAACTCAAATGTTAGTTTCATGGGTAATGACTTGAAGGCCATACAGTACAGTATGTAACTTACACCAGTACATAGGTGTAGGTGCGCAACAGCCCTCGGGGACTCATTTATAATCAGTACGTTACGGTACCTTAACGTCAATCCTTAGGTTCCTAGCTGGATCTACTTCTTTCTTAATGTAGTCTTGGGTTAGATCACTCTCTTTCTTCTTTCCTATTCCGATCCTGTTCCTATTAGAGTTTTCAAAGGGTTGGGGTTTGTATTGTATGTTCCTTTCTTCGCTTTTAAAGGAATGACCGAAAGACTGACTATTCATCTTTAAGCACAAAGAAATATAGACAGTCAACATGTTTTTCCTGCATCAACAATCAATAAAACGTTTAGAAACTCATTTACCTCTAATTCTATATATAGTTTCCTCCATATCTGAAAGATTTATTGTTATTATTATAAATAGAAGTAGATTTTACTCCCTAGACACTTCAGGCTATGTGACTCTTGTGTACTTCTTTAATTCCTAACTAGTTTATTTCTATTCCTCTGGTTAGCGTCAAAATTTTGTTACCTTTGTTACTTTTTGCTTCAAAGGTCGCATCTGGGCCGAAGATTAATGTTCTTCTATGTCATAATACATCGAATTTTCGAAGTATTTATTCTGAAGTTTCTAGGTGCTGAAGTTTCCTTGAAATAATCCCATGGTATTAAGATGCTTCTTGAAAGCGCTATGGGTTGATACGAAGCTTAAGATTTTCCTCTCTTTTCGTTTACTTTGTGTAGTGACAAATTTAGAGAGATTCTGGTTGGACCAGTAATCTGTATATTTTTCCCGTTGAGTATTTTGTCAATAATTCCACAATTTCTGAGTTTACCCGTTCTTTTAGACTATCTTTTGCTACGGTTTTAGTTATTTCGCATACGGGTTCTGGGTCAATGAAGGATCTCTTGGTTGCATTTTTTGCGAGTTTATCCGCATTTTCGTTTCCTTTGTATCCTCTATTACCTTGTGTCCACCTACGTATTACTTGGTTTTGGGTCGAAAGCTTGGTTAAGGTAATAGAATTTCTATTACTGCTGTAGGTTTACTTCTAAAAGCTTCTGAGATACCTACATAGGCAAGGCAACATTTGTAAACTAATCAACCTACGTCTAGTGACAAACAGAAGTGTTCTTATCCACCACACACGGGCGCCATACTGTAAAGCATTTCATTACCATACCGTAAAGCAATTTAGTCATAGCTGGATAGAGACACCAGTTCGTACTAAGAAGTCGCTTACAACCTATAAGTGATCTGGCTGATTTCCGCAAAATGTAATTTTCATGTTTACTCCAGGTGTGTCTTCTATCCAGAATAACACCTAGATATTTACTTCATCTGAGAGTTCTATGTTAGTATTTACTAGACTTAATTTAACTTTGTTTATTTTAATGTTTCTCGTGAAGAGTATGATGGTAGTCCTATTTGGGTTAACGGTAAGATCCGCGTTACTGCACTAATCTTAGATCCTCTTTAATGATCTATTTATTAATTCTGCAAGAATACTAAAGAATTTACCTCTTATCAACACTACTATGTCATCTGTATTACTTTGCGTGTAAAAACCTAATATACTTAATTCAGTTATTAGTATTTGTTTTTATTATCTATTGGTATATTATTAGTTTGTTTTATTTGTGAAGACTCCAAAAATGTTCTCAAGAGTATTAACATTTTAAAAGTGGGTATTTATTATATAGGGACGCATGTCGTCTGGAGGCTCTGTTTAATGCACAATTCATCCATCGGCACGGATTAACCTTAGGATTACCCTAAGTTCACTTTACACTTATATTGGGGAATGTTTATTGACCTCCCAGTCATAGATCCGCTATGTTTTGCAAGGTTACCACGAGTAGGATGGGGCTTTTTGCTCACGGACTGCGGTCCTGAGAGTAGCTTCCCCGGATGTAGATGTGATTATATTCTCTGCTACCCCCCCCCCCCCGGATTTTCGTCCTTAATCCATATCCGAAGAATAGAGGTAGCTAACATTAATTTTTGTTCTTCTCAAATATCTTGACATTTTCGAATATTAACAATTCTAAAGCACTATTCGTTCAAAATTGAATATATATATATATATATATATATATATATTATAACAAATAATACGTTTACACCTTTAGGTTTCAACTTTTCTTTACTTATAAAATTAAGTTAAAAATCACTTAAAATAAAAAAAACCAATTATTGTCCAAATCTGATACACTTAATAATTATACAATTAACGTCTTAATCTACTACTTATTCTAAGTACATAGTTAAATATAAGTTACTTATATTCTACAATGTCTTAATCTAAAATAAAGAAATAAGAGTGCATTAGAATTTTTTACTTTTAAATTTTTTACTTTTCATTATTTTGATAAAATGCTCCGGCTAACTGAAATTTATTATTTATTAATTTTATTTATTTCTCTTTACGGGCTCGTTAGGTTCTTTGGTGACTATAATTAATTTACATACTGTAAAATAGAATTTGGTGGTAGTTTGTTTAATAGAGATTGTCCATTAATTTGTACTCATCGGTTTGGAAGTTTTATTACAGCTCCAATGTTCCTGGTTCCTTGAACGTGGTTCCCGCGCAGACTGCCAGTAGATGGATCGATTTGCCTTAATCTTTTCGACGAATCTTCTTTTCTTCTTACACTTGTATTCTCACACACTTTTGTGACGACGATTACTTTTTAATTTATTGTATGATTATTCCTGTTTAAACACATTTATAACGACGCTATTATTCACACACTTTTATGACGACGACTCTTTTAAACTTATAAACGACGATTATCTTTTAACTATTCTTCGGAGATTATTATTAAATACTTATACAAAATGACGCAGTTACTATTTAATTTTGACGGTTGATTTCGGCTAAATCTTTCACAACGATTTTCTTTTCTACTAAAGAATCACTTGCTCCGGAACTCCCTCCTTCAATCAGGTAACAACCAAAAAGAACCTCGTGCGCTTCTCTTCCACCCCTATTTATAATGTTTATTTTCAAACGCTTTATTCCGATCCTCTTCCTTCATTGGCTTATTTTAAATCTTGTACGTTATTTCAGAACTGACTTGTCCTTTCATCGGTCCATTTCAAATATTTTCGGTTGAAGGCATTGACTTTTGAATGATTTATTTGACTCCTTGAGATCCGTGACTGATGTTAGAATAGTTTTTCTAGCTGTCAACCCTTTCAACTCTTTACAATTTATGGCCTGCCGAGCACTGACCTTTTGGGAGCCCTCTATTTCGTTACAATATATATTGTTTATATTGTTACAGAATCAAATTAAACTTCATAATTTTGACAGTATTTTTAGATTTTATCTTTTTTTTACAACTCAAAATTTAATTTTCAAAGACCCAAAACTTTTATTTTATCAACATTGGCTATAACAATTTTGATAAAAAATATAACCAAGGAATAGTCTTCGTCCTCTTCCCAAAAATATAAGTTCAGAAGTTACATACGACAAAATGTATATGATTGATAGACTTGATCCTAGGTCTTTATTTATCTCAAAATAGGCCTAAGGTATTTCGTTCAACATTTCTAATCGCACTTAAAAGAAAATTCTGGTTCACAAGTAAATTGACAAAAACCGAAATTAATTATGACTGTCGTCGAATTGTCACCCCCACATTTCTCAGAAATTTTTATCGAATTAGATTGTACCGATTTCAAAATGAATGTTCGGCGTTCATTATCCTTTTTTTTTAACAATAAATCTAAACTGCAACTTTTTGTGGTACAGCGCCGAAGAGTGTTTTTTTTTTGTTTGAAATTCATGGGAACGTTTTTACATTCTTTATTAGTTATAAGACTAATAATTATAATTGATCAAATCTACTTTAACTAAATTTGTACTCCATAAAGTGTCGGTTCTTATCACCACAAAAATTTCAGTAAGGTTGTAATCGGCTACAAAGTAAAAATGAATCATCCACATCATCAAAGTAGGTAGAATATCTTAAAACCTACATTAGCTATTTAAATTTAAAATAAATTGAGATCGCGATTTACTTTGGTAATTTCCAAATTAAGTAAATGTCAGAAGTAAAATGGTGTAACCTAGTGTGGTACGGAAAGAACAACTCAAGGTCGTGGTTAGAACTTAATTTCTAGAAAAGAATCTATAAAATGAAATGGGTTTCTTAAAGTTAACGTGTGGTATGTTTGGAATGGGAAGTGAAATTGTTCTCGTCCAAAGTGTTGCTTTACCGCTTGATGCTGGGGTCACAAGTTCGAGGCCTTCTACTGCCGGTGACGGAGATAAACTCTTTGTTGTTAAGGAACAAGGTCAATGAAAACTTTAACTTATATTTACAACTTTTTATTCTAAATTACAGCGAGTAGAGGAAGGTAGACAACGTAAAATTGTAGTATTACACGTGTTTTTCTTCGTTTAATTTGGTTTCCGTTCATATAAAGGAGTTAAATCTAGAACTCGTTTTATCAGTTTGACTCAGAAGAAGGTGTTTTTCAAGTTTTAACACTATTACTAGTTCGACAATTCATGTTCGTATTTGTATAGATAGACTTTCTTTTCCAGACAACTTTTTAGAAATAAATATTTATACTTTCGAAACTACTTCAATAATTTTTCTGTTCATATACTTTCGATTTGGTTTGCAAACTAATCATATTAGTTGACAAAAATTCATCCAAAAATCATTATTTTTTTAGTATATTTTTATAATTTTTAAAGCTATAATGATTGACAGGTACTCAAAATAATGATAAACGATGAATATATTAAAGATTAATTACCTTATTTTCCGTCAGACAATGCAATGTTTATCCAAAGGAGAACTGGTTTCGACGGTTAAGCCGTCATCGTCAGATCCAAGACATTCTTCTTAAACTGGCACTTATACTTGATAACTTATAACACTTAATATTACATTTAAATATCAGCAAATTGGTACAGTGAGTATGTTACACATAAACTGGATGCTAAATCAATAAAAATAATACAATATAAACGAGAAACTGATTTAGGTATCGGTGTATGAAATTAAACGTGTGCAGAATGGCCGATGAGAAAAAATACTTGATGTCTTGGATCTGATGATGACGGTTTAACCGTCGAAATCGATTATCCAATGGATAAACATTGGATTGTCTGACGGAAAATAAGGTAATAACTCTTTAAATATACTCATTGAAAATACAATCCAGGAGGCTAAACCTACATTGTGTCCAACGATAAACATTTGAAAAATTTGGAATTTACAATTTTCTTTAAATTTATTATTTGATACCATTTAATACGATCTGTAAAGCTGAATTAGTTGAGATGTCACTGTATATGATTCGTTTATGAAATATGGCATAGCCTAAAAGATGTTTAGAATATTTTCAAATTTTAAAATCGAAATTCTCCAAAAAGAGTGAAGCCAGATTTCCTAATTATAAACATTGCAACAAATATTAACCTAAACAAAAGGCTACGGTCAGTAAATGAACGAAACGGAATTTGCTTTCTTTCCCAAAAAAACAAAAACTACGATAAATTACTTTTTCCATTGTTTAACGTTCATGGCAGCATAGTATTATTTTACAAATTGTGAAGATGAACATATGTATATTTTTCTATGAGTTGAAATGTACATCAATGAAAACATATTATTGAAATCAAATACTGTACCTCAAGGTCTGGACAAATTTTAAGATTTCGTGGATACAAATACCCCTTATGGACTACACTTAGAATCAGAAAGATGCTGGTCATAGGGACTTACGGAGGACGCGATTCCTACGTAGATAGATACGAAAATTCTTAACATGTAGGTCTTTTTAACATGAATGTAGGTACATGTCTTTGTCTTTCTTTACTAATGCTTGCGTAGTGAAGTTTAAAAACTTGAAGTAAATATTTAGTTTTGGTGTACTTCAAATACACAAATAAATAGTATTTGTGACTAAATACTTTCTATTTAGTCACAAATAGAAAGTATTGTTATAAAAGACATTGATTTATGATTAAAGTTTGTGTAAGATGCAATTTTGATTGAGATAAGTTACGTCTTTAATGTTCTTTTTTTTATCAAATATACTACCACTTTAGTCCTAAAAACCTGGTATTTAACTTCCTAGTAAGTAGTTAAACCTTCTATTTTAACTTATTTATTGAAAGAGTATATTTTTTTAAACTTTTATCGTTAGACATAATGAAGATGTAGCTTCCTGGATTGTAATTTCAATTAATATATTAAAGGTTAATTACCTTATTTTCCGTCAGACAATCCAACGTTTATCCAATGGATAACAGGTTTCGACGATTAATCCGTCATCATCAGATCCAAGACATCAAGTATGTTTTCTCATCGGGCGTTCTATAGGCTACACGTTTAACTTCATGCACCGATACCTCAATCATTTTCTCATTTTTTATGTTTTATTTTTATTGATTTAGACATTTTAAAACTATGATTTAATTTTCTCGCTTATAATAGCAAACCTCTTTGACTTGCTACAAATGGGTCATTAAACAAAGAAGTAGTGTCCCCATGTTGGTATGTATTTATTTCACTTTTTATTAGGGTAACGCGTTTCGACTGACTAACACATCAGATGTTTAACATCTGTGCGACTATAATATATCAAAATATTCAAGGTATGGAATATTAATACAGATTTTGAAATTTTGAAATCTATAAATGAGTGAAATGAGTTTGCTCAATTATCTGTATCTCTGTACATACCAACCGAGACGAGAGGACAGTCATCCAAGGAGTGGAGTCGCTCTTCCCCAATGAACAACACATATTTTACTTTGAGAATCTTAAGTTTTATGACAAGTATAATGTAATGTTAAAATTTGGAAAGGAGTTAAAGTAATGAATGCGCGCCTCCTGTTTCTCAACAAATGTACTTGTAAGAATCGTCTTATGCTATTATCAAAAATATCAAACATTGTTTCAACAATTTCCATTAAATTACATGGAACGACTCGAGTTCAATTGTTAGGTTAGAGAAAGGCCAAATGTACAATAAATCAGATTGGATTAAGATTTGAACGAGGAAGTGGGTAAAGAATAATTGGTTCCTTAATTGTATTACGTTTACAAACACGTATTTAGGCAGTGGAGATCGGTCTTGGTCCTTGCGCTCACCACGTGAAGCTAATTTTCGATTGTTTAGCCGAAAGAAACAATTCCCGTTAGAAATGCATTGATTAATTTTATTACAATTACTGTTGATTTAATTACGTAAAAAATTAAAAATTGATTGAGTTTATTTGAAATGTAATTTATTTGTTTTAGATTGCTCTTTCAAGTGTAAAATATTTTATTATTTTACTTTTTTTAATATGAATCGAGATAATAATTTTTAACGGCTGCGATTTCTAAATTTGAAAACTGAGTTCTGTTTAATAAACTTAATCGAACTATTTATTTGATAGAATTTTTCACCAAGTTTAAAGAAATTCGTAAAAATGTGGAAGAGTTAGAAGTGAACAAATTATCATGTAGACTCTATTGTTTAGACATTCATAAGAATACAAAAGGGTAATAGAAAATTTGGAAACAGCTTCATATCTGTATTTCTAAAGTTTAAAAAAAAATTGATTTCAGCTATCTACAGGTTAAACAAAATACAGAGTGTTACAAAATTTATAAAACTTGTTTTTTCTCAACATTTTAAAAATGCAATGATGTTGCTTTTATCTTATTATTATACTTCAGAATATTACAATACAGAAATATTTTTGTTTTACATCTTAGTTTTAAAAATAACAGAGTTATGCGAATTTAAGAACTATCTTTCATTATAAAATAATTGCAAGTTTAACCAATATCAGTAACCTTACTGATATATCGGTTGAATGATTTAGTAACAACCTTTATTTAGTTAAAACTTTTATACTGTCCTAAAGATAGCTGAGTTTAAGATGTTTGAAATGATGGGTCCCACGTCGTTCTAACGTAAGTAATTCCAGAGGAATTGAAGTCTTTTCCAAATCTACAAACGTAAATACCACGTGTTTAAAAAGTCCCTTCACAGTAATGTAATGAGTCGGGGAATAAAACTCGAAAACAGGATCTCACTAAAATTACGTTTACTTAATCAAACGCGTTTCAACGACAAAGTCGCCAATGAGCTACAATAACAATACTATAACTAAAGTTATAAAACGTTATAGTTTAGTTATTTGTCGTTGATTGTGTGTGGACATTACTACACATGACCTTGTTGGTCCTCTCTGCTGTACCAGTTACTTTAATGCGTTGTAGTGTTCATCTTCACTGTGTCAATATGTTATCCATTGATGTAAGTTTTTTTTAGAACAATTTTAGATTTGGAGATAAATACTCACATACTGTAAATAAAGTTCAATTAATTATTTACAAATACTATTTACTTCAGAGAAATTATTGATTACGAGCTTGAAATCCTACATGGATCTTTTCTTCATTGGTTAGATCCCTCCTTTCATCTTTCCTAACAGATCTCTTTTGACCAACTCTTGTTCTCTTCCGACACCGACGTAATTAGAGTTATTGCCAAATTTGATATCCAAATTTCATAACACTGTCTCAGTACCAAAAGTGGTTGGTTTGGTGTCCGGTAAGAAAAACAGTTTCTCAAATTATTGGCATGCTCGTCAAAGTTGTTAAGGAAGATTAGCGCAGAAAACACAAACAAGCCCAAGAAAGTGTTCCACGGCGGAAAAAAATAATTTTAAACAGTACAACATAAAAGCCGTTCATGAATCGATACATGCTGATCGCGCTGAAAGGGTTCGATACTATCAATGCTTTCAAAACCTTGTAGCAGGAAAATAAGTCAGAAGTGGGCCATGAATGCTTTCATCTTGATTTGTTTACACCTCGTAATTGTTTTTATTAAAATAAAGCTATTACTATGCTAGTGTCATATCTCAGAACTAAGCTTTTCTAATAATTAAAGTCCAGTTTATTAATGGTCGAGGTTCATTTCAGTTTATTGCTAAGCCTATCGGTTTTATACAATAAAGAATAAAACAAATTCTAGTGTTTTGACGATAGAATAAAATTGCCAAGTAGTATCTGTGATTTACAACAACTCGCAATCAGCATTCGTTTGTTTCTTAATTAAAATTTTTGTTTTCATTATTTAAAATATTTCATTATTAATTTCTTTATACATTTTGGTTAATTTACGTCTTCGAAGATCCACAGTTATTTTGACAATGTGGATAAAAACATATCGATTTACTCCTATGTTTTTAATTTTCTCAATTACAATCTGTGATTTTACTACTTATCAATCAGATTTTACTAAGTGTTTTTGCAATCTCAATTATTACTGTTTTTAGTAAATGTTAATCACAAATCTTTTGAGATCGTTCACAAAGCGAAAGTTCGAAGGGGATTCTTAAATGAATATGTTTAAGGTCTCAGAACTCATGATCTAGAACATTGAATATCTATTTGTTTCAATCCGTAATGGCGCATGAGTATTCAAAACATTTCAGACGCAATTTATTTTTTAATTCGTGTTCACGACACTTTAGAGTTAGACAATATAAAAACAGTTTTCCACCCATTATTATGGCCGAGGTTTCCTAAATCAAAAATGTTAATGTTTATGCTGGACATAAATAAATCTGTACAGAAGTAAAACATTGTAGTTTGTTCCTCAAGATCAAATAAATATTACACAGAGATATAAAATTGTTTTCTCTTATCAAATGATGAGTTTTTTAATAAACATTTATATTTTTACAGTGAATGAAATTTGTTTGACATAAATAATGAAACATTATTTTTATTTTCAAAGGAAAAAAATATGAAAAAATTAATAGTAATTCAATTAAAGATATTAGAAATATATTATAATTTATAAGTAAAAAATATAAAATAATGTATTAAAAACTAAAGTAATACATTTTAAGGCTCTAATCAAACTTTTATCCGTCAATAAAAAGGTTAAAACCGTTTTAACCTTTATTTGTATGTGTAACTTATTAATTTCTAATATTTAGCAATATTAATCATATCGAGTATTCATATTGTATCATTACATGTTACATAAAATAACATTATATTGTATTGTTTCAGTTAGTACAATGTCACTCGTGGTACAAATTATTTAAAAACCCGTCATTTTATTTTAGTAAACGCTAAAACTATGACTTTTTATGTACAACACATTCAATACTTTGGAAAAAACCAAAATGTTTCACTTTGTTGTTTTATTAGCCTACGTCTGGCAAAAATATACACTTTCTAATCATACAAGAGGTAAACTTTTGCCAGTTTATAAGTATGTGTATGTAGAATATAACACGTTATTTGATAGATATATCCGTTCTAAGGTCCACAAGTTCAAAAAAATAGTTTTGTTAACATCACGAAACTTTGTTACTTTCGTAGACAAATTAAAATTTGAGGTTAGTTACTGCAGTAAAACACAAAATTACGATTGTGAACAAATTTTACTCAAATGTAGCCCTCTAAGGAAACATTTCTCAACAAAACTTCTGGTCTCTATTTCTCCAAAAATGAATTATTGGTAAAAAACGTCCTCCAAGGAGCTGTTATAAAAGACGTAATTTTTCAAAAAGAACTCTACAGATTTCGTTCACATTATGGTAAAATAGTACAAATTCTAAATTTATAAAAATTACGGTTCAGGAATAAAAGCTGAATTTAAATTACAGTAAATACGATTCAAGCTTATGAAGAGTTTAGGCCCTATTTTAATATATAAATATTTTGTATAAACCTAATACGGCGTCCATGGTCCATTTCACTTTTACTGAACGCTATAGAACGAATGGGTGTAGAAGGCTTGTGCAATGGTTTTGCACACCTTATTTTAAATATTGCCGAAGGAACATTTAATGTTACAAATTATTTGTGTCATGTGATACTGTGTAACACTTCTATTTTCATCTCAATCTTTGAATCTGTTAAAATATCATTATTGAACATAACAAATGTAAATCATTTTAAAGTAATTAGCTTTTTCGATGTAATATAATTTCGTTTGGAGGTATAAACAACAAAAATTAAAAATGTAGGTAATGAAAATGGATTCCATTATTGAGATTATCTTGAAATATCATGTGCCACAAATAGTTTAAAACGTCGGTGCTGTTTGATAGTTTAATCAAAATATATAGAGAGAATTGTCGTAAAAGATATGTCAAATAACGGATTTTTTTTTAACCATCGTAATACGGCCACCATATTGAAACGGATTAACAGATTATCATTTTTGAATTTGTCCCAGCTACAGAAGAAGTTTTGTAATAAGAAATAAAGTAGCTGACTACAATTTTGAAAGAAAAAACCACAAACACAGAAACATAAAATACAAATTAAAAATCACAAGTGAATTACTTTAGGCTACTCGTCCCTTATTTTACAATTTGACACACTATAGCCATTATAATATAACTCATGATTCGTGATTCTGTGAACAGTCGATATACTTCCACGCTATGTTAGTACTTCGGAGGGTACACTGTATTCCTAGTCTAAGCACTCAGTTCCATACTTGGGAATCGTGTACACTGTATTCCTAGTCGAAGCATTCAGTCCAATACTTGGGAGTCGTGTACACTGTATTCCTAGTCGAAGCATTCAGTTCCATACTTGGGAATCGTGTACACTGTATTCCTAGTCGAAGCATTCAGTCCCATACTTGGGAATCGAGTACACTGTATTCCTAGTCTAAGTACTGAGTTCCATACTTGGGAATCGTGTACACTGTATTCCTATTCGAAGCATTCAGTCCCATACTTGGGAATTGTGTACACTGTATTCCTAGTCTAAGCACTTAGTTCCATACTTGGGAATCGTGTACACTGTATTCCTAGTTGAAGGATTCAGTCCCATACTTGGGAATTGTGTACACTGTATTCCTAGTCTAAGCACTCAGTTCCATACTTGGGAATCGTGTGCATCGTATTCCTAGTCGAAGCATTCAGTCCCATACTTGGGAATCGAGTACACTGTATTCCTAGTCTAAGTACTGAGTTCCATACTTGGGAATCGTGTACGCTGTATTCCTAGTCGAAGCATTCAGTCCCATACTTGGGAATTGTGTACACTGTATTCCTAGTCTAAGCACTCAGTTCCATACTTGGGAATCGTGTACACTGTATTCCTAGTCGAATCATTCAGTCCCATACTTGGGAATCGAGTACACTGTATTCCTAGTCTAAGTACTGAGTTCCATACTTGGGAATCGTGTACACTGTATTCCTAGTCTAAGCATTCAGTCCCATACTTGGGAATCGTGTACACTGTATTCCTAGTCGAAGCATTCAGTCCAATACTTGGGAATCGTGTTCACTGTATTCCTAGTCGAAGCATTCAGTCCAATACTTGGGAGTCGTGTACACTGTATTCCTAGTCGAAGCACTCATTTCCATACTTGGGAATTGTGTAGTACTGTTAACTTTGATAACAGGCCAATGATAAAGTTTAACAGCTCAGTCAACCATCTATAATAACAATTTGTCTTCGTCGTTATTAAATTTGATCAAAATTAATTGTTAACGCTGTAGTAGTAACAATTAATTACATTCAAATTTGTGACAGTTTCGTACATAGGAACCGTTGTCTATTTTTTTCGGCATCAGTATTTTTCATTCACTTATTTTGATGAAACTTATAATAGTTGTGGTTTGAAGTCACTGTGCTGGAATCTAACATAAGTGTTTTTTTATATATAAACGGAAAGCCATTATCTTGCCACATCACTTGCTACACGTACAGTACGATGTAGAAAGTATTGTGATGGCACAACAAATGGTTTAGAGATTTTTGTGGTTATATCCGTTTTGAGAGACCATGAACTTGAAGTTTTTATGGTGATGTTCTGTTTGTGTACCGAACTATTAAACCGATTTTACTCATTTGTTTATATGGGCAAACTTTTAGAGTATTTTTAGATGATTTTCTAGATTTTTACCTTTGAAAATTAAAAAATTAGTAGTTGTTGTAATAAGACTAAAATTCAAAGTAACGATATTTTCAACATCGCCATTAACAATTTATTGTGCTTGAATGTCCAAATAAAACCTATTAATCCCGAAAATGTAAATAACTACTATTAATTTCACAAGACTACGTACGCTAAAACAATATAATTCAGTATAACATGAAGGTAAAAACAAAATAATAATTAACTCTTAAAATACAGATTAACAGATAAATTATTAATTAAAAATGAAACAGATAAAATAAAAGACTAAAATACTGTCTCCTCAATGAAAGAAGTCTTGTAAAATTAGACACTCCAGAGGTTTTGGAGTTACATTTACTAAATTAAACAAAATTAAGCCGTTAAAAATAGAAAGGAAAAAAAATTAATAAACTGGAAAGAATATTTGAAAAATATAAAAATTAAAATGTGCCCTTCATTTGTTTTATTTCACAAAACTTCATTCACCCACACATTTAATTCCTAATCCAAAACCCATATCAGATAGATATTGAACATCATGAACGTTTTAATGTATGTCCCAAGTTATAAGTCAAAACATATAAATGTATTATAGACAGGAAAAGTTGAATCTCAAAATTGGGCAACAGGATTTCAATAAAATTTTGTTGTAGTGTGAAAGTTCAAGACTCTAATCAATGAATCAAGCTTTATTATAGAAAATAGTTTTTTTTCTGTAAAGAAAAATCTAAATTTTGGAATATATTTTTGAGGAGATATCGATGAATGCTTTTGTTTACTTTACCCTTCGATTGTTTACAGTTTGTGAGAGTTAATGCCCGTTTTAATCCTATGTTGGGTTCTAGTTGTTATAGAAAGGCCTAAGTTATCGTAAGAATGGTTTAGATTTTTCACGGAAGAGGCTAAAGTCTAATTGAGTATTTGGGCAAGCAGAGAGGCTGCACGCATGGTTGGTCTGTCTGTCTGTCTGTCTGTCTCTTCCTTATATCACGTTTCATAAAACATTCTACTTTCATTGACTCATTAAAACCATCCTGTTTCACAACTAGGCATAGCTTTGCCTTGCAACTTCCAGATAGATGCAATTAATTGTTAAGGCTACTAACCAATTACCAAGACCAAGTGAATAATGCACTTTCGCTGTGCTTTTGGTTTGATTAGGCCAACATGACGTTAAATTTATTAAAATGTTTAAGTTGATTTTGATAAAATCGTTATTTTGAGTTATTTAAAAAAATAATAAAGTCTAAGATAAAAATAAGCCCATTTAAGTAAATGAGCAAAATGTTAAAATGTTAGCCTACAGCGCAAGTAGCCTATATAATCGCCAAAACTATTTTTATAAAGTAAAGATTGTTTAAAACAATTATTTGCGCAAAATTAAAAATCAATTTTCTTTACTCTTAACAATATTTGTTTATGTATTACCTAGAGAAAGTAAAAATAAGTAATTTAAAGGAAAGTAAAATTGCAGACATTAAGATTGTATATAAGTAAAATATGTATATTTTGTTATCACACGTACTAAGTTATACGTTTAAAATGACTTAAGCCGTTGAGAAAATAGTAATAGTACAATTTAAATCTGTATTACTGAGTAGTGACGGGGTTTTTTCCCTTTTTTTGATAGCATAACATGTTTTCACTTTTCAAAATTTGTAGACAAAAAAATAAAGAAAAACCTTATAAGGTAATATGTTTTATAAAATCGGAGGATGTCTGTATATCCGAATGTATCGCGTCTCATGAGACCAAAAGTAGGCAAAACCCCTTTCATACCTAATTTTTTCCATTTTGTATTTTGTGTTATTTCTACTCGAAAGTGATTTGTAAATATTTATTAGCATATATTACTAATAAATTAATACTACTAATTAGTTGGTCAATTACTAGACCTATTAGTTTATCTTATTGAAGTTTTTTATCAATAACAGTAATTTGATTACCTATTAATCAAAAGAATTATAACCAAAAATTCTAATCTTAGTTACATAATTTATTCACCATTCATTTTTTTATTTAAAATAATTTCTTCCGAATTCATTTTACTCTGCTAAAACCCTGTATTTCCATGATTATTAAGACCATAATGAAATAGATAGAATAAAACTCGAACACAAAATCTCACAAAAATTATGTTTACTTAATCAAACGCGTTTCAACCACAAAGTCGCCATACTTAGTGATACATGAGCTACAATAGCTGTACTATAACTCAAGTTCAATATTTATCCATAAAAAAATGTTTAGCACTACCTTTCTCAAATTTTTATTTCTAATGGAAAATGTAGCCGTATCATTAGATATATATTTCATGCAAAATCTGTAATAATGGTTTTTCTTCTTTTATTTTTTCTTGTTTACTTCATTATTGGATACTTCTGGCCTTGCGTTATTAACAATAGGCATATCCTCTCTCAAATAAAGTTTAACTAGCATATCGGGAGTAATTTGATACCAATTAATTGTTAATTGGTTTTTTGATTAGGATTAAATTGTGGTGTTGGAGGTCTACATGGAAGTGCTTACACTTTTAATGGTTACTTAGATTTTCTGGTTATGAAATTTGTAATATCATCATCAACTATAACTTTATCAGGTTTCTGAATAGGTGTCTTCATAACTTTGGGATACCGTTTTGTAAGTTTTGTCAAATACTCTTCATTATATTTGTCTTCTTTTTGAGAAATATTCTTATACAGTAATTTTCTTATTAACAATATGTTGAGCACCTAATGGAATTGTTTATAAACTGGATTGATCTGGAGGCTGTTTCACTCTTGTTATATTTAAAATGTTTTCAGAGTATTTCTGTTAAACGTGTCTAACCTAATTTGGATGTGATACTTTAATTTTACAAATTTTGCAGAAACGTGGTATTTTTCCTCATAACAACCCTATCATTATCTCTACTTGCTGTGCTAACATTAGTCATACTTACTTCCCTAACATTAGTACTCATACTATATTTCAAATGCTTTTTTGTTTTTATATGTCTTACCCAATTCTGTTTAGTTACATTTTTACAAAAACTTTTACAATATACAGTATTTTTATAGTATTTTTACAATATACTGTTTTGGAAGGTTGTTGTGATGATCTTGCTTCACCTAAGTTAGATACGCCTACATTAGAAGTACTTAAACTAGTTACATCTGCAATAAAATCATCTAAACTAGTTTTATATGCAATAAAAGCATCTAACATAAACAATCTTAAATGATTTTTCCTTTTCAAATGTTTCAGTTAGTTTGATTTGGTAATATTTTTATTATACACATCGCAAATTTTACGTGATTTAGAAGGTTGTTCTGATGAGCTTTCTTCGCCTAAGTTAGTTACGCCCACATTAGAATTATCTAAACTAGCTATGTCTACAATAGAAGTATCTAACCTGGGTACACGTATATGCTTTTTCATTTTTATATGTTTAGCCCAATTTGATTTAGTAATACTTTTATTACATACATCACAAAATTTTACATTACAAGCATTCGTTTTGAGAAAAACTGTTTTAGGTCGATTAGAAATGCTTGAAATTTTCATCTCCTTATACTTACCTGGATTCCATTCTTGGTGCATAGATTTGCATGGTTTGTTGGTTTTGAGAAAATGGTTGGTTTGTTTGTTTTGAGAACAATGTTTGATTTATTAGCAGTTTGATTCACATTAACCTTGTGTAGAATTTGGTTCTCATCAGGAGGATAAGAGGTACTAGGATAAAAGGAAGCACTAGGATTGGTTTGTTGTTGTTTGTTTTGAAAAAAAAAGTTTTGTTTGTTTGAGAATAACTGTTGGCTTATTAACAGTTTGATTCACATTCATCTTTTGTAGAACTAGGTTCTAATTAGGAGGATAAGAGGTACTAGGATAAAAGGAAATACTAGTTGTTGACCTTGGGATTTGTTAATGATTGTTTGTTCATTTTGAAAAAATAAAAGTTGGTTTATTAAAAATTTGTTTCACATTCATCTAGTGTAGAACTGGGTTCTCATCAGGAGGATAAGAAGTACTAGGATAAAAGGAAATACTAGGGTTGTTGACCTTGGGCTTTGTTAATGGTTGTTTGTTTATTTTGAAAAAAAAAAACTGTTGGTTTATTAAAAGTTTGATTCACATTCATCTTGTGTAGGGTTCTCATCAGGAGTATAAGAGGTACAGTACTAGGTTAAAGGAAATACTAGGTTGTTGACCTTGGGATTTGTCAATCCTATATGTATTAATTATGCTGGCTCGAGATGTTTATATTTGCTCAATCGCCCAAAGCCATTTTGAGTTAAAAATATCAGATGGACCTATGGTGAAAAGAAAATGAAATACCAAATACCTAATTCCCGAAATCCATTTTTAAACATTAAGTCATTGATAAGGAACCTACTCTGTGTGTATAACAATACTTACATAAATATACAATTTTATATACAAATAGGAATTAACATGCACAGTAGTAACTATCCTACCAATAAATAATAATAATAAAAAAAACAGTGATCAGTGAAAAGTGTTTGAATAAAAAACTAAAACAGTGAATTTATATAAGGGCTACATGGATGCCCTAAGTTCGTCTATAATATAGGGATAAAAAAAACCAGAAACGTTCATGAAATGAATGTAGTATACATATTTATGTGCCAGCTGTCAGAAATTGGCGGGTAAATGCTATATACTTGGTTCTGCAGTTCTGCTAGATGTTTCTTTTTGTATGGATTCTTGGAAATAATTTTGTTTTAACTTTTATGAAGTGAATGCAGTGAAAAAGACATATATAGTTGTTTATTAATACTAACAAAAATGTTTATAAAAAGTATGGTCATAGATGGTTTCAAATCTTATGGACAAAGAACGGAGATAAATGGATTTGATGAACAATTCAATGCTATTACTGGGTTGAATGGAAGTGGGAAGTCCAATATTTTAGATGCAATTTGTTTTGTTTTAGGAATAACTAACCTAACTCATGTAAGTTTATAAAATATAACAATATCTGCTACCGATTTAGATATAAGTTAACCAAAAACATTTACAGTAGGGTACTTGTTTAATCTATTAATTTTTAGGTTAGATCTGAATAGAAACTATCCTACATCTATCTACCTTCAAGACAATTAAAAGATATGGTCTTGAGGTTTGTACAAATATAAATATTTGTTCAGTTGTGTTCTTATAGACCTGTCTTTCCTACCTAGGCTATGTAACTTTATTGTGCATTTAGACCTTGTGTAGCATAGGCTTATCAGTTTGAGTTGTGTTCCTATAGCCTATGTGCATAGCTTATCCATTTATGTAAAAAACTCGCCTATTTCACAATACAGTATGTCATTACATATGTAAAAGGGTGTTGAAAGATTAACTTATTTTGATGCCTAGAAAAAACATCTTTATTTATCAAGTGGGCCGACTTGTTTATGTATTTGGGTAATTGTTTACAAAAAAGTCACAGCATTTTTTGCAATTTTTTTTAAACATCAAATTTGTTGTGTTTTAACCTGCATTTGTTGTGAACATCCCACCTAACATTGAGTAGGTCCTAGGTCTAATTTCTTCTTGTGCAAACACTACGCCATTCCATCAATATTTAGCCTACTACTTATGATTAAATCATGTACTTGATTTGTGCCTTTATAGTTTTTAGATATTATGTACCGGTAGATGATATTTTGGGCACTTGTGTATCAGTCTACATTACTATATGTTCTCAACTCAAATATATTTTCATTAAACAACTATGGTAGCCTAATTATTCAAAACAGAGTGACCTCGGTAACATCCAATGTTCTTTATACTTACTTTTAAAAAACACAATTCACGGAATAAGAAAACAAAGAATAAAGTGCTTTTGTGCCCATAAATAGAAAATATATGAGCTCATAGTCGAGAAAATGAGGTTAATTTACTGCTTCACGGATATGGAATATATATCCTTGGCTTAACCTAACCTATTACAGAGTTATTGTGTATTTTACTTGTGCTAAACTTAACTTGAATTAATTTATCCCTAATTTCACCATTTACGCATGTTTCCCTCAACATGCAGGATATACTTGTATACTAGTATAAAAACATTGATTTTAAAAGTAATAGTAGTTTTAATGAGGATATGGGGTGATCACATTGTTCCTAACAATTACCACAACTCTTCTTATGTTTAGAGAAAGAGCCTTTCCTTGTAGTAATTTTGATACATGTAAGTTACACCAATCTAAAGATTAGATAAAATTTTTTGCCAAATTCACTTAGGACAGACCTATTTCAAAAGGAAAAATAGTAAGCAAGGAAAAGTACCAAAATTCACTTTTTCAATATAAAACCTAAAATGAAAATTCCATATTTTCATGAAAATAGGTTGTGTATTGTGTTCCCTGGAAAAGTCCATGGAATTAGTGTTACTGAACTAATTATAGATGACTAGATATTACACAATTAACCCTAGAACACTGCTCATTTGGGTCAATCCATATGAAGTGGTCCAATGATAGTTGCTTGAATGTTTTAAAAAAGATTGATATTTTAATATGTTTTTACCAAACATAACAAAAGTTCAAAACAGTAAAAAAATTTTTTTTTATCTCACATCGTTTATGTGTGGCGGCCATTTTTGTTCTGGAGCGCGCGACGTTTTTTGGCTTTGAAAGCATTAGCGATAAATTGATTATCTCAGGCTGGGTTAGTGCTACAACATTGCAAATTGTACCATTTTTTTCAGACTTTTCTGCTCTACAACATTGGTTCTACACATTAAACCATATATTCATTATTTACACCTCAAAATATTCTTCAAAGTATAGTGATTAGAATTCAGAAATTCCAATTTTTAAGACTACAAAAAACCATGAAGGAATGATTTATCAGAGTTACAATTTTTTTTGTAGCTAGATAACATAAAGTACTTACTGAGAATTGAGTTTGAGCTTCAGCAATGTTGTCCTTATTTTTTTATGAATTTTTAAAATTTCATTTTTTTGAAATTTTTGGAATTTTTGAGGTTCAATATCTTTGGTGGGACTGGATGAAAAGTCCCCATTTTTGCACATTATGTAGACCTATGTGATGCCAAAGTGGGGTAAAAATTTTAACTTTGATATCTGACTATTAAGCAAGTTATGAATTTTTATATTTAAGGAAAAATGACGCGAATTATACTGAAATGTTTGGTACAATAGGTGATCTAGAATGTGTTTTTACCCATTAAAATGTTTTTTTTTTTAATTTTAAAGGGCATATTGGCAATTTTACAAATCACCCACACTATTGACATGTCCTATATATATAAAAATAATTTTTTTTTGAAAATTAAAAAATGTTCACTTTTGCTACAAATTGATTTAATTTCTGCGTTAAACTTAATCAAATGTGTCATTGTTAAAGTTTAATAGGCTTTGAGTTATTAAGGCATTTGAAACATTTTTAAACATACTATATTGTAAACTTTGCAGGTTTTTTATTTAATATTTGTTTTGTAAAATCTACAATTGTCACATATACAAGTGTATTTACAGGACATTTTGCTTCACGTTTTTTATTCCTTAATCCAAGTGATTAATAAGAAGCACACTTATTTCTTCAGAAAGATTTTGGGGAATGGAATAAGATCTTCCTGTTGCAGTAGTAAGCTCTAGAACAGAGAGTTTTCTGAGCACATTCTTCAAAGATATCCAAACTCGGTCATTGTTTGATTTCTTGAATGATGTTCTCGGTCCAGCAGGGTGATAAAAGTGCACAAATACATCTGTATTTTCTAAACTTATACTTTCAACTTCTGCAAGCCACCATTGATTATCGTACACACAAGCTACTATGTCCCTCACATTCAATGTCAAAGATGTAATTTTATTAACACAGTGATCTTCAAAAATGTTGGTTTCTGATGTTGTGTAGCACCGAATTAAGTTTTCTGTGATCCCATGGAACTTGTGAAACTGCCTTGTTCCTTTTACTGGTACAGAGTTTTCAAATCTACTTTTGAGTGTTTCAATATGTTCAATAATTTCTTCTTTCTTAATGAGAAAATAGGTAATACCTTTAATGTTGTCTTTGCAAAAAGTGTACATATCCTCTACTGTAATAATTTGGTTTGTAATTGTTCTTTGTAGACTAGCTTTGCTTACTTCACGCTTTGTAGTGCCACCTACTCCATCACATGCATTTTTGCCATGACAAGAGGCAAAAAAATGCCATTCAGCTTCTAAATCAAAATCTGTTTTGTGGTTACAAAGGTTTGAGAATTTTTTCTATTCTTGTATTGACTTCCACTTCCATCTGAAAAGTACATGATCTTCTCAACTTTTGACATTGTTTCTTTAATATATCCTGTTACAAGTTTTTGGAATGCATGAACAACTGCAGTGTTGTGCTCTAAGTAGTCACTGAGGATGCAAAGTGAGCGGCTGCAAAGTTTATCGTCTTCATTTTTGAAATACAACACAAATGGATGCACAGTTGCTTGATCATTCACCCAGTGGTAGCCTTGTATTTCATCTTGGACCATAAATGTTAAATTTTCTGCAAAATCAGCCAGAACTATGCATTTAGTATCAGTAAGTATTTCTTTTTGTTCCTTCAGAAACTTGCTTTGAATTTTAGAGACATAGTGATGACTTTTGAGATTTTCTAGCTTCTCTATTAATGTCTCAAAATACTCCTCCTGAGGCATTACCAATGTTAACATTTCAGCTCTGTCTGTAGTAACCCATTGCTTGAATGTCACATTGTCTGGCATTTCCTCCTCAGATTCTTTTAACATTTCAAGGGCGGTTTCTTTCCCAGGACATTCTTTGCACAAACTCATCATACAATTATAGTTATTGATATCACATACTAACAAATCAAGCAATTCTTTATAATCAATGTTGAGCTTAGCACCGCCAATCATCAGTTTTATATTTTGATGATATAAGCAAACGCACACAGAATGTGTTCCAGATGATCCAGCTAAAACACACCATTTAGGCCGCAATTCACAAAACTTAGACCTCCCAACTTTACATTCAGGGTGAGCATTTTTGAAAGCTACATACAGCTCATTCAGGTTTGACAGGACTAAACATTTTTGCTTAACTATTTTATTACCATTTACAATTACTTTTGTACAATCTTTTTTGCCTGGGCACATCCTACTGTTTGCATCATTCTCAAAAAACTGCTGGACTTTTTGTATAGTTTCCTCGCTAACACCTACGCCTTTCTTTTTTCCTAGTACAGGTAAGATACCCTGTTCTCTAACCAAATTTCGGGTTAGCCTAACCAAACGCTCGGAAACGTTGAACTCTTTTACTATTTTTTCTCTTGACCATGACTCTGGGAGTAAGCTTATTATTTTTACTTTTTCCTCTCTTGAAGCTGTTGAACATTTGTATTTAAGTTTTTCAATCAAATCACAATATTCTGTGCTTGACGTTTCTGCCTGTCCTTTTTCTGAAGATGTACTACTACCTTCATTAGTAGCAAAGTAAAATTCTAAGTTTCTTCTAAGTCTTTCTGATATTTTTCTCACTTTTCCCTCAATGGCTGCTTGCCTTTTTCCACTACTCAATTTTCTAATTTTAGAAGCAGGAGACACTTCTAAATTGATACAGGCTGAATCTAATTTCTGTATTACTTCTTCACTTGGAACATAAAACTCATGAGCAGGACTTGTACATGTGTGTGATTCCGTAGTAGTAACAAACAATTTTGAGTAGCAATTAGAGCATAGGGATTTACCAGGAACTACATTCTGTCTTATTTGAGAATCACTGCTACTTAACAAGGACAAATGGCCAAGTTTAATTTCTCTTAAACCCTTGGCAATAGGTTTTTTATGAACTTTCAATGGGTCAGAGCAATGTTTCCCAAAGATATGGTTGTACTTAAGGATGTATTTTTTTTCATGGTACTCACAGATTGTTGAAACTGAAGAACTTACTCTAAGTTTGAATAACTTTTGTACATCTCCTTCAAAGTCATTTAAATGTTTTAAGTTTTTACAAACTGATCCATAAAAAGTTTTGTGGCATACTTCACTTATTGTCTGGCCAATAGAACACTGTTCATCCATTACAAAAACAAACACTAAACTAGTCTTAAATAAAATAAAAATTAATTTTCACATGTACCGCACTTGCTATAATAACTTGATAAAAGACACTAAATAAAGTAAATGTATCTACAATTCACCATCCTCAATACTACAAGTCTGTGGACACACTGAGCCAGAGCTTTCAGTGCAGTAGTGGGAGTGGCCCAGCTACAACTCCAGTACTGACTTGTCTGCCAAGCGCCTGTACAGACCTGTCTGCCAAGCGCCTGTACAGCCCTGTCTGCCAAGCGCCTGTTCAGACCTGTCTTGTTGCTTGGACTCATGTCCACAGCTGTTACTGTATACATATAGAGCTTGTGAAATAGGCCAAGAATATGTTATAAAAATAATGTTTTAGTTAATTAAAACTAATTGATTATTAAATGATAAAATTTTAGTACTGAATCTACATGTACTTTTAATTATTGTTTTTATTTCTCAGGTTAATATATAAATATATATATATAGGGCATGTTAATAGTGGAGGTGTTTGTAAATGTACATTATAAATTTTAAAACTAAAAAAACCAACATTTTAATGGGTAAAAACACATTCTAGATCACCTATTGTACCAAACATTTCAGTATAATTCGCATCATTTTTCCTTAAATATAAAAATTCATAACTTGCTTAATAGTCAGATATCAAAGTTAAAATTTTTACCCCACTTTGGCATCACATAGGTCTACATAATGTGCAAAAATGGGGACTTTTCATCCAGTCCCACCAAAGATATTGAACCTCAAAATTCCAAAAATTTCAAAAAAATGAAATTTTAAAAATTCATAAAAAAATAAGGACAACATTGCTGAAGCTCAAATTCAATTCTCAGTAAGTACTTTACGTTATCTAGCTACAAAAAAAATTGTAACTCTGATAAATCATTCCTTCATGGTTTTTTGTAGTCTTAAAAATTGGAATTACTGAATTCTAATCACTATACTTTGAAGAATATTTTGAGGTGTAAATAATGAATATATGGTTTAATGTGTAGGAACCAATGTTGTAGAGCAGAAAATTCTGAAAAAAATGGTACAATTTGCAATGTTGTAGCACTAACCCAGCCTGAGATAATCAATTTATCGCTAATGCTTTCAAAGCCAAAAAACGTCGCACGCTCCAGAACAAAAATGGCCGCCACACATAAACGATGTGAGATAAAAAATTTTTTTTTACTGTTTTGAACTTCTGTTATGTTTGGTAAAAACATATAAAATTGTTAATCTTTTTTAAAACATTCAAGCAACCAACTTATTTTTTTTGGATCACTTCATATGGATTGACCCATTTGTAAAAATTACGACCCGCCCTTTGTAAAATTCTGAGAACTTGTCGACAAAAGACGGACACGCTCTGTCTTTTTGTTTATCTTTCCGCCATTGTGAATAGAGGCCAGTGTCTCTTCGGCTAAGCTCAAGGTTGGACCGTTATTACCATACTCAATCTCGTATATTTTACGAAAGAATAGTGTTTACAAAAGTTTTAACTATTAAGTGTTTGAATATTTTTTTGTAAATTATTTTTTTTATTCTTTTTTTTATAGGTATTGTTAGTTTTTTAGTGTTGTAAATAGGTTATTGTGTAAATAGTGATTTTAGAGTTCAAAGTGTTTGATTTAGCTACCAAGTGTATATTTGAATGATAAAATGAATGACAGAGAGTACGAGCACATGAATAACGATATTAGAGCTCTACTTGAAAAGACATTATTAGACATTGATGATCCTGACGACATCAGTCATGAAGAAGTTGACGTGGATAGTATTGAAGAGGATATTGTAGAAAATACAGACGACAGTGACGATGACCCTAACTTTGAAGTTGAAGATGAAGAATGAGAATCAAGCGAGTCGGACAATGAAACTACGGAAAGTTCTCCTAAAAGGAAAAGAAAACGAATTGCCACTTCAACTCCGAGGAGAGTATTTAATCCACCACTAAATACATCAGTTTCTCTGATTGAACCATCCAGTTCACAAGTTACTCCTCTCATTACGCAAGTAGACCAACTTCCATGTACAAGTACCAGCCCTACACAACAGTCAACTCCTTCTGTTAGATAGATCCAACATATCAGTTCAACCTCCCCCAGATCTTCCCATTATCTTTCTTCGAAATCGAGTTATTAGATCTACTAATGGACACATTTGGATTTCACAGCCTGGGCCTCAAAACGTCAGAACTGCTGCAAGAAATATAGTTCTCTCAAAAAGGGATGTGGAATGAACTGCTCGAAATTCAATCACCCCAGATGAATGTTTCCTTGAAATATTCGACGAAACGATGTGGAACAGAATCATTCAACATACTAATGAGGAAATACATCAGATAAGAGTCAACTACAATACACGAACATCTTACATAGGCCCGATTGGCTTGGAAAAAATGAAGGCGTTCCTTGCAGTTTTAGTAAACAGTGCTGTACGCAAAGACAATCATTTGGTGGTCAGAGAACTGTTTGACTCTGAATATAGTGGAACTTGCTACAAATCAATTATGTCTAGTGATCGATGTGAATTCATTGTCATGCCTGAGATTTGACGATAGAGAATCAAGGGTTGAACGCAAAAACGGACCCTTTTGCGCCCATAAGAGAATTGTGGGATGCTTTTTCATTAAATTGCCGTTCTAAATTCAAACCAGGGACATATGTAACTGTTGACGAACAATTACTTGGTTTCAGAGGCAAATGCATTTTAGGATGTACATCCCAAATAAACCATCAAGATATGGGATAAAAATAGTTTTGTGCTGTGACAACACAATTAATTACATGGTTGATGGTATACCATACGTTGGTAAAAAAACCCTGACAGGAGGACTTCCTGTAGCGGAATACTTTGTCAAAGAAGTGACAAAAAGTATTCATGGTTCAAAAAGGAATGTGACTATGGACAACTGGTTTACCAGTATCAAGTTAGCAGATGATCTACAAGACACATACAAGCTAACAACATTTAGAACCACCATACTGAATAGGAAAGGAGTACCAAAAGAGCTGGCAAACAGTAAAAATAAACCAGTTCAAAGTTCCATGTTTCTGTTTGATAGGGAAAAAACTTTGGTATCATTCAAAACTAAAACTACCAAAGTTGTAGTCATACTATCTACTATGCACATAGTTATGGGGTTAAATCCAGATACTAAAAAGCCTAATATAATACATGCCTACAATGAAACTAAAGGAGCTGTAGACACTTTGGACAAAATGTGTAATGTTATGTCTTGTAGCAGGAAGACCAGGCGCTGGCCCTTATATGCGTATTTTACGGCATGATGAACATTGCTTATGTCAATTCATATGTCATTTATTGTATGAACAACCTGCGGCAAGGCTCTCAGCCTTGGAATAGGAAACAGTTTATGAAACAACTGGCTAAGAATTTATCAAAACCACACAAGGAATCACGCCTTCAAATACCAACACTGAAGCGAAACGTGAGGGTTTTGATTTCTTAGTCTCTGGGAATTCCGATAAATCCAACACCTCCACAACAACCAGGCACAAGAAAAATGTGTTTTTATTACCCTTCTGCCCAACGGAAGATGACCACAAATTATTGCAGTCATTGCAACAATCCGATCTGTGGACAACACCGTGCGATGAGCTGCAAGGAATGTGATTCTCAGTGAAAACAGGACTCTAATTTTGGTATTTTTGACATTCTACCTAATGAACTTATTGTAAATCATTTTTCTCTTTTTATATAAAGTAAACACTTAAAAATGAAGTATTTTATGAATATCCGATTAATTTTTCCAATAAAATAATATTTAGATTTTTTCCCCCAGATTAATTATTTTTTTTAAACGCACTTGTCAGTAGTGGTGGTAAAAAAAATAAATTTTTTTTAGAGTTAAAATATGTAGGAATTCATTGTTAAATATTTTTATAAACACTTAAAAACAATAAAGGATTTAATATAAAAAATAGTCAACACTAAAGTAAAGTTAAAAAAAATAATAGAAATAAAAACAGAATGTAGTATAATTTACGAATGAAAAGTGATCACGTAACAATGAACTAAGAAAAGTAATCTAGGGTTAAGTGAGTAGATTATAGATTATCGATCAGACTAATTGTGCTTGTGTAAAACAACTTTTGGCAATAACTTTACTTTGCTGTGAAATAAGAATGTTACGAAATAAGTAACCTATAAAATAATAAAATTTTACTTAACTTTTCTGTTTCATCAACGACAGGTTTGTTTAGGTAAGGAACTTTTATTTTAATACAATTCAATATTATTTTCATGAAATGCTGTTTTTATACGATATTAAATTATAAAAATAATTGTTATATTTTAATAGAATCTGTTACGACGTTTAATAATAGGGCTATGCATCATATGATACGTGATACTCTCTATATTACATGTCTTTTGGGTATTTTATCTACGGATGTTATTTACTTCTCTATAGTTAAAATATAGTCCAAGTTTCGTTGATTAATATAGTCTTATAATTTGATATTTGAATGTAATGGTTAAAAGTTCGATTTTTGTATAACATTTTATGTCGAAATTAAACAATTGAAATTAATATTTTTAATAGCCCTTAAAAATGATGGTTTTAAAAGTGAATATGAAAATTTTATTTAATCTCACAATAGGTTAAGTAAATTTTTACTGTAATATTAAACCTGCAAATTAATATATTTAAAAAAAAAAGGGATAATGTTATTATAGAGTTAAAAAGAAATTCTGCTTAATTTATTTTATTTCAGTAATAACTGTTCGTGCATAAAAACATATTTAAAAAGTCCATTCATATATTGAAAATATAAATGGACAATTCATATTCAATAAGTATAATATGATACTATACAAATCATTAACTTTCAGTGTATGAACATAAACACGAGTACCACCTAATAATTAAAAAAAAAAGAAAAAAAGACCATAAATTATCACAAGCAGTAGAATAATTAGGCTAAAAACATATTTAAAAAGTCCATTCATATATTGAAAATATAAATGGACAATTCATATTCAATAAGTATAATATGATACTATACAAATCATTAACTTTCAGTGTATGAACATAAACACAAGTACCACCTAATAATTAAAAAAAAAAAAAAAGAAAAAAAGACCATAAATTATCACAAGCAGTAGAATAATTAGGCTATAGTTATAAATTTCAATAATAATATCACCTAACCTAATATAGCATAGTTCACAAAAAAAGATAGATAATTGATGTCTTTGTGTCTTCTAACAAAGACATTCTGTAAGAGGAACATGCTGCTACAATTACCTAAAAGTAGAAATGAAACGTTCACTTAATAAGCATAATCATATATTTTAGGCTGTATATTGATTATTAAATTTGCTTGTTTATTAAAGCTAAAATCTAAAAAAAAACTATACTTGCAAGTACTTGATGTCTGACAAGCTTGACTAGATGATACTGTATTTAACATAACAATTAGTTTTAATGTAACAGCAGACATTTCTTGTTGAAACTCCATATTCAAGGATTAAATAAAGCAATATAGCTAAAGTTTAAAAATTATTTTAAAAATATAAATAAGCTACAATTCTTTCACCTTGCAGCATCATTGGCTAAACAAAGTTGTAATCCTTGATAACAATTAGTATTGGATCTAAATCCAACAATTTTTATGTGTCTGTGTTGACATGAAATTAGTTACTCTCAAATCCTATGCTTTTTTGTCCGTTTTTATCTTGTAGACACTTCAGCTTAAAATACTTTATGTGCTTTCATTAATCTAGTCAATTTAATTCTATATCGTTCATGAAGCTTAGGACCTGCTTTCCTGTATCACTATCTCTTCAAGAAAGGGTAAAGATTAGGATTACTTTTTTATTCAAAAATAAATATTCTGCATTTTCCATGTACATGTTCTGTACACTTTGGTATCCATGTTCCTATAGATTAGACCTAGGGTGTTTAGATATGTCTTAATTGCTCCATATTTGGTAATAAATCTCAGAACGTTTTCTGGTTATGTTTCTACTCCACAGTGAAAATAGAACCTAGAGAATTTATGACTGAGTTAGTATGATTAGGCTACTTAGAGAAGCTCAGAGTTTCTCTCGTGATGCCTCTCTCCAGTGGTTAGTGTCTCTGACCTCACCCAACTTCCCCTGGTGGTTCTCGCTACAATTCTGCTTATGTCACAATCAGCAACTTGGTGATTCTGTGACAATGGGCGGAGTTTAAGATCCTTATTTTGCCATTTTTTAGCCTTCTTGTTCATCTCAAATCTTCTAAGGCACCCAACACAACTTCCATCTAGTTGAGCTCTGATAGTTTAATTTAGGTCTGGTAGTGTTCCTACAGGAGTGGAGATGAGTATTTATGCGAGCTTATGTTCTTCATCACTGACTGCCTGACATGACCATGACATGCTATTTGAAATCAGCTACTGAAATTTGCTTATAATCCCACCCCCAATCCTACTTGATGAGCAGTTTGAGCTCCATCTTTATAAAAAACTATACAGTTATTACATAAAAATTGGGCTTCTTGTACAATGTTTTCCCTTTTAGATTAGAGATGGACATTTCAAAAGGTTTGAATTTACGAAAACATTCTGCATATGTAGTCATGTCATAGTCAGTGAGGGTTAATAGGATTCTTAACTGTGGATGTTGTTTGCCTTTTGTTCATGAGATTCCAGAACATTCTATTATTCTATTTCTACGGTATTTGCAAGAAGAAGAGTTATAATATGCAGAAACTTTAACATTTTTGTGTCTGTATATATAAGAACATGTCAATGGCTGTATTAGATTTGATGGAGGTTACAGTCTTTACCCATCAATAGACTGTCCAATAAGTAACTGACAATATATTAATTTGTATTGGAACAGCTAATGTTGTTGCAGATGTAAGAATGTGGACTATCAGATCATAATTTACAAATAAAAAGACCCAGTTAAAATAATTAATGAATTTTCTTTTCCTAGAGAAGAAATTTTAATATGACTAATATCAGTCGTTTTTAATCACTGTTTAAATTTAGAACAAGATGGAGTGGATTACACAGGTTAAAAAATATGAATGTGTTGTAAATATAGTTAAATATTATAGAGATATCTGTTTTGTAAATATTAAATATAGAAAAATATTTATGCTTTTAAATAATAAACATGGTAAGTCTTGGATATCTTCTGTTATTATTTTTCAACCAGACATTTGGGTTAAGAAAAATTTTAATTAAATATTGCAAATTTTATTAAATTCATTCGAGAATATATACAAAGTTCTTAGTATAAAATTAAAATCATGACTTAGGGTGTAGGACAATAGCATCTAAATCAAATTTAAATTTAGTAAAGGATGGTGTACATGTGGTGGTAAAACAACAATTTGTGACAGATATCTTTTAAAATTATTTTGAGGGAATTCAATATAGTGTAAAGGAAACCTTTGTGTAAAATTGATTAACCTTCTGTGAAATAGTGCATGAATGACAGCATCTTTCTATTTCCTATCGATAAGAAGGAATTATATGGCTCTTAAAGTCAACTCATTCGGCAGGTGTGGACGGTATCCCTACTGTCCTTATAAAAGATTGTAAATCAGGATTGGTTAAGCCTCTGGTTCATTTATTACATTTTTCATTTCAGACTGGTAAAATTCCAAATGATCTCAAAATTTCAAATCTACAACATCTTTATAAAAAGGGATCAAAATATCAAATTAGTAATTATAGGTCAGAGTCTACCACTGCAAACAGAATGATTTAATAGTTCCAAAATAGCATAGATTCATAAAAGGCAAGTCAACATCGATTGCATTGTTTGATTTTTTTGGAGAAAATAATGCAGGTATTTTAACGGAAAAACCAAAATGTGTTTACTTTGATTTGTAAAGCCTTTTTGACACCTCTTTTTTGAATGAGAAACAACTGGTAACTAAAAAGCAAGAAGCATTAACTTATATGATATACTGTTTAATAAAAATAAGATATCAGTAAACCATGTCAAAACAAATATAATGTCATTTCATACTCAATACGAATGGGAACACAATTGATTTTGTCAAACACAATTTTAAGGGTAAATATTTATAAAAATTTTAAATGGAGAACTTGTGTTGATTGCATTTGCTCCAAACTAAAAAGTGGGTGTTTTCCATTTAAAATTGTATACAGGACTTTTAATCTACACAATCCCATGTTTATTTCTTATGCTGATGTGCATATTGTTTTGTAAGGTAATTGTTAAGCCTAATCTGTAGGCCTACTATGTATACTGCGACTACAAAAATGAAAAGTGTTTACAATGTTTCACTATGGAGGTATGTTCTCCTAAGGACAAGTATTTGCTTAATTGAAACTGTTGACTCTTTTTATAGGTAGATTGTTTGTATGTAAGATGGAATGAAACACCTTTTATTACCCATCCCATGATTCATGACTACTCCACTAAGAATAAAACCAAGATTGTCAGTACACTACTCTAAGCCTTAGGCCTATATTATTTGAAAAGAACCCTAAATATGTTAGTGCTTTACTGTACACTAACTTCGCTATAAATATTGCAAGAACAAAAAATCAAAGATATTTCTTATATAAAAAGGCTTTTTATTCCATTGTTGAGAATACTTCTATTTGCTTTTAAAAGTTTTATTTTGGTGTGTGTATTTATTGTTTTTGTAATAGTGATTTACTGTGTATATTTTGTATTAGTGTGAATTTAAAAAAATACATAATACAACCTGTGTTTTTAAAATTTTAATATCAAATGTTCCTTGTTATTAATTAGCATAATTTATGGGTATTTTAAGTTTAAGGTGAATTTATTTAACTAAAATGTAATTATTCTTCTGTTTGTAATACTGTATTTATGAGAACAGACCTTGAACTACATTCTTGTAAAGTGAAAAATAAGCAATAAATATTTTAGATTTGATTCTGTAAGCAGCAAAACTTGCTTCTGCTAAGATGCTAATTTTATAAGGAGCTATACCCAGCAGGGTTTCAAGTGATATTGTAGTAATGCTTCTGAAAAACATTGAGGTTCACCAATCTTTTAAGACTAATCCAACACACAAGTCACTGGATGAATTGCTCATTTTCCTTCCAAAAGTTGTTTACAAGCCGTTAACAATCTTGTAGCCTTTTGCATACTTTTATCATAAGTTAGTCTGAGGGTTAAACTCAGCTATTTGACTTCTTATGATAGCTTAATGTGTGTTTCTTCTGAACACAATCTCACAGAATCTAGTTTAATATACTTTGTAAAAAAAACTCAAAACAATATGTACAAAAATCAGTCTAGATAAAATAATCTGTCCAAAAAAATTGTACTAACTTTCTCACACACGCATCTACAAAACCAAAACAATAATCATTACTATCTTTCCAAAAAATGTCTGTACGACATAAGGTAAAAAAAAAAGTATTTTTATTTATTAGCCTACTGAATTTTTCGCCATGTCTTTCTTAAGAGATAGGTACATTTTCTATAGAAGTATAGAAGGGAATTACAAAATGTTTATGATCAATTTTTGGAATTAATACTTGTTTTTGGAAATATATTTACATATTTAAATGGAGCCTAAGGTTGATTCACTTGTGAAATCAACTTGTTTATAGCATAAAATCTGAAATTGAGTATTCAGGCCTATAATGATTTCAGTCAAGGTTTATTTTAATTTTGTATGTGAACTGTAATTTTCTTTTACTTGCTATTTGTCAAAATGGAAACATAACTGGAAACAAATTTTAAGTTTTTAAAACATTTCTTGGGATGAGGTAAAAATATGCACACATCAATTTGATTAAGCTGTAGATTACCTCTCAGATGATATAAGGCGGGTAGACGGATAAACAACATTTGGGGTCAAAACACACTAATTTTTTGGGCTCATTGAATATACTTTAGAATGGATTTATATCTGTGAAAAACTCTATACTATTTTTTGATTCCTCACATAACTTTCTTTATAAAAGTATATGTGCGAAAGTAAAAATAAAATGATTTTAAGTTCAAGTTATACTGTAAGGGCCCAATCTTCTGCTATTTTTATTAACTTATTAAGTTGACACGCTTTGGAGTAATTTCTTTTCTTAATAATTTTGGAGCTACCATATCAAAACACCTAATTGATTTGATTGTTTTTATTAAATTTTGCTCAAGTAGATTTTAAATACTAAAGTGTATTGTCGCCACCTCTAAAAATATTGGTTTGGGAAATCAGAAAATTAACTAAAGCTGTCATTTTAGAAGGTTAGATATATTAAAATTGGTCCAAATGATTTCAGTAGAATTTTGGTAAATGTGAAGCTTTATGACCTAAACCATTATATTCAAAACTGCAGGTAAAATAACATTATGGTTTGTAAATCAATTTTAAATGACAAAAATTAACTCAAAATTTACTACCGGCTTTGATATTGGTTGAGGTCAGACACCTTTACATTTTACCAAAATTGATCCGTATGAATGGGTCGATTTTGAGATATGTAATATTCTAAGATAGACAGAGTGAATTGTTTATTTTCACTTCTTGAAACATAACTATAGAAAAAAAATTGTAGAATTGATGAATTAGTGCTATTTTTTCGCACTGTGTATTTCAAAACTATTGTGTAAATCCTAGTAGAAACATAATAGATTATGATTTCATTTCTGTGCATATGTACGAGTGATAATATTTATACTTGTACAATGTTTTTGTAGTCCTTCTGTTTATTGTGTAAAATATTTTATATTGTTTGAAATTACGAAAAAAAAAATAAAAAAAAAAAAAAAAAAATAGAGTATTAATCATCTTTGCAGGTTCGAGCAGGATCATTACAGGAACTTGTCTATAAAAGTGGACAAGCTGGAATAACAAAAGCTAGCGTCACAATTGTTTTCGACAACAGAGATCCTTCAAAAAGTCCTCTTGGATATGAAAGGCAAAAGGACATAACAATCACTAGACAGGTTTGTTACATTTGCTTAAAAATTAATGTTCAATTTATCCTTGTTTTATCAAAAGAGTTATTTAATAAATTAAAATTACATCAAGAAATCTAAATGGCCTAGTGTTTTTCTTTAACGCTGATATAAAGAAAACCCATCCCTAAATTCTGTATTGTTTTTTATGTATATTACGGTAAATAAATCTATGTTACATAACATTCGTAGTTTAATACATAAGACTAATGAGTATGGAAAACCATCATGAGTTTACGGAGATAATACAACTATTTCTAATGTTGTTGTAATTAATGATTATATACATTATCTAAATTAAGCTTGGGTTTTCTGAAAGATAGATAGATATTTCTTAAACCATAAAGATATTTCTTACCAATACGCTGGCTTGTTGAAAACAGTTTAATATCTAAAGTCATCCTACTATCCAATATTCATTGGTAATCTTCTACAGAGAAATAAACTTTTTAGAGGGAGAATTGCTATTTATATTTTACAACTGGCAAGTTTTATATACTTATCAGCAACTTATACTATTGCTGGCAAATGATATTGCTTTTATAAGGCATATACAATCTTGATTACGGTATATTTATATTAATTCAATACTTAGTTTGAAGGCAGGGAATGAGCTTTAATTGAACTTGTAACGTTCACAATTTTGATATCTTTATGTTAAGATACAGTTGATTGAGAGAAATGAAATTAATTACAGGTAACGTGAGTAATCCATAAATCTAATAAAATTGTAAAAGGTTTTATTGCATGGATTATTTGAGATTAAAGAATGATAGAAAAAGTTGAATGTAGACAGACAGACAGGATTTCAGAATGGTTAAACTTATAGAACAATGTGTGTGTGTTATTTGGAAATTAAAAAAAAAAAAATATTAGTTTAGAGTTTCACAATTCAAATAATTATAACAAAATTAACTAAATTGGTATGTTTAATAAAATTAAGAGAGGGTCGAGTTTTGAAGTGATCAGAAATGAAGTTGTCATAAATGGATTGCACACTATAGACCAATCAAAAGACAGGTAGAAGTAGTGGGGGAATGCACAAGCGGTTCTAGCAAGAATACGGAGTCCCTCACCATTATGATGATTGTACACAGCGTCATGTAGACGGTTAGGTCAACAGTAAGGCTGGTCGCCTGAACAACAAGTGCAACGATCAGTACATATTCCAAGGTTTGATACCTTTATTTAACTTTGAATCTAAAACTAAATTCAGTGCAAAGTTTGCCTTGGTATAGCGTAAAAAGAACATTATAATTGGTAACTAATGTCTTAAAAAAGTAGAGACAATCAGTTTAAACTATCGCGTCGAAACATAATGAAAGACATTTGTTAATAATAGCTAACTGAATTGTTTGAACTTTTAATTTGAATTTGATCGTAAAGAATACTTTTAACAAGAACTAATATTTAATATTTATGAAACTAACGTCTAATAATTAGTCATGTTATTCACTGTACATATTTCAGAGAAAGTTAAGCAAAATGGCTTGAGTAGGTTTTGTATGTTTAAAATATAATTAGAACTGGTTAATAAATGTATGTTTTATTTCAGAGGTTTTCATGATCATTTAGCGTTAGTATATTTTCCTGTAATTCACGACCCAAGGTAAAAAAGATTAAATTTTCATAATTGTTTGTGCTTTTATCACAAAATGGCGCTCAACAAGGAACAGTAAATTCATCCCAAGTAATAAATTAGATTTTTTTATATAAGTGTAATAATAACATATGTTTTCTCTAACAAATTTTTACATTATTACAAACTGTATATAAATTTATTATATTTTATACAAGAGGAGGTTTAACATAATAGAATGAAAAGGGAATATGTTTTGGGAATTTTTAGTTATACACATTTTTTTTTTTTATATTACCCCTCTTAGTAGTACTATATAATTACTGTACAGGATTCATAATTTTCAATATTCTTTAAAAAAAGTTGGAAACCACTGCAATTGGTCGTATAATTTACTTGTCAATCTATTTTCACTTATTTGGATAAAATATGAACTTAATTTATTTTATTTATTTCAAGAATAGAATCCCGATGATTGAGACTAGTTTTTACTACAATAAAAGGTGAGACATAGTTTCTAATAATTATGTCTTTAATATTATTTTGTTTTATGCATAAACCAAAATGATCTTTGTTTTAATGAAGGATAATTAAGTTTTTTTTTCTGTTTAGAGCCTATATGTTGTTTTCTTACAAGTCGTCTAAAAACAATTATTAATTTTATGACATTTGGTATTTGGAGGTCTGTAATTAAAAACTACTCATATTAGCTCAATATACCCATTGAACTTTTGCAACAACTATACTTGCGGGGGGGGGGGGAGGCGGTGGAGACTAGGTGCACCTACTAAGAGTGGGTTGGTGTCCCTCATGGTCCCATGTCAAACAGTCACATATCACTTACAACACATAAACTTCATCTGTATAGTCATTTACATACACTTCATATATGTTATACAATTACCTATACTTTCACCTTCTTTTAAGGTCTGCTACAAATCGAACTATGTCAATTTATCTGACATGTGGATGACAAATCGTTGCAGATAAATTGCTTTGTACAGTTAGTCGGAGGCAGTTGCATTTCCCTACAATCAATCGAATAAATCATTGTCGATCCCAAAGCATAGTTTTATTGTGACATATGTAGTGACGAGTTTCGATTATTCGGTTAGTTCATTGGTAGCTATATTGCTGGATGCATAGTTGTGATTATAGTTGTTTATGTTTTTGTTTATTTTAGATTAATTGAGTAGTTTTACGAAGTAAAGAGTTATATAAAAAGTTTATATTAAAACACTAAATTAGTAATAAAACTATATTACCTTGTTATTCTGTCAGTAACTTCCTTTGCTGTTCGTCTTTCATATTTTATATTAAAGATTATGTTTTAATTTACGGTTTATATTACGATAATATTTCACAATGCAGTGTTTAAGCATGTACGAAGTAGTTAGTAAGAAAATAAAAACTATGTTTGAAAACAAAGTGATGGATCTGAAAAATGATGGATACCATAAAAAAATAGAAGCATTCGTTGAATGCTAGAGAAATGAACCTTGCCTGTGGCAAATAAAAAATAAATGTTACCATGATCGTGGCAGGAAAGAAGCTGCGTACAAAGCTTGAATAGAAGTTTATAAAGAAATCGACCATAAAGCCAATAGGAACACTGTTGTAAATAAAAACCAAACAAACAGCCTATAAAATGAAGCTGAAAAATACAACAAAAGTTTAAAATCTGGAGCAGGCTCTGATGAAATATACACTCCCAAATTGTGATAGTTTCACCTTTTTAATTTCTTTTATGATAAAAAACCGCCAAGAAGTTTAACATCCAACATGGGCGAAGATGGAAGTGAGGTAAGAAAATTTTCTAATTTAGATAAATAAAATATACACAAGACAGTAACCATGACCATTTTTTAATTAATTATCAGTTGAAAATTAAACACCTGTTAACTTAGTCTCGTTTGGCAAAAACAACTTAATTTGTATGTAAAATTTCTCAAAGTACACATATTTTTTAATTGCATAAGAACAAATAATAACCAGTGACAAATATATTATATTTTAGTTATAAAATTTTTTCATGAGTTTAAAATGTTGGTAACACGATACAAATTCATATACAATGATGTGGCAGAATGATAAGGTATAGGAAAAACAAAAAATAATCAGGTTTAAAACAAATTGAAATGTGTTTTATTGAGAAAGCATTTACATCACTTATTTATAAATTTGGATTAATCAATTAATACATTTTTTTTTTGCCATGAAACTCTCTTTATTTATAAAATACGCAATGAAATCGACTCTTAACATGTTTTGCCGTTTTGGGTGCATCAGCGATTTCTTTGTGAAGGTTCCATCCTTGAATGCGTAGTAGTTATGCCCAAAGTCACAGTACCTTCTTCTAATTTTTTAATATTGAAACTTTCTGCTGGAGTGTAACAATTGGGCCGGCATGACATTAAGTAATTGTGCAAAGCACAGCTTGCCAATACGACTGATTCAATACCTTTCAGCTGTAAGGCTATTCTAAAATATGTGTATTGAAATTTATGTGTAAAAAATTCTAAATCTTGCTGCCAATATTCCAAATGCATATTCTATTATTTAGCACGCTCTTGATATCCGATATTTATAAATTGTTTTGGTATTACTTACTAAATTCATTTTTCAAAATGGTTTCATCATGTCCATTCTTAAAGGAAAGTGTCTTCAGCAACAAATATGTTAGGGAGGCTTTTTCGTTTGTTATTCAATTTTTCTACTGAAGGAAAGTTTAATAAGTTATTTTAAGTTAAAAAAAAAATAGTATTCTCCAAAACACCTCCATCAGATATTCTTCCGTTTCTTCTAAATATTAAAAAAAATTGAAACTAAATAACAACTAAAATTTTTTAATACAACTTAACACAGCACTGTCCAAATGTTAAATAGTATGACTGATGTAAAAAAAACAAAACAAAACATATTAAACAACTGGATTGTGTAATGCTGTTCTGCAGTGTTTACAGATACAGTTCTATTTTCATTTTTAATCATTTCATTTCATTTTCTTTTTATTCAGTCGTCCAAACAATACAAAGTCAGTGTAGAAGAAATTAAAGATAATATACATATTTAATACAAAAAATAAATAACAACTACAATTAAATAAATATTTAAATAATATAACATGTAGGCCAATAAATACTTAAGGATAAATACCAATAAATACTGATGGTGCAGGAATTGTTTGTTCCATTCGAAAATGACTAACTATGATAAAGTTCCATTTCAGGATTAGTTAAGAATATTGTATAGTTAGATGTTAACTTTAAGTTATTTAGAATGACGTGAGTCACTTGTTAACGCCTTAATATTAGAAAGTAAGTTTAGGGCACACCCCTTTAGTTATAGTTTTGTTATTGTAGTTCATGTATCACTGAGGATGGCGACTGAGGATGTAGAATCGTTGAAAGGATTGACTAAATAAACGTAATTTTTGTGAGATCTTGTGTTCGAGTTTTGTTCTACATAATATTTTCTCACAAGTCAAGCTCAATATTTATTTACTTGTAATACTTGTTGTTTTTGTTCTCTATTAATTTTATCCAATTTTATACTATGTCTTTGTTAACTTGTTGCAGGGCCCCTTTTTTACAGCCCTATAGCATGTTATATTGTTGTATATTAAATTTTATCCAAAATCTATCACTGTTAACTATCATTGTTGATTTTGTTTTGTTTTTAATTTTAAATTTTAGTTCCATTTCTTTGTTTTAAGGTTATGATAATGACCAATTTACTTTTTCGCCTTTAAAAAAAAAAAAAAAAAAACTACTTAAATCTTGTCTAAAACAAAATTAAACTGAAAAATATAATTTTTCACAATTTAACAATTTCTTTTTCATAATTTTCTCTAAAACTCTTGAAAATGTTAAATCTTCATTGTTTTGAAATACCGTTTGATGCTTTGTTTGATTTAATGTACAGTATATAAGTTACTGATATAGAGGTTACAATTTTTATCAGATCAAAAAAATTTTTTTTTTACGTTTAGTACAGACATACATTTTTACAAAGTTTTGGCAAGTTTTTTGGTCAATAAAACTAGCTGGTTTATGGTTTATTGTTTATTATTCCTATAAAAAATAAAATAAAAATAAATAAAAAATACATTTTAACCGTTTATTCTTAAAAATTGACAAAAAATTAGTTATTCACTATTTGATAGTCACAATCTTAGTTGTATTTTTTTGGGGACTTCAGCGGTTTCATTATTCAGTTAATACATTACTAATAAATAAAGGTTTTATAATTTCAAAATAGTAGTTTGAAATATTTAGACAAATATTTTCTTTTCCTTGTAGATTATTTCAATTAGTTCATCTATAGAACCTCTTTTAGTGCATTTTGCTGATCTATACATATTAAGACAGATCGAGGTTGTCAATGATCCACTAATATCATTAAAAGAAATTAGTTTCCTATCATGTCTACTGTATCAGCTGTAGAACAAATAATTGTATTAATATTTTTAAAGTCTCTTATTGGTTTTGGTTTTACAATAATATATGTTTGTTGACAGGCTGTAGTAGCAGGGAAAAACCGTTATTTAATAAATGGTTCGACTGTTCAGAATAAACGAGTGCATGATCTATTCAACTCAGTTCAGCTCAATGTAAATAATCCTCATTTCCTTATTATGCAGGGCAGGATTACTAAAGTGCTTAATATGAAGCCTCCTGAGGTAAGTATCTTTATAGTTAAAGTACTCTGTAATCAATACAACAATAATATTTAAAAAGAATACAAAATTCAGAAAGACAATAAATAAACGTTTAAATGAAAGATATTATACTAAAACAATTAAACAAAATAAGTGTAAATAAATCCAAACTAGTTGCGCCCATATCACAGCGTATCACTATCTTGGGCAACAAACAATGTCTACTGCATTAATGGCAGATAAACTTGCCCATGGAAAAAACAAATGCCAAACAACAAAAGTTTTAATAAGCTATTCGTAAATTCATTATAATTTCGAAATTTAGCTATCTGAGAATTTATTTAATAGTTTGCAACATCTTGTGGTAGTAGCTTCCTTTTACTTACTACTTAGCTTTTGTTAGCATTTATTTATAGCCTACCTGCCACAAGCCTTATGGCTTTTTTTGGAATATAAAGAGACTTTTCACTTGCTGAACTGATCCCTTAATAATAATAACCCTATAAAGTGTACATTTATAAGCCATTGTAAGTTGTCAATACTGTGAATAGGTAACATTAGTTCCTGAGATTCCTTAATAAGAAAATTCCAGGACAATTTTTTGTACAATATTGTTAATTAACATCATATTCCCATGTTGATTTTATTTATTTATTCATCCTTAAATTATCAGTACACATGCATTTTGATACAATAAACTTACAACTAAACAATAAATAAAATACTTAAAAAAAAAAAGATACTATAATATAAACATCAAAAATAAAATAAACTTTATAAGATATTTACGACAGTGCTACAAGTACTCTTAATATATATATATATATATATATATATATATATATAAAACGTAGTGATTCTACAAAAGGAAAACAATTGAGTGGAAGTAGGGTATCTCATAGGACAGTACTCTGTTTCGGCTTACCATCTTACAGTTATGAATACTGGTAATCTGATAACAAGTTAGTCTGTTATCAATTACAAAGCTAAACATTTTGGAAAACTCACCTCTTCTATTGTGTTATTACTTAATTTCAAAGTTGGTCTGGGTTTTATTTAAATTAAAGTATGTATAATTTGTTTTTACATTTCGATTATCATTTTAAATTATTATCTTTTAAAGTATTGCTCCAAAAAAGCTTTAAAATAAAGATGGTCCTCTCACTCAAATCTACTGAGATTTATTTAGCATTAATTTAATACCTATTGTGTTGAAAGCCTCGAAGAGCAAAATACTCGTAACTATTTCACATTTATCCATACCTTGAATAATGAAGTCAGTTAAATTGACCATTGAATCAGTTTCCTTTAGAAAACTAACTGATTTATATTACTAAGCAGAAATATAATGAAGATGTTAAATTTTGTTATATATTTTGTTTCTGCTAGTCTTTACATAATGAATTTTCTGGCACTTCTAGTGTTACTATATTAATATTTTTAATATTGTTTATACTGATGACCGATGGTACTTGAAAGAATTCCATGTTATAGAAATAAAACTTACACAAATTCTTTTGTTAAATTCTAGATTTATTGGTCTAACCGACCAAGGACTTTGTATAAGCCTCGTCATTGCCGTAACTGGTGAAACCATGGTCAGCTAGATCAATAAATTTAACATAGAATTTAACAAAAGAATTTGTGTGTGTTTTATTAATATCTTTAGTTGACATGTTTCATTGTAATTTCAAATTATTCATGTACTGGTTCATCCATATATGTTATTTGTTTTATATAGCCTAAGCATGCAGCACCATTTTTCTCTTTAAGTCCTCTCATTTGACTGGCTCATGTGTTATATAATAAATAATAGATTCTATCAAATCATTACATTATTGTAACAAAGGTATATTATTGTTATTTGTATATTATTGTAATACTGTATTACATATTAGAAAAATAACAATATTTAAGATAAAAGAATGGATAAAATACATATGATAAATAATCACTCAAGTAAATAATCCAAAGTTAAAGGTTATGGATAGAAAATAATTGAAGTGGCAAACTGTAAAAAGTAATTACATTATTTACCAGTATGAGCTATATAAAAGAGACAAAAGCTTTTATGGGTAGTAGAGAGGTTCTAGGACATGGCTAGGCTATATTAGATGAATCCCCTTGTGGGTGAAACTGTACATAAATATGTTTTGAAATATGAGAACTAAGGATAATTAAAAAAAAAAAAAAAAAAAAAAAAAACATTAAGAATAGCAGAAAATTGTACACAAAATAACAGTTTTGTAAACAGCATATGATTTTTAAAGCAAAACTGTAAATGAATTAACATTTGTGGTAAAAAAAGATAGAGCAATTAGGTTTATATTCCTATACACAGTTTTTATTTAACCATAGGTTGTAATTTCATTGGCATCGCTAATTACAGTATATTAAAAAATTTGTTACTCCTCATTACAAAACTCAACCTCCTCTATTGTTTAATAATCATTATGTTTCCTGTTCATGGCTTACAAAAGTGATGTTTAATATACCACCTATCTGTCATGTCAAAAGTATGCGTGTAATCTGGTACTTAAGTACTTAGAGTACACGAGTATCTATTAAATACTAAATTAAGTCTCAAAGATCTAGGAACTCTGAAATGCGTCAAACTCTGAAACTCGAAATCTCGAAACTCTGAAATGCGTCGATCTAGGAACTCTGAAAAATATAAATAATAAGAAAATGGTAGGATTTGTAGAAGATTGTTCTTAAATTAATTATGTAGATCCTAGCTGATATAATTATTATAGTAATTTTAATTTGTCTTAAGATAATTAATTGTTGTTTTGTATTTAGTGATTTGTTTGTGACTGAAGGTAATTTTAATGGGTCATTGACTTATCCTACAGTTTTATTAATTACATTTGTAAAAGGTTAATTAGTACATTCTAAGTTTTGTTGTCTGCAACCTCATAATATTTTTTAAAGGTTCTGTACAGTAATTCATCCGTTAGACCTTTTCTTTTCCTCTTTTGCTTAAATTTGCAATATATACAATATAATAATTGACATTCAAGCAATCCAATAGTATTAATCATCATGGACAATACAATGATTATTCAGTTTCTACAAATTGCCCAAGCACTTGTGCTCATCGTGTGGTTGAAATGGCCATATATGGATCCTGCCTTTTCTATTCACTATCGTACATTTGGAATGAAAACAGATAACATGCCCAAAACATAAGAATGCAAAAACAGGAAAGAAATGGATATTAGAAAGAGCTTATCGTTCAGAAGAAGGAATCAATTTTCTAAGTTTAATGTTTCAACCAATATTGTCTAAAGTTTGTTTGACCTAAAATATAAAATAAAATAGAATTTAAAAAAAGGGGAGGAAAATAAATTATAATGTCAAGCTAAATTATTTTTTATTTTAAATTAATTTATATTTCATGTATAAATATTTGTTTTAATATTTTCATGGTTAAATGTATAATTTTGTAAGCCAAAAACAGTACACCATTAAATTGTTCACAAATGCTAATTAAAAAGTATCTGCACTGGAAAACTGTTGTTGGTGTTTTTCTTTGAAGTAAATCATATTAGGTGATCCTTGATAACATTAAAACGACAAATTGTTTCACTTATTTTGGAAAACTGAGAGAGATTGAAGGTTTGGACTGACAGTGGGAGTGGTGGCTAATTCCATCTATAGTATACAGCCACGAAATGCGAATGAAATGCCATTAACCTTCAAACAAAAATTCTTAATTTTCATTAAAAAAACAAAAAAAAAAACTATATCCCGTGCGAAGAATGGACATTTAGCTCGTTCGTATATAAAAGACTAAATGCACATATTTAAAACATAAGTTGCTACTACCCAAACAATTACAAACCATACCTAACAAGATCATTAGATAAATAAATACACAACTAAGATTCAATATATATATATATATATATATATATATATATATATATATATATATATATATATATATATTAGTTACCTTTATCAGTAGTCGGAGCAATTCTTTTTATTTTGTAGAAACACTAAAAAGAATTGCTCCGACTATTGATAAAGGTAACTAATATATATATATTTAGCAATTCGTAAAAAGCGAATAGACTTTATAATTCTATATAAGATTATAAAGAATATAATAACATTCAATGATGGTGTTGAAGTTGCTGTTTTTGAATTAATTTACATTGTACATAGAATTTACAATAAACCAATTATGCACTTTAATCTTAAAAGTCTTAAGAGGCATTTTAAAAATTTAATAGGTGTTCTGTTAAATAGCAGTGATCCTGAAATGTGGTAGTTGTTCAATGAATGGGTTAATGTACAATAGGGAACATCAATAACTTAAATGTTTCATGTTTTATAACTGTGCTGCTGAGACCTGTAAATTAGGTTTGTTAAATTCATCTGTATAACAATAAACAAATCAAATAAGTATACATTTTTTATCACTATGAAAAGAAAATAGGGCGACAACTATCGCTGTAGCCAGCATCATGTAGCAATCTTAACAACTTTTTTTTGGATCTATAGCAGATTATCGTTCCTGCAACTGTTTCTTTATACATAGAAACCATATCTTATTATGATCTGAAGGAATGCAAAGTAAGATACCTCTCATATAGTTATATGGTAGTTGACTTGTATTTCTAATTTGGAATATAATTTTGACAAATTTCTTACTTGTTTCTTTAATAGGATGATTCTATGTCAATTTAGATATACAGTATACAGTTCAAGAAATTTGTCTAAGTATCACACTAAAAGATCATAAGGGGTTGTGGAAGCTGTTTAACCCTCTAATCATCTACTATAAAGTGGGGCCATTTTGCTTCTTTTTTAATAGTTTTTTTTAATTCATAAAAAATAGTAATATTATACAAAACCCAACTTGTTATATCTTTTTCTCAAAAACGTGTATAGAATTTGTGTGCAAAGACAAAATGACATTTTAGATGTAATCATTTTGGAGTTAGTATGTCAGGAATGAAAAAAAATAATGCAATAACTAAAGGAAAAATGCTACAATAAAGCCATACAACAAATTAATTTTTTTTCAAGATATACAAAAGTTTTGTAATGCAG